>CAMQGK010000514.1:2817500-3417500 GCA_947000775.1 Pterois miles | reverse complement strand
GTTGAGCCAGGAGCTGAAGGAGGAGCAGGAAATGAACCGCTGTCTGAGAGCCAATCAGACGCAGCTGCAGGCCCAGCTGGCTGAGGAGGAGCGCAAAGGAAAAGAGAGCGGTGAGTGACGAGGAGGAGGAGACGATAACTGATGTAAAAATGAACCATTTCTAAATCATTTTTTCACCATCACAACACAAAGGTCAAGTCCTGGTGGAGCACCCTGTGGACTGGACACCGCAGCGTGCTGGTGTCATGGTGGGAGATGGTGGAGGTCCTTTAGTCTAGAAAAACCAACACAAATATGTCGCTAATTGTCTTTCCATTCTCTATTTGTTTAACGTAGCACAAACACACTCTTGTCGGTTAACAAGGGTCCCATCACTCATTATGTACCTGAAGGTTTCTGAGGCCGACAGTCAGAGAGTACTTCCTCATTTATATGGTAGTATTTGCAAATGATAAACAAATTGCTACTGAAGTTACTTTCTGTAGGAAGATAGGACATGCACAAAGAAAAACCAGCCTCAGTCCTCGTCAAACAAGTAAAATCATGTTTATTAATTACATGTTTGACAGTAAAAAAGCTGTTTTATTAAGCAACAGTTGGATAACAAGCCCTCCTTTTTCTACCAGCTTGTGTTTGAAGTGGGAACATCAGGAGAGCGGCGTTTGAACTGCCTGAGGGCAGCGTAAATGTCAGCTTAGAGGTCCAAGTGGAAATTTTAGGTCTACAGTTTAGACATACCTGTATTTTTCCTTCAGCATTCAGCTCTGAGGATGAGGACTGTTTAAACAAACGCTCCCCATCACATGTGCTCTCTGTTTATGTAGAGGAGACGCACACTTTGAGACATTTCACTTGTTTTGATGAGAGGGATTTCAAAGTTTAATCCACAGCTTTTGCAAAAATGTTGCACTACTGAATATACAGTACAGTACTGGTATATACTTTTACCACAAGTTTCCTGTTCGTTGGTGTTAATGTGAACACTGTAGTCAGAGTTTAGTCATGCTTTAGACATTTACTTGCTTGGTAGCTCAAGTTGAATCAACTCTTGTGCAAATAAATCCGGGCTGTTTCTGTTGGTTTGCACTGTTAGGAGTTGACAGAAGTGATCTTCCTGAAGATATTTAGAGATTTCTTACTATGAAGCTGAGCAGGTTTCTTGTTTCAGGCATCAATAGATGTAGGTGGGACTCAGAAATCTGTGTTCGTGTCTTTCAACAGCTTAACTCATATCAGAAACAAAGCAGTTTCTGATTAAGTTAATCAGGTAGCCTTTTCCTTTTGATTAGATTGTGGAATTTTGAGACTGATATTAATATTTGAGAGTCAAAGGTGATGAACTGTCATGTCAGACAAACATTTACCACAAAGATTAAGGTTGGTTCATAAAGATTTATGACCTGATTCAGCAGCTTAAATGTTTACCATGTTCACTGTCTTCATTTAGCCTGTTAGCTTGCTTTTGCTAATTAGAAAAACACCAGCTGAGGCTGATGGCAGTGTCTGTCATTGGATGTTTGTTGGTGTAGAATGCTGCCGAAATGAGTCCTAAAACCTGGAAATGAGTTAGCATTTTAGTACTTAGCACTTACGGTTAACACTGTCTGTCTGTCGGTCTGTGTCCTACAACATAAAACATGACAGCAGAATCCCACTGAATCTTTAAGCTTTTATGTGTCTTTAAAAAGGCAGTTGCTTACAAGTGGGTCACTAAAGTCTAGGTTTCATCCTCAGGGGTACATGAATGTTTGTGCCAAATTTCTTGTCAACCCATCTGATAGTTTTTGATATATATTTAAGTCAAAACAACAGCGTCTTGTGCCAAATTTTGTGGCAATCCATTTCTAAATTACCGCCAACTTATCGTCAGCATCTCTGCTCTGACATACGTGCAGACACCAGTATATTTGTGATGAGCTGCAGTTTGCCAGTGATATCAGCCGTCCACATGGATGGAGTCTGACACGCTTCCACAATCATTGTTTGCTTCAGCAGCTTCTCTTTCTGTATTTTGGAGCGTTTTCCTGAAAGTTTACTTCACTTTACCACTTGGAGTATTTCACCATGTTGGGTTAGCTGGCTAGCGCAGCAGCAGCACAGGATGTAAGTATAACTCCTGGTCCATTTATGGCTGTCTGAAGGTCAACAGGAGGGTGTTTAGATGTTTTAGTCATCATTTATGATTATGATGCACAGCTTTTCTAATGTTTGTAGGTCATAATGATTATTTCAGTCTCTTGCACAGACAGGACGTTCACGCAGCTGTGCGGCGGTCACAACCTTTGAGGCCAGCAGTCCTCGCTAAACACATTCTATAACATATTACACATTTGAGTTATGTAAAGCAGCGTTTGTAGTTTAGAAGCTCAGGGAGCTGTATATCTATCAGTAGATGCTTCCTGATGATACGTTAAAGCAGTTATAAATGATATTTTTATAATATTGTGTTCACTGATGATATTAAAATACTGTGACATTGTGAATTATCAGTCTAATCTGCAGCGCTTTATAGCAAACATGTTTTGCTAAAGTTGTCTCATTCTGATCCAGATCAGGGTTTCATTTTTTCCACCTGTGAGCAACTTTTCTGCGTTGCGTTCAAGGACAGTAGTACATATCAATGTCACATTCAACATTCAGGATATTCAGGACAACATATTAACTTTTTACCTTTTTAGTTTATGTGCAGTGAGTGTAGAATATATGAAAGTTTCTGCAGCCGATATCTCCAACACAGACTGATCAGTAGCACCACAAGGAAGAGGAATAATATCGTTTTTTACTTTTGGTGTGAACTGTCCCTTTGAAAAGGTGTTGACATGTTAGTAAAAACTCAGGTATCTCAGGCTGAAGAAGTCCTACTCTTCATAAAGCCGTAGATAACTCAGAGTATAACTTCTGTCTGGTTCTCCTGTAGGTGAATGTAAAGACGGGACTATAGCAGAACTGCAGGAGCAGCTGAGAGACGTGATGTTTTATCTGGAAACGCAGCAGCAGATCGAACACCTGCCTCCGGAGGCTCGCAGTGAGATCCAGGAGGGACAGATCAACATCGCAGCCGGCCCGGCGGACGGCGCCGGAGCCGGCCCTTCGTCCGGACGAGGCCGGAGAGGCCGCGGCAGGAAGAGGAAGTGACCTATCCTGGAACAGCCTGGAAACTACCGCCGCCTCTCAGCGGGCACGCTTGGCTGAGCTTTGTCCTGTTTGTTTCTACGTCGCTGTGGCTCCCCAGAAAGCACTGGGAGGAGGAAGTGAAAACTTGGCTGCTCAGCCTGCTTCTTGCAGAAAGATTAAATAGAAGTGATGAGATTTAGCTGCACAGTTTCCCACCTTAACTTAATGTAGCTTCCACAAGAACAGCATCTGGATTAAAGGCAACCCTTGTTGTGGTTTCCACATATACTTAACATCTGTGTGATGGAAATATATTCTGCTATTTCCATAGCTAGTATTTATTAGATCAACGTTATGTTCATTCAGTTTCATACCGTAATAGTACTTCTTAAAGTTTGTTTGACATCGTTATATTTTTTCTTTTACATGTAAAACATTTGGCAAATAGAAGCTGATGGTTTTGTGTAAAAGAAGATAACGACCATGTTTTTCCTAAATCTGTTTAGCCTCGACTTTTTTTTCTATTCAGTAAAATGCTGAATATTTATTTCTCACAAGTTTCCGAACTACCACTGAACAGTACTCAGGATGACAGAGATAAACATGATGGAGGAAACGCTGAACTGCCAGGTTGATTTTTCTGATCGGCCACCGACGGGAAGCCTTTAGGGAGGAGCAGGAAGCAGCTTTACTCTGTACCATCGACAAGCAGGTCAGTGATTCCCAACCCGGAGTACTTGTACCACAGAGGGTACTACTGCATTCACCAGGAAGTACCTGAAAGCACTGTGAAGTAGCTCTGCTAAATTGTAAAAAATAGAAATTATTATTTAGATTGCAAATTGAGTCTAATCTTTAGCATATTTATGATCAGCTGAACACACAATATTTACTCAAGTACTGTACTTAAGTACTACTACTTTACTTGAGTATTTCCATTTTCTGCTACTTTTTATACTCCCATTTCAGCAGAAAAGATATGGTACTCTTCACCCCACTGTTGTAATTTTACAGCCGTATATTTTATATACAAAATACATGATCATCTAATATAATATATTTGGTTAATTATAACCGTGTATCTGCAACAATAAATTTGATTATTTTGATCATCTTTAATTTTTTCAGTAGAAAATCCAAACTTTGTGAAAATGTGCTTTTACTTGTATTTAAATGATAAAATGTTTAATATTTGGAGATTTTTGGACTTGTGAAAATATTCATTAATATATAACATTATAACATTAATCAATCAGGAAGATAATCATAAGTTGAAGCCCTATTTGTAGATGGTTATTATATATATTTGGATAAATAGTTTAAATTATAATAATGACGTGGAAAGATTTATGAATACTTAAAGTACATTTTGCAGGAGGCAGGTTTACTCTCTACATGTAGATCAATGATTCCCAACCTGGAGTACTTGTACCACAGAAGGTACTACTGCATTTACGATAAGATAAGATAAGATATTCCTTTATTAGTCCCACAGTGGGGAATTACAATTTACCAGGAAGTACCTGGAAGTACTGTGAAGTAGCTCTGCTAAATAGTAAAAAATAGAAATTATGATTTGGTTGAAGTGAATGTGCAGCTCATTTATTATCAACACCTGAACATACTAGTTGGTGAAGCATAACGAAGTACATTTACTGAAGTACTGTACATCAGTACTATTTTGTGGTATTTTACGTGAATATTTTCCATTTTGTGCCACTGTTTGTACTTTTAAACATAGTATCAGTATTATTACATGGTATTTTAACATATTATAGTTGTTTTACAGAATCATATTTTACAAACAAAACACATGATCATCGTATAATATATATATTTATATTTATAGTACCGTATATATACACACACATATATGTGATTAGAGCGGCAACCATTAAGTCGATTGAAAGAAAATTAATCGTCATTCATTTTATGTTAATTATTTTGAATTGTTTCAGTAAAAAAAATCCAAACATTATTTAATTTAATCTTCCCAAAGTGAAAATGTGCTTCTTCTTGTATTTAAATGATTAGATTTCAATATTTGATGATTTTCAGACAAAAAAAACATATAATAACATCACCTATGAGTAAATACTTAAACAAGAAAATAATGTGAACATTAATTGATGCAGCTCTATTTATTAATGGTTATATATATATTATATGGTTATATATATATAAAGTTAGTTTAAATTGGCTCTTCCATGTTAATAATAATCAGTTTAATGTGACGCTGAAAGGTGTATGAGTACTTTTGATTAAAGTACATATTGCTGCTAATACTTTCATTCTAAAGTAGGACTTTTACTTGTAGCACAGTATTTTGTACTTCCTAAACTACATATTTCTTCCACCACAAGCGAGCAGAAAGGTTGGGAACCACTGATGGAGGTCATGTTTTCCTGTCTGACCTCTACTTGTGGAAGGTGTGAACCTGGACATCTGTCCTGTATACAAAGCACCGATCACACAGCATATTTTGGAAACACTGGCGTGATCTGTGTGACCGGAACGTTACGACCCTGAACAACATGTCAGCGCGTAGATGAAGCGAAGTGTTTCTTTCAGTGTTCAGTCAAACCTTTTAATTTGCAGAGTATTCATGTGAAAGCTTTAGATGGACTCCAAAAGGCCTTAAATCACAACTGTGGTGCAGAGAGGACAAACTTCAACATATTGAGGAATCAACTTATTTGCTTTCGTGCCGAGAATGGGCCGAGATGATCGATACCCGTTAGCTTAGCTTAGCAGTAAACGCTGGAGCAGCCACGCGCCGGCCGCAGCGCACCGCAGGACGGATAATGTTGCCGTGGGTCGTCGTCTGAAATGGAGTTTCAGGACGTTTTGGAGGTGCACTGACGCTGTCGCCTCCGACACACCGGCCTGCACTGTGATCGTTCGTTTATTTCTCTTAACGGGACTTTGAGCCGCCGCTCAGATGTAAACGAGCCTGAGTGCACCTGAACAAACCTGGAGGATGACCTATGACCTGCAGCTTCGACTATAGTCACTCCTTCTTTTACCAGCAACCTTCTTTTTTTAACTTTGAGCACAAAAAAATGGCTAACTGTGGCCAATCAGCTTAGTCAGGAAATGACTCAAATAAATATGTAATATTATAGAAATGCCCAAATGAACCTGAGGGGGGCTGTAAGCGATGCAAGCGTCATGAGAAACTGCACACATTGAATGCATCGTGCTAAAAATCCAAATGTTCTTGTGCAGCTGTGATCAGCGTTGCAGCTCAGACGTCTGACTGGTTGCTGCTGCTGCAAACAGCCACATCTGACTCATCCCTCCTCTTCCTCCTGCAACGTTAACAGTTTACTCACAGCAGCTTGTTGAAAGTAAACTGTGTACAGAGGCCGGGTGTAGCTGCACAGAGAAACACACTGAAGGATGATAAACACTCAGACTTCCTCAGCTTCCGTCACAGTCTGATAGATAACTTCCTTTTCACGCCATCTATGCAGTCGTTTTAACACTCTCTCCACTAGTCAGTCACAAGGCATTTTAATGTTGTAGCTGGTTGAGATGAAGCTAATTTAATCACTTTATATGCTGGTGGGCAGTTTAAACTGCACAAATGCACCATATTTTATTACCTTATCATATGTAAAATCAATCTGCAAAGCAACTAACAAATAAGTAGCAAGAGAAAAAACAAGTACCTCAAAAATGTACGAACAGTATGTACGTTACTTGAGTAAATGTACTTCCTGCAGTTACTTCCCGCCGCTGAGTCATTGAAAGTACACTATAGTTGAAAAGAGAGAGTTAAAGAGGAATGAAGTCTGCGGTAACATCAGCACATTTTGGTTTCCTCTGAAATAAGTTAGTAATGACGTTTCCTGAACTCATAAATAACTGACTCATAACTCATAAATACATCAGACACAACCACAATCCAGCCATTCAGACACACAGCAGTGTTATATATTATGATATTTGCACAGATTATGTATTCTTGACAACAAGAGGAAACATTCAATCAATGAATTATAACTTTGCTAAAATGGTGATGTCACCAAGTAACACATTTGTATAACTGCTGCCTAGCGGCTTGTTTGACACGCCCCACATGGTGTGTGTCCACAGCCTCCGTCTTTTCCACGCTGCCATTCATTGTCTGTAAGCAGATCCAATCCGCTATCATGGCGGCACAATTGGAGAGACGGGGCGTCGCGTTGGCCACTCCTGATTTGCATAAAGTTGGCCTAGGCTACTTCATGCAGAGTAGCCTCTGGAGTTTCCAGAGGCGGCGAGTTGCATCGGACACCTCCGATTTGCATTAAGTAGCCTAGACCTCAACTTTATGCAAATGAGAAGCGGCCAGCGTGACGCCCCGTCTCTCGAATTGTACCGCCATGTTAGCAAAATGGATTGCACGGCTGCTTATATAGACAATGAATGGAAAGTGTGGAAAGGACGGATCCTGTGGACATGTACCAGGATTTGTTTAAGCCATCCATCTGTAACCACTTATCCCGTTAGGGGTCACGGGGGGGCTGGAGCCGATCCCAACTGGCACTGAAGACGGGGTTCACCTTGGACAGGTCGCCAGTCCATTGCAGGGAACATAGAGACAGACAACCATTCACAGGCAATCTTAGAGTCATCAGTTAACCTGCATGTCTTTAGACGGTGGGAGGAAGCCGGAGAACCTGGAGAAAACCCACGCTAAGACGTGGAGAACATGCACCCTCCACACAGAAGAGCCCCAGGCCGGATTCAAACCTGTGACCCTCTATGAGGCGACAGTGCTAACCACAGGAGTCGACGTTAGAGCCGACGGTGCAGGACTCACTACAAAAACTAGACCGACAGACGCTCTCCGACAGCCCCGAACTGCCCGATGGCCGACCGTCGGCTCAGTGCGTAAGGGCCTTTAGTTTGGTTTGGTTGACCAAAAGTGAAGCATTCCAGTAGAAACCCAAAATACAAGTATGCACCTGAAAATAAGCAGAATAAAAAAGGTGAACAAGAGAGCACTCGAGGTGGATTTGAGCTGCTTTAAAAAGGCATGAGTGAAAGTCGATAGCTGCTGAGTGAACCCAGTGTGGTGTGATGTGTCTGAGCCATTGAAAACAGCAGAACGTGGAAAGAATAAAAGAGGAAGAAAGAGGAGGAGCCAGCAGCTGGTTGGAGGTAAGAAAGACAGATAGGACGGCCCTTCCTGAGTCGAGCTGCTGGCTGCGTGGTGGTGCTCTCTGCTTTCTCCACTCCCAAAGCTATGGACTAAACCTGCACTGAAGTCGGTCCTGACTTTAAGATCTGAGCCACAGTGGAGGTAAGAAAACTTGACTTTCTCCTGCATGTTTTCATCCCCCTCTCATTTTTCAGTGTGCCATTCCTCCTCTTTACTTTGTGTGTGCAGCTGGGTGTGAGGCAGTAATTCAGTACCTGTCTGTGTGAAACTCCACTCAAAAAAAGACACGTTTTACTAACAAATCGCATCTCTTTTGTGTGTTTTTCAGCTTTAAGCATCTGCATGTTTTTGCAGCCAAATCTCAGGAGAGAAAAGCTCACAAAAGAGGTAATATTTTTTTGTTTTTACCCAGCAAACATCCTCAAAGAGTTGTAAAATGTTTGGTATGCAGCCGAACCTCTCAGGTCCATGCATGTGAATAGACAGCAGAGATACTGATACCGTCCTCTCCCTCCCTCCCTCCCTTGTCAGCTTTCTGAATTCTTTTGTGCTGAAGTAAAAGAGGCTTGGACACAAGTTTAATGAGTTTACCAGAAAGGTGGGCCAAGATTAATATCCTACTCTTGATCACAGTCTCATGAACTCATTCCTCAGTGGGATCGGTGCTGTTATTCTTCCGTGATGTACCAGGAGCAGAAACACATTTAGTATTGATTGTGTTAATTAATATGTGGCACATTTTGTTGCTGTCCTGACCTCTGGGTGTAACTGGTAGTTCCTCCTTTCCTGTGACTCACTGCTGTTTGAAAGCACCGACGTGTGCAAACAGCATGACTTTCACATTTATTCTATTATTTTGCAGACTGATTGACTATCTCTGCAGACTAATGTAAATTATTTGTGCAACCACAACTTGGCGTAAAAGCCGATGCATTGCATGAAGATTTTGCCTTCACGTTGTGCAAAACATTCGGTTTATGATGCATGTAAAAGCTGTTACAAAGCTCTCTTGTGTGCATTTACACAAGCCAGCGAATGTCCCTGAATGAATTGCACTTCCTTCTTTCTGCTGGAGCATTTCCAAAGTATTTATCACTTGATTTGAATATCATGTTTGAGGGAAACAGCAGCTCTGTACCTGTTCTATGTCTATGAAGTCGCAATAATTAATCAGATGAAAGTATAAGTCTGATTACAACAGATAAATGAGATACGCGTTAACCTAATAGATATCAAAAGGCGTGTGAGCTGACAGCTGTGATGTATAAAGATATCTTATCTCTGTTTAGAAATTTGGCTTCAGCTGCAGTTATTTGATCACCCAGAATCCACTCAAGCAGCATAAGTAATCCTGCTGTCATCACCGCTGTGTTGAAGTCATAAATCCAGACAAATTCTGCCATCCAGCTTTTCATTTACCTCAATTTTAAAAAGTTTCTTTACTCTCCTACAATGTTGATTTTTCCCCGTCAGACACAAGGATAGCTGAGACAAATTCACTAAACGTTAACGCTCTGATAACATGACGAAGCATTTTTAATATCTGACATCACTCTGTGGTTACAAACCTCGATGGCTGCAGCTGTTGAGAAACTAAGCCTAGAAAAAGGAAGGACGGTTGGTTGTTTGCAACAGTGGAAAAAGTATGCTGATATTTTACTTACTGTAAGTACAAGTTGCAATACCACAGTGTAGAAATATGCTTTTACAAGCAAAAGTCCTGCATTCAAAATCGTACTTAAAGGAGCAGTGTGTAACATTTAGGGGGATCTACTGTAAACCCCTTTTCTGTTAGGAAACATGGTGACGTGTTTTGTGGGTGGAGCTTTAAGTGGCAGCAAAAAAAACGCTGGCTAGCAAGTATTGTTGGCTTATTTTTTTTAACAGTGGCTGAAGAAAATACTAGTTTGTCGTGTTCCCGACATGCATGCCTTCAAGTGATTAAGTCATGAGGAACACCACTGTTAAGCAACGGCAATATTAACGTGTCCGAGTCTAGAACCCACAGAGACTAGCAATTTAGCAAGCTAGCAAGTGGGTAACATAATGTCGGAAATGTAAAGACTAGAATATCAACATTTTCCTTATATTATAAAATTACCAAGAAAAACAATATGCAACTTAAATTACAATATATTAACTTATTATACAGCAATAAGTGAACTTCATGAGCTTCATCTACACACTCGTGTCACAATGTAGGAAAGCACAGAACTAGTATTGTTCGGCTCATTTTGTGTCTGTGTCGCAAGACATAATGGCAGAATTAGCAAGCTAAGCTAGCTAAGTAGCCAGCCATCCAACCAGTGGCAGCGCTGTAAAGATAAATTTAGGGCGTATGAATCTTTGCATGCCTATCGTTAACTATCCTTGACTAAAGTCGGTCAAAAAAAGAGTCGTACAATATACAAGCGAAGCATTCCAGAGATGGAGAGAAAGGGTTGCTAATAGTTTAGGGGTATTCAGTTGGCTGCAAACTGCAACCACACCACTAGATCCTACACACTGCACCTTTAAGTAAAAGTACAACAGTGTTGGTATCAAAATATACTTAAAAAGTACTTGTTATGCAGAGTGTCCCTTTATAATTATTGATGCATTAATATGTAAACGTCACACTACTTTTTATACTATACAGCATAATCCAGAAAAATACATCGTAATTTACTAGTTGATTTATATTTTAGTAGTAGTATAAAATGACAATATTCAAGTGAAGTACCTCAAAATTGTTCTTAAGTAGTAGATTTTTTGGCTGCTGAGGGTCAAACTCTTGTTCCTGCCATTTACATTCAAACTATGTACATATACAGTATATATATAATTAAATCATAATATCTAAAGGTTTGTTTCGTGCTGAGAGTTAGATGAAAAGATCGATACCACTTTCATGTTTGTGTGATAAATGTGAAGCTTGAGCCCAGAGATGGTTAGCTTAGCTTAGCATAAAGACTGGAAACGGAGGGAAACAGCTAGCCTGGCTCTGTCCAAGTTCAAAATATGCCTCCTAAAGCTCTAATGAGCTTAATATTCACTGTAAAAATACGAGAGTGGTATCGATCTTCTCATCTAACTCTCAGCAAGAAAGCAAGTATTTCCAAAAATGTCAAACTATTCCTTTAATGTACTACCCTATGAAAACAGTCCTCCAGCAGTTTCAAGTGACCAGTACTCCTCAATAAAGCTGGAGGACCAGGAAGACACAGAGAAAGATCTGAGGTATCCTGACTTTAAGTTACTGTAATGGGTTGAGCTCCAGAAACACTCAGTCCTACATTTCCCAGAAGCCCAAGTCAAGATACCAGATGCCTCTTGAGTAGTTTCTAATCTAACAACACAAAACTCCCTCTGCAGCCACAGAGGACATTATATAACCAGTTTCCCAGGTTGAGTCATGCTTAACACAACTGGTGAAGTGATTTTAAAAATAAATATCAAAGATTTTACGCTTGGCTGAAGTGGAAACGTGATACAATGAAAATGCGACACCTTGCACGCAGCAGGTCGAACCCGCTGAACAACTTCTGAAATGGTCTTTTTAGCCGTTAAATGCTGCACTGTGTTCACCAGCTAGTCTCTAACTGGGTCGGTTGGCTGTTTGATGCTGAGCACTGAGGCTTTTCAGCCAGAAAACAAAGCAAAACAGTAAAGTTGCAGGACCTAAAAACAAAACAAAACAAAGAGCTGAAAGGAGCTAAAATGCCCAACGGAGCTGAGCGTTTGTCACCACGAGCGACTCCTTTCTGAAACAAGCCTGAATACAAAAATACTGATTTCAGCTGCTTTAACATCCTCTTTCTGTCTGCAGATGAGCGACCAAGACAGCAGCACCTCGGCCTCCCAGACGGAGGGAGAGTTTGAGGGAGAGATGGATGAAGAGATGGATGAAGAGATGGAGGGTGAAGGAGAGAGAGATGAAAAACCGCAGGACAGTCCGATCCCCAGTCTGTACAGCTTCTCCTCGTCTCTGCACGCCGTCATACGCATCAAACAGAAGTACCGGGCCATGAAGAAGAGGCGTCAGGAGATGGCCCTGCAGGGACTGGGAGGAAACGGGACCCTCACGGGGGCACCAATGAGAAGCAGCCCCAAAATCTTCACCTTCGACGGACTCGCCCCCTCCACCTCCTCCTCTCTGTCATCCTCCGTCCCTCAGAGGAAGAAGAGGAGGAGGAGGAAACGGGTGCTGTTCCCCAACAGAAGGGGGTGCCGGGCCCCTCCGAAGCAGGAGCACAGCCGAGCCAAATACTGCCTCTACCTGCTCTGTGCCATCGTCTTCATCCAGGTAACTGCAGCCGCTATGTGAACCGGAGGGAGGAAGAGGAAGTAGTATTACTATGAACTCCATTGTGACTGTGCAGGGTGTAAGTATAGACTGAGGTGTGTGCATGCTGGGTCATGTCCCTAGAAATATACCCAGGTCTGGGGTGAGTCCTGCATCCTACCTAATGCCTCAGGGCCTCTCTGTGAATTAATCCCACCGTGACTGTTTTCTGACTGCTTCACTGTCACGTGCATCTCTCAGCTTTATGAATAGTTTATTTAACAGATTACAACATAAACATTTCTAATCGGTCCAAGTTGGTTTTCCTGTCATTTAGTTTGCAGATGACACGAAACTAACTTGGACTTTCCCTTTCAAAGAAGTGATCTGAGGAGATTACAAGGTCTAACTTGCCTGGGAAATGTCTCAAATGACACAGATTTTCAGTGTCATGGCTGAATAATTACATGATTTCAACAAGGTGGATGAGGTCTTTGGATTTGATGGATGCCCGCTTTAATCTGAGAGTTTAGGGATATTCAGATTTAACAATGAGACTTCTCCATGAGCGTGACGTGGACACACTAACAGAGCGGATTAAGAGAAAGGTCAGAAAAAAGGTTTTCTTTTTCCATAGGGTCCGATCCATAATGTTGTCAGATGCTTAGAATAACAATCTGAGCCTCTCAGCAGCCATCTGCAGCGTTCTCCATCAATACTGGACCAATTTCGAAAACTGTCCCCATTAGTCACGTAGACACAAAAACATGAGAAACTAGGTTGAATAATGGAACTGGATGGACTTTTTTAGAGGTTTTCTGGGCACGTCCCAACTGGTAAGAGGCCCAGGGGTAGACCCAGAACAGGCTGAAGAGATCTTATATCTCGTCTGGTATGAGAACGCCTCAGGTTGCCCCAGGAAGAGCTGGAAAACGTTGCTGGGGAGAAGGATGTCTGGAATACCATACTAAACCTGCTGCCCCCCACGACGGCACTGGATAAGCAGGAAATAATGTATGGATGGACATCGATCTTCACATCTCACTCTGTGCAAGAAAAGGAATCAGCACAACTCCTGGAAAAACATTTTTGATCATCACCATTTCCTGTTGTACTGAACTGAGACCCAGCTGTATATTAATATGTCACATGTTTGGTTCCAGGTGTACAACGCCATAGAGAACCTAGACGACCACGTTCTCAGGTATGACCTGGAGGGGCTGGAGAAGACGCTGAGGAGAGAGGTTTTCGGGCAGCAGGGAGCGGTGGAGGGTCTGCTGTCCCACCTGAAGGACTACCTGTCTACCTACGTCCACAACAAGCCCCTGGTGGTGTCCCTGCACGGCCCCAGCGGCGTGGGCAAGAGCCACCTGGGACGCCTCCTGGCGGGACACTTCCGCTCCGTGGTGGGGGAGACGCTGGTGCTGCAGTACTACGTCCTCCACCACTGCCCCCAGGAGGCCGACGCCCTGCAGTGCGCCCGCGACCTCGCCGCCCTCATCTCCGAGATGGTCGATCGAGCCGAGGAGGAGGAGAAGATCCCGCTCTTCATCTTCGACGAGGCCGAGCACATGCACGACGAGGTCCTGGACACGCTGCTGCAACTCGTGGCCTCCAAACAGTCCAATGAGTACCTGAACGCTATCTACCTGTTCCTGAGCAACCTGGGCCACGCACACATCACCAAACATATGCTATACAACTCCTCAAGTATTTCTATGGCGATGACGGCATCCGGCCGTCAAGGCCACCTAGTAAAAGAGCTGACTCCCATATTACGCAGCACTCTGGAGAAGCTTCACCCGCTATGGACAGAGGCGAACGTCTTACCTCTGGGCCTTTTGGAGAAAGGTCACGTGATAGAGTGCTTCCTGGATGAAATGACTCGAGAGGGGTTCTACCCGGATCATACCAACATAGAGCGTCTCGCTGGGGAGATTGAATATTACCCCGAGGTCGGGGGGCGCGAATACTCCCAGACAGGCTGCAAACAAGTGGTGGCAAAGGTCAACCTGCTGTGAGATCCTCAGCAGGAAATGTTTGGATGTCTCACATTCTTTAAAGCATGAAGAAATAACGCGCCAGAAGAGAGAAGTGAGTTATAAGGTTATGAAACTTGAATGACACAACTCGGAGCCACAGCTTTCAGGAGCAGTGTTGTAACAGTGAGAATAAGGACACAAAAGATGTCACACAGACAGTCTTTAAAGGGTCAGTTCACCAGATTATGAAGAAAACAACTAGTGGTATCTACTGTAGCCACGACCAGCTTTTAAGATATTTGCCTCCACCACAACACCATCGAAGTGGGATTTCATTTCTTGTGTGGCGCTCACAACATAATTATCATAAAGTGTGCATGTCTGTAAAGAGAGAGAGAGAGAGAGAGAGAGAGAGAGACTCGTGGGAACCATTTTCATTCACATATCTTGAGGTCAGAGGTCAAGGACTCCTTTGAAAATGGCCTCTCTGTGGAGCGTTATTTAGCCTCCTTCGTTGCAACCTTCGAAAGATCATTTAATGCTGAGAAATTAATGGCGTTAAAACAAGTTTACATTAACACATTATTATCATGCTAACTTTGACAGCCCTAGTTAGCATGCTAACATGCTAAACTAAGATGGTAAACATTAAACCTGCTAAACATCAGCATGTTATCAGAGTCTTGTTTAAATCTAATTTTACATTTAATGTCATTCACAGTCTCAGAGATGGACATTTAAAAACCTGAACAAATAAAAGCAAAACTATCTAGACAGCTAGACACCACTCGAAGTGATTGAGAGTAAATATCTTTTTACGATTTGTGTGAACTGACCCTTTAACCCCTTTGTTTATGTCACAACTACTACATAGGCAGCTCAACCTGTAAGGAGACGCATGAGTAAGACCAATATTCATTCATGTATGAGGGGAAGCTCAGATATTCATAATGCATCAGTTTCTAACACACATTTTAGGATGATTAGAAGTTTTTTGTCAGAAATGTCAAATGTGAAGCAGCAGGACTTTTTGTTGATGCTAGTGCAAGTCAGCAGATGTTTCTACAGAATCAACAACGTGGTTTTACTGAAATATCATCGCCTGTAATAATATTGAAGTAACTGACTGTGACTTGGACCTGCGGATGGAAAGTAGCTCGTAGCAGGATGAATATTTTGTTGTTGTTCTTGCATGGATTTACTACATGCTCACACCCAAGGAAATGAACTTAAAGCCAACAGACTTGCTCTAACGTTATATTTTATTGGCCTGATGAGATTTAATGAGTCATGAATATGTTAATATCCTGTATTCAGGTGTCAGGTATTCAATCTAAATATTTCTAATATAAACTTTAATGTGTAGTGAGTGCCTTGAAATTAAAGACACCATTTAGACAGTAGCTGTGAGATTTGTCTTGTTAAACATAATATTGCCCTTTTTTTTTTTATTTGACAACAGAATATTTGGCATTTGGAGAAATGTGCTTATTTGTTGTCTTGCCGAGATAAGATCGACTCCACTCGTGCAACGTCAGTATGAGGCTACGGCCAGGAGACAGTTGGCTTAAAGGCTGGAAACAGGAGGAAACGGCTACCCAGCTACACTTTGCCTTATGTGCAGATTAAACAAACAAGATATAGTTTTGTACTGTCTCCCCTTAGTTGGAAAGTGTGGAAATTAGTGTTATTTCTCTGTTGTTCCTCTCCTAACTGTCATTGTATTTGACCTGGTTGGAAAGCCTCTTTATTGACCTTCACAGTGACGTCCAACCTGTAAGGATCATGTGGGGTGAGCAGCTCAGCTGATTATGTGAGTAGCGCCCAAGTGAAATTTGCCAAAAATTTCAAATTGTTTCTGGCTCTTGTTTTGAGCTCCAGGTGCTGCCAATCAGATACAGAAAGACCAGACCGCAGGATAACAAAGTGATCCGGTTCTTTCTGAAAAGTCAGTTTTCTCAAAACCAACACGGCTCAATTTAAATTTACAAAACTCCTCATCTTACTCACCACCTGCTGCACTTTACTTATTACTGTTACTTATTTATTTTATTGCCAATTTCCTTCATTGCACCTTCTCTTTTACTTTTTACTGTATTCATCTGTACTGTTGTTGCTGCTATGACACCCCAATTTACCTCCGGGGATTAATAAAGGTTCATCTTATCTTATCTTATCTCTTCTTGGACATGATTTTGACATATGGAGTCAATACAAGAGTAAAACAAGAGTCAGTGCCAACAGGAGAAAACGATCCACACATAATCAGCTGTGTGCATCATCCCACAAATACGTGATCATAACAAGCTGGACGTTATTGTGAAGGTCAATACACAGACTTTAACCAGGTCAAATACAAAAACAGCACTGGAACAACAGAGAAATAATCCGCCAAACACTAATTCAAAACTTTTTTTCCTAGTTTATTTAACTACAGACATGACAGTGGTGTCAGTTTGCTCATCGGACTCTTGGTGAGAAAGTTAAAGAGCATATTTCCCAAAATGTCAAGTTATTGCTTTAACTTATCTGCTTTCAACTTTACCTCCGTCTCAGAGTTTGTTGGAGAAATTCACGACAACTGAGCAAAGAAGGACATGAGATGTGGTTAAAGCTCCAGAAAACACCAGTCAGCTTCACTCATTTTCAGTTAATCAATTTATTCTCCTGCTCTTTGAGGGCTAAATTAACTTTTTAAATTCTTTTTCAAATGAGTAGCCAATGAAGGAAAAGACAAAAGGTCATACTAATAATAATAATAACCATAATCTTAGTCATAAAGATAACAATATTATTTTAAAAATAACGTGTGAATAAGCCGGCCACCTTGACGACATATAAACAAATAAACAGACATTTAAAATCTAAATCAACGTTCAATACTACTGATTTATTGTCTGTTTAAAGCTGATATTTCTGCACAGATTAAGATCAGGCTACGTTAATATTATTACTATTTCACTGTTTGCAGAATCACGTTGCCTCAGACTCGTGTGATCCAGACATTTCCAATAACTCCAGCATGTCTAAAATGTTGTTTTTCAAGCCACAAAATGATTTTATCTGACAAAATGTTATGGCATGCAAAGGGAGGCACGAAATACCGATTCATTAAAGAACGTTGGTTTAATTCAAAAAGATTCATTTTATCTGATAAATCACTATCAAAGTTGAGGATTTTTATTTTCTTTTAGGGTGATGACGTGAAAAAAATATGATGAAAGACAGATTCTACCACATAAAGATGAAGACAACAATAACAACAAGTTGTTTCACATACTGTTTTTTATTTCTTTTTTCCTTAATTGACATTGGAAAAAAATGAGGTACTGTGTCTAAGTCACAAAGAAAATGAGCCTCATAATCATGACAACACAACTAGATGGAGAAAACAGAACGTTGTGATGTATGACTACCCAAAAGGAAATGGGACAAAACGGCCTCTTACAATCCTAAAAGGTGTTTTGAGCGGAGTCGCTCGGAGGACAACCGACTGTACGTTATGTACAGATCTGAGGAGTGTAGGTGGTTTTTTGGAGAAGAGAGCGCTGACAGCAATGAGTGCAGTCCCCGAGCAACATGAGGAAACAGCTGAGATAACGCTACGAGCAGACGCAAAATATCCTCGCTGCCTTCGCGACCGCTGTGGCGAGACCGATAGATGAAAACAATATTGTAGAAATGCAAACTAACTAGGTGAGAAGATTCCACCACATTGAGTTCACCTACCAAAAGTCACGAGAGATTAAAAGATCATTTCTGAGCATCTGACTTGTACTGTTCCTGTAAAGCGGTTTTAAATATCCTTCATGCCCTTCAATTTAAACCACTTCAATGATTCAGTCATGAGATGTGTTGTATCAAAACATTCAAAATGGATTAAACAGCCCACAGACTGCAGCAACACAACCAAAAGTGCTCAAAACAAAACAGAAAACAGACACTCGGCACCTTTTTTTTTTTTTAACCAAGCGTAAAGCGCTCAGCTCTGCATCCACTTTTTCATTCTTACATGCTTTTAGGAAGGCAGGAAACAACCAAATACAGAAGCTACACATTTACACCGACGACTACGTCATCCAGACACCTACAGGGAAATAAATAGTGTCACCTCAGTGACGGTAATAATCCACAACTACTGCGCCGTCAGTGTCAGGATCAGCAACCTCACGACTCCTCTCAGCGGGCGTTTAGCACGATGCTGAGGCTCGACCATTACTGTCAGAAATAACTGTGAAATGTGTGAACGGGAGGGGGGGAGGTGTGAGGGAGAGTCCAGAGAGAGGCTACATCAGGGTGGTGGTGGTGGTGGTGGTGGTGGACTGTGTGAGGGGAAGGGGGGTGATGTGGTTCGGGGCTCTTTGTTCTCCTTTTTATGCCTCCAGCTCGAAGCCCATCCCGACTTTGTGTCCGCCGGCGTTGAAGTTCTTCCCGTCGATCAGAGCTGAGAGGGTGACCTTCACACCTGCAGGGACACAAGACACCTCAAGGTAAGACTTTAACACCTTTTTACTACCACATAGAATGCAATTTCTGACTTGTTTGACAGGTATACCACTGACGTAGACAAAGTACTCAGATCCTTTACTTAAGGAAACTAAGCCACACCACAGTACAAAATACTCTGTTACAAGTAAAAGTTCTGTGTTCAAAATATAATTTAAAGTACTAAAGTATCAGCATCAAAATGTACCTGAAAGTACCAGAAGTAGAAGCACTCATTATGCAGACTAGTATCATACTATTGGATTATAATTACTGATGCATTAATATGTTCATCACTTTAATGTTGCAGATAGTAAAGGTGGAGCTAGTCTTAATTTATTTAGACATATACTGTATGTCTTGTGTCGATAGCAGATACTAGAGTCGGGTCCATTTCCTGTTTTCCAGTCCGATGTACAAGCTTAAACTTGTTTGATTTAGTTCAAACCGGCTGAACCGGCATTTGTCATGATGCCACTTTCTGGCAAAAAGTAAGCCACATCAGCAGCCTCTGTAGTGCATTAGTAATGAACAATATGACGACGTGATTGTTTATTAACGGACCAACGGAGCAGAGTCGAGGCTGGGAGCATGAAGGACATCACGTTTCAGAAGAGGTGGGAGGGACATGCTGGGATTGTTGACTAGAAACTTCATGTTTTCTGGGTGGAGAGACGAGATGTAGCAGATGTAGTCTCGGTAAAATAAAACTGTGTGTCAGTTTGCCTGCTGTTTGTTTGTTTGTGGCAATCCTCCAGGAAGAGCGCCGGTCGTTGATCCCAGTCTTCACGTGTCCGTCACGTGACGCCATTGGGCCCAGAACGACTTTTTTCCATAGACTTACATTGACAAAGAGACGTCTGTAACTCAGCAGATAATTTTATTTATTTTTTTGATGAATCAACTAGTATGAACACTCTAATGTCCCTTATTTAAATCATTAGGTCCTAAAAGTTTAAAACCCGCTAATAGCCGAATCCTGAGTTCTTTCCTTCCTCCGGTCATATGAGTGAGCCCCAGACCGAGGCTGGAGCGAGGGCTGGGAGGTGGACTTAGCAAGTCTTGATGACAGCGTGATGGCTACTGCTCCCACTCCATGGGCCCATGGATGTGGAAGGTTGCCGGAAGACCCGGGTACTTTTCCAGTCGGACATCGAGGCATTGACTGACACTGAGTAACTCTCATAGGAGTGAACAGGGCCCCGCCTCCAATGATGGATCCAGTTCTCTTTATGAAACATGGTTTGTGGTGCTACTTCACTCGCTGCTTCTTCTTCTTATTTAGTGTTTATTGGCAGGTGGCAAACCAGCGTAGAGGTACATTACTGACACCAAGTGGACTGGAGTCACTACACTCTTATTCATGGACGCTCGAAGTCTCATTATGTTCCCCTCAGGAGCAGCTGCTAGTGGCTAAATTTGATCCATCCATCCAGTGCTGATGCATATTTTAGTTCACATTCACCTGTCAACTGCTCACTGTAAACCAGGCGACAACCTCCAATTCTGAAAAGTGAAGTCAACACTGTCTTCTTCAGTACAGCATGATGTTCATTTAGTAAACTATGGTCCTATTTAGAGTCAAATGAAGCAGGGGATGCTTTAAGGCGGGGCTACCTTGTGATTGACAGGTCGCCACCACACGTTGTCTGTGTTTTCGTCTTACAGCTTTTACTCCTCCACAGTGTTTTCGCTTCATCAAAGTTAATTATAACTTTCTTGGTCGCCTAAAAATGTCCCATTCAGCATTTGGTTGCTCTTAGCTCCACCCTCTAATGTCACTTCTGGCTGTAAAACAACCAAAATGGCGATGCCAAAATGCCAAACCCGAGGCTTCAAAACCATAGTCCACAAACCAGTGGGTGACGTCACTGTGACTATGTCCACTTCTTATTTACAGCTTATGCTGTAGACATAATGAGTAAATTATTAAATCTAAATTAAGTCATTCATAGCAGCGAGGTCAACGTCTTCCCTTCTTTTATTTTAAGCGGTTTCTTAGTTTTAAGTTTTGTGAAAAGGAAACTCGCAGCGAGGAACTTTAACCCCACTGAGGAGGGCTACTAGTGGTAGGATAAGATATCTGGGTGGACGGGAGCCTACCTGGCCGAAGGCTCTGGGTGTAGCCGACTCCGATCAGACTGGCATTGTTGACTTTGGCCTGCGGGAAGAAACATGATGAGACATGAAACAAAGCGGCACAATTGTTTGTGTGCCTTAACAACAGAGCTGCAAACAAACACTTACAGACAGGGAGGCGTCTTTATCCAGCTTGTATTTGGCGGCGATGCCGAAGCGAGTGTTGTTACTGCCGGCGGTCCAGGCCAGAGTGACCGCTGTCTCCAGCTCCTCGTTCACCTTCTGGTAGATGGAGCCGCCGAACTCGGTCCCATCGTTACTGAGAAAAGATTCAGAGACGTTCATGCACACATAGTTGAGGTTCTTATAGCATGTGATCCTGCAGACCCTTTACTCCCCTGGATCATCAGAGGTTTTAATCATAGCCCTGTCAATATCACACATACAACAGTATTTTCAGCAGGCCTGTAACCTCAGTCAGCGTCACATGGTGGACTTTTTTACATTCATCTAATTCTTCTTTTCTTTTCTTTTTTTTCTTTTCAAATATCTTTACTGGTTTTCAGTTTTATAGATAAGTTCCATGCAAATGACATTTTGTTTTTTTACAAACAAAAAAGTACAAAAGGACTAAATAAGGATTAAAGGCAAACACAAAAACATGTTTTTTTTCACAGTTTGCCCCAAACTGACTGGGACTATCATAAAGTGGGCATGTCTGTAAAGGGGAGACTGGTGGGGACCCAGAGAACCCATTTACATTCACACATCTGGAGGTCAGAGGTCAAGGAACCCTTTGGCCATGACAGTTTTTCCTCGACAACATTTAGAATAGGTTTGGAGCGTTATTTACCCTCTTTCCTGACAAGCTAGTCTGACCTGGTTGGTACCGTTGGATTCATTAGGTTTTCTAGTTTCAGATGATACCAGTATCTTCACTCTTGTGCATTAACTCATTATTATTGCATTAACTTTGACAGCCCTACTATACTAAAAACCCATTTAAACATTTACCCCATTGGCTTCCAGATGAGGGGACAGGAAGTGTTCAAATGCTAACCCATTTCTTGGTTTAGGATTTATTCCTGCACCACTCTATGTCCACAAAATGTTTGCATGCTTTCTGTAAAAAACAAAAAAAAAATAATAATAATAATAATCTCCGATCAAGCTAATAAAAGTCTCATTTTCCCAGAAACTCCCTGCAGAGCCACTGAAGACTCCATGACGAGCAGCACGTAACATCAATCATCCCTGAACTACTCACACATTGGTGTGCAGCTGGAAGTCCCCGGCCCTGTATCCGAGGGCGAAGTTGTTCTGGGCCAGTTTGGACTTGGCCGTGTCAAAGGCCATCTGGTAGCCGGCCAGCCAGCCCTCGTAGCCCAACACAGCAGCAGCGTGAATGATGGGACCCTCAAAGTCTACGTCACAGCCCAGGTTCACAAAGTCACGCTTGTAGGCCGTCTTCAGCTTTCCACTCTTCTTACTGAAAAATGGATTTATTTAGCTCAATCAAATTTGGTAAAATATAATCTTATAATGTGAGACAGTGTGAAAATAGCAGCTGCCTTTTCCCACTGTCCCCACACTACCAGGCCTGACCCACAGTTCATACTTTTTACATAATGCTTCATGTAATCCAACAAAATATCACACATTCATACAAATACGTGGTCTCACCCTGTATTTGGTACAAAAGACGTATCCAAGGCCACCTTCAGTCCTTGAGTCAGCTGTAAAGTAACCACATACCAGTGTAAGTCTTCAACAATGCCGTTTTATCAGTTTGCAAAAGCCGGTCTGAACGTTACCACATACCTGATCCTCCACAGTGACCTCCGTCGCCAGTGTGTTATCTGTGTTCCACTTCTGGTTGAAGCTCAGGCCCAGCTCCTTCATCTTGTATTTGGTCTCCAGGCTCCCTGCAGCCTTCCCTGTGTCTGTGTTACTGGAGCCAGATGTGTTGAACTCCTGACAGGAGCACATCAGGCGTTAGCACACCAAAGTCAATCAGACACAGCAAATAACAACTGAGTAGAGATTATCACACAATACTCAAAGTATTAGCAAAATATAGAGAGAGACCTTAAAGACTAGCGGGAGAAAAAAAGAGTGAAAACTGCGACTGAGACAAAACTTCATAATTATTAAACTGTACAGAAATAAAATGAGGAATATCAGAGGAAAATAACCCTGTACACATCAGACAGACACCCAGACACATGAATCCATGCAGGACAACAGCAACACTTGATGGACAGAAAAACACACTGATAAGTTTGATGCATATTAATAATATTGCAGAGTGCATGGTCAGAAAAACACTGACAAGTAAAAAAAGTACTTCTCTCGAAATACGCTGGGAATTTAACTTCTTGGATTTTGTTGTTATTTGTTGTCTTTTACAAATGATCAGAACACAAGTTAAACTAAAGACAGTTACTGGTGAACATCCAGTTCAGCCTGGAACTATTTGAAATGTGATATTTTCTTTTGTTTTATTGAAGGTGACAACAACAGGACGACAAAAGGATGTAAGTAACAACAACTAGACGTAGGTGACGACGACAGGGCGTAGGTATCAACGACAGGGCGTAGGTATCAACGACAGGGCGTAGGTAGGATGTAGGTGAGGATGACAGGACGACGAACAGACGTAGGTGACGACGACAGGACGATCAAGGGACATAGCTGGCGATGACAGCAGGGCTACGAAAGAACGTAGGTGATGACAACAGGATGACAACATGACATAGACGACAGAAGTGATGACAGGACATACAGTAGATGACAACGAAGAGACGTAGATAATGACAGCAGGTGAGGACAACAGAAATGACGACAGAACATAGGTTTGTATAATATAAAATATATAAAAGGCCCAAATTCTGTGAGCGGTTTCTGATACTCAGAATAACTTAATATCGGTTAACAAGACAAAAAGTCTACAGCCATGCTAGTGACTTTACTACACTTTCGACCAACTCAAAGACATTTTCCACAAAGAAATGAAAAATTAGATGTGATTGTGAGTGATGTGACAGAAGAAAGGGAGCAACTAATAGTTGTAAAAACACACTGATATTCATGCTGCATGAGTGATTATCACAAAGACAAAAAACATCCAGCCCACAATAACAATAGAAAAACATGATGGTGGTGGTTCATTATGTGAATATACAGCCGTGAGCTCTGACACCGATCTTACCATCTACATTAGAGCGCGAGCAGTCCGGTACAGAAGGCAGCAGCATGGAGACAGAGCAGTGGTTAGGAGAGAGGGGCAGGTAGAGAGACAGACAGGCCACAAAACCAGCGTAGGTTTGTTCACGTTTCTTTAGAACAGAGCACAAGTTCAGCCAAGCGGGTCTGGATCAGCACTGCTCGGATACCTGGAAACCTTCACTCTCCAGGTTACAGCAGGGTGCAGGTACAAGGTGTGTGGAGTGGAGTCTTATTTTGGAGGTATTGGTGTGATGGGGGTTAGAGAGTGAAGGCAGGGAGATGGACTGGGTAGAAAGCATCTAGAAAATGACAACATGTACAAAAAGAGAAACAAAAGAAAAGTGTCCTCACCACTCCACTTTGTGATTTGGTCTTTAAGTCCAGCTTCACAACTCCAAAGCCTGGTGGATTTCAAAAGACAGAGTTGTGTGTGTCAGAAATCACATGCAAGATAAAGCAAGAAGATTGAAAGGAACAGTTTGACATTTTGGGAATATTTTTTATCTAGAGTGGATACCACTTATATTTGTCCTTTCAATAATGTGAGGCTGGAGCCAGGAAACGGTTATCTTAGCTCAGCATAAAGTCCAGCACATAAATAAAAGTAATTCTATTTTACAAGATATCGGATGCAGTGTTGGATGAGCCCAAAATCTGGGATGTATACTGCATCCAATACCATAATGAATTAACCTGGAAAATTATAAACTTCTTGAACTGGAAATCAATTCTTCTTTGGCGCTCCAAAGTCTTAACGCTGATGTCACCCTGGATGTATCATGGCTGCCACTGGCAACTACTGTTTTAGAGCAGTGAAGAAGAACTGACTGCAGCTAGTTTGTCACAGCTGGTAAACATTAATAATGATAATAATAATAATTACTACTATATTGTTTTTATCATGCTGGCATCAGATCGGAAGTTCAGGTATCTGAATCAGTAGGAAGGAAAAAATGGTACTGCAACAACTTTATTGTCGTTTCAAACATTACAGTTTTTGTACAGATTAAACATAAAAAGGTATGTAGCGGTACGTATTAATTATAGAGCTTTAGAGGTGTTGGAAGTAGAGGTTGACCGATTAATCGGGCCAATTATTAGGTATTAGACATGGCAAGGCAAACTAGATACTTTACTTACTTACTACTTGTTTTGTTTGCTTTGCAGATTACCCCAATGCCACAAACATTCACCAATCTAATGTACATTATATATTATCTGCACACCAGACAGCAGTCTAACAGCTTGATTCACTCAGATTTGAACAGTCGCTGCGTTTGAGGAATTTCTAACAGTTAATAATTTACTATTTTGGGTAAATCAGTACTCACCGTAGCCCTTGCTGAAGATATCCTTGGCAGCCTTGCCCAGGTCTGAGTATGAAGGAGGGACAGCCATTGTGCTGGAGGAGAAAACGTCAGTAATGTAATCGCTGACTCATGTTTAGGCCAATCAAGTTATTTATTGTCACGTGCACAACAATTAGAGAGAAGCAGTCATTGGCAATGAAGTTCTTAGATCCCAAGCTTCCTGCAACAATGCTCAAACAAATGTGTAGAAAAAGAAAAAACCAGCAGGCAATAAAACTGCAAATTCTTTATGTTTAAGCAACAAAACTACAACCTCTTTAGGTTTAGGCAATAAAACTACAACTTCTTTAGGTCTAAGTAACAAAACTACAACTTCTTTATTTATATATTGATAAAACCTGTTAATGGACATAGTGGGCCCCTATTGACCTACATCTATGGGGCATATAGTGACTTATTGTGCCTGTAATAGCCTGACAACAGTCCAACTGACTGGAATATAAGACATAAAATATTGCAGAAGTTAAAATATAGGGATTAAATATAACATTAGAAAGCAGGTTGAAGCGCATACTTTGAATTTTCTGCACATGTGAGGTAATTATTTAGTACTAAAGTAATAGCTCTGATCATTAGTCAGATTTGAGTTTTCCATGACAATGCACCACTAGCAAAGCTTGTCCTGACATACATTTTGTCCTATACCCAAACAATGCTGTCATATCATTAAAGTCTCCCAGTGAGCTGCAGCAGAAGAGAACAAGCTGTTCCTTTAGAGGCAGCTGGGATGCTAACAACAAAAGGGCTCTGCATCCGGCTCAACCAAGAAGCCACTGGTGGACGTAAAGGGTCAAGCACTCCGAAATATAAATTCAACCTCGTATATGAGAACAAGTATATACAAAAATCCCTGATAATATCTAAGCTAGCAGGTGTTCAAGCATCAGAACAAAAGGCTCTCAAGGTTGTAAAAAGGGCCCTCATCCTGGGGAAGATGCTGTTGGAGATGTTCCCGCTGTGGGAACAACTGCTTGAGATAAATCCCCATGTGAACATTGCTGTGTTTTCTGCATTAACAACTGGTTGGTGCTGCCGGACAAAGGAGAGCAGATGGGCCAGTAAAGAGGTGTGGGGGGTTTGACTGCTAGCTAGCTTGCTAGCTAACTGTGTGATGTGCTGTCACAAGCTAGCTAACTAGCAAGAAAAGAATACGACAGATGGGTACTGACTAACTGTGTTATAGCTAGTTAGTTAATGTTAATTATATTCTGCTTGCCCCCACCAAACACACACACATACACACACACACACACCTTCACAGCTAGCCACAAGCCCAGCTAATAAAGTTGCTAAAAATACGGGGCTCACACGAATCTCTGCACTATTACATATGAAAACCTTGGATTAAACTGTTCATTACACAGCTAAACATCATTACATAACAGAGCAACCGTTAGCTAAATCGCTCAACATGCTATGCTAACCTTGGAGAGAAATGAACCGTTATGAAAGCAGCCGATAGTTACGTATGTTGTTATACATGTGTTATAAAGCTGTGTGCTGCGTTTATGATTAAGTAGTATATTTTTTGTCTCCTTACCGGTGCTAAAGGTGTCTGGAAGGGGAGTCTGCAGAGCCTGGAGTGTCCCTGGCGTGATGCTGCTGAGTGGATTGACAGCTAGTTTAGCTTAGCAATGTCTATAGGGCACAATGAAGGAGACATATGGCGCATGCGCGGTATCAGTGAGCGAGGCGAACAAAGAGTCGATATAAAAGCAAGAGATTAATCCCACAGAGTACAACCGCGCCCGAGCAGTTTTACACGATGGGAAACGATTAATTAAAGGCGTTCAGACACAGAAATGGATCAGTTAACGTTTATCAAGGATACAGAAGTGTTTCTAAAATGTATGCACACGAAGCCCCTCCTCAAAAGGGCTGAGCGCAGGGGCCTCTGACCTTTGACCTCCTTTGTGGTTGACCCAAGAAGGATGGGGGGCAACTATCATAAATCTAATCTAATCATAAAATTGTCCCATAAAATATAATGAAATACAATGGTGGAGGAAGTACTACAGTCAAGCATAGAAATACTCTGCATTCCTGCACTCAAAACTGGTGGGGTGGAGCTAATTTGAATTACTTTATATGCTTCTGGGTAGCTTAACCTATAATTATAGATCATAATGTATTATTTGATTGGAATTGATATTTTATTATTAATCTTATTAGTTGATTTATATTTCGTATTAATATTATTAGCTGATTTATATTTTTATTATTATTATTATATGATTTAGATTTGTATTATTATTAATACAAATCTAAATCATATAATAATAATAATAATAATAATAAGCTAATAATATCAGCTATTTATAATATTAATAATTTATTAATATTATTAGCTTTATATTTCGTATTAGTAATATTATTAGCTGATTTATATTTTGTGTTATTAACCTTATTAGTAGATTTATATTTTGTGTTATTAATATTATTAGCTGATTTATATTTTGTATTATTAACCTTATTAGCTGATTTATATTTCGTATTAGTAATATTATTAGCTGATTTATATTTTGTATTATTAACCTTATTGGCTGATTTATATTTTGTATTATTAATATTATTAGCTGATTTATATTTGTATTATTAATATTATTAGCTGATTTAGATTTTGTGTTATTAACCTTATTAACTGATTTATATTTTGTATTAGTAACCATAACGATATATTTTTATTATTAACCTTATTAGCTGATTTAGATTTTTTTTTTTTTTTTTTTGTATTAGTAATATTATTAGCTGATTTAGATTTTGTGTTATTAACCTTATTAGCTGATTTAGATTTTGCATTATTAACCTTATTAACTGATTTAGATTATGTATTATTAATATTAACTGATTTATATTTTGTATTATAATCTAATTCAGTCACTAAAGCTGCCATATAAATGTGAAATATAAAGTAGCAGAAAATGGAAGAAGTCAAGCAAAGTACAAGTACTTCAAAACTGCTTATGTTCAGCTCTTGAGTAAATGCATTACTTTTAACTTCTGCGTATTTCTTAGCGTAGACCTATCGTGTATTTGAGCCGTGGGTGTCTAGATTTGAGTGGGGGGTAACAGCGCCCTCTACAGACGTTTAAGTCTCGTTTAAGGCGGACCGCAGAGAATCTCTCCGGTCCTCCTTAAGTGTTTGTGACAAACATGGCGTTTTTTCCGTGTCGGGGGGGGGAGCTGCGTGTCCTGCCCCGCCCTGAGTGAACACTGACTCCACTAGATCAGCCCGTGAGCGCAGCGGAGGGAAGTTCACTGTGAAAAGTACACAGACGTTATCAGCCGTGGACACGCAGCTGAGGTCCAATGGTCAATGTCCGCATCGGGACTCGTCCTGCACACGAACCCGACCAGAGCGCATGAGGGCTGCTGACCGGGTCTGAACCAGCCGAGCAAAGAACTAATAAAAGTTAGGCCGGGGCATCGCAGTCATGTCCGGGCAGCCTGGATTTGTGAGCCCGTTTTCCAGACCCCAGTGTCTGGCTGCTGCAGCTCCGGCGGGGAAAGCCAAGCTCACACACCCGGGGAAGGCGATCCTGGCAGGTAAGGAAGTTAGTCCGCAGGCGGTGCTGCTCGTGGTGGCAACTTTCAGTCTGAACCCGTGCGAGCCGATGCGATCAGCCGCAGATAAAGTGACACTTATCTTAAATACTTCAGAGGCGCCGTGATAGGGATCTTAAAAACAGCATCAAAAGTAAATGCGGTTCCACGTGAGGACTGTCTGTCTGTCGTACCTGTGTCTGGGACAGGAGGCTGGACAGTGTGATAAGATAAGATAAGATGAACCTTTAGTAAGTGTTGTGTCCTGGGACCTTTAAACTTTATCCGCAGATCATCTTCAGAGAAAGCAGACTGAGATGAGGTCCAGGATCCTGCCTGGTTCATTAGTCAATCAGTGACAGATGCTGCAACCTCAGTGTCCTACAGCACAATCATTACTGGTGAGGTTGCATCACCAGCAGGGTGTCTCACCCTCAAACCTCATGTTGGTTCAGGTATTCACATCCTTTACTGCAATAAAGTACTAATACCACACTGTGAAAATACTCTACTAGCTACAAGGAAAAGTCCTGCATTTAAAACCTTTCTTAGGTAAAAGTATCATCAGCTAAATGTAGTTAAAGTACCTTAAGTAAAAGTATCATCAGCTATTATGTAGTTAAAGTACTTAAAGTAAAAGTATCATCAGCTATTATGTAGTTAAAGTACTTAAAGTAAAAGTATCATCAGCTAAATATAAAGTACTTAAAGTAAAAGTAAGTATGATCAGCTAATGCAGTTAAAGTACTCAAAATAAAAGTATCATCAGCTAAATGTACTCTAGCTAAAGTACTTAAAGTAAAAGTAAGTAGTATCAGCTAAATGTAGTTAAAGTAAAATTATTCATTGTACAGTAAAATATACTTAAAGTACTTAAAGTAAAAGTAAGCATTATTAGGTGAAATGTAGTTCAAGTAAAAGTATTCTTTCTGCAGTAAAATGCACTTATACATAATATTAAGTATTATCAGCTAAATATACTAAAGTAATTGAAATAAAAGTACTCATTGTGTAGCAAAATGTACTTACAGTAAAAGTACTGCTGTGTGAGTAAAATGTTCCTGTCAGCATTTCCCTGTTATCTATCTGATGTTTCTGGATTAATATCTCTGCTGCATTAATGTGTCTGTTTAACTCCTTTATATCCTGTTGACTAGTTTAATCTGCAGCAATGCATCATGGTCTATCAGATCATTTAACTCCTTTATACCCTGTTGACTAGTTTAATCTGCAGCAATGCATCATGGTCTATCAGATCATTTAACTCCTTTATATCCTGTTGACTAGTTTAATCTGCAGCAATGCATCATGGTCTATCAGATCATTTAACTCCTTTATATCCTGTTGACTAGTTTAATCTGCAGCAATGCATCATGGTCTATCAGATCATTTAACTCCTTTATATCCTGTTGACTAGTTTAATCTGCAGCAATGCATCATGGTCTATCAGATCATTTAACTCCTTTATATCCTGTTGACTAGTTTAATCTGCAGCAATGCATCATGGTCTATCAGATCATTTAACTCCTTTATATCCTGTTGACTAGTTTAATCTGCAGCAATGCATCATGGTCTATAAGATCATTTAACTCCTTTATATCCTGTTGACTAGTTTAATCTGCAGCAATGCATCATGGTCTATCAGATCATTTAACTCCTTTATATCCTGTTGACTAGTTTAATCTGCAGCAATGCATCATGGTCAATAAGATCATTTAACTCCTTTATATCCTGGTGACTAGTTTAATCTGCAGCAATGCATCATGGTCTATCAGATCATTTAACTCCTTTATATCCTGGTGACTAGTTTAATCTGCAGCAATGCATCATGGTCTATCAGATCATTTAACTCCTTTATATCCTGTTGACTAGTTTAATCTGCAGCAATGCATCATGGTCTATAAGATCATTTAACTCCTTTATATCCTGATGACTAGTTTAATCTGCAGCAATGCATCATGGTCTATCAGATCATTTAACTCCTTTATATCCTGTTGACTAGTTTAATCTGCAGCAATGCATCATGGTCTATCAGATCATTTAACTCCTTTATATCCTGTTGACTAGTTTAATCTGCAGCAATGCATCATGGTCTATCAGATCATTTAACTCCTTTATATCCTGTTGACTAGTTTAATCTGCAGCAATGCATCATGGTCTATCAGATCATCATGTGATTGTAGCATCACTGTCATGTGAGAACCACGTATCTCTAAAAAGTCAGAAAATCAGCCTGTTTTCAGCTTTATGACGATACGTTTTCCATAGTTTTTAAAGAGTTTTTTTAGCCGAAGAAGGATTTTCTCAACACAAAGGAACATTTCGTCCTTCAGTTTATCACAAACATTCAACATCAGCACATCTGGAGATACCTGGTTTTACCTGGACAGGAAGTAACCAGAACTGTCAGATAAAAGTAGTGGAGTAAAAATGTACAATATCTACCTCTAAGATGTAGTGGATTAAAAGTATAAAGTAGCGGAAAAAGGAAATACTAAAGTAAGATACGAGCAGCGTGTACTTACAGTACTTGAGTAAATGTACTTAGTTCCATCCCACCACTGGCTGTCAGCAGTTTGGTGGGTGTTTTGTGGTGACCTCGTGACCTCTTACTGTGTGCTCAGAGGCCTCTGGGTCTCCATGTTCAGTCCCATGAGCCACGATGACACAGCACATTCACACACTGACGTGGGTTAGATGGTTATCCCTGCTGTGTGCTGTAGAATCAAGGCCACACCTGCATTCAAGCTGGAGGAGATATTATGTATTATACATAGTACATTTACTCACGTTCTGTACTTAATTACAACTCTGACTTTTGGGATCTGACTTTTTCCACTACTCCACGGCATCTCAGAGGGAAATATTTGACTTTTTTATGCACTATTATAAACTGCTAATATAATATATACGGTACATGATTCTGATATGGACCATTCTGCATAATGAGTACATTTACTTGTGGTACTTTAAGTATATTATGGTGCTGATTAGGGGTGTAATGATATATCACTCTGGACTGATATATTGATTCAGTGATAAATGATCCAATATCATCGATGCAAAGTAAAAACCTCTATATACCGTCATCTTTAAGATGCATCTTTATTTTTATTTGTTTGTGTTATTGTCTCTTATTCACAGGCTCCTGAATTGAACTGAAATGGAATCTTTGTGATATCAAGAAATACATAATGTTGTCCAAATAATCAATATATCATATCATGAACAAACTTGCGATTTACACTCCTAATGCTGATACTTTTGTACTTTTGCTTGAGTTTGAATGCAGGACTTTTACTTGTTTTACAGTATTTCTGCACTGCAGTATTGCTACTTTTACTTAAGTAAACCACCCTGATTATAGTATAGGAAGCATCCCAAAATAAAGGATGCAACTGTCACCAAGTCAGAAGAGCATAACAAGATCACATGCCACGGCTTCAGAAGGACCACTAATCCCCAGTGGAACAGACACGGCCTGTGTTAAATTAGTGTCAACTGGAAGAGTCTGTGTTGAGACTTGTATGTTTTCTGGGTTTTGTCAGACACGTGAATATGATTTGCAAATATGCAAAAACAACAAATGTAAAGGCATTTGACATGTAGGGAAATACACATTAATGTGGACAAAATCGCTCGTATCTGTCTGCTAAATATGAAGCTAAAGCCAGACGGTTAGCTTAGCATGAAGACTGGAAACGGGGCGATCAGCTGGCCTGGCTCTGCCTCAGGAAGTCACTGCACCTAAAGCACAATGTGAAGTTTTTACGCTTCAGACAACATAATAGTGAGCATTAGAGGTGTTGGCAGATGGATTTTGTTTCCTTTGGACAGAGCCAGGCTAACAGTTTCCCCCTGTTTCCAGTCTTCATGTTCATTTGTTCTGTCTTGGATGTTAAATATGTTCAGGATACTGTTGCATCCAGTATCTTTAAAAGTGAGTCCTAAATAAACACTGACGTCCTAAATACGTGTCCAAGTGTCCGTACATGTCGGACTCGATAACATGGCTCTGTATCTCTCTCCAGCTTGAATACGGGGACGTAACGCAGGTACTACATGGAGGCTTGTTTGCTGCTGCTGATGATGATGATGATGATGATGATGTTGTTGTGGACTGTGTTTTCGATGCTTAATTGACAGCTACAGCCATAATGCCGGTCTCTAACCTAAGGAATGCCTGGATGTGCTGCCAAAGGGCACAAAATAACTGTCTTGTGACGGGTGTGTTTCTCTGCATGGCATTTTGGTAGAATGAATGCATGTTAAAAGCATCAACAAAAGGCGTTTTTTTAAATGTGCGAGGACGAATTCAAGCTTGTAAAACGTTTAACACATACCATCTACTTTAAACAGTGAAGCTTCTTGTTTTTCAGCTTCTTTGGCAAAAAAAATCTGTTGTTTTTTTAACCCTCTGAGACCCGTGATCCTGACTGACTTCACTGTCTTTCAGAGGCTGCAGCAGTTTTACAGCTAGAGCGAAGGTACAAATATGAAACTAGAAACCCGAAGACTCCTTTAGTGCAATCATGTGGTACCAGCTGGTCAGGAAGGAGGCTAAATAATGCTAAATGTTGCCAAGGTGTTTTTAGTGATGCCATTTTGTTTTTTTTAGCTTGACCTCACTGTATGAAATGACCTGTGGTGACCTCCAGGATAATCACAGCCTCATGAAACTTTATAGCCACAAACTAGAGACGTAGAGCGTTCAGAGGATGGATGGTTTACTAGCTACACTGACAATAACAGGGTTTCTGTGCACTTTACACAAGTGCTTGCCATTTAAATACTGAAAAATGCAGTTCTTCTTGCAGAAATCTCCCAATGTCAAAAGTTTTTGAAACCACATCACAGCATGTCTTTTCTGTGGCGTTCCTCAAGGTCTTGGTGTCTTAATGTGGTGTTTTGAAGGGATTATTATCAATTCTTCATTGGTAAAAATGGTTAAATTTAGCACCAAATGTGTGTAAAAATGAGAATTAATTCATGTTTTTTTCTGATTTCTGACTAGAACAACTTGTTGCACAGAGCTGAGCTGCATCTCATATTAATCTTCAGGTTCCAGCTTTCAGATGATGAACATCACTCTTACGTGACATCTACTGTTGACCCGTGTACCCTGCTAAAAAAGATAAAATAACAGGTTGAGAAGTAGTCACTGCTCAAGGCCTGGGTGAGCATGTTGAGATGTCAGGAGAAGCAGCGATGTTAACTCGTCAGACTCGTTGGTTCAGCTCTCCTTCACTGCAAACTGCTGCAGCTCCTGAGAAGAACCGGCCGCTGTCAGGCTGCTGCTATGTTTTGCTCGAGGGCTAATGTGGTGAACAGTATGTGCTCTGAAGGCTACACACCCCCTGAGCTGGAGTCAGGCCAGGGGGAGTATCAGCAGGCACTATCACCCTCAGGTCGGCTGAGCCAATCGGCTGCCGGCTGCCTGTTTGCTGTTGAACGGCAGATGTGTGACAAGCAGGGTTTTAAGGTGGAGCGTGTGGACACGTAGACTTCCTGTCATGATGTGCACCCTGCTCATAGCTCATAAAGGAAAACCTCCCACTCATCTCTTACCTACAAACTGTGACTGTGTGGTACCTCAACTATTATTTATTTACTAGTGATTATTTTATATGAATTTAATCTATTTTAAAGAATAATTTCTGCTTTTTTTTCAGGATCCTATTTCTTGTGCCTGTTTTTATTATTATTATTATTATTATTATTATTATTATTATTGTGAAGCATGTTTTTGCATTTTTATTTCTTATTTAACATTTATGTATCCAGGATCGTCCCACTGAGTTTTAAGGGAGTCTTGGCCAAAACGGCAGTTTTTCACACTTTAAAGTACAAATAACGGACTCCAGTTAACAGTTAAAAAAACATTCACATTGTCTTTGTCTTGTCACTTTGTCACTGTCAGGATTTTTCACAATTAATAAAGATGATAATTAAAAATTTTAGTGTATATATATATATATATATATATATACACATATATATATATATATATATATATATATATATATATATATATATTATATATAATATATATATATATTATATATATATATATATATATATATATATATATATATATATATATATATATATATATATAATCGAATATTCAATAGGGTTTTTTTAATAGTCAATAGTCGAAGAGAACACAATATTCTAAATATATCATGAATGGTGGAAACACGTTTGCATGTGTAAAGTAGATTAGATGAAGAAACCTTAAATTTTAATAATCAATAATTGGGCATACTTGCTGTTTGAATGTGTCATTCTTCCTGAAATGCATTAGTGTGAGGAACAGACTTTAAAGTGTTAATGATGCCGTCTAGTTAAGACGCGTCTGTGCATAACGGCGTCTCTTTCTCATTATTTCAGGAGGGATCGCCGGCGGCATCGAGATCTGCATCACCTTCCCCACAGAGTACGTTAAAACACAGCTGCAGCTGGACGAGAAGGCCAATCCTCCCAAATACAGAGGCATCGGTGAGTCCATGTAACCGTAACATCCTTATCTTTCATCGTTACTATGACGATGAAACTACACGCTGTGGCCACTTTAATAGGTACGCCTGTAAAATCTAACAGTGCAACAGCTCAGCCATAAAGTTTACCTTTATAAATATAAGTTTCTGTGTCCATATGCAGTATATAGTAGGTATACATGTTTATAGGGTGCATCTGTTTGTGTATACTGTTTTTATACAGTATATATCATTTGTACTGTATTGTTGCTTCTTTTGGTGCATTTTTATATTTAATGTGGTTATCTGGTTTATTTTATTTGTCCTATATATTTTTGTATTTACAGTCTTTATTTACACACTTATTTTATATAATATTTTATATTTATTTATTTTTATACAGGCCTGAGATGAACTCTTAGGTGTCTCAACTGTGTGTTATAATTTTATAGAATATTATTATTATTTATACTGATATATTTTTGTGTTCACAGTCTATTTATGTATTTATTCAAATTAAAAAGCCTGTGTTTAGGATGAGTGGCACCTACAGATGCTACAGCAGATCACAGTGCTTGTTGATTTAATCAGCAGCCGTCTCAATGAACTCAACTGATGTTAAAGATCCAACGAATCAACAGGACAGACGCGTCTTTGAGGTTTCTTCCTGATTAACAGTCCGTTAGCGCAGAGACATCGTGCTGCTGCAGATCGGAGTGAACAAACAGATGTGTTTGCATAGTAACTCAGTGTTTGTTATCTGTTGGACGAGAGCCGGTGAACTTTGGCATCCAGCTTCCAGTCTGTGGAAACTCAGTATGAACGGATGTTGTCTCACATGTAGAGGCCAGAAATTCACCGTTTGTCCTTTAGCAACTTGACCGTTGCAGCAACAAAGCAGCTGATGATTGTGTTAAATGAGCTGGCTGCCTTCGGCGGGAGAGTAGTGCCTCTTTGACCGGTGCTGTTCTGACTGTGTCTCCTCCAGTGGACTGTGTGAAGCAGACAGTGAACGGTCATGGGGTGAGGGGTCTGTACAGAGGTCTGAGCTCTCTGCTGTATGGATCTATACCTAAAGCAGCTGTCAGGTACTGCAACCCCCAACCTCACACACCTGTGCACACACAGACTAGGGCTGTACGGACATATTCAATATCTAATAATTAATAGTTTATACACACAGATTAACCCAGTCAGTGCTTTATTTCAAAGTGATGTTACAGTATATATCTTATGCATATGGTGGTGTGTTCTTTATCCTACGACAAATCAATCTCAATATGTGGCCTTGCTTCCAGTATCACAATATATATATATATTATATTATCGTACTTCCTGTATCCTGATGCGTTCAGTGTCACCAGATTCTTGCCAACATGCAGAACAGATTATTTCCAATCTACCTCTATGATGATGGCAGGTCTGCCTTCTGCACATGTGAAAGTAAAGTGGTTATAAGTTGCAGAGCTGTAACGAGTAGTCGATTAATCGATTAGCCAGTCAACAGAAAATTAATCTGCTACAACTCAGATAGTCAATTAATCATTAATCACCTGACTTTTTCTGTTTTACATAATTGTAAATTGCATATTTTCTGGTAAAACAAGCAATTTGATGTACTGTAAATTAACAGATTCAAGGAAACAATTTATAGACGGATTGATCAGTAATAAAAGTAATTGTTATTTGCAGCCTTAATTATTTGTAACAAATTATTATCTTTTTGGTTAATAAATCATTTATTAATGCTTTATCGATATTTTGTTTTATTTCTATATAGCATATTTGATTTTTATAGAATACATATTTAATTTATTTTTATTTATTTATTTTTTTACATATTTTTAGTTTATTTTTTTATTTTTAATTATACACCCACTTTTTCTACTTTTTCTTGTACAGTAAGTCAGCACATCGTAATATCATTTAATTGTAGACTGTATTTTATTATACGACTAATTGATTATTTATAATCGTTTCAGCTCTAATAAGAATCATGTTTGGGTAAAAAAGAAACAACCTTTGCTTGTTGTTTATATTTCATGTTTTACAGTTATTAATGTTGATAATCCATCAGTGAAATCATTAATAAAGATGTTTTTAATCCATATAATCTACACATGTAAATGGTAATATCTTTTAATAAACATATTATTTTTCAAGTAACAATCCATCCTGTCAAAGGGGTTTTTACATATTGAGTGCATATTAACAGCGTAGAGAAGCCACTACATTATACTGTGTAAAGCCTGTATAAGGCTGTCTTATTGGAAATTGGTGCAGGTTGTTTTCTAGTCTGAGTAATTATTAATTTTTGTTTTATTCTCTGCTACAGATTCGGGGTGTTTGAGTTCATCAGTAATAAGATGCGTGATGAAAATGGAAGATTAGACAGCAAGCGAGGATTCCTGTGTGGCCTCGGCGCTGGAGTGGCCGAGGCTGTGTTCGTAGTCTGTCCTATGGAGACAGTCAAGGTAAAATATTATAATAAATATGTAAAATAAAGCATTATTATGTATGCATTCATTCATAACAAGCTGTAAACACAACACTGTCTTAACCTACTTTTATGCAAATTAAATATCTGTAATGCCGATTTGCAGAACCCTGCATGCCTCAGACTTTAAGGGCTTATATTTTGATTCTTTGACAGTTTATTAATCATTGTTGTAATGTTATTTTAGGTCAAATTCATCCATGATCAGACGTCAGCAAACCCAAAGTACAAGGGCTTTTTCCACGGAGTGAGGGAGATTATTAGGACTGAAGGTGAGGAAGGTTTCTGTGGTGTTTTACTGCCACCTTCTGCTCAGACTCCGCCACACACTGGGGTTTTTCTTCTGTATTTCAGTCGTCACGTTTATTATTTACAGGATAATATTCCTCTTCAGCCTCATGTAAGAGCTTTAATGTGATAAAGTTTTGATAATGATGTATCTGTAGGACTGAAGGGGACGTACCAAGGCCTAACAGCCACGGTGTTGAAGCAAGGCTCCAACCAGGCCATCCGCTTCTACGTCATGACTTCCCTGAGGAACTGGTACAAAGGTGAGTGAGTGAGTAACAGCCACATCTTTTATAATCAGCACATGCAACAAAAAGAGCAGCAAAACAGTCATCTTTCTTTGCCATGTTTAAGGCGATGACACCAACAAAGCCATTAACCCTCTGATAACTGGACTGTTTGGAGCTGTTGCTGGTGCAGCCAGCGTGTTTGGAAACACGCCGCTGGATGTCATTAAGACCAGGATGCAGGTTGGCTGAATAAATATCTTCACCTGTTGGAAGAATCGCATAATTTAACCCTGAACCGAGTGACTAACGCGTGTGTGTGTGTGTTATTTGATAGGGACTGGAAGCTCACAAGTACAAAAGCACGTTGGACTGTGCCGTCAAGATCATGAAGCACGAGGGACCGATGGCGTAAGTTCATGAAGTTGATGATTTATGGAGAATGACTGACGACAGGAGTTTGCATATTTTGTATATGCTGGTTTTTAGGGAGGGTTTTTAGCAATTCACCTTTCCCTAAATGACAGCTGGACTTCATATCTTTAAAGGATTCACAGTTTTTAACACATCAATACACATCAATAGTAATAATTATAATTGTCTACATGTCGGCTGCCACATGGCCGCAGGTAACCAGAGACCAGAATGCAAGTGTGAATTAAGGAACAGTGCGTGGCATTTCAGGGTATCTATTAGGAGATTGATTAAAATAGATAATAATGATTAATCACACATTTTTTTATTCAAAATGTATCTTTAAAGGGAGATTTTTCAAGTATTTAACACTCTTATCGACATAGGAGTGGACAAATATACTGCTTTATGTAAATGTATGAATATATTTATATTTATTTATATTATTTATTTATATATTTATATATATATCACACTGGATGCCACCAAATCCTACACACTGCACCTTTAAGCTACCATCCTGGGGTCAGTTATGTTGTCATAAGGTGCCCTCAGATGTGGTCGTGTTGACAGTGTTCATGAGATTCACGACCTCGTCAGTGGAAAGTTTCTGAAAGCTCAGACGTCACGAGTTGTGACGTGTTTGACGCTGTTGTCAGAAATGGCGGAGGCCATGGAAGTTAACTTTTTGCTGCATTAATGTATTGTACTTTTGATTTTATATTTTTCTTCTGAGGAAAATGTTTATATTCCCAACAGCCTCATCTTGTTCCTGTTATTTTGTCATAACTTCCCACGTTGCAAACACAAGCACCATATAATTATATAATTGATAGACATGTGGAAATACAGTTATGCCTGCAGTATGTGGGGTTTTGCCACCATTTTGGATTTTAAGATAATTTTTTTAAAAAACGTAACGTTCTTGTGAGACTCTTTCCTCTTTGTCTCTCTCAGGTTCTACAAAGGTACTGTTCCCCGGCTGGGTCGGGTGTGCATGGACGTTGCCATCGTCTTCATTATATACGAGGAAGTCGTGAAGGTCCTCAACATGGTTTGGAAGACGGACTGAAATGGACCCCCTGCGGTGCTACACAACAAGCAGGAGTGTTAGGACAGGCCGTTCACATTATAACCAGGCCAAACCAATCTGCCTAAGCCCTGCTTCTAGGTTCTAATATCTACCTCGATGTGAATTTTTTAGACGGAAAGAAAGAAATTGGGATGTTCTTGATTTTATTTATAACACAGCTACTACAAGGGGAAGCATAATCCACATGAAAAAAAGCTCCAGACTGCAGAGTCACTGCGTACGCTGGCTGTTTTCTCTTAATTTCCAGATGGGGGGAGTTCATTTAGAGCACAGGGAGAGGAACGAGGCGTTTATTTAGGTTTAGAGAAATGGAAATGAGTTCATTTACACTAATGCTATATGAGCTTAGTCAAAGAGAAACCATTACCCAACCCAACATAATGTGATTTAGATACTGAAGACAAAGAAATTATACTTGAAATAAGGTACTATACCAGAGATCAAACATTTTAAAGCCCTCTTTTTATGCATTTTTTTTCTTCTTTTCAAAATTCAATTATTTCAGTATCTGATGAGGTAATTCACATTCTGATGTCACATGCTGCCGAGGTGACAGGTACTAAACTAAATGCCTTAAATCACAATTGTCAGATTAATCAACATTGTAGGATCCATAGAGTTATTTTGAATTGTGCTGCATATGTACACAACTTCTGTAGAAATGCACATTTCCACAAAACAGTGACGTGAGGAGTTCACGTTTAAGTTGCAGAGATGTTTTAAATTAATTCACATTAAGTCACTAGAATGATGCTCTAAAAAGTGCCTACGTATTCATTTTGAGATCTTTTGAGATTAAGAATGATTGAATGTTCTTTGTGCTTTAGTCCCATCAGATTTTTTTAATAATGTGCTCAGCTGCACACGCTGCTGCAGTGGTGCCAGATGTTTCATTCCAGGCAGTTTATGAGGTATTTTTGACTTGTTCATATCCTCTAAATTCATCCTAACCGATGATTTTGCTTTTAAGCTGCCTTTCTTGCGTAGACATGCCAGTTTGAGAGGTGCCATGAATCGTGCCTTCCCTCTCACTCCAGGGAGGACGAGCACTAAAGGAGAGCTTTTATTGCAGATTGATTTTTAACTGTATTAATTGCCTTTTTTTTTTAACTTTTTACACCAACTGATGACCAAGTGTGCCAACTGCTGTTCACACACATTTAGATATACATAAATCCATGTTATAGACTGGAGTCTGTAGCGTGTGAGTCTGGCATGTTTACATGCAGTGCTGTTAATTGTTTTCCTAATGTTTACTCCGGCTTATATATATATATATAGACTCAAAGTTTTTTCAAATTAAGACATGGAAAAAAAAAAATCCAGTAGTTCTAACGAAGTATTGTGCCTTCAGTCTAATTAATTCTAACATCTCACAAATAAACGTCAGATCAGACTGTTCATGTTTGTCCTGTTCATTTCAGATATCATCCTGGTCTCATTTTACACTAGTCGTTCTTAGCAGCAAGTACTCTGATATTTTACTTAAAAGTAACAATACAGTGTATTAATACTCTTTTACAAGTAAAAGTCATGCTTTCAAAAACATACTACAGTAAAAGGACACAAATATCTGTATCAAAATATACTTAAAGTACTAAAAGAAACGTACTTATGCAGAATATTATTTGGGTGTTTCTGCAACTACAGTCACTTTTGACCCAAATAAAACAAAAACCAGTCTCTATTTTAATTTTAACCATTAAGATATGTAATACATATAAATAAGTGCATAAAATTATATATAATGGTTAAGATTTTAATCTGGAACATGTTTATTTTTCTAGTTTTTGTTACTTATTAAATGTCTTAACCAGTATTACAATAATTTGATATATTTTCCTTTTTTAATTTCTAAAATATTCTTAAGATATTTAGATCCATTTTCATCAAGCTTTGTGCATCATTTTCAATACTGATATAAAAGCATTTTTTAAAAGGAGGGCAGTTCATGATTTTATAAAAACAAAAATAGACATGAATGCATGACAGTCTTCATTGATAAATGGCAGCTAGTGTGGTCGCTACGTTAGCTTTGACTCTTAGTATCTAATATACAGAAATTCAACAGTTATTTCTCCAAATGTAGTTTAAAATACACAATCACTAAGCTGTTTGGTAAAGATACAATCAATACTTTGAACTAGTCGCTTCAGCTGCCAAACAAATGTAGTAAAAAGTACACGCCTCCAAAATGTGGTAGAGTAGAAGTATAAAGTAGCATCAACAAGTAAAGTAGAAGTACCTCAAAGCTGTATTTATTAATGCATTCAGAATTTTAATGAAGTAAAAGTACAAAACCAGAAAGAGAAAATTATGCAGAATGGCCCATTTCAGAGTCATGCCGTATTATATTAAGTATATTTTGGTGGTGTGTGCTTCCATACTTTTACTTAAGTATTTTGAATGCATGGGTAAGTACAATTTTGTGGTAGCAACTTGTACCTAAGTATTACCATTTTTTGCAACTTTATACTTGTAGTGTACTTTTTAATACTTTTGTTTGACAATTACTTTTACTGCTGGTTCTTTAAGTATATTTTTTGATGCTGATACTTCTATACTTTTACTTTTGAATGCATGAGTAAGTACAGCTTTGAGGGACTTGTACTTTGTGCTACTTTAGACTTCTACTCCACCACATGTTTGAGGCAAATGTTGTACTTTTTACTACTTTTATATGACAATTAAAGTTATTCTGGGCCCATTTCAGAGTTATATATTATATTTAATGTTGCAGCAGGTAAAGGTGGAGCTCATTTTAATTATCTTTGTTGAGTAGGTTAAACTATAATAATGTATAATGCTTCATAAGTTGATATATATTTAACACAACCTGAGAAGTAAGTGTAATATCATATAACTGTAGTAAAAAGTAAACACCGCAGCAGGTAAAGGTGGCGCTCATTTTAATTATCTTTGTTGGGTAGGTTAATCTATAATAATGTATAATGCTTCATAAGTTGATATATATTTAACATCACCTGAGAAGTGACTGTAATATCATATAAATGTAGTAAAAAGTAAACACCGCAGCAGGTAAAGGTGGCGCTCATTTTAATTATCTTTGTTGAGTAGGTTAAGCTATAATAATGTATAATGCTTCATAAGTTGATATATATTTAACATAACCTGAGAAGTAACTGTAATATCATATAAATGTAGTAAAAGTAAACACCGCAGCAGGTAAAGGTGGAGCTCATTTTAATTATCTTTGTTGGGTAGGTTAAACTATAATAATGTATAATGCTTCATAAGTTGATATATATTTAACATAACCTGAGAAGTGACTGTAATATCATATAAATGTAGTAAAAAGTAAACACCGCAGCAGGTAAAGGTGGCGCTCGGCAGCATGTTGGCACCGTGACCTTGCTTCGCGTTTCTTCTGGCCACCTCTCGCTTGCCGTAGTTGTCAGTGCGGACCGCTGTGCTGCTGGACTCCTCCGCGGGACGAATGAAAGAAGATGTTTGTGCTCTTCTGGCGGTATTAAGTTGTCTTTAAACATGTCTCTAAATGGAGGGGGAAGCAGAGGATTTTACTTCAGCACCGTCCTGTCTCTGGCCCGGTCGCTGGCGGCTCAGCGGCCGGCTCCGATAGAGAAGGTAACGTTATACGTGACGGTGGCACCGGACTGCAAAAACAAGCTAATCGCTGTCAAAAAGAGTCGTTGACATTAAAGGCCCGTCCTTAACTGGACGTCTCCAACGGAGGGGTCCGTGTTAGTAATCTATAAACACAGTAAACACGTCTTTCAGTTTGATAATATATTTATTACGTTGTCATTTAGAGATTTAATGTCGACTCAGCGGCGTTTAACTGACTTCAGAGATGCTAACGTCGGCTAACGTTAGCCGTCTTGAACATGTAGCTAATCTGTTAGATTAAAGACTTGACATGTAAAAACAAGGAAAGCTCAAATGTCCCACGTTTTCCTTTGGGATTAATATTTGATCATTCATAGGAATTGATCTGTCGTTCATACAGGGTGGTACAGGAACAGGAAGGATTTATTATTGTCATTATACAACACAGGATTGCACAATTTTCACAGTATCTTCCTTTAAATCTCCCTTTAAGACTCACTTTTATCTTAAATGGTAAGACTGTGATTTAGATCTTAGTCTAATGTTGTATTATTAACCCTGCAGAGTAACTTTAATTGTCACACAAATGTAGTAAAATGTGGTGGAGTAGAAGAAGAAGAAGGACTTAGTGTAATGGGGAAATTCAATTTACACTCTGTTTTAACTTATACATGGTACATGCACACAAACACACACACACATGCAGTAATGGAGGGTGTCAGAGTGAGGGGGCTTCCAGACAAGCGCCCCGAGCAGTTGGGGGTTTGGTGCACTTACCCAAGAGGTAAACTGCCCCCCCCCCCTCCCCCCCTCCCTCTCCCCCTTTTCTTCCTTCCCTTCCTCCCCCCCCCCCCCCCCCCCCCCCCACCCCCCCCCCCACCCCCTCTCTCCCCCCCCCCCCAAGAAGTATAATGTATGTAATGGTTATACTCATTTACAAGAACAAGTACCTCAAAATTGCACTTACTCTGTCCTGCATTCAGAATGAAAGTACAGAAGTATCAGCATCAAAATTATACTGTATTATTATTATTATTATTATTATTATTCTACACCATACAACACAGGATCGTCCTCTTAAGACTCACTTTTATCTTTAGGCTTTTTCTTAACTGATGGTACATTGTTGTAACTATTTATATGGTTTTGTTTTGTTTAGGTCTGGATGTTAATTACTTTTCTCATGCTTTTATTGTAAAGCACTTTGATTTTGAAATAAGACAAAGAACATGACATAGCATAATCATCGTGTAAATCCAAAAGCATTATTTTTATGTGATGGGAAAAGACAAAAGAAAGAAAGGAGGGAAAAAAATAATTAAAATAATATATATATATATAAAAATACTGCATTTCTACATACAGTACATTTAGGGACTACGGCAATATGAAATCTAGGAAATAATTAGGTTGGCCAGCATGGTGAATTCTGCCAGAATTATATTAAATATGCATAAGAAAAAGCTGTCTTATTTTCGGTATTATTTAACCATATATACTGAATTTGGCGCTTTGTGTTAAACCAGCCCTGGGATGGATCAATGTATCTATTAACTAACTGCAGCATTTTCGAGGGACGTAGTCAAGCTGTCGATGTGGAGAAATCAGTCATTTATAGTCGTCATCATCAGTTTTAACCAGGAGCTACTCAAGTCCCAGCTTCACTGTGTGTCAGTTACCTTTTTACTTATTTATTACTTCCAAATTGGTCAGAAAATTAGCACCTCTGATGTACCAGATCAGCTGGGTCCTGCATTACTATGTGGTCTTGTGGCCTTGAGTCAAAATCTAGTTGTAACGCCTTTAATATCTTTGTTTATATTGTGCTCACATGGTGCATTTTCCTGAATTTGAGTTGTGTTTTGATCCAGAAAACCTGCGTCCAGGTAGTATTCCAGCACTAGAAGTACTAGTTTGTTTGTGGGGAAACTATTGAACTACTGTGTTTGTAGATTGTTTTTATGCTACAGCTTTTTGGTTTGATTTACAGAAGAACTTCTCAAATCATTTTAAAAAGAGATATACAAAAAAATTGCTAATTTAATTAGAAAAATATTATATACATAAAATGATGTGGCTTAAAAGACTACCCTCCTTTCAAGAAAGATTTTTTAAAAAAATCTTCTTTTCCTGTCCTTGCATTTTATTTGTTATACAATTTATTTTTATATTATTTACTGTGAAATATATTTATATATTTATTTGTAATGAAAAATCTGACTACTATATTGAACTTTTTTAAATAAAGTAGTGAAAAAAGCTAATAAAGCTGTCATTTAAGTGTACTTTATGTACTGAACCTGGAGGCAGTAGGGACTCCAAACAGGTTCATCTGGTCATAACGGAGAAGTATAAGCTCCATGTTGCTTTCATAATTCAAATAAACGAGGGAAGTTTATTATTAAGAAGGTCATAACAGGCTGTCTAAGGATCACAACAGGGAGGCAACTTTATGCTCCACCCAGAAAATGTAATGATTTCATCTTGAAAAACATGTGATTGATGAAGAAACGTTTACTGGAATGATTTCATTGTTAAATGGCATTAAAGCACGGCTGACGCTCAGGTTGGTGGAATAATGTGGTCGACTGTGTTGCTCACTCAGGAGGTTAGGATTTGTGGTCGGGGGATTACGTTGAGCCACAAGGCAGCTTCTGAAATACCTCAAACTTTGAAGTGATTAGAGAATACTCCCACCGACACTCAAAATGGAGAAATGACTTAAAACAGGAAGTGTGTGTTATGATGAAAGAGCTGTGATAGCAGCAATACAATGGGCAGTCAGGCCACTGTATTATTATGGAAGTGGACCGTGTCTCCCCTTTTTATGTCTATGTAAGGTCTTTGGAAATGTGCTTGTTATGAAGATCTGTATGAGCGCGCCTTTAAAAAGTGCACCTCTTTGACCTACAGTATGTAGAGCTGCAGCTAGTCATTTTAATTGTTGATTAATCTGCTGATTAATATCTCGACAAATAGAAAAACTGTGAAAAATGACTATTATAATCACCCACAACCCAAAGACACATCCTCAAAGTGCTTGTCGTGGTTAGTATACTCTAAAACTAAGGCTGCAAGATTATGGCCAAAAGGATGATTATGATTATTTAGATAAGTATTTTTATTGCATGTTCGCATTTAAACCAACAGAGCACTGCTTTCACTTCCACGCTGTGCTACATTCCTGCTAATGTACAAATCTTTGCATCAATATAAGCCTTAAAATCAGGTTCATCTTCACCTGAACTCATTGCATTTAAAGTAATAAACAGAATATTACTCTTCCTCTTCCAGTCTGGACTGTAGCCGCTGACTCAGGAACGTTTTTCACAGGCTGCAGCTGCAAAACTCAGCACACGGTTTAAGTGCCAATATCACATTTTAAATTTGTTGTGCAGCCCTATCTTAAAACCCACAAAAATAACAATAAATATCAAATATGAAACCTCCTTTCAATGTTCAAAGTTCATTTCACAACACAGGGTTGCACAGTGAAATGTAAGCTGTTGCCCTTTTAATGCTACGCACATGTAGAATATATGTAAAAATTTAAATTAGAACATAATTAAAGTGTACATGTATATGCACAGAAAGTATGTGCAGTGTATTACCCGATCAGCCATAACAGTATGACCACTAATAATCTTGTTACGGTGGCACCTGGCAGTGGGTGGGATATATTGGGCATCAAGCAAACATTTTGTCTATGGAAGCAAAAAATGGGCAAGCGCAAAGAGGTGAGCGACTTTGACGAGGGCCAAACTGTGATGGCTAGACGACTGGGTTAGAGCATCTCCGTTGCAGTGGTCAGGACCTACCAAAAGGGGTCCAAGGAAGGGTCGTTGATGCACGAGGGAAGCGAAGGCCGGCTGTTGTCTCATCCAATAGAAGAGCTACTGTAGCTCAGACTGGGGAAAAAGTCAATGCTGGTTCTGATAGAAAGGTGTCGCAGTTTGTTGCGTATGGGGCTGCGTGTCCACAGACCGGTCAGGGAGACCATGCTGACCCGTGTCCACCACTAAAAGTGCCTAAAATGTGCATGTGAGCATCAGAACTAGACTGCAGAGCAACAGAAGAAGGTGGCCTGGTCTGATGAATCACGTTTTCTTTTACATCTTGTGGACAGTTGGGTGCATGTGCGTCACTTACCTAGGGGAGACATGGCACCAGAATACCCTATGGGAAGAAGGCAAGCTGGCGGAGGTAGTGCAAAAATGGTTCAGGGATGGTTTAAGGAACACAACAACAAGTCTGAGGTGTTGACTTGGCCTCCAAAAACTCCCCAGATGTGTGTGATGTGCTGGACCTGCTCAATATTAGGCAGGTGGTCATAATGTTATGGCTGATGGGTGTAGTGTAAGACTGGTTTCTAGGTGGGGACGAGGTTAGTGCAGAAGGCAGCGTAATGTGGGTGACAGGACAGCCTTCAGCAAATCCCATCCTTCAACAGTGTTATTACCTGAAAAGATCCCTTTGCATTGCATATTGATTTAAGTCTGTGTTTAAATGATGCATAAATCCCTGTCACAGCTTAAGTCCGGCCCTTTAGCACTAATTAAAGCCAGAGGCAGGTTTGGCTCGATTCCTGCTGCACATGTAGGCCAACAAAATCATTACGCTAATGGATCCTAGACGTGAGTTATGTGTCTGTTTGAGCCCTGTGGGCACGAAGAGTCTGTACTTTTAAAGGACTGTGTCATCCGGAGAGCTTATGCTTACAGTTCATCTCAATCAAAACGGCATCAGCTGTTGTGAAAGTGTCGTCCTCTCACAGGTCCAGAAGCTACAGTGCATGTGTCCCGTGGACTTCAGAGGAGTCTTCCAGCTGGACGAGAGGAGGAGGGATGCTGTCATCGGGCTGGGTATCTTCCTGGTGGAGTCAGACCTACAGGTAAACGTCGTTCCTTCTCCACTTCATGATACGTCTCTAACAGTGAATTTACGGCATGTTGACAGAGCTGTGGTGATTCTGTATAACAAGCTATGGGATGCTTGTTTTGCAGCACAAAGATGCTATTGTCCCCTACCTGCTGGGGTTGCTTAAAGGGCTTCCTAAAGTTCAGTGGATTGAAGAAAGCTCAGATCGCAAAGCAAGGGGTAACTATACACTTGTGGTTCTGCAGCAATATACCATATGATATTCACTATAATTATGTGTTATTCAGTACGCTTTAAATATGAAGGCCTGCATACAATTTATGCAGCATTCACGTCTGACACACAAAACGGGAACTGAAGCCGTTATCTATACTCTTTTAAAAGCCACCAGACTACTTTGGCAGAAATGGTAATTTTCCTTCACAGTACACTGGAGTTGCTGGTCTACCGCTGCCTCGATCAGTTAGTTTTTGTGTTATTGTGTGACTTCGGTGAATCCGAACCAACCCACCAAAATCACACAGTAACAAACAAACTGACTGATCGAGGCAGCGGTAGACCAGCAACTCCTGTGTTCTACGAAGTAAAATGACCATTTTTGTCAATTGAGTCTGGTGGCTTTGAAGAGAACGATATAACGGCTTCAGTTCCCTGCCACACTGGTTTGTCTGAGAATAATAATAAAGTTTATTATTTTATTAGACGGTTAATATTGTAAATCGCTGCCTTTATGCACTTTTGGATCCAGTATATGTAAAGATGTTACCACACAGTTGGCAGAGAATACCGGTAACAGTAGATGGCTTTGCCGTCCAAAGTTAAAATATGCATACACATATACACAGCTCCATCTCACAAGAATAAAGTTATTTAAGTTTGTAACAGAATAAAAAGAAAGCTGCATTTTATAGCTACATCCGTTACTAGAATAATAACATAAAACAATAGATAATCGATAAATCTATTTATTTTTAGGGCTGTCAGTCAATTCAGATATTATTGTGATTAATCCCAAATTAATCACACATTTTTATCTGTTCAAAATGTACCTTGAAGGGACATTTGTCAAGTATCATATGATACCAGTATCTTCACTCTCGATGTAAAATTGAGCCACGACAACCTAAAAATCGCAAGTTGTGTTAAAGAAATAAGTGGTGTTAAAACAAATTTGTGTTATTATCGTGTCAACTTTGACAGCCTTACATTTTATTTAACATTTATTTAATTCCATCACATATCAAAATATCGTCATGCTTCCATGTGAATGCAGCTGGTTTTTGTCTTGCAGAGACGCTTCCTGTCGCAGAGAACTTCACCTTCAGTCTTGTAACTCTGCTGTCTGACGTTGCCCAACGTGATGAAACCCTACGAGGACAGGTGTGTGTGGGTTTGTGTGTATTCTTGGATGCTAATATTATTCATCCTCGTCTCACGCTGGCTGTTAAGAATCTCCATCTAGGTGGGGAATGATGAGGGACAATCTCTCTGCAAATTTGTGCAACCAAAGATTTCTCAGATTGGCTTAAGTTCTACCAGTTAGTAGGTAAATTGCAGTATGTGATGATGTAACATGTTTGTCAGATCCTGGAGGCGGTCATGGACATCATGCAGGTCCTGCAAGATATCTGCAAGAATCCAGAGGCTCATGCTAAAGGTGCCAACATAACACACCTCCTGCTTCCTTTGTGTCTAACTTCTGCATATTCATATTAATATTTCTCTTCCGTTCCGCACCCTTTCTCTGCACAGAATACCTGTGCAGGTACACTGTGCCCACCCTGCTCGGTGTTGCCCGAGCATTCGGCCGTTACAGCAACACAGACGAGCCGTTACTGTCCAAGCTGTTCCCTCGACCGGCCGCTCCCGCGCCGGCTACGGCCGACGATAGCGACGCGACACACCGGCGGTCCTTTAACGACTTCCGCTCCATCCTGCCGAGCTCTTTGCTCACCGTGTGTCAGGGAGACACTCTGAGACGTAAAGGCTCCAGTCAACAGGTAGAGATCACATGATATCTGAACAAACCCAGCCTGTTCTTAAGGGGATATATGTTCACATGCCCTTTTTCTTTGTTTTCAGGCCAGTCCGGAGAGAGCCTGCCTGACCCCCGTCTCACCTGCTGACCCCTCTGCACAGTACTTTGAAGGTGAAAACCCGAGCAGAAGCAGCTGAGGCTGAAGAATCTGCTTTTAAGGGATAGTTTGGATGTTTTGAAGTGGGGTACATCGCCACAGGCAGTGTATTACCTACAGTAGATGGAGATGGAGAGAAGACAGGAGCATTTTGGTCTCCCGGCGCTGTCGCTCGATATAACTGTCGTTGTATCATTTAGCTAGTTTGGTCTCTCTTGAAGATGTGGACTGAGTCAAATATTTCTCCATGCTTTGCTCCTGTGCTGGTACTCCTGTGTCCACCTACTGTAGGTAATACAGTGACTATGGAGAAGTACCCCCTACAGCCCCACTAAGAAACACCCAGACTATGCCATTAAGTACTTCTGCTTTCCGTCTCCAGGCTCATACCTCCCTGATGGCAGCGCAGTAGACCCTGACTACTACTTCTCCACCATCAGCTCCAGCTTCTCCGTCTCCCCTCTCTTCACTGGGAGCAGCTCTGGAGAGTTCCACGTCCCTCTGGATACGCTCAGACAGCTTCTCACCATGGTTAGCAGCCACAGCGGCAGAGTAGAAGCATTTGATTTAAGAAACATTTTTACACCACATGCAGTTTCACTCACTTGTTTCTCTCAAATAGGTCGAACAATTTGTCTCAGAGTCGTTTTTAAAATCGCTGGATGACTCGCTGGCAGAACTTCTAGAGGTTTGACTCTTAAATCACTTCACATGTTTGCTGTTTCTGACACTACTGGTTCATTGATATATTTCTGCTCCTTTCTTTGCAGTTAAATCCCAGTCTTCACCTCTACTACAAAACCTTCAGTGATCCTCTATATGTAGCCATATTTAAAATGCTAAGAGACACATTGTATAATTTAAAAGGTAAATAATCTCTTCCTTCAAATTGTCCTGAATTTTAGCCACACATATGTCTTCTAAAATATGACCGTAAGTATTTTTTGTGCTCACCAGACCTCCAGATAGACTTTGTGAAGGAGGTTCATGATTTTGTGCTGGAGCAGTTCAGCAGCAGCCAATCGGAGCTGCAGAGGATCGTGCATGACGTCGAGTACCTCCAGAGCGAGCTGAGCCCGCTCAAACTGCGCTGCCAGGCCAACGCTGCCTGTGTGGACCTCATGGTGTGGGCGGTTACCGAAGAGCAGGGTGAGAAATCACTTCATTCAGACAGGAAGTCCTCTCAGAGGTCATCTCTGCAAGCTTTCAAGTTTTCTCTCTCCATCTTTCACCAGGAGCCGAGAACCTTTGCACCAAGCTGTCAGAGAAGCTGCAGTCCAAGACGTCCAGTAAAGTCATCATCGCTCACATGCCGCTGCTCATCTGCTGCTTACAGGTAACTGCTTGTTTGTTATATTCAACTTCCTTTTACATGTGGATAAAAATGTGGGGCTGAACTAAAACCAGACTGCACAGATTTAGAGCAGTTGTTTTTACTGTTTGTTTCTGTAATTCATGCCAGAGTTTGTTTAGTGCGTTTTGCAGCCATCTCTTGGCTCTCTCTATTCCTGAGCTAAACAATCCCATTTCATCCAGTATATTTCCACCTTTGTCTCCCTGAAGTCGAAGGGTCTAAGTTGTCATTTCCATGAAGGGCAGATAGTTGACAGCGCAATTAATCGAATTTCAGTTCTGATTTTTACCTCAATAGAAACAATAAGAAGAAACAATAATCGACATAAAACAATTAAGTCGGGTTTCCACCAAAAGTTCCCGTGACTTTTAGTCCCCGGAACTACTTTTCAAGGAACTGAAAGGTTCCTAGAGTCCGCTGTTGTCCACGTTTCCACCGCAGTCTAAAGACCTGTGAAGATTAGACAAATTAGTCTGCTGACATATGAAAACACATAATGAAATGTGACGATGGCTGCTGGTGATCACAGCAGTAAACACTCTGTAGCCTGCAGTTCAGTTTACTGTTTACTCTAAAAAACACATTTTGAAAAATATAAACATTAGATTTTGTCTCACTGCAACGATATTTACTGCTGCATGCATATATTTACTGATGCACGTTGGATGTAATGAATAAAATGAAACTGAGAGCTTCTGTCTCCACGGTAAATCATCTGTTGAGTGTTTGATGGTTAATTATTTGTGGTTTAGAACATTAACACCGTGAAACAATCAGAAATTAAGGCTGCAAACAGCGATGATCGGGTCTTCAGACCTTCCCGCATGTTGGCGTTACTGGTTGGACGCCGGTCGACACACCTGTATGTTTCAGTGGCCATCGGACACTGTGCACACACGTTAGACATTTTTTCCTGCATGGATTGAGCATCACAGGAAATGACTATTGCACTATTGTAGTTTTTTCATCACTTCCTATGTCCACTATGTGGCGCTAGAGAGCACACACGAAACATAAATTATGTTTCTCATTATCAAGTGTCGATCACACCATGTCAATGTCATGTGAATCGTATGATGTTTATCACATAACGCTGATTTTCTGTCGCCAGTAGGCAGCACTACAACTGTAGAAGCCCTCTAAAGGCCTGGACTATTAGGGAGTAAGTCAAGTTTGGGGCAGATCAGACCAACCACAGTTGAGTTTTGGCAAATCATGTTAATTCTCCGCCACGCCACGTCAACATCGCTTTATAAAAACTGAACAACTTCAGCAACGTCACAAAGGTCTTTAGATTGTACTGATCAAATCTGAAGTTGATCGGATTAAATCTGTAGGAGTTTGTTAAAGTACAGAGCCTGGAAATAGCCAAAAATACACGAAAAAATCACACAAGATTCAAAATGGCTGACTTCCTGTTGGGTTTAGAGCATGGCCCTGCTTGTGATACACATGCTTACCAAATTTCAAACATCTAGGTGAAACATGCTGCGAGGGCTGCTTTGTTTAAATTTTGTAGGGGGTGATAGCGAGCCATTTTTGATGGTCCAAGCCTCAGACCCTTAAAATATCAAATCTTTCACCACATCTGATGAGTATGCAAAGTTTCATCACTTTTTGACCATGTTAAATCATCAAAAAGGCAAGCTGAAAATCAAAGGCACTAGTGAGCGTACATGTATTTTCCCAGAAAAAAGTCCCTTTTCCTCACATTAAAAGCAGTCTGCAGGCCGAAAGAGGAAACACAAAAAGTTCCAGAAGGTCTCATTTATAGGTTAGGTTGAATCCTGTTCAGATATAAATAAAAAAACAATAAAAACACATTTATTCATGTAAAAACTTGCATAAAGTCCCTTTAATTTGTAAACACAAATCTGTCTGTGTCTACCCTCTTCAGGGCTTGGGTCGTCTGTGTGAGCGCTTCCCCGTGGTGGCCCACTCTGTCACCATGTCACTGAGAGACTTCTTGGTGGTGCCGTCTCCTGTTCTGGTGAAGCTGTACAAATACCACAGCCAGTACACTCCAGGTGACAGCGCAACGCTCAGCAGCTCCATCGGTCTTTAGCAACGTTATCTCCAGTTCTGGGTTTTCTCACCAAGTCCTTTCTTTTCAGGTGGCGGTGAAATAAAGATCCACGTGACCAACGAACATTCCCAGTCAACCATCAGTACCCATCCGAGCAAGAAGAGCCAGCCGTCCATGTACGAACAGCTGCGGGACATCTCCATTGACAACATCTGCAGGTGAATTCACTCACATACACGCTTGTACAACATATGTGCCCACACAGCTGCACCCCCATCTTTTTGATCATACAACTTTGCTATTTTATATCTGGCCAGAACTACATAAGAGATACTAACATTGTCTTGACTATGAAATATACGGTATGCATTATACACTCTGAGATGGGTGGGTGATATGGCCAAAACCTTCGATCACGGTATACAGCATTTTATATCAAAATACTCTCATCATCAGCCTCTTATCAGGGTCAGGTCGCAGGGGCAGCAGTTCCAGCAGCGGACCCCAGACCTCCCTTTCCAGGCCACATTACCCAGCTCTGACTGGGGGATCCAGAGGCGTTCCCAGGCCAGTGTGGAGATATAATCTCTCCACCTGGTCCTGGGTCTTCCCAGTGGCCTCCTCCCAGCTGGTCATGCCTGAACTCGCTCAACTGGCTCCTTTCAACGCAAAAGAGCAACGGCTTAGCGGATGGCTGAGCTTCTCACCCTCTCTCTAAGGGAGACGCCAACCACCCTCCTGAGAAAACCAGCCGCTTGTACCCGCGATCTAGTTCTTTGGGTCATGACCCAGCCCTCATGACTATAGGTGAGAGTAGGAACAAAGATTGACCAGTAGCTTTCGTCACAATGGTGCGGTAAAGCAAATGCAATACTGCCCCTGCTGCTCCGATTCTCTGGCCAGTCTCACGTTCCATCGTCCCCTCACTCGTGAACAAGACCCCAAGGTACTTGAACTCCTTCACTTGGGGTAAAGACTCATTCCCTACCCAGAGTAGTTGAAAACAATCATACTTGAAAACGGCTGCCTCACATGGGACAACACGACAGTAAAACGAAAAGCTTTAAGAAGCTTTAAGGGTCCTGAGAACAATAATAACCCTGCGATATAACCCTGATCCTTCACTACATTTATCTGTTCATTTATTCATTTATTTAATTACTTCATTATTTTCTTAATTAAGTAATTAATTAATTAATTTATTTATTATTACTATTTTGCTTTATTTTATCTTAACTCTTTGAAATGTTTAAGCATGTGCCCTTCCTCTTCTCTGAATTTAAGTTAGTTAATTAATTAAGAGTCATTTTAAAACAGTAGAAGATTAAGATTAAAAACAGTAGGAGAGAATGTGATGGTGTTTGTAGAAGTTGCTGAAACTGAAATCAAACTAAGCTAAAACAAAAAAAAAAGCTGACAAAACAAAATACACTACAGTGTGCAAAAGTCTGTTAATCATGCACCCAGAGTTTCTCCTCATCATGGGTTGGTTGGGTTGCCTCCTCTTGCTCTGTATTTACAACCTCACTCTCCTCCTGCACGTTTGCCCAAATCACATTACCATATGGCAGATCACACAATAATAGCTACTACTCTGAGACAACATTTTAGCTGTCAGCCACTGCTGAAAGTACAGAACACAACTGAAGACTCTATATTGCAGGAAATGACACTTCCAGGTGTTAATTAAAGGAAAACCTCTTGTCATACGTCCCCTTGCTTGTCATTAATCTTGGCCTATAACAAGGCTCCTGTGCAGTCACTGGTATAAACACAGCCTAGACTCTCCAACCTTCTTCCTCTGCTCTCAGGTGCCTGAAAGCTGGACTGACGATGGATAATGTCATTGTAGAAGCATTCCTCGCCAGTCTGTCTAACCGTCTCTACATCTATCAGGAAAATGACAAGTAAGCATCATGTCATACTGACTCATGAGTCCTTGTTTGAGAGTATATTTACAGATGTTCCCCTCTCTGCCCCTCCTCAGGGATGCTCACCTGATCCCAGACCACACCATCAGGGCTTTGGGTCACATCGCCGTGGCCTTACGGGACACTCCCAGAGTAATGGAGCCTATCCTCCAGATCCTCCAGCAGAAGTTCTGCCAGCCTCCCTCCCAGCTAGACGTCCTCATCATAGACCAGCTGGGCTGCATGGTCATCACAGGCAATGTAAGTATTTACTGTATGTTGTTATTTCTTTAAAAACAGCATCCCTGGTTTTTGAACATGGCTAACGTGGGAACTTTTCTTTCACCTTAGCAATACATCTACCAGGAAGTGTGGAATTTGTTCCAGCAGATCAGTGTGAAAGCCAGCTCCATGGTCTACTCTACCAAAGACTACAAGGACCATGGATACAGGTGACTGCCATCTTAAATGACACAGTTACAGACCTTTGGAGAATATGCTCCTCCTCATGTAGCCCGAGCATTATCTGCAGTGTCATGAGAGTCTTGTGAATTAATGTTCCCTCTCCTGCTTGCAGACACTGTTCCCTGGCTGTGATAAATGCTCTGGGCAATATAGCAGCGAACCTCCAGGCTGAGCAGATGGTCGACGAGCTGCTGGTCAACCTGCTGGAGCTTTTTGTCCAGCTGGGCTTAGAGGGGAAAAGAGCCAGTGAGAGAGCCTCAGACAAAGGCCCGGCTCTCAAGGTATGACACACACACACACACACACACACACACACACACACACACACACACACGAGAGTATTGTTCGTGTTAATGTGCATGTATGAAACTGTGTTATGTGAGTGTGTCATATATTCAAATGTAAATAACTGTGTGCAGGTATGTTAGAGGAGAAGGAGGAAGAGAAATAAATAGATAAATAAATTATACTTATTATTATACATTGATAAGTAATAATAATAATCATGATAATAATAGTAAATAATAATAATTATAAATAAGTTCAATTAAAGTTTATTTTTGTATGCCTTCAACAAGTCACTCTTTATACGTAGTGCAGGTCTATACAGTACTCTGTTGATATACAGTATAATAGGTAAAGAAAAGATGAAGTAAACAGCAATAAAAATAGCTACAAATATTTATATGCTAATAATAATAAGATGCAAAATGATTGCTGCCAGTGGTCTAACCCTGGAGAGAGCTTGAGAAAGAAGTTCAAATGTAGATTTCCTCTTGTCTTTTGTCTCTTCAGGCGTCAAGCAGCGCTGGGAACCTTGGTGTCCTCATTCCAGTGATTGCAGTGGTAAGTTTTCTGGATACTTACATTACCTTCACCTCCATTTAACATGCTGAATATAGCATTTTTGCTAGAGTCAGTAGAAACCTGAACATTTAAATTGGGGTATAAAAAGTTCCAGTTTGGTCCACTTCTTCAGCATCCAAAACTTCTGATGTTGCCCTACAACTCGATCATGTTTAATGTTCTTCAGTGTGTTATCTCTACTGAACCCTAATAACCACAGAGCTGTTCTCTCTCTGCTGCTGTTAGCTGACTAAGAGGTTGCCACCAATTAAGGAAGCAAAGCCGCGTCTGCAGAAGCTCTTCAGGGACTTTTGGCTCTACTCTGTGGTCATGGGATTTGCCGTGGAGGGCTCAGGTACAGCTGATTTAAAATGTCTAAAATTAAATTTAGTAATGCATTTGCACCATGTTGTGCTAATCTAAGGTATTTAACTTCAGCGTGATGATTCTGTTTCTGTTGAAATCTTCAGGTCTGTGGCCTGAGGAGTGGTACGAGGGAGTTTGTGAGATTGCGACCAAGTCGCCACTGCTCACGTTTCCCAGCGGGGAGCCTTTACGCTCAGAGCTGCAGTACAACTCAGCGCTGAAGAATGACACTGTCACTCCGGTATGAGCACACTCTGACACAGATACGCTCACATTAAGTAGACCCTAGTTTACGGTCCGTTGTTGTGTTTCAGGCGGAGCTGAATGATCTGCGCAGCACCATCATCAACCTGCTGGATCCTCCTCCTGAGGTGGTGGTGCTCATCAACAAGCTGGACTTTGCCATGTCCACATATTTACTGTCTGTTTACAGGTTGGAGTACATGAGGTATGTCAACATGTCCACATAATATATATCAGGTTATGTGCTTGGCTTTGTTCAGTGATTATGATTTTCTATATAAATTTAATAAAACTATATTTATGTGTTAGAATGCTGCGTGCTCTGGACTCGGACTGCTTTCAGGTCATGTTTCGATACTTTGAAGACAGAGCAATACAGAAGGATAAATCTGGTGAGCAGAAGAAAACCACATAAAAGTTTAACAAAAAACATGTTATTACTGTCATAAGGAAGCTCTGAGAGGCAAGTGAAAAAAATGAATGTTTTGGTGATCCATTTTCTTAGTCTGATCGAAATAGTTTCATTTTTTTTTTTTTTGTCAGGATCATGTAAGTTTTTGTCGTTGTAATACTCATTTTGACCACAAGGCGCTGAAGTGCACCACTGCCCAAGTTTTAAATATCACTATATTGTATACAGTACTGTAATATACTGTATATACTAATATATTTTCCACCAGGTGAGTTTTGATTTACATAATTTTAATTAATAAAGTAATTTAAATAAATTATTTTATTTATTTTTATTTTGTGTTATTTTATTTATTCAAATTATTTTACAGAATTTAAATTAATAAAACAATTTAAATAAATTGTACAATTTATTTTATTTGTTTAAATTATTTTATGTATATAAATTATTTTACAGAATTTAAATTAATAAAACATTTTCAATTAGTTATTCCATTTTTTATTTGTTGAAATTATTTTATGTAATTTAAATAAATAAATTAATTTGAAGAAATTAAAAATAAATTGAATTGAATCATTTAATTTTAAATCATTTTCTAACACACTATATATGTGTGTGCGTGTGTGTGTGTGCATGTGTACTTTTTTCACAGATGGTTTTTAGAAAAATGATCCGACTGGAAAACTAGAAACTAAACTAAAACGAAACTAAAATGGATCATCAGAATATTTTTTTTCTCACTGCCTCTCAGGGCTTCATTATATTTATTATATACGTTAATATTTAATATCTTCTTTCCAGGAATGATGCAGTGTGTGATTGCTGTTAGCAACAGGGTTTTTGAAGTCTTCCTGCATATGATGGCTGAAAAAGTAAGGAGTTGTTTTCACTCAAGAAGAACTTATATCCTGTTTAGTGTATTTTGGTTGTGCCTAGAAGGTAACCTGCAAGCTGGGAAACTGTCGCGAGCTGGTTAAGATTAGGCATTGATCTCGAATAGTTGCTGTGACGCTCTGACTTTGAATGGTTAAGGTTAGGATAGGTCGTCGGGCAGCGAGTCCTGTCAGAGTTTTTGCAAGTTTTTTTCCAGATTTCGCAATTTGTGGGTTACCTTCTAGATGTGTTTTGATTCAGACCCTCTGTTTACTAAGTTACTGAAGCCTTTTATCAGGCACTTAACAAATCACATTTGTCTCTATTCACTGAAGGACTGCAAGATTTTGTGCCAGTAAAATAAAAGAAAAGAAGGCTGATGAATTTTGATGTGTTCCTGTGAAGAGGAAGTAAATGTAGGAGGGGGGAATGAGGATGAATACCTGATTTATTACTGTAGCAGAGGAAAGTGTGTCGAAGGTTTGACGCCTGACAAAAGCAGCAATGTTTTATAAGAGTTAGAGCATAAAATAGTCTCAATAGAAAATAAGCAGTGAAGAATTTTGCAGCAAATTAAAACATGGCTTATAAAGGGTACCACCTCCCCCGGCTCCGTAATTATTATTATTATTTTTTATTTATTTATTTATTTTTACCTATAATGGCCCTAATACACCGTTGCAATTATTTGATTAGTTGATTGACTGACAAACTGCTTGAAACAAAACAAGCTATTCGAAGACATCACCAGATGGGTATTTTTTGCTACTTTCTGACATTTCATAGATCAAACCATTAATTAATTGATTGATTGAGAAAATAATTAACAGATACTTGAGGACTTAATCTTAGTAAATGTTATGTTTCAGCCAAAAAACAAAGTCCATGAGGAGGAGCTGGAACGCCACGCTCAGTTCCTCTTGGTCAACTTCAACCACATCCACAAGAGGATCCGCAGAGTGGCTGACCAATATTTATCTGGCCTGGCTGAAACGTGAGAGTGCATCGAGAATACTGGACTGACTCTTTTAGAAACGGTTTAAAATGCAGTAATGTCAACAGTATTCTGTCTCTCTCCTCAGGTTCCCCCACTTGTTATGGAGTGGCCGTGTGCTGAGGACCATGTTGGACATCCTGCAGACGCTTTCCCTCTCGCTCAGTGCAGTAAGTGATCAAATAAAATGACTTTTTATCAGTGTAGCATCTAACTTTCACTCTGTCTTTATAGTTAATGAATACTTATAGTAGTTAATTATAGTGTGTATACTGTGTCATTACTAATGATGTTTACGCTGCATTGCAGGACATTCATAAAGACCAACCTTATTACGACATCCCAGACACGCCACACAGAATCACCGTCCCTGATACGTATGAAGCCAGAGAGGTGATGTTGTTTTATTAATCACTCTGTCTTTCAGTCTGTCTTTACTACTGTTTCTCCATCTGTGTGTGTAATTTATCTAAAATGATCCAATACATATTGTGTTTTTCATTGTAGAGCATAGTGAAGGATTTTGCTGCACGTTGTGGGGAGATCCTTAAAGAGGCCATGAAGTGGGCGCCATCTGTGACCAAATCCCACCTCCAGGTAACATTACTGAACAGTACAACAATACAAAACCCCCACATGTGAGAGCACACGTCGTGGTTATAACCGCTGTACTTCATGTGATCTTTTTCAGGAGTATCTGAACAAACATGAGAACTGTGTGTCGGGTCTCTCCCAGCACACCGGCCTCGCCATGGCAACAGAGAGCATCCTGCACTTCGCCGGTTACAACAGACAGAGCACTACACTGGGGGTAGGTCACAAACTGGGTTTCAGTTTCAACACCTTATTGATCCATTATAATGCACACAACACTGAGGAGATGCCTGTTGAGCCCCCACCACCCTGTGAAAATAATAATAACAATACAATAAAAGACAGAAAAAAATACATACATGAAATATGTAAATAGATAAATAAATATATTAAAAGAAATCATTGGAAATAAGTAAATTAAAAGAAAATAATAAATTAATTAATTAAATAAGGAAAAAAATGAAGAAATTAAACTGAAGAATGAATAAATAAATCAATAAAAAAGCTAATTAAAACAGAAATATCAATAACAATACATTTACAGAAGTAAAATTAAAACAAAATTAAATTAATTAATTAAATAAGAAAAAAACTGAAGAAATTAAACTGAAGAATATATAAATAAATCAATAAAACAGCTAATTAAAACAGAAATATCAATAACAATACATTTACAGATAGGGACTTGAAGAAAGATAAATGAAACTCAAATAAAAAATAAAAGAAATATATTAAAAGAAATAATGTGAATTAAAGTAAAAGAATTAATTGAATTTGTAAAAAGAAAAAAATCAATAAAAAAACCCAACTGGCCAAAAAGACAAAATCTGACATAATTGATATTTCTGTTTTAATTTGCTTGTTTAAAATTAATATGTATTAACCTTTGTATTAATTCACTTATTTATTTATTCTTCTATTTAATTTCAGATATCATTATATTATATTATATTTCAAAAATAAATAAAACAGATGCAAAAATAAATACATAAATAAAAATAAATGAAAAAAAAATTAAAAGTTCATAAAATGAATACATAAATAAGTAAAAGTGGAAATTTTACAGAAGAGTAAATACATTTAAAGATAGCAAATTAAAACAGAAATATCAGTTTAAATTAATGGTCAATGGACTTGCGTTTACAAGCATTTACAGCGCTCTTCTAGTCTTCTGACCACTCAAAGCTCTTTACACTACATGTCACATTCACCCATTCACACACACTGATCACCACCATCAGGATCTAAACTCAGGATCCCGAATTTCCCTCCAGGGATTAATAAAGGTTCATCTTATCTTATCTTATCTTATCTTAAATACCCATTCACACACACATTCACACACTGATGGCTGCTGAGGTGCCAACTTTAGGATCTAACCTAAATACTCATTCACACACTGATGGCTGTGCCTTCAGGAGCAATTTGGGGTTAAGTGTCTTGCTCAAGGACACATCAACATGTGACTGGAGCCGGGGATCGAACCACCGACCTTTCTCATTCTTGGACAACTTGCTCTATTCTCTGAGCCACAGCCGCCCCAAATTTATGTGACATTATATGAATTAATTAATGACTATATTTATTTTTAATATTATTTTTGCTAATTTGAATGGCATATTTATTTATCTGTCGAGTCATTTATTTATTTATTTTTGATTTGGGCAGGGCCCATGCTCTATAAGGTTGGGCCTGTAAAAATTAAAAAAACACTTTCAACTTTCCATAAATGTCCTGTCATGTTGGATTAAAGCATAAGGAGCAATTACAGACACCTGACAGACAGCATATGTTTGATATACCATGTCTGAACAGAGCTTCATAAAATAGTCTGTCTTCTTTCTACATAAACACTTACACTTGGTATGCTTTCACCTGTAGTCCACTCAGCTGACTGAGCGGCCAGCCTGTGTGAAGAAGGACTACTCCAACTTCATGGCCTCCCTCAGCCTCAGGAACAGATACGCTGGAGAGGTAAAAACCACCACATCATACCAACTATTAGGGCTATCTGCTCTGCTCTCTGTTATCACCTACACTGTGTCTTGACATTTAGTTGTTCTTATTTATGTATTAAAGCATCTGTCATCAAAATGCGCTGCAACGTGGATTCTGTATGCTTGTAAAACACCGAAAATGTACACTTTTCCATTAGAAATGTGGCTGCTGATGATTTGATTCTGAAAGGTTTCTGGTGGACACTGGGACCCTGTTGGATCGATAACAACCAGAATAATATGCAGCTGGATCCTGTGGACATGAAGTACTTTTAAACCTATTTATTTTGTCTGCAGGTTTCCGGTATGATCCACTTTGCCCAGGCAGTTCGAGGGCAGTCCGATCTGAGCCGGCTGATGATCAAGCAGATGGGGGAGGCGTTAGACTCTGCACAGCCAGAGGCCTTCACTGAGGCCATGTTCAAGCTGGCCGCCTTGCTCATCAGCACCAAAGGTTTCACTTTCTCTCTGTGCTGTTAACTCATGGGATTAATGTTTTATATTAACCTCTTCCACTCCTTGTGGGTGCCGGTGCCCTCGACCGACTTTACTTTTTCAGGGCTATAACAGACTTGGAGCTAGACTGAAGCTATTGGTATTGTATGAAATTAGAAAACCAGCTGGAGGAACTCTTAATAACACTATGAAGTTACGCAAAATTTTGGCGAGGAGAAACTGTCATGTCCAATTTCAAAGGGGTCCCTTGACCTCTGACCTCCAGATGTGTGAATGTAAATGGGTTCTGTGGGTCCCCACCAGTCTCTCCTTTACAGACATGCCCACGTTATGATAATCACATGCAGTTTTTTTTTTTAATGCAGTAGAAATGTTATGGTCTGCTATTCTAAAATGTTTTTGAATATTCCTGCATGCTAGAGTCCATAAACAGTCTTGAATTACGTAAATTGGGTCTCAAGGTAAAGCTGAGACTCTGGTGGATCCAGTGAGTCCAACTGGATTCATGTGTGATGATGTTAGTCCCCATAGGAGCTATTTCATTGATCACTGTATAAAATGACCTGTGGTGACCTCTAGGATAATCACAGCCTCATGAGACTTTACAGCCACAAACTAGAGACCTGGAGCGTTCAGAGGATGGGTGGCTTTCCCAGCCACACTGACAACGAGGGGGTTTCTGAGCACTTTACACAACACAAGTGATCAACATCCAATTGCCAAAAAGTGCAATTCTTCCAGAAATCTTCAGTTGTCAAAAGGTTTTGATATAAAATCACAACATGCCTTTTTCTATGGTGTTCCTCAAGGTCTTGGTGTCTTAATGTGGTATTTTGGAGGATTATTGATCATTTTTATCAATTCTCCAGTGGTAAAAAAATGGTTAAACTTGGCACCAAATTTATGTAAGAAATGATATCAAGCCAAAAATTTCTGCAACAACTTGTGAGACATGAGGATGGACATCATTATCCAATGCATCAATTATTCTTTTATTTCTGATTTTTGACTCCAACAACTTGACCCACAGTGCTGAGCTGCATCTCAAATAAATCGTCAGTGCTCTGGACTTGTTGTCTAACTGCTACCCTTCTATCTGGTCTCTAGACTGCGACCCTCAGCTCCTGCACCACCTCTGCTGGTCTCCTCTCAAGATGTTCACAGCACATGGCATGGAAACCGCTATTGCATGCTGGGAGTGGCTGCTGGCAGCTCGTGTTGGGGTGGAAGTACCGGTACATAGATGCGTTGTTATTTGTTTTTTTAAATCATTGTGTATCCTTGTGCATTTGTCTTGTAAATCTCCTTTCTTGGCTGCATAGTTTATGCGAGAGATGACGGGAGCGTGGCAGATGACCATGGAGCTGAAGATGGGCTTGTTCTCCGACGCTCAGATGGAGGCCGATCCTCTGGCTGCGTCGGAGGAAAGCCAGCCTACCCCCTGCCCTCCAGATGTTACCCCTCATCAAATATGGATCGAGGTCAGAAAAAACACATTATTACTCCCTGCTCCTATCAATCTTCTCTCCTTTCACTTATCTCATGTCTGCCTCTTGTCCTCTAGTTTCTAGTCCAGAGGTTTGAGATAGCAAAGTATTCCAGCGCAGATCAAGTGGAGATCTTTGGCAGTTTGCTGCAGCGCTCGCTGTCTCTCAACGTCGGTGGGGCGAAGAGTAGCCTTAACCGCCACGTAGCTGCCATCGGGCCTCGTTTCAGGTACGTAAACACACACACAAAACTTAAAGATAATGTCTGGTGTGTTTTATGATACCTATGCTTAATCTCTAGTTAGCTTCCCGTCATTTGATGTCTCTATTCATTAAGCTTGACTTTTAAGGATGCAGATTGATGTGTTCATTTGTTCCTCTGTGGTTCAGGCTGCTAACTCTGGGTCTGGCTCTGCTCCACTCTGACGTCCTCACCAATTCAACTGTAAGAAATGTGCTCCGAGAGAACATCTACTCTACAGCCTTTGATTACTTCAGGTACCCACGCACACTCAGATCTGGGGCTGCAGCAACATCAGTGAATGAATGTCATATTCTTTCAGTTAACTGGTCATTAATTTAGTCTATAAGACGTCTTCCTGTAGACCATTTTATAGCAGACATCATCAGAAATATGCACATGCATGTTAGCACCGGAAGTGTTGTTTTTCTCCTGCCATCCAGATGAGTTTACTAGATTTAAACTTGGATTAAAACATTCAGCGGCATCAAAATGTCTGGAAGTTGCGTGTTTAGTTGTGAGAATCAATGTTTCAACAAGCTGTACAGAATCCCGACAGGATTATGACCATTTCAGAGGTGTTTCTGTTTAACAAGTGACCGTGTTAACTGGTGACTTTCAGCTGAATGCATCTGGAGTTGTTCGTAGTACCTAACTTACATTTATTCACAAAGAATATCTGAATTTCACAAAGGTTTAGTCAAAACACATAAGAAAATCAAAATCCACTCTGTCTGTCCCTCCAGTGTTGCTCCAAAGTTTCCCACCCAAGGTGACAAGCATCTCCGCGAGGACATCAGCATCATCATCCGTTTCTACGCCAGCATCCTGTCCGACAAGAAGTACCTGGCAGCGTGCCACCTGGTCCCACCCGGTGAGCTTGGTACTACCCCAGCCCCGAGTACGCTCTCTGCCGGGATATTTGGATCGCTTATCGTGTCCAGCACTTCTCCGATTTCTATCTTAAGTAAGCCTAAAGCGGTGGAGCTCGGACTGCACTGCCGCAGGGGCATGCTTCTTTTTTTTTTTTTTTTTTTTTTACACGCATGTCAAATTTGACGCTGTTTGTCCTCACGATGCTGCTGCTGATAGATCCTGGTATCTATAGATCTATCAATCTATATTACCTGCATTTTTCATGTTTTTAAAGCTTTTTCTCTTGGTCCTTCTTATTTTCTCACTCTGACACTTTCTCTCTTTTTATTTCTCTTTCTCTTACTTTTGTCTTACTCTGTCAAACTTTTCCAATCAATCTGTTTTCTATGCTTAATGTTAAAGGGATAGTTCAGGTGTTTTAAGGCGTTGTTGTACTAGGTACTTCTCCATAGTCAGTGTATTACCTACAGTAGACAGGAGTACCAGCACGGGAGCAAAGCAATGTACTGCTAAACAGTAAAACAGATTTTAGACACCTAAAAGAATCAATATCTGTTTAAGTGGACACTATATTTAGATAATTTCCAGCATAAAATTACTGTTTTTGTGAATGTAGTCTGGAGGCTTTGATGAGAGCATACATAATGGCTTCAGTTCCCCGTCAGAAAGGGGCTGTTTAACGGTAAGGTAAAGCGGTGCAAAATGTTCGTGATATAACATACGCTTAAACCACCAGACTCCACTGACAGAAACAGTAATTTTACATCACAGAACATGGGAGTTGTTGGTCTACTGCTGCCTCGATCGGTTAGTTTGTTTGTGTTATTGTGTGACTTATTGTATTTTATTACTTATTGTTGTTGAATACTCGGTTCTGATTGGTCAATCACAGCCTTCCACAGTCTGTTATTTCTTTATAGCGGACTGTTGCTATGGGCACAGTTCTGATGTCGGACTCTAGTGGACCGTTTTTGTGTCAGATTATTGATTTCTCAAGTAAGCAGCCGTGTAATAAACGGGATAATGTACAGCTACCTGGTCATTGTTGTGAAATAAAGCCCTTTGGGGCGAAGCAAGGCAGCCACATCACCCTGTTGGGGCTTATTTCACAACAATGACCGAGTAGCTGTACATTAAGGCTTAGTTTAGACTCAAACTTGTGTTCTGTGCCAAAAAGTTACTGTTTTTATGCCTGTACGCTGGTGACAGCCACAGGCATCATGTTTTTGGGTTGTACGTCCCTCATGAACACCGTCACCATCTGAGGAACGTCTGGAGTGAATTGGATGACCTGATTAGATTTTGGTGGTCAAAGGTCACTGTGATCTCACAAAACACCATGACAGTGATGACATTTTTGGACTGACATGGATGCAAATTGCAACTTTAAGGAAGCATAAAACCACAAGGCGGTAATTGAGTCTAGTGGCTTGTAAGACAGATAACGGCTTCAGTTCCTCGTCAGAAAGAGCTGTCTCATGGTGAGGTTAATCTGTGAAAGTATTCTATGTGTTAGAGTGCATTTGAGCTGATATTAGCTGATATTAGTACGTTGCTTTGCTCCTGTGCTGGTACTCTCCATCTCCATCTACTGCAGGTAATACGCTGACTCTGGAGAAGTACCTCATACTGCCAAACCTGAAAAATCCAAACTAACCCTTTTAAGAAGCCGTGAGGAAAAGCGCAAATTTGTCAGCCGCGTGAAGATGCATGATTATTCATCATGTCAGCCCCACCCGTTTGCCCTTCTCCGCGAGTGATCAACTTCAAAAGAAGAAACTACAAGTTAAAAAAAAAAAATGTTTTTTCTTCCACCCCAGAAAATCCTCTCCTCTTCATTCCCGACGACCCAGAGAAAAGACATGGTCTCATTCTCATACACATCGAAGCGCTTCAGGTAGACGAGCTCTCTAACCGCTGATCCTGGATCAGATTAACATGCCTCCAGCTCCCCCTGCGCATTAACAAAGACAAAATAATATCTGACCCAGTATCAGTGGTTCAAGGCAGCCTCTACCTACGTGTGAATCCTGCTGGTTTTCCCTGCTTTCAAATGCATGACCATCACCACAGCAGAGGACTAACTGATGCAGCTCATCTCGCTCTGCAGAAGCTCCCTCATCATCCATCGTGTTGTGGATGTTTTTTCGGTGTTTATAAGTCATACTGTGGACTTGAGAAACTTGTTCAGATTTAGTACTACATGTGTGTGCTTGTGTCACGGCCATGCTCAATCAGTTTGTATGTAAAACAGATAATCAGGACTCGTCCCTGAACAGTCTGTCGGTGATGAACGCTGCCGACCTCCGGAGCAACGTGGACTCCAGCGCCCGCTCCCAGCAGAGCAGCCAAGGATGGATCAACACCTACCCACTGTCCAGTGGCATGTCCACCACATCCAAGAAATCAGGTACCGCTTACAGCCAGCATGTGGACACTAATAATACGAGAGGCCAGACAGCAGCTCAAAGTTTTCAATTTCCTAACCATAGTCCTGGCGTTATGTTGACATTCTTACTATGTTTGTATGTGCGGTATCATAGTTGTGTGATATTATTTAATGTGTGTTGAGACTCTTTGGGTAATGTACGCTTTAAATAAGTTGAGAGTTTGACGTTGAAAAAGCTGAATTTGAGCATCCAAAAACGTAAAGTGAGCTCCAGAAATATCTCTGATGAAACAGGCGAACACTTGGATTTGGATCAGAACAGTTTCTGAACTCATGATGATGACGTTTTGAAGGTCCACGAGAACACAGTTGTAGACACACATAGAGAAATGACTTAAACCGATCCAATGTTTTGACTGTCTGCACCTCTTTTCTACGTCCTAGGCACGTCCAAGAAGAGCAACAGAGGCACGCAGCTTCACAAATACTATATGAAACGCAGGACTCTGTTGCTGGCCTTACTGGTGAGGGCTGATCTTGAACTGTCATTTACTGGTTTAACCTCTACTGCTCATTATCTTCATGCTCTCATGCCCGTTCTGTCTCTTCAGGCCAGTGAGATCGAGCGCTTGACAACGTGGTACAACCCGCTCTCCACTCAAGAACTGGCCATCGCCATGGAGCAGTCGGTGGAGACCAGCATCGCCAACTGGAGATCCAAGTACATCAGTCTGACTGAGAAACAGTGGAAGGACAACGTCAATCTGGCCTGGGGCATCGCGCCCTACCTGGCTATGCAGCTCCCGACCAGGTTGTCATTTCTCTCTCTGTTTGTGTAACACGCTCTGCTAAAACAGACTGAAATACTTCTTAAAGAGACACCAGTAACTCAACACTGACTAGGTGTGGTGTGACCAGTAGCTTATGGTCGCTAATGTTAGCAAACTTTAGCTCTCTCACTGTATTACTCCTGTTACTACTGTTACACTATGTTTTTTAGCAAATAACAGATAAACGTTTGAAAGGTTTTAGCACAAAAGTAAGAAAGAAGTAACTACCTAATGCCCAAACAGGAAGTCTAAAAAATGAATACGAGGAATAAATTATCCAATAAAATATAAAATATTTTGCAAAATAAAAAAACAAAAAGCAGTCCAGAGAAATGAAAAACAAAATGAGTTTTGGTAAATGTAAACAATATAACTGGTACTTATAATAGATGCAGTGAATGACAGGTGGATGGATTATATTGATCACGTTGTTCTGATAAAATCAAACATGTTCTTTGGATTTACTCTTTATTTTCTAAGACAAATGAGCTAAAGTTAAAGAATTATTATTTACTTTTGCATACAAAAACTACAGCTCCCATTTGGCCATATTCAACTTTTTTAGATTTGACTCAGTTAACCATACATGTACTTTGTTCTCGAAGATACTAAATCTTTGCATTATACAATATCAACAAATAAGACAAAGAACATGCAAGAACATAATCATCATATGTAAATCCAAATTTATGTATGTAAAATATTTTTATGAGGGGGGAAAAATAAATAAATACAATTTAAAAAAAAAAAGAAAAGAGAGAAAACAATACAATTTTAAAAAGAAAAGAGAAAAAATAAATAAATACAATTTAAAAAAAGAAAAGAGAGAAAAAAATATATAAATACAATTTTAAAAATGAATAAATAAATTAAAGAAAATAAATAAAAAGAGAAAATAGTAATGTTTTTTAAAAATAAACAAATACAATTAAAAAAAGAAAAGAGAGAAATAAATAAATGAAATAAAAAAGAGAAATAAATAAATAAATACAATTTAAAAAAAAAAAACAAAAACAAAAGAGCAAAAAAATACAATTTAAAAAGGAAAAAGAGAAAAAAAAAACGAATAAAATATTCTCCTTTTTCTAATTTGCATCATTACAAATGTAAATAACAAAAGATAAACCTTTACTGATCCCCAGTGGAGAAATACTGTTGTTGCAGAAGCACAAGGAAATAATAAAATGAATACAGATATTACAGATGAACAGAGAAAGTAACAGAAATAAATAATAAGAAGTATGTAAAACCTGAATACTGTGAGGAAAAAATACACAATGGAAACTAAACACGAACATAATGAGGAAAAAAATGACCAAGTTAAAGTGACAGCGGTGTGATTAATTATACAGAATTATATTACTGTGTAATATAATATAATATGGTAAATTATGATATAGTATGGGATAGATATTGTAAAGGTGAACAGATAAACTATAAGTTAATATAATATGTAACATATTATAATAATGATAGTAAACTTTATTGCTACAGCATGATTCATGCATAAGATGCACAAAGGGCTGAACATAGAAGCAGATTATCATAACATTTATGATAAAACAATAAAAACTAAGACAAACTTTTACATTTACTTGTATACGTAAACTTCTTGGTTTCCAGGTTTAAGAATGACGCCATCGTTGCTGAAGTGACCCGGCTGGTGCGACTGGACCCCGGCGCTGTCAGCGATGTACCTGAGGCCGTCAAGGTAACAGCACTTAGTCTGATGAGCTAATGAGCTTTGGAAATGTGTCTTTTATGTTTGTGAATAATACTTTCTTTTATTATTTTACCTCCTAGTTCCTGGTGACGTGGCACACTATAGATGCCGACTCTCCCGAGCTGAGCCACATCCTGTGTTGGGCTCCGGCAGACCCGCCCACCGGTCTGTCCTATTTCAGCAGCATGTACCCTCCTCATCCTCTCACCGCTCAGTACGGCGTTAAAGTGCTGCGCTCCTTTCCTCCGGTGAGTCTCACACTGATGGCATTCTGCAGCAGGCAAATACAGCTTTTAGGAAAATCACAGCTCTCTTAACATTGCGTTTTCTCTTCGCAGGATGCCATCTTGTTCTACATTCCTCAGATTGTTCAGGCTCTCCGTTATGACAAGGTAAACATGGACTGCCAGCGCTTCAACGATTTGTCGACTAAAATGCAGACTGAAGCACTAAACTCTGCTGCTCTGTCCTGCTCAGATGGGTTATGTGAGGGAGTACATCCTGTGGGCGGCCCAGAAGTCTCAGCTTCTCGCCCATCAGTTCATCTGGAATATGAAGACCAACATCTTCATGGACGAGGAGGGACACCAGAAAGACCGTGAGTAGAGACTCCACCGTACAGCCAACTGTAATGCTTTCGACTGTGAGTGAGAAAAACACTGGCTTACCTAAAAATCATGAAATCCTGTTATATTGATTGACTGCTCAGCTGCTGTGATTTCTTCCACTTACTTTTCATGCTAAAATGATGCTAAAATGGCAAGTTGCAGTGGTGGAGTACAAGTTAAAGTAGCATAAAATGAAGTACAAGTACCTTGAATTTGTACTTTCTGGAGTAAATGTACTTTTATATTAAATGCCTTGTGAGAAAACCCAATTAAATGAAATTGATATAATCACGACTTCCCGCCTCATTACTCTGTGTAGCGGACATCGGGGAGCTGTTGGAGCAGATGGTCGAGGAGATCACAGGATCTCTGTCGGGTCCGGCCAAAGATTTCTACCAGAGAGAGTTTGACTTCTTCAATAAGATCACCAATGTGTCTGCCATTCTCAAGTAAATCCATCGCCGTTACTCTGTAAATTGTTAGCAAACCGTTTGTTTGCCATGTTCGGTGTCATGTAAGCTCTGATTTATTTTTATGTTTCAGGCCGGTTCCGAAGGGAGAGGAGAGGAAAAGAGCCTGTCTCAAAGCTCTGTCGGATATCAAAGTCCAGCCAGGTAACTAATAGCAGGTCTGGATGGATGATTCAACTCAGCGAGCTGTGATTCTGCTGTAGTGAAAACAGGAGAGTTAACATACTATAGTGATGCATATAGAGGAAAGGGAACAGTCTATTTTGTGCAAGATAGTAGGGGCAATATGATCCCTGAACTTGTTGCATGTGAATGTGTAATTTATCGGGCACATAGCAGCCTGCCAATCAAGTCTATATCATCAGTGCCCAGATATTTTTCCCTCTTCAGCGTGACCTGGAAAGACTGATTCAAATTTTTAATCGCCGTCAATCTCATGAATGTCCACAGTTAATGGAAAAATTGAAATTCCTATGTGTATTCCCAACATTATGTATGCTCTTGCCCATTTTGTTATTGAAGTGTGAATATTTGCCGTTGTTGATGTGTCTCTGAACGCAGCCTTCTGTGGTGTGTTTTCTAGGCTGCTACCTACCAAGTAACCCTGAAGCCATCGTGCTGGACATCGACTACAAGTCTGGGGCGCCCATGCAGAGGTAAAGGTTTCACTGAAACATCCGTGTGAATAGCGATCGTTAGCACATGCTGTGTTCACCTCAGGAGTGTGTTGTCCGTGGTCACAGTGCTGCCAAGGCGCCCTACCTGGCCAAGTTCAAGGTGAAGCGCTGTGGGGTGAGCGAACTGGAGAGGGAGGGACTCCGCTGCCCCTCGGACTCTCTGGAGGACGGAGACGAGAATGCAGATGCTCCGCGCAGGATTTGCTGGCAGGCGGCCATTTTTAAAGTGGGAGACGACTGCAGACAGGTACCCCATTTTCACTGGGACGCTTTAGGGGAGGAAACTTCTCTCGTGACCCTCCTGCTTTCTTTTCTCTGCGTCTCCAGGATATGCTGGCTCTGCAGATCATTGGGCTTTTTAAGAATATTTTCCAGCTGGTCGGCCTGGACCTGTTTGTCTTCCCCTACAGAGTGGTGGCCACTGCACCAGGGGTAAGAATCCCTGTACTCCCAGCAAATCCACTATTCTCTTATCTACACCTGTTTTACACTTTTTTCACAGACTTGATCTTATTTTTGTAGTTTTGTTTATGTCTAAATAGCTATGATTACATATAAACATGACGCACAGCTTAACATCAGATTAAGAGAAGTCTGGTTTAACACAATATGAACACATTTACACTTACTTTTCTATGTGACAACAAATGTGAAAATACCCAACATGTCTATCACAATCATTCTTTGCATTATAGAGTACGGCAGGTTAAAATTGTTAAAAAGAGAATCTCCACAATACAGTGCACATTGGCAATTTATTGTGTCCATTAATTGTGATTAATCACTAATTCAGCACAGATTTTTTATCTGTTCAAAATGAACCTTAAAGGCAGATTTGTCAAGTATTTATATCTCTTATCAACATGGGAGTGGACAAATATGCTGCTTTATGCAAATGTATGTATATAGTTATTATTGTAAATCAATTAACAACACTAATCAATGACAGATATTGTCCAGAAACCCTCCCAGGTTCTGACTGTAGCATCAACAATCTGCTCCAATCAGAACATGGCAAACTGCAGCCCAACAGGCAACAACAGCTGTCAGTGTGTCAGAGTGCTGACTTGACTAGGACTTGATCCAGACTGACTGGGACTATCAGAAAGTGGGCATGTCTGTAAAGGGGAGACTGGTGGGGACCCAGAGAACCCATTTACATCCACACATCTGGAGGTCAGAAGTCAACGGACCCCTTTGGAAATGGACATGACATCTTTTCCTCCTAAAACTTAGCATAAGTTTGGAGCGTTATTTAACCTCCTTCATGACAAGCAAATGAAACTGAGCCCACTACAACTTCAAAAACCACCAAGTTAATGTGTTTAAGAAATTAGTGGCATTAAAACGAATTGGTGTTATTATCACGTTCACTTTGACAGCCCCAGTAATGATGTCAGTTTTTATTTCTAAAAAAGTGGTTCTGACACCTAAAAGGCTCAAACGAGAGACAAGTTTAAAACTTGTCTCGTGTGTGTGTTTTGTCCTTTTACTCCATATTGTTTCATCCCCCATCTAACAGCATTGATGGCAATCACGGCCCAGACTTTGCAAACACTGAATTTTATTTTTATAATCAGGTGTTTATTAAATGATTTTCACGTTTTCCTCAGTGTGGCGTGATCGAGTGCATCCCAGACTGCAAGTCCAGAGACCAACTCGGCAGACAGACGGATTTCGGGATGTACGATTACTTCCGCAACCAGTACGGCGATGAATCCACCTTCGCCTTCCAGAAGGTGTGGACACTGTAAACTTTGCCCTGTCTTACATGGTCAGAGATTAATGCAAAGATAGATGGAGAAGTCAGGGGAAAGAATGTGTTAGTGAGGTAGAATGAGCTGGTGGCTATTTATTATATTTATTTGATTTATTTTATTCAAACACAGGATAAAACACAAATCACATGAACACAATTAAACCAATTTATATCTTTAGATTTTATAAAGATATGTTATTATTATAAAACATTAGATATTTATAATATACGTAGGTTCTGAATGGGTGTATTTTCTCACAGAGTGTAGAAAGATTGTTATTATTATTATTAATCAGCGGCAAAGAACAGGCTCTTAGACCTTCCTGCTCTTTGGGGGTAGTGGTGGGACGCTGATTGACGCTGCCAGCCACAGTGAAACCAGAACTTTGATGAATGCAATGACGCCTGCCACACGAGTCTGCAACAAGGCGTTCACGTGATATGAAAGGGGGCTGGACTAAATGTTAGGGGAGTGGAAAACCTGAACCAATGAAACGGGAACTCTCTGCTGAGTGATATGACACCTCAACCACAAACAATCCATGAGTTATGAAAGGGGGTGTGGTAAACGTCTTACATCCATCCATCCATCTTCAACCGCTTATCCCGTTAGGGGTCGCGGGGGGCTGGAGCCGATCCCGGCTGGCATTGGGCGAAGGCGGGGTTCAACGTGGACAGGTCGCCAGTCCATCGCAGGGCAATTTAGAGTCATAAATCAACCTGCATGTCTTTGGAGTGTGGGAGGAAACCAAAGGAAACCCACACTACACAGAGAGAGCATGTAAACTCCACACAGAAGAGACCCAAGCCGGATTTGAACTTGTGACCCTCTTGTTGTGAGGCGACTGCACCACCGTGCAGCCCCAGCGTCTTACATCTGAAGCCGGATCGAGGGGCTAATTTTAGCTAGTAAGCCAATTTCTCTCCTCCTCTACTTTATCTCCAATGACTTTATAAACGTCACTGATATTGTGGACTTTATTTAGTATATTCTGCATGCTCTCCTCAGCCCAGATGTCAGGTCAGTCAGTCAGTCCTCTCCCGCTGTCCTTCACCTGTGTCTATCTAAATGCCTCCTCATTTGGTTTCACTTGCTGCAGCTGGGAGGGATTATGTTCCCACTGCAGTCGATCCACACAAGGGTTCAACCAAGTCATCCCAGAACGGTGGTTTTGGTCCATGCCAGAGTATTATTACAGCGCTCACAACCACCCAAATAAACCGCACCAGAGTTTGTTTTAAACAGACTAAATGTTGGCTTGTGAAAGTGTCCTAAAGGGGATCTGAAACTCTGTCACACTAAATGGACTCCACTTTTCTTTTTGTTTGATAGAACAGATCTCTGTTGTGTATCAGTGATTCTGCTGCAGACATTTTACTACTTGTATTTTGTGTATTTTTAGAAGGTAAACATGTTGATATTACTATAAAAGATATCATCTATTACAGTGTCCAGACACTCATTTCCTCCTCTTGTCCGTTAATCAGTTCTAGTACAGATGCTGTGTGAATAAACATCATCACTGAGGCGTCTCTGATGTCGTCTTCTTCTCTCCACAGGCTCGGTATAACTTCATCCGCAGCATGGCCGCCTACAGTCTTCTGCTGTTCCTGCTGCAGATCAAAGACAGACACAACGGCAACATCATGCTGGACAGCAAGGGACACCTCATCCACATAGGTATATAGGTGATATACCGTAAATATATATCACAGACATAAAACAGCCGTTCCAGGATGGACCCACACAACCAGTACACCAATATTCAAAGTACTGGGTGTAAGACACCTGTGGCTGTCTAAAATGAACCAAAAAAAAAGAGATTTTAGTTTAGTTGTTTTATTGTCTGTATATGTATAAATATGCAGCTTAGCTGAGGTCTGGACTAAGTTCTTCATCATTTTCTGATTCTTCTAAATGTGATCGTTCATGTTGTTTCCTGCAGACTTTGGCTTCATGTTTGAGAGCTCTCCTGGAGGTAACCTGGGCTGGGAGCCCGACATTAAGCTGACCGACGAGATGGTGATGATCATGGGGGGCAAGATGGAGGCCACGCCTTTCAAGTGGTTCATGGAGATGTGCGTCAGAGGATATCTGGCTGTACGGTAAGAAAAGTCTGCAGTCGGTTTGTAGACCATTTATCCTCCAAGAATAAACCTTTATTTGTCATATACATACAGGAAATTTGACCTTGGTATTTAACCCATGCTAAGTATTTTAGGAGCAGTAGGCTGCTGTAAACACCCGCAGAGCAACTTGGGGTTAAGTGTCTCACTCAAGGACTTGTGGTTAAAGGACAACTCGCTCTACATAGCTATCACTCATTTTAGTTGTTAATCTCTGGACACACAGGCCGTACATGGATGCCGTGGTTTCTCTAGTGACCCTCATGCTGGACACTGGACTGCCGTGCTTCAGAGGACAAACCATCAAACTCCTCAAGTAAGGACGGCCTTCGTTACTACGATTTATGTTGTAAACACGACTGTAGCAAACAAATTCTACCTCTGTTCTACTATTAATAACCTAGATCCCTATAACACACGTAACACAAAATATATATATATATTTTAAATTCTTTTAATTTTTCAAACTGAATGTCATGAAAAATGTTTGTGTGTCAGAGCGCTCAGTCCGTTACCGTTACAACGGACAGTGATGCAACAACTGAACATCTAGTGAGAGAAAGAGCAAAATAACAATACATAAAAACATTTTTAGAAATACATTGATAAATAGCATCCAGATCAGACAGTAATCAATAAAGTAGATAAATTGAAAGAATCCAGACTTTAAAGATAGGAATTTTTAACAGTGAAAGAGACAGATATATCCCTCAGGTATTGGTGGAGACCAAAAACAGAGCTAAAAGAGAGAGAGGGTATTGGACGTAGGAAACTAATGTTGCTCTGTATCTGCAGGATGTGTAAATGAGCAACACCATAAAAACCGTCTGCACACATACTGCATGTCAGTGTGTTTACAGGACGTTCTGCTGCCCCGAAGTGGCCCGAAAATCAATTGATGCAGCTTTAAACATGAATGGACATGTTTTTATTATTATCAGGGGACGCTTTAATCCTCAAATGAGTGAGAAAGAGGCTGCAGTGTTCATCATCAAGGTCATCCAAAGCTGTTTCCTCAGCAGCAGGTAAGAAAAATCTCACCTCTCTTTCACATAATATCATGCTGTAACATGGACATGTGGTTCTCGCTAATGTACTTCCATGAACTTGTTTTCAACAGGAGCAAAACGTACGACATGCTGCAGTATTATCAGAACCAAATTCCTTACTGAAAGTCTTCTGCTGGACCTCCACTGTACGTCCAAGACAAACGTCTCAACAAAAGCAATGCAATCCTTCCTGTGGATGATTTTAATGCGGCGGCGGCTGCACTTTAATAACACGTCTGATCTGTTCTGTTCTGGCACTTTGACCCGAGTGCTCCGGTTTTATTCAGCGTATACTGTAAGTTGTTGGATTTTATAATGTACTTCTGAGTTTTATAGTATGTCTTTATTTCACTTGAGAGTTTACCAAAAGAGGTATCTGAATCACCCTTTAAGTATTTCCTTCTTGATGCTGTTATTTGTTAGTAACACTAACTGTCACACTAGAGGAAGATGGCCATAAAGGGAGCCATATTTAAAGTGTTTGTCAAAGCAGCTATTGTCATCGTTGTTATCATTTCATTACTATGCTGTCGTACACTTTTATGCACTTTATAAATCACAGTATTTTCATCAGCTGCTCCTGCCTATGATCGTGAGCTTATAACAGATTATACATCAGAAATCAGAGATTTAAAACAATCTGCCTGATCAATAAAATCGCAGTATTTCTTGATTTAGAAGGGAAAAAGATCAAAAGTCAATGCAGAAAGCAATATTTTCTACGCAATTTAGCAGGAAGTGAAATATTTATTAAAGGTGAAATGTAATAGCATTTTAAATTAAATTAAATTAAATCTGGCCTACACATCATACTCTACGCACTTAATAAAACAGATCATTGTAAAAATCACACCATAATCATTTAAATAGATTTTTCAATGAAAATGACTATAATGATGTAATAAGTATAATTTCCTTTAATAACAAAAATCGTAACACAATTGCAGCATCAGTCAAAATCATCGCAATTGTAATATATATCATTTCTAGGTTTTAGGGACAAAATAGCCCTCATGCAGCCCCTCCGCGACCCCGAATGGGATAACCGATTACAGATAATGGATGGATGATGCTTTCACTTCCATTTTGTGCTACATTCCTGCTAATGTAAAAAAAATCTTTGCGCCCAAATAAGACTTCAAATAAGTGCATTTTGTATTATAGAGAGAGCAGATGTGCAAAACACGTAATATAATTCAGTATATTACTCTTGTACTCTGGACTGCAGATGCAACATTCAGGAAAGTTTCCCACAGGCTGCTGCTGAAGTCTGACAGCTCCCAAAAAGTGAAGCCAAAACATCTGGATCGCCCCCTGGTGGCTGGCTGTTTGACATGCAGCTGTTTCCTATGAGCGGCCGATCATGTTCGTTTAAATGTGGGAAACCAAAATCATGATCTGGATTAATATTCGATTAATTGTGCAGCCTCTGAAACGCTTGAGAGAAAATATGCTGCATGTTTGCAAAGGTCGTTCTCAAGCTGGTGGTGATATATTGCAATGAGCCTGCATGTGACATAGGAAGGGGAGCCAGACCTGATTGGCTTGTTGAGTCGCATCTTTTCTGACCTAGACAGCCCACAAACAACTTACTGGGTTGTTTTATTTCACAGTTTGTGGGTTGGTAGGATCTCCAGATACCCACATGTATGTGCACAAGCTCTGAAAAAGTGAGTTTTTCATCATATATCCCTTTAAAGAGCACCAGGCATTAGGGCTGTGCAATTAATCAAATTTATGATTACATATTGCATAATACAGTTATGATTTTGGCTTCCAAAAATTATGAAAAGAATTATTGTGCTGTTTTCCGTTTGGCAATGATGCTCTTGTTTTGTCCTGCGTTATAAATCCAGCGGACCTCTTTCCTCCGTCGTGGTCGACTCAGAAAGGCCCGGGGTGAAGTGAACTCCTCGCCGCTTAATGCTCGCTGTGAGGCGGACTGTCCTCACCATTCATATCTATACAACCACTGTGGTTACACTTAAATTTTTAACTAGCGAACAGAGTTCTTCATAGATCTGTTAGGTCGAGTTCACACCTTAAAGTCCGGTTCCTGAACCAAACCAATGCGAGGATGAGGCTGTTTGTTCAGCCTATATCATTTTCTTTCTAAATGTATGATGCTTTCAAAGTCAGTGACTAATTGTGTTAAATATTTGTGATCTCAATATTGACCAAAACGATAATGATTTTTGCCATAATCGAACAGCCCTACCAGGTAATGCTCAGACTTGTTATGGTTTCAAAAGGCTTCACTCTCTCCAACACCTGTTAACAGACTCTGATGTGTAAAATCGATGACGTTCCTCTTTCACAGGGTTCCCACGGGGGTCTTTAAAAGTCCAAAAAAAGTCTAAAATCCAGTTACCCAAATTTAAGGCCTCAAAATGTCTTTAATTCAATTTTGACAGGTCAAATTCATTAACGTTATTTTTATTTCAAAAGAAATGCATTACCTTGCTCTTAAATGTTTTGTTTTTTTTTTTTAACACGCCGTAACAAAACTATAAAGTGGACCCAAAAGGGAAGAGCTGTTCTCCCCAGATAGAACTTATCACCCATTTAATGTGCAGTCATCCACATCTGGATCTAGAGCATCAGCTCCAGTCGACTGATCTTTACACCAACAAAGCATCAGTCATACAGCTGCCACGACCACACTGATGTTCCAGTTTTCTTTCATATCATCATCATATGATGGAAGTATATGGTGCCCCTCCCCACGCTCTATTATGTCACATTCTACAGTGAAATGGCTCCTATGGGGACTAACACATGAATCCAGTTGAAATCACTGGATCCACCAGAGTCTCAGCTTTACAGTGAGACCCAGTTTATGGGGTTCAACACTGTTTATGGACCCCAGTATGCAGAAATATTCAAACACTATTTAAGGAACGGGAGAAAATAACATGTAGTGCATGTGATTATCATAAAGTGGGCATGTCTGTAAAGGGGAGACTGGTGGGGACCCAAAGAACCCATTTACATTCACATATCTGGAGGTCAGAGGTCAAGGGACCCCTTTGAAGATGGACAGGACAGTTTTTTCTCGCCCATATTAAGCCCAAGTCTGGAGCATTATTTAGCCTCCTTCCTGAAAACCTCCCATGACATGGTTGGTACCGATGGATTCCTGAGTTAATCACAGATTAACTTGCAGTAAAGCAGTTTTTGATTGCAGTGTCTCGGACCGATTCTGTTTGCGTACTGAAGACATAACCAGCGCTCCCTACTGCTCTACATCACATAGATTTTGTCCCGTCTAATAAAATGTGTCACAAACATGTTTGAACACCCTTTACATTACGAGTAACCCTGTTTGAAAACATTCCTGAGTGTATCTGAGTTCTGGTGAACCTGTTGGGTTTGTTGGATGACGTTGCTTTTACTGATGCAGATGATGATTAAACCTAAAAAGCCATTTCTGCTAACCTTCGGTAGAAACACGACTGTAGTAATACTTGACAAAAAGCCCCTAACCTTATGCAATATATTCCTGTATGTTGATGCTGTGTTTGTGTGTTGTGTTTGACAGATGAACTTGCTATAACTCCTTCCATCCCGACGCTCGTGTGACAAGTGTTTTCTGACTTCCTGTCGTCACATGACGAGTATTAAAGCGTCCAGCAGTATTTTAGTGTTGAAGGCTGCTGTGATCGACTCGTTACGAAGCCATTTAATGTACGTTACCCTTCATCTGATCTGTCGCCACTGATGTGATATAGAGATATACTGTGTGTGTGTGTGTGTGTGTGTGTGTGTGTGTGTGTGTGTGTGTGTGTGTGTGTGTGTGTGTGTGGTGACATCATCGCCGGTTCAGATGACATCACGTCTGCTGTTCTGATTATATGTGAAAACGTCTTATTTCCAGATTAAATGTGTGAACTTCAGAGTCTGATGACTGATGTCTTTACTTCTTTTCTTGACATCTTTTCTTTATCCGTCTTCTTTTCTTACTGTATTGTTGCCGTTCTCTCTCTATTTCTCTCTCGTCTCTTCTTTCTTGTCTCTTTTGTTTTGTCTCTCTTGTTTTCTTTCTTTTCTTTCTTGTTGTCTCTTGTTTTGTCTTTGTCTTTCTTGCTAGTTGCCTCTTTCTTGTCTCTTGTGTTGTCTTCTTGTCCTCTTTTTCTCTCACTCTTGTTTTCCTCCTTGTCTCTGTGTTACTTTCTAGTTGCCTCTTTCCTGTCTCTTGTTTTGTCTTTCTTGTCCTCTTTATTGTCTCTCTCTTTTCTTGCTTCCATGCTGTCTTTTTTCTTTCTGTCTAGTTGTTTCTTTTGTGTTGTCTTGTCCTCTTTTTGTCCCTCTTGTATTTCTTTCTTATCTTATTGTCTCTTGCTGTTGTTCGCTGTCTTGTTTCTCTCTTTTGTTTTGTCTTTCTTTTTTCTTTCTTTCTTTTTTCTTTCTTCCTTGTCTTGAGGTGAAATAAACGATTTAAGACTTTTCCACATGCCGGCTCTCGTCCAGATTTATTAAACTCTGTTAGTGAGCGCTTGTCTTCTGCTCTGATAATCCGTCCTCTGGATGGCAGGATGGGACGGACGTCACCACAGTGTGTGGCGTATACACGACACTGATGATGATGATGATGATGATGTTCATCATCGCTACTGTCATGAGACTTACTGTTGTTTGTGGTTATTGACATCCCATCCATGATTAGAGACACTGGTAATAAAGATATTTAATCTTATTCCAGGTGATACTGACTTTATGTGAATCCTAAACTGATCCTGACAACCAATAGGAACAGGACTTTATGGGGCCGAGGCCTAGTCTCCTAAACGGTACCCAGACTGACGCTGGCTGCACCGAACCAGCTAACAGCATCAGACCATGAAGAAAAACCTAAAGCACGAGCAGCGGCTCATGTAGCGTCGCCTCAGCCTGGAAGCAAACAGAGAAAGGAGAGTTTGATGTGAATGCAGCCCGTTGTGTTGACCTCTGACCTCTCTGACGCAACAGACGGGGCCCCGAGACTCTTCACGCCGAAGGGACCCGTCGCGTCCTGGATGGTGGGAGGCAGAGCGCCGATTGATGATTAGGAAGAATCTGACTGAGACATGTCAACAAAAAGGATGAAAATAGGTTTAAAGTTTGGCTCTCTGCGGTCGACTGATGATAGGAGGAGATTTTAAAAGTCAGCCGAGCAAGATGTCCAACGAAGACAGAAATGAATGCCAGTAGCACAAAGGCTGAGACGGCAGAGGGAGGGAAACTTTGACGAACGCACAAAGGACCGCCACCCCCAAGCCTCCTTTTTATAGGCATTAAACAACAGAGGGCCGGGGCCCCGGAGCCATATTCACAAAACATCCTAAATAAAAGGAAGAGCTGCGTCAGTCCTAACTTTAAGACTCTGAAGTTTTTTATTTAAGAGAAATTCACAAATCAGTTTAGTACTAAAACCAGGTCTCTTATGAGTATTTGGACATTTGTGTTATGTTTAGGTTGTTTAAGACCAAATTAAACCAGAAAGAAATAACTTTTCACTTCTTTATAGTTTGAACTACATTTCCTGAAATTCTGAAATGTCCCTTTAACCTAGAAAATATGTTCAGAACAAACTAAGTGATAATAAACAAACACATTAATTAAATAATGTACTTTTTTTACAGTCATTTATGTATTTATTTATTTGTTTGTTTATTTATTTATTTATTTATTACTTTCTTTCTATCAAGTTGTGGTTAATAAAAAACTTTAGGTTTATCTTCTGTCTCTTAAAACATGTCCACTTGGGTTACTGTTACCTGGTCAAAAATTGTATTTATTTGTGCTATGTAATTTAATAAAACATCTAAAAATATATTAAAAAAATTAGAAAATAAACAAATAAAGGAAGACATTGATAATTATAATAATACATAATTTATTATTAATAATAACAACAACAATAATAATAGCATCCATAAACATAACAATCCTAATAATATCCAACAATAATACATTTTGTATTTTTATTGTTTGCTATTATTATTGTTATTTTTATTAAAATGTTTATTTTAAAATCATTTTTTATTTATTCGTATAATAAATTAATTTACAATTTTAGAAAATATTTTACAATTTTAAAAATAGATGTATTTTAATAATACAGTATTTTTTTAAATTAAAAATAAAAAAAAAGAAATGAACACACCAGGTGCTTCCTCTGGTCACGTCAGGACCGTTTTCTGAGGCAAAGTGAGTCTCAAAGGTGAAATATTTAGCCATATATTGTTTGAAATCAAATACATAAACACAGTTTTACACACAGATACACTGTCAGACCTCCTTAAATTTGAACTTTCCTCCTCAAAAACCTCTGATGCTCCGATAAACTCCCCTAATTAAAAAGATGATTTTTGATGTGACATCAAAATTATAAGAAAAGCATTTTGTGTTCAAACTTTTGAAATCATATTTTGTAGAAACAGCATCTGTTGTCCTGCAACTACAGAGCACCACCTAGTGCTCAGCAAGTACTCAGATCCTCTACTGTCAGTAAAAGTACCAATACCACACTGGGAAAATACTGCACTTCAAGTAAAAGTCCTGCATTCAAAGTATTATGTAAAAGTATGTAAGTATTATCGCAAAGTATTAAAAACCTAAAATATTACTTTCTATTTAGACTATTTTACTAAATGACCTAGTTTACTGTAGTATATATTTTAACACTGTTTTTACTCCTTTTTTATTCTTACATTTAATTTACTTTTCTTCAACATTTTACTAAATGTGTCTTACTCTTATTGCTATTCTGTTTTGCACTTGCAAACTTACAGTAAAATTAATAATAATAAGAAATAATGATAGTAATAAAAACGTATTTACAGTACAATGTCAGTGTTTTACTACTATATCTGATGTTTCTGGATTAATATTACTACTGGATTAATGCCCATGTTGTGTACATACGATATAACTGGGATGTAAACGACTCAAAGTTTACTACTCTTACACTTAAAAGTATACTTTTATGAACTAAAGCGGGTCAGTTTAGTCCCAAGAGGTATTGACGTAGTACACTTACAAGTATGCTACTAGTACATTGATATTAGTATACTTTTTAAAAATTTAAATAAAATACGAGAGTATGCTTTCAGTTTACATTCTATGTACTTATCAGCGATATACTTCACAAAACTATACTTATCCTTAGCATAACCGACAAGTATACCGAAAATAGTATATTTGGCTTATACTAAACAGTATATTTAGTACTATTTAGTACTATAAGCTCACTTAAGAAAATTCCAAGTATACTTACAGTAAAAACTTTTAAATTAATAGTTTACTGAGAGTTTACTTTAACGTGTACTTTCATAAACTAAAACACGGGATACAGGGGCTATAAGTTAACTTGTAGTATAGTTCATATTATAGTTGCAGTACAAAATACAACATGAATGTAAACTACTTAAAGTACTTTTACACTTAAAAGTATACTTTTATGAAATAAAGCGGGACAGTTTAGTTTACAAGTATGCTACTAGTACATAGATGTTACTATAATTATCATGTTTACTTGGTAAAATAAACTTGAAGTATACTTTTTTATAAGGGTGGACAGGAAGTAACTAGTATCTAAAACAAATCAATAAATGAAGTGCAGTAAAAAGTACAATATGAAATATAGTGGAGTAGAAGTAGTACCTCAAAACAGTACTTGAGTAGATGTACTTGGTTCTACCGCTGCTTATAAATGAGTACATTAGTCAGTTAGTATCAGTTAATGGCTGCCTCAGGTGTTGAGTATATCTGGCTAAGTAAGAAAACTTACAATTATACTTGCAGTAAAAACTATTAAATTAGTAGTTTCCTGAGAGTATGCTTTAAAGTGTACTTTCATAAACTAAAAACATGGGACTATAAGTTCACTTTTAGTATAGTTCATATTATAGTTGCAGTACAAAATACAGCTTGGATGTAAACTAGTTGTGTACTCAAACAATACTACTCTTACATGTAAAGTATACTTAAAAGTATACTATAATAAACTGAATTTCCCCACTTTGGGACTATTAAAGAAATATCTTTCTTTCTTTCTTTCTTCTTCTTTCTAACTTAAAAGTTAAATGGGCCAATTTAGTCCCAGTAAGTATTGAAGTCGTACACTTACAAGTATACTACTAGTACATTGATATTAGTATACTTAATACATAAAGTATGCTTGGAATATACTTGAACTATACTGTAAGTTTGTGCAGTAAAATCGTAAGTGCAGTAAAAAGTACAGTATGAAATGTAGTGGAGTAGAAGTAGTACCTCAAAACAGTACTTGAGTGAATGTACTTGGTTTTACCTGTGCTTATAAATGAGTATATTTGCAGTAGTACACAGTAGTCGTGTCTGGCTGACTCAGGTGTCAGGTGTGAGTCCTCCACGGTCTGAGTGACGTCACGGGGATGGGCAGGTCACGTGGTCGCGCCTGAGTGAAACCTGCTGCTGAAATAAGAGAGTAGAAGAAGAGGAGGAGGAGGAAGAGGAGGAGGAGGAGGAGCAGGAGAGGGAGGAAGAGGAGGAGGAAGAGCAGGAGGAGGAGGAGGAGGAAGGAGAGCGAGCAAGGTAAGGTAGACGCACGAAAGGCCGTTTTACATCCCATAATCACAGCTATCGATCGGTGTGTTCAATCTGATATCGATCAGGAGTCACTTGTCGTTTACAAACGTGAACTTCTGAAGCGGGAAAGTCAGTGAACGTAACGTCGTGTTACTGTAACGGGCGCTTCTTCGGGGGAAGTTTACCGCTTCTGTCGTAAGTAAACTCGTTAAAACCGTCAACTAAAGCGACATTTTATAAATCTGCAGACTTTATTACCTTTATTAAATAACTGAAAACACGATCAGGACTCAACATGGAGTCAGATTCAGGTGTTTATGGGACTTTTCCCGGACCGAGCATCTGGCTGGGAGCCAGCGGGCTGTAACGTTACCAGGCCTCCTGGAATACACACAGTACACACCTATAGTACTTTATATATTATATATCCTCTCTGATTCAACGTGTCATGTCATATATCACAGCTGACATGTTTACAGACTCCACATTATGATCATTATTATTGTTATTAGTAAACGAGGAGGCGTCTGTTGGACTACCTGATGAAGTATTAGTACACAGTCCTCAATGTGAGCCGTTATACTAGGAGTATTCAGAGCTTTTACTGTAGTAATACCGCACTGTAAAAACACTGTTACAGTACACACACAGTCCTCAATATGAGCCGTTATACTAGGAGTATTCAGAGCTTTTACTGTAGTAATACCACACTGTAAAAACACTGTTACAGTACACACACAGTCCTCAATATGAGCCGTTATACTAGGAGTATTCAGAGCTTTTACTGTAGTAATACCACACTGTAAAAACACAGTTACAGTACACACACAGTCCTCAATATGAGCCGTTATACTAGGAGTATTCAGAGCTTTTACTGTAGTAATACCACACTGTAAAAACACTGTTACAGTACACACACAGTCCTCAATATGAGCCGTTATACTAGGAGTATTCAGAGCTTTTACTGTAGTAATACCACACTGTAAAAACACTGTTACAGTACACACACAGTCCTCAATATGAGCCGTTATACTAGGAGTATTCAGAGCTTTTACTGTAGTAAAAGTACTATTACCACACTGTAAAACACTCTGTTACAAGTACAAGTGCTGCATTGAAAACTTCACCTAAGTAAAAGTATATATTATCAGCACAGTGTACTTGACTCATTAAAAAGTATAGTGATGATTATGCAGTAAAATGATCCCAGTCAGTGTTTTACAGTATGATGTTTTTGGGTTAAAATTATATTAATTAAAACTACTAATACCACAATGTAAAAGTCCTACATTTAAAACCTTACTTAAGTAAAAGTATATATTATCAGCACAATGTATTTGAATTATTAAAAAGTAAAAGTACTCACTGTGCAGTGAAATGTGTCCTGTCAGTGTTGTACCATTATAGATTATTACTGTACTTTACTATTAAGTAAAAATACTCTGTTACAAGTAAAAGTCCTGCATTGAAAGCTCCACTAAAGTAAAAGTATATATTATCAGCACAATGTATTTGAATTATTAAAAAGTAAAAGTACTCACTGTGCAGTGAAATGTGTCCTGTCAGTGTTGTACCATTATAGATTATTACTGTACTTTACTATTAAGTAAAAATACTCTGTTACAAGTAAAAGTCCTGCATTGAAAGCTCCACTAAAGTAAAAGTATATATTATCAGCACAATGTACTTGAGTTATTAAAAAGTACTCATTGTGCAGTGAAATGTTCCCTGTCAGTTTTACTATTATAGATGATGTTTTAGATGATTACTTTACTATTAAATAAAAGTACTAATACCACACTGTAAATAATACTGTTTATCAGTAAAAGTCCTCCAAACATTTCTTATGTGAAAGTATGAATACTGATGATAATAATTATGTTCCCATTGAATTAATTGTCTCGCCTTTCAGCAGAAACATTAGCAGGCGCACCTCAGTCGAACAATCCCATAATTAATATTAGTAATTACACCTGCATTTACCTGCTATAACATGTCAACGTGGCTGCTGTGAAAAGGACATATTAATATTGATTAAAGGAGCTGTGCTGTTTCCAGCTTTCTGCACTTGAGGATTTTCTTTTTCTCAGTTTTGTATCACTGTAATTTTAATATATTTTTGACCCGTTGGTTGAACCAAACAAACAATGAAGACGTTTACTGTCATTAATTTTAGCCCTAATAAAGTCCTCCATCTTCATATGTTTGTGTTTGTTTGCAGGTGAACCGTCTGCACTCTGCATGTTCATACCAGGTTTGCATTCTGACCTGCAGGCCAATGTAAGTCCAGTTGAGTGACTGCGTGTGAAAGAGGTATTCAAGCACAGTTCGTACTATTTTTTACACTCTCGAGATCATTAAAAATGAGCTTTTAAGGGATGATTGGTTGTCAAGAATGTATTTTTGTGCAGTATGCAACAGCTACTGGTAAGCTGAGCGTTCACACGAGTGGTAATTACAACAACAACAACAGGTTTGTGCTGCATATTTGGTTGCAGCACAGAAATCCGTTCTTGACTCAGCTTGCATGCAGGACGTGAGATAAGATCTTGGCTCATGAGGGTTTTTCCTCTGGTGACCTCAGGTTCTGGGTTTAGCTGTATCTGTTGGGTATGTGGCACAAACAGACTTTGCATGAATAATATTCTTCAATGTCTAATTTGAATTTCTCATCAGTCTGGGGCTCGTTTTTATTTTCTGGTTTCTTCCTCTTTTATATTTCCTCTTTCTTTGCCTACTCTGTTCTGTTTATGATTTGAATTGATGACAATTGATAGATTGACAGAAACATCATTTTGATAATTGATGAATCGTTTTTCAAACAAAAGCCCAACTTTTGGAGTGCTATTTAACCTCCTTCACGACAAGCTAGTCTGACCTGATTCTGTAGGTTTTCTGGTTTCGTATGATGCCGGTATCTTCTCTCTAGCTTTAAAAACGATCCACTACAACCCCTGAAAGACAGAATAGTGGCTGTATAATAAAGGATCAATACTTTGCGTCCGTGTGTTGATAAAATATTGCTACCCAAAATATCACGATACTATGCTGTATCTGATTCTCAGGTTCCTGCTTGTCGTTTGTGAGGTTTTGCTGCTTTTCTATGTCTTGTGTGATAGTAAATTGAATGTCAGTGAATTTCAGCGTGTTGGTTGCACAAAACAAGACATTTAAAGATGTCACCTTAAAAGATAAGCTTTAAAATGTGACCCTGTCGTGTAATCTGTTCTTTGTTTGCTCTATTAAACATCAGAAAACAGTGCTCAAGGTGATATCTTTAAATGTCCTTTTTTGTCCAAAACTCAAAGATATTTAATTTGCAATGTTGTGAAACGATGAAAAGCAACAGTTCCTCATATTTGAGTAGCTGGTAATGGCAAATATTTGGCATTTCTGCTTGAAAAATGACTTCAATAATTAATCAATTATCAAAATAATTGACAAATAATTAGTTAATTGTTTCAGATTAAAGAAAATAATTACTTGCAGCTCAACATTTAGTGATACTGAATGAATAAATGTGTGTCTGCGTTTAGGGATCATCACCATCCTCATGTCCAATGGAGGAGGCTTTTACGGACGCACTGAGCGTGTCCGCCAGTCGCCCTACTATGACCAGGTACCACTGGGCTCATTACCCCGAGCAGACTCCTACGATCTGCCGCCGCTGAGAGAGCAGACAGCGGTTCGACTGGCCCAGAGCGCCGACCCCCTCCCTCCGCCGCCTCTGCCAGACCAGCCTCCCGTAGGCCCTGAGTTTGAGCCCAGCAGCAGTGAGGACAACGCAGACCACGACCCCGCGCTTGACATTAAACCGGTCCACCGTTTCATCCCCGACTCCTGGAAGAACTTCTTCAGAGGAAGTAACCGCAGTAGCAACCAGCCGTGGTCAATGCCTGCCTCATCATGTAACAACAACAACAGCACCACCGAGGGGGTGCGCTGCTCTCCGCCGCACTCCCCCTCCGTTGACGGATCATACCGAGATCCGTATGGCGGCTCAGGTGGCAGCTACAACTCAGGCAAGGAGCTTTTGGAACCGCGGGACGGCCATGAGTCGGTGTCAGGGCGCACCTACCACACGGGTCTGACCTACAGCGAGCGGGTTGAGGAGTACCATCAGCGCTACAGCTACATGAAGTCCTGGGCAGGGCTGCTGAGGATTCTGGGATGTGTGGAGCTCCTGCTGGGAGCAGCGGTGTTTGCCTGCGTGTGTGCTTACATCCACAAAGACAACGAGTGGTTCAACATGTTCGGATACTCGTCTCCAGGAGGAGCGTTCGCAGGAGGTTTATATGGCGGCACAGGCGGGTACTACTATTCCGGCCCCAAGACACCGTTTGTGTTGGTGGTGGCGGGGCTGGCCTGGTTGGTGACTGTGATAGTGTTAGTCCTGGGGATGACCATGTACTACCGCACCATCCTGCTGGACTCCTCCTGGTGGCCTCTGACGGAGTTCACCATAAACCTGGCGCTGGCCGTGCTCTACATGGCAGCAGGTAGGTGACGCAAGCACACACACACACACACACACACACACACACACACACACACATATATCATAATTATCATAGAGTGGGCATGTCTGTAAAGGGAGACTGGTGGGGACCCGGAGAACCCATTTACATTCACACATCTGGAGGTCAGAGGTCAAGGGACCCTTTGAAAATGGACATGACAGTTTTTTTCCTGAGCGTTATTTAATCTCCTTCACTACCAGCTAGTCTGATCTGGTTGGTACTAACAGATTCTTTAGGTTTTCTAGTTTCATATGTTTCCAGTATCCTCACTCTAACTTTAAAACTGAGCCGCTACAACCTAAAAATCACAAGTTGCGTTAAAAAAATTGTGGCGTTAAATTGAATTTGAATTATTGCATTAACTTTGACAGCCCCCATCGGGACCATTTTTCAAAATGAGTACTTTTTCTTTTGATACTTTAAGCACATTTTTGCTGATAATACTTGTGTCTCTTTAACATTTTGAATGCAGGGTTTTTACCTGTAAATTTTCTGTGTGGTGTTGATACTTATACTTAAGTACTGTAATATATATATATATATATATATTTCATAAACGGCATCAGAAAAGTATTTTTTAACACAAGAGCTGCTTCTTTATAGCATGTTTTCTTTTTGTTTGCCAGGCATCGTCTATGTCCGGGACACGACCCGCGGAGGGCTCTGCTCCTACCCGGTCTTCAACAACGGCATCAATGGAGCATTCTGTAGGACAGAGGCGGGCCAGACCGCTGCCATTATCTTCCTGTTTGTCACTATGGTTATTTATCTGATCGGAGCCATCGTGTGTCTCAAGCTGTGGAGGCATGAAGCTGCTCGCAAATACCGGGAGAAGTACGGCCATGAGGTGAGATCTTATTTAAGGGTTGGTTTCCTGGGATGCCTCATAATCACTCAAGGATCCTGGCTAAACTTTAACGAGTATTTCAACTCCATCGATGACTATTAGATGACTATAAAACAGGCCACAAACATGTTCATACACACAGACTGCAATGCAACAACAAACCACATCATTTGCACACCGGCTTACAGCTGTGGAGGAGCAGGTGGAGTCTGAGTCCTGCTGCCTGTAAACGGTGAACGGTGCACACTAGTTTTAACTGTGCTCTCACAATATGAAACTCCTCTTTTGGTGTCTTGTTGTTTCCTCTCTATCTGTAATCTTTCAAGTTAATTTTCAACAGAAACCTTTTTCACAAGCCAACAACAAAACAAAATAAAATAATGATTTTCTTCATTCAACTAATAACAGTCTGCCTTGGAGCAGCAGGAGAAAAGTGAAGAAAAGCTTCGTTCAAGCTCAGTTTGCTGCACTCTGATTTACTCTGACGCACGTTGGTCAAAACCTGATACCTGATTTATGACAAATGTTCTGCCTGTTTGGGGGCTGGTCCAGAGTGAGGTGGCTTAAATGTTTTTGTGGGGACCGCTAATATGAGGCTGCTAATGAATGTCAACAGATGTGGGAGGGATGCTTGCCTGCTTTCATTGATGTACCAATGCACTAGCAGAGCATTCTGGGATTTGTAGTATTAGCAGTTCATGCGCTACATACCAGCGGGCCAGCTCTAATAGACATTTGATATCTTGACACCTAAGGTTTTCAGTTTGGCACCTATGTTTTAAAGGAATCATCCAACTTTTGCTTATTTGCTCTCTTTCTCAGTTAGATGAGAAGATAAGATGAGATAAGATAAACTTTATTAATCCTGAAGGAAATTCTTGTGCCAGAGATTTGAAATAAAAAAGATGAAATTCTAAAGCTTATGATGAGAAAAAGAAGTAATATTGGACATGAGAATGGAAAAGTAGTGGAGGGTTATATAGTCTGATGGCCACTGGCAGGAAAGCCCTCCTGTGGCGTTCGGTGGTCCACCTCGGTGGTCTCGGTCTACGGCTGAAGGCGCTCTGGTATGACTCCAGTGTGGCGTGCAGGATGACAGGCATTGTCCTCAGTACTGAGTCGTTTCCTCAGCATCCTCCTCTCCTACACCTCCACCAGAGACCCCACTTCCACTCCCAGGACAGAACCTGCGTTCCTGATGAGCTGATTGAGTCCGTCAGCACCATGACAAAGAAAGCAACTTCCCAACATGTCAGAACTAATCTTTTAATGATAAATCAGCATTATTACATGTTAACTGGATTATATTTTTGTATGTTTTGTCTACACAGATGCATCCCTCCGACATGCAAGGTGCACAGTCACTGGTGAGCATCCAGTAACACCAACTCTGCACATTCAGCATACGAATCCTGGGTTGATGAAAGCAGTCTCTGTTTGTTTGACATGGGTCAGTTCATGTGGTACAGCTGTTTTTCTGTTGCTGTGTCCCTTCAGATGGCTCCGGTTTCAGGTCCTGCACCCAAAGCTCCAGTCCAGGTCCAGGATTCCTCAGTGGTCCCCATTCGGGCTGCTCCAAAAGCAGTTCCACCTCACATTTTACAGGGAACTATTCCATCAGGACACATTCCCAAACCAGTGATCGTGCCCGACTACATTGCGTAAGTGCTGCTAAAAATACAACATGCTGTATGCCAGGATGCATAGATACAATACACAGAAGGGCTGCAAGTAATGATTATTTATGGATTATTTGAGAGACTGTTTAATCTATTGATCTTTGAAATGTCAGAAAGTTGTGGCAAATCTCTGAGCTCTACCTGAAATATTCAAATATTTTGTTTTGTCCAACCAACTGTCAAAATCTAGGGCTGTCAAAGTCAACGCAATAGTCACTTTAACGCTACTAATTTCTTTAACGCATTAACACAACTTGTGATTTTATGATCGTAATGGGCTCAGTTTTAAAGCTATAGTGAAGATATTGGTATCATATAAACTAGAAACCCTGAGGAATCCATTGGTACCAACCAGATCATAACTTACTAACTTAGCTTGAGGTGAAGGAGGTTAAACAACACTACATTTTGGTGAGGAAACACTGCCATGTCCATTTTGAAAAGGATCCCTTGACCTCTGACCTCCAGTTACGTGAATCAAAATGAGTTCTGGGGGTAGCCACCAGTCTCCCCTTGTCTGTGATGCTGAAGTCAGAACCTGGGAGGGTTTCTGGACAATATCTGTCATTGTTTTGTGTCGTCAATTGATTTCTAATAATAAATATATACATAGATTTGCATTAAATTACAATACTTAACAAATCTCCCTTTAAGGTACATTTTGAACAGATAAATGTGCACTTAATCGTGATTAATTATTGTTATTTTAATTTGAGAGGCCTGTCATTGCTTTGTTAAGATACTGAGGAACCACTCTCTGTCTAGCTCAGCCTAACAAGTGTGTACATGTAGTACTCATAATGTAAATGAAGTGTTCTTGTCTACCGCCATCCTGCAGTAAGTACCCAACGATCCGGTCAGACGAGGAGCGGGACCAGTACCGAGCCGTGTTCAACGACCAGTACGCAGAGTACAAAGAGCTCCACTCGGAGGTGCAGGCTACCCTCAAGAAGTTTGATGACATGGACGCCATGATGCGAACTCTCCCCCAGCACCCGGCCAGCCAGATGGTGATTGTTTACGCTTCAAAATAATAATCAGTGCTGTTATGTCTTACCACAGTTCAGTTTTATATCTGTACTCTTTCCTGTTTGTCGTTTCTGAAGTCAGTTTTTAGTCTTTTATTTTCATGTATGTGCTATTTAAAGGCTCAGTCAGCAGTTTTACACATAAGATCAGTTAACTCATCATAACGAGACTGAAAGGCGTATGTTTTCACTGGGCCAGGAGGGTTAACAGAAGTTGCAGTCACATTGCACTGTGGGAAATGTAGTATCCAGTATTTTAAGTATTATAACCCATGGCCGTGCCCACCCATTGTTTTTTGCATGTGTGTTTAAAAATAGCAGAAGTACCCTTTTACAGGGTTCCCTCAGGTCCTTTAAGAGTCTTGATTTTATTGGGTTTTTTTCTGATGCTACAATTTAAAATCTCAGAAATTATTATGCATAGCCTGGTACTCATTGATCGAAAGTCCACTCAGAAAACCTGACAAAGCATCAGTTCAGACTTTTTACAAATCAGCATCATTATGTTGTTATTTCAGCATCAAAAATCACAGCACAGTGTGTTTATTTTGGGCTCGTACCACAGTAGCGACGTGTGGCTGCTAGATACAGTCAGTGCAGTGAATACAGCTGCCGGTGATGTTATGAACCCAGACATGACACCGTTTGGTTTTCATACATATCTGAGACTTCCACAATGTAAACAAAGCAGCAACAGCGGTTATTTCTTCTATGGTTGATGGTGGAAAGAGAAGTTGTCGGCGTCTATGGAGACAAGCTCCTCCTCTCCGGTGCGTCTAATGTGAATAAACACAAATGGACGATGAAACTAAAAAGTGAGAGACTGATTGAGAAACCAGGTTTCCAGGGTCTTTTAATCCCATCCAGTTCTCGGAGTGCTGCACCACACCGTCGCAGCACTCTGGACCTCTTCAGTCTGATTTACATTTTATGAGAGCGATGAGGAAGCATTTCATCAGAGCCTGACTGTGTGTTTTTGTTGTTTAAAGGTGCCTCATTTCCCCATCTCCTAGCTTCCTCTGTTTGCACTTCCTGTTCCTGCTGTACTTCCCCTCCACCCTCAAATTCCTTCTCTGCTCCATCCACAAGTAGCTGATTTTCATATGTTAAGTCCTGCAGTTCACACGACTTCAGTCTGATAGTCTCTGTCTCTTCTTGCAGGAGTATGATCGCATTCACAAGATCCTGGAGGACTACCAGAGGAAGAAAAATGTGAGCCTACTGTCCTCTTCATGTTTTTATACACTATCTGCTGTTTATATTCACATTCTGATCAACACCTTGTGTTTGTCAGCGAAGACACCTTCCACACAGAGCCTTAATACTGTAAAAGATTATGTCATAAGTCTGGCCGTATTTTATATTTGTCTTACTGTGAGCAGATGCCATGAAATGACCAAAACCAAGGATGTGTTAGTCCGTCTGTCAGTGCTGTGTTACTTCCTGTCAGCTCCAGGCCCACTGGTTCCTACTGTTGATGTAAATCTTTAAAAACACAAAAATATAGATTCATCAGTAATTATCTAAAACAGCTGGTCACTATAGTTTTTTCAGTTTTTTTTTTTTTTTTTCACACATTTTTGGATATTTTCCATATCAATCACCGTAGTTGATGCTGATCACTGTAACTTCCACGAACAGGACATAGTGCTTTTGTTGGCGACTATTTTCAGCAGTGGATTAATGGTGGTAGTGCTCCAATGACTGTTAGTGGCAGCAGGGTGGTGTATGTGGGATATCGACTTTTTTTTTTTACATCTGTCACATTTTTGGGATTTTTTTCACAGTTTTTTGGACATTATGAACACATTTTTCACATATGTTTTGGATATCTTCCATACACTTTTTAGATATTTTTCACATATTTTCCACATATATTTTTTCCCACACATTTTTCCACATTTTTCTGTCATTCTCTACACATTTTTGGACCTATTTATGGATATTTTTCACAAATTTTTGGACAATTTCCACGTTTTTCTGTCATTTTCCACACACTTTTGGTGCATTTTTTTTTGGGATATTTCCCACACATTTTTGTTCCTTTTCTACTCCTTTCTCCTTTTTTAACACATTTTTCAGACATTTGTTTGGATATTTTTCATGTTGATCACTGTAGTTTTTATCATATAAACAGGAGGGAAGTGTGCATTTGTTGGGGACTGGTTTCAGCAGTGAATTAATCCACATGTGGTGCTCTAGAGAGTATTCGTAGCAGCAGGACGGTGTATGTGGGATGTGTGTGTTCAGTGACACAGTGAGGTTCAGTGATGTGTTTTAATGTAACTGTGTGGCTCATAGGAAGAAGATATATTAGGCTTTGATATACACACTATTTACATTTATTGTCAGTTTTGGTCTTTTTTTAGGGATTTGACAATAAGAAAAAATATGGAATATCACCAAAATAACCCCAATATTCATGAGTAACTTCTCCTGAACTACAGTAAATAATTGATAAAATTAACTGTTTCTGCTCAATCAAACCAGGACCCAACTTTCCTGGAGAAGAAGGAGCGCTGCGAGTACCTGAAGAGCAAACTGTCGCACATCAAACAGAAGATCCAGGAATACGATAAAGTGATGGAGTGGAACGACGGATACAGTTAAACCTCCCAACACAAGTACTGAACTATATCTGACAGCTGAGCAGGTATGGTGGGGAGACGACGGGACGTTTCAGCGGTTGGCGTCTATCAGCAGTTTTATGTGTCTGTGTTTGCTTCTTAAAGCCCACAAGTAGAACCAAAGGGATAGAAACATTTTGGGAAATACGCTGGAGCATTTTCTGGTGGAGAGACGGACGCCGCTCTCATGTCTGTAGGATAATTGTAAGCTACGTCTAGTGGCCAGTTAGCTTAGCTTAGCACAAAGACTGGAAGCGGGGGGAAACAGCCTGGCTCAGTCCAATGAAACCCAAGTCAGCCTATAAACACCTCTAAAGGGATTAATTCACACGTTATGTCTTGATCCAGTGTAAAAATGACAATTAGCCTTTTTAAGAGGAGCACTATTTTCTATTTAACATACAGAAAACTGACATGTTTAATCATATTTTTTATGGATTAAACAAACAAGATATAAGATGTCAACTAACAAGCTTTAAATTTCATCATGCAGGATATCTGTAAAGCTATTTCAGTTGCCAATTAACTTAACTTTGCACAAAGACTGAAAGCGGGGGGGTAACAGCTAGCCTGGCTTTGTTTAAGATAACTATAAAGCTAAGTCCAGTAGCTAGTTAGCTTAGCTTAGCACAGAGACTGGAAGCGGGGGGTAACAGCTAGCCTGGCTTTGTTTAAGATAACTATAAAGCTAAGTCCAGTAGCTAGTTAGCTTAGCACAAAGACTGAAAGTTCAGGAGCTAGTTAGCTTAGCACAAAGACTTAAAATGGGGGAGAACGGCTAGCCTGTCTCTGGACAACAAAAACAGCCTGTAATCATCTCTAAAGTTCATTAATTTACACGTAATGTCTTGTTCCAGAGTAAAAATGACAATTAGCATTTTTAAGAGGGGTTATGCATGTGCAAGATGATTTTATATATTTTATCTTATAGCCCAGCACATAACCCACCAAAAAACAGAAAAAGATGTTAAAGAGCGAGCTTTAAAGGTGCTGGTAGTGGGTTTTGTTACCTTTAGGCGGAGCCAGGCTAGCTGTTTCCAGTCTTTATGCTCAGCTGGTCTCCTGGCTGATTAGATTCATATTTAAATTGTATGAGAGTGCTATTGATCTTCTCATCTAACGCTCTGCCTGCAAGCTAATAAGCACATTTCCCCAAAATATCAAACTTTTTCTTTTTTAATATGGTCTGAATATGCAAAGAACTGGATATATATGTGTAATTATGATGTGTGTGTGTGTGTGTGTGTGTGTGTGTGTGTGTGTGTGTGTGTGTGTGTGTGTGTGTGTGTGTGTGTGTGTGTGTGATACTGTGTGTGTGTGTGTGTGTGTGTGTGTGTGTGATCCTGTGACTGTGATTGTAACTGATGCTCACTACTTAATCTCCTAAATGACGCTGGTATCTGATGTGAATGTTTGCATGTGATCAGTGGGAGATGGAAGATTTCCGTCCAGGTTTACCTCCGCTGCAGCTCACCTTTCTGTCGGTCTTCACGTTTGTCTGTCGTCTGCATAAATTTCACAAATGAAAACCACTGCTTGTCCAGGCAAATCCTCATCTAGCTGGTTTATTGAACTGCTGTGACAACTGTTTGGATTGCTTGTAATTGCACACTGTGTTATTGTTTTTAAGTGTAACTGTGTCTTTAAAATGTGTGTCGTAACACTGTCCTGCCATTTCACAGATTAAATATTTTGTACTTTATAGTCACATAAGTGCCTGAATATCTCCATTCTGTCTTCTTAATACCACTGTAAACATTAGACCCTTTGATTGACAGAGAATGATATCATAAGGTCTGTGTTTCTCTCATGTTATCAACTATCTCTGTACATAATGTTGCTGTAAATGTCCATATTCTTTCATAATTTAAAGTGGTCAATGCTTTCTGTCTCCTGTCTACCGTTTTGCCTCTGTGGTTTTCTTGTACTGATCAGCAGGCGGCTACAGAAAAAAGAAAAAAACAGTTAGTGTGTTAAAATCAGGTCAAGTAATTTTTTCATGCACAAATGTCAGACATTCATTTTATTTCTAGCCTTTCAGATGTGAGGATTTTCTGCTTTTCTTTGTTTTATATGATGTAAAAGATTTCGGTTTGTTTTGGACCTTTTGTGGGACAAAACAAGATATTTCAATGTGTTGTTTTTAGTTCTGAGAACTTGTGGTATTTTTTCTGTCATTTTAAAGACCAAACCATTGATTGATTGACAAAAATAGCTGTTTGATTAATTGGCAATATAGTTGCAGCCCTTAACTCAATAATTACACAAACATTATTATTACATTATATATCACTTTTTGCAGTGTTTGGCATAAAGTATGGAGCCCTGAAACTATCAGACAAGTTAGACCTGGATGCGTCAATAAATATTAATTATATAATTAAAAATGAAAGAAATATAAATACTTCTTTTTTTCAGTTAAAAAAAATCACCACCAATCAGCTGATAAAGTAAAATTAAAATCTTTTTTTCTACCAAAAATATAAAATAAAATCAATTAAGATTTAGTTTAATATATTTTACTGACTGATGATAAAGGAAAACATCTTTAAAGTGATGCTTTTATTTTGGTTAAAAGAAAACTTTATTTCAATTTTTTTCAGCGTAACACCTGCCAGGCTCCATTTAATAATAATAAGAAGAAATGTTATTATTATTATTATTGCACACTTTAAATATTTGTCTTTTTTCCTATAAAAACTAAATGTACACACACACACACACACACACACATATATATATATATATATATATATATATATATATCCTTCCAAGGTTCCAAATAATAATAGTATTAATAATATTTTTATTATAAAAATTATTATTGTTATTATAAAAATATTATTATTAATGTTATTAATATAAATATTAGTAACATGAATGATAATAACAATAATAACAGAATTATTGCACTTATTTCATTATTTGTCTTTTTTCCCCCAAGACCAAAAAAATTAAAAGAAAATATATTAAGTTTGATTTATTTTACATATTTTATTAATTGATCGGTGGTAAAAGGTATTTGTGGGATATTATAAGATTTCATATTTTCTGTCAATTTCTCTGCTCTGTGATCTAGTTAATTACCGTAAATTAAATATGAATTAAGTTTTAACCTAAATAAAATGGCCTGCTGCTGCTGTGTCTGCCGGTTTACATGCACTGAAGCAGCTCAGGTATTTCCCTGAGGACGAGGAGGACTTCCGGTGCTGTTAGTAACGTGACACCTGTGAGGGGGCGGGGCTTAGCTGACCGAGAGCGAGCTCACCTGGGTGTGGCCTGGACTGTTTTTACAGCAGCTACGGTTTCAGGTGAGACATTTCAGGTGGAGCCGAGAGAGAGAGAGGCAGGTGAGCAGGCAGCTTCTCTTAATGCGCGCCTTTAAATCTTTGATAACGTTTTACCTGTAGCGACACAAACAGGTGTGTTGACTTTAAATCACTTCCATCCTAACAGCATCTCTCTGTGTTGCCAAAATAATGTTAAAAGTGCGAAATTAATGAATTAACCTGCAACAAGTGGTTGAATGTGTTGCTCTCACTTAATTTTGGATTAAACAGAAACTTCGTGGTTTTATACTTTTAAATATCAGGATAATGACGTGAAGAGACGTTTCAGTTTGAGCTGATTGAGCCGCCGCCAGACCTAATAGTGAAAATGGCCGTTTAAAGATGTACAACATGTTATGATGATGTAGTGTGAGTTTTAAACAAGGCTGAGTCAATGAATCGATTTATTGATTTACAGAAAAATAATCGGCAACTGTTATTATAATAGATTCATTGTTTAAGTCTTTTTTTTCAAGCAAAAATATCCAAAATGTCCCTTGTCCCAGCTTCTGAAATGCAAGGAGTGCTGCGTTTTTTGTCATAGTGCACCAAATATATTTAGGTTTAGGAGTGTTGTTTGATACTAAAAATTAAGATAAATATCCAGCTCTATTTCAAATAAATGTGTAATACTAACATAAATCTTGTTGCAGGTTCTTTTCCCGGAGCAGCACCCAGTGGATCCAGCAGTCATGTCCTCCAGACCCAATGGGAGTCCACCTCCCTACGAGGCAGATACTGGATAGTGAGTCTCCTTCCATGAATGTACAGTGAAACCTGCTGTTGTTGTTGTTGTTGTTGGTGGTTTGTTTTATATGCTGTAAACATCCACAGAGGTCAAGCTAAAGACACAATGTTTATAAACACCCTCCATATGGAGGCAAAGAAATGCCATTTAAATGTTGTGAAATGCTCCTTAATGCTTTATTGATTGTGTCACATTATGTTACCACGCTGAATTTAAAATATTGTATTTGAAAACTATCTACTTGAATTTATGTGATTTCCTGGAGGTGTTTTTAAGTTTTGCAATTTTAAAAAACTTTTTACAATTATTTATTTATTTTTTTATTTTTGTGGTTTTACAGATTCAGAGTGAAATTTAAGTGTGTCTGGTTTTCAGTTGTTCATCTGAACTTTTCTGATTTGGATTATTTGACTGACGGGACATAATCTGATAGGACAGAAGTCTGATCTGATAGCTTATATTGATTGATTATTCCTTCATTTAATCGGAAACTTAAATTTTTTTAAAGATCTGGAAACAACCATTCTGACTTTGAGCAACTTAAATGTTTTTTTTTATTCTGGACATTTGCATTTATTATTATTATTATTATTTATTTTTGTTTTTTATTATTATTATTGGTATTTAATTATTCATTTATTTATTTTATCTTGTATTTATTTTTTAACCAAGTGAAACCTCATAAATTCAGACAGATTGGTTACAAAATTAAAATATTTTAGTGTTTTTTAATTCCACATTTAGGTATTCAGTTGTTTTTAAGAAAGAAAGAAAGATATTCCTTTATTAGTCCCACAGTGGGGAAATTCAGTTTTACACTCTGTCGTTCACAGTACACAGTACATAGTACATATACATGTCAAGGAGAGGCAGAGTGAGGGGGCTGCTCCTGACAAGCCCCAGAGCAGTTGGGGGTTTGGGCCTTGCTCAGGGGCACCTCGGCAGTGCCCAAGAGGTAAACTGGCACCTTCCAGCAACCAGTTGGTCTTGGTCCATGGGGGATTTGAACCCGTCCTCCACATCCTAACCCAAGTCCTTACGGCCTAGCTACTGCCCCCCCCCCCAATGAGGATACTCCCATCAGGATCGGCAGTTGCTGGAAGTCATATCGGCCGATACGATCACTGATTGATTGATTTATTAATTTATTCAGCTATTCTGAACAACACTGTATATTAAGCAGGGTTGTCAAAGTTAAGGCGATAATAACGTGTTAATGCTAATTCCTTTCAATGCCACTCATTTCTTTAACACAAGTTTTTAGGTTCTAGTGGCTCAGTTTTAAAGCTACAGTGAAAATATTGGTATCTTAGAAAACTAGAAAACCTGATGAATCCATCGATACCAACCAGGTCAGACTAGCTTGTCATGAAGGAGGTTAAATAACGCTGCAAACTTTCACTGAATTTTGGTGAGGGAAAAAATGTCCATTTCAAAGGGGTCCGTTGACCTCTGACCTCCAGATGTGTGAATGTAAATGGGTTCTCTGGGTCCCCACCAGTCTCCCCTTTACAGACATGCCCACTTTATGATAGTCCCAGTCAGTCTGGATCAAGTCCTAGTCAAGTTGGGCGGCTGTTGGTCTTCAGTTTGCCATGTTAGGATTTGAGCATACTTGTTATGCTAAACTCCTATGTTTGAGGGTTTATGGACAGTCTTTCATTGTTTTGTGTTGTTGATTAATTTCCAATAATAAATATTTACATCCATGTACATAAAGCAGCATATTTGTTCAAAATCAAAAGCAGGATCGGTAATTCTTTTCCCTGACATGCATCCGGAAAAATAACAAAAAACACCTCAAAGACGACACAGCGAATCTTAAGGGTCCACTGCAGCTGTACTTTGAGACATGATGGTGATGACAGTCGGAGATGAAGGTGAAACAACTGAACTGGAAGATCCTCGTGCTTCCCTGAAGCCACCGATGTGGCGACGTTTCACCTTCCCTACGAGTTATGTACATGTGTCGATGACAGAAAAACTAGTTTGTAGGCTGCAGAAGATTTAGAGACTACATTGTTGAATGGTTTGGCGAGTTCAGTCATGGTTGCGCTGCCTTGTGTCTACATGCTTGTCGTATGTATAGCATGTAGGCACTGAATCATGGATTAGGAGAACGTGACTTCTTTACTTCCATGCTGCACTCATACTGATTTAATACCTATACGATGAAACTCAGGTGGGTCGTTACTCCGGTGTGTTCTTGTCCCTGTCTTCACAGTAACGTCCCTCCCCAGCCGGCCTATTCCTACTACCCCGATGACGAGTTCCAGCATTTCTACCGCTGGACGTCTCCGCCAGGCATCCTCAAAATCATGTCCATCATCGTCATCGTGATGTGCGTGGCCATATTCGCTTGTGTTGCCTCCACGCTGGCTTGGGACACTCAGGGAGCCCTGGGGGGCTTCGGGGGTCTCGGAGGCTACGGGGGCACCTATGGAGGAACATATGGTGGAACTTATGGCGGCGGGTACTCCAGCTTTGGTGGCGGTGCGTACGGAGCTGGAAACAACTATGGCTACGGCGGGCTCGGAGGGAACTACACCGACCCCAGAAAGGGCAAAGGGTTCATCATTGCCATGGCAGCCATCACCTTCATCGCTTGCCTGGCGATCTTCATCATCATCGTGTCTCACCAGAGCCTATCGGAGAGCAGGAGGTTCTACCTAGCAGTCATTATCATCTGTGCCATCCTAGCCCTGCTAATGCTAATAGCCGCCATAGTCTACTTGGTAGCGGTGAATCCCATGGCCCAGTCGTCCGGATCGGCCTTCGCCAGCCAGATCGCCGGTCTGTGCGCTCAGTACCAACGTCCACAGCCGACAGGAGTGTTCGTCAATCAGTACCTGTACCACTACTGCGTCGTAGAGCCACAAGAGGTGAACGCCCGTTTTAATTTCCTCCTGCCTCTGGCTGTACAAAGAAGACATTATTGTGTCTGTAACTGACTGGGCTGTGTCTCCTTCCAGGCCATCGCGGTGGTGTTCGGCTTCCTGGTCGCCATCGCTCTCATCATCATGCTCGTCTTCGCTCTGAAGACGCGCCAGAAAATCCAAAACTACGGCAAGAGCAACATCCTGTGGAAGAGGGTGAAGGTTGTGGAAGAGATGGAGCCGCCTCAGGATGTAGAGGCATGGGTGAGTTCCTTATTCAGCCTGACTCGAACAGAAGCAGTTAGTCGTTTAACCAATCAGTCGAGCGACAGAAAAATAAACAACTATTTAATCATCATTTTAGCCATATTTAAAGGTGCAGTGTGTAGGATTTGCTGATATCTAGTGGTGTGGTGGCAGATTGCAACCACAGATCTATGGTGGCCTTCAGGTAGCATAAAAACATGAAAGTTTCAGAGTTTGGTTTGTCTATTCTGGCTTACTGTAGAAACATGGTGGACTCCATGAAAAAGACCAGCTCCCTGGTCGGGGCGGCTGTGGCTCAGAGGGTAGAGCAGGTCCTCCACCAATCGGAGGGCCGGTGGTTTGATCCCCGGCTGCTCCGGTCACGTCGATGGGCAAGACACTTAACCCCAAATTGCTCTCGAAGGCAGAACCATCGGTGTGTGAATGAGATGAATGATTATGTAGATCAGATCCTGATGGGCAAAGTTGGCTCCTCAGTAGACTCTGATATCAGTGGATGAATGTGTGAATGGGTGAATGTGACATGTGGTGTAAAGAGCTTTGAGTGGCCAGAAGACTAGAAGAGCGCTATGATGACATGATGGCGGTGTCGCCTTGGTCTGTGGGAAATTAGAGATATATTATGTAAATAAATTAAATGTATAAATAAATTAAATCCTCACATTTGTGAAGCTTGCACTAGAAAATATTTGGCATTTTTTTGCTGGATGATTCAACAATTATAGAGCTGCAACAACTAGTCGATTAATCATCTCTGGACAGAAAACTGACAACAATTTTGATAATCAAATAGTATTTTATTGGTCAAACATTTGCTAGTATGAGATTATCAGATATGATTTGGTGCTTTTCTTTATCATACGATGACAGTAAACTGAATATCTTTGTGGTTTTGGACAAAACAAGAAGCTTGAAGATGTCACCGTGGTCTGTGGGAAACTATTTTACCGATAAAATGATTAATCGATTAAAGTTGTCTGCTTCCACTTAAAATGAAAAAGCAGATGAATCGAAAATAAAAATATTCGTTTGAACCGTATTGACTCAAACGGTTATAGAGCTGATCATTTTTTAAGCAAAACTCAAAAAGTTGCTAGTTTTAGCTTCTCAAAAGTGATGATTTCATGATTTTCTTTGTCATTCATGATGGTAAAGAGGTCACAGAGCTGCAACAGGAAATTAATCTGCAGCGATTTTGATATTCGAATAACCATTTTTGAAGCAAAGTTTCAGCTACTAAAATGTGATAATTTGACACTTTTCTTTGAAGACGTCACCTTGGTCTGTGAGACATTATAACAGCCTTTTTTTACTATTTTATTGATAAATTAATCGATTAATGTTCTCATATCATGATATCTGATTTCCTCCTTATCGCCCAGCCCTAAACTGAATATCTTCATCAAAACAGTCGAATAAAGTTGTCCGTTTCTACTTTAAATGAAAAAATCAGCTCATGAATTGAAAGAAAGAAGTCGATATTTGACCTGAACGGTTAATTAGTGGTGAAAATAGTGAATTGATGTTGTGCAGATGGACTCTGAGCTCTGTTCGAAGGCTTGTTTTGTCGGGTGAAGTGTTTCTCACATGAGTGTGTTTCATCTGAAGCTGTACAACCAGTTTGGTGGCAGTCACCTGTTTGTCAGCGGGGGAGGGGAAGCGTGGCGCTATGAGCGCTTGGTTTCAAGGCGTGGCGGTGTGCCGTGCACACACACCACAGTTTCAATCTCACATCAACATGCCCTGTTAGCAGGAAGAACAATAAAAACCTGCACTTCCCTCTGTCAGACATTTACATTTCATGATGAATCATACTCTGTGAAGCTATTTTCCACAAGTGTTTTGCAGCGACTCACATCTGATTAGGGAGCGATGAGTCACTTTAATAGTTGGAAGTCATGATGACATTAAAACGCAGCCGAGTTGTCGGCAGAGCAGTGAAGAGGGAGAACAGGTCCGACCGGTGCTCTAAAACCACAGAGCCCACCAGCGACTGACACACAACACCAGTAACATGATGCTGGGAACCAGAGGCCGTTATTCCTCTGTAGCCGTGGAAAACCGTCTCAAAGTGCTGAGGCAGCGTGTCGATAGTGACCTGCAGCACATGCATGTTGTTGTGGAGGTGAAGCAGGAGGAGGGTGTAGCTCTAGAGGACAAGTCCATGCAGGCTCATCATACCAGAGCTGGAAGAGTTTCTACTGCAGACCATATGGGTGCAGCTATACGTCGTGTTAAGGTTAGCGCTGTCACATCACAGCAAGATTCGAATCCAGCTTTGGGACTCTTCTGTGTGGAGTTTGCATGTTCTGCCCACGTTAGCGTGGGTTTTCTCCGGGTTCTCCGGCTTCCTCCCACAGTCCAAAGACATGCAGGTCAATGTTGACTCTAATTATGAGCGTGAATGGTTGCCTGGCTCTGTGGGTGCACCCTGGACTGGCAACCTGTCCAGGGTGCCCCCACCATCGGCCAACGTCGGCTGGGGTCAGCCCCGTCGCCCCAAACGAGATAAGGAGTTGTAGATGGATGGATGGATGGAACGTGTGTTATTTCAGATTAGTGGAAAGAAAACATCCAAAATACACATTCAGGTCTTTATTTTACTACTTTGTCTGTTTGCATCTGATTTCTCCAAAATTCATTAAAATTAGATGATTCCTCATTTGCATGTTTAAACAGAAAATTTCAGAAAATTGTACTACACAGAATAAGTAGTCAGTAATCAACTGGAGTTATATATTATTATATTGATATCTATTACCGTAGTTAACAATTTTACCATATTCACCTGCAGTCTCCTTTAAAGTAGTACGATTAATATTAGAAATTTTATGGATAATGTATTAGAGAATATATGGAGGGCCTTCATTACTGTAGATTTAACGGATGATCAAGTGAGTGACTAATTTCTGTGGAATTTGAATTTTTATTTTTATTCTAAATACTTGTTATATTTTACATCTATCGCAGTTAGTATACTCCATTTCGTAGCATTAATTAAAACTTGAGGAACACCCTTTTAGAATTTTGATTTATTTATTTATATTTTTACTTTTTCTGTCAATGCAAAATGCTGCATTTCATGGTGTTTAAAATGTAAATTTAAATATTGTGGAGGGTTGGGGAATTAAGATTTTAGATCTGCCTGCAACTAACAGTTAGTTTCATTAATGATTAATTGTTTTATCTATAAAATGTCAGAAAATACTGAAAAATGCCTCTTAAATTTGCTATAGTCCAGATTGGAAGAAAATCCCCAAAATATTCAGTTTGATATCAGATAATACAAAGAAAATTATTCACGTTCCCGTAGGGGGAAGCAGCAGATATTTGGGATTTTATATAATATAATAATATATGTGGTTTTCTCTCTCCGACAGGTGAACAACGTGTCCGCTACCCCCGACGCGCTCCCGATGTCAGACTACCCCGAGAAGCTGAGAGGCTCCAGGAGTCACCTGGACGACGAGAGCACCAACTACGACAAACCGCCCTACAGCTACACCCCTCAGTGAGTACACACTGATACTGTGGTACACCCTGCAACGACTGATGTACTGCAGAAATACTTCATACACATTATTATAAAAATATAGATAAAAGTCGCTTTAACCCTGAATGGACGTAGCTTTTTGAACTGAGATCAATTGCATGTATTATTTCCTGTTAATACAGAATATTACCAAGTATAAAGATGTAGTATTTTAAGAGTATTCTACTGTAGCACATGATTTAGGGCTGGAGTGAGACGTTTTCTTCAGATGGCTGCTGTAAAAAAACATGCTGGAACTTGTTATCCAGCAGGCTGTTATGTTATTGTGTCTTTGAGGAGGAGAGGCGGCAAACAAACTGCTGAGATATATAATAATGTTTCAGACTATTGATGGAGCCTCTTTCTGTTTGTGTGGAAATCCATGACTCTCATTTTCCTGTGTCACTGAAACTGAGTGAAACACAGTGATTGCTGATTAGGGAACGTGAAAAATGTGGGACAGAAACCGGAAGTTATTGTTACTCATCCAAGATGAACTAGTAGATCAGAAATCAGTGTATTTTACTTCCTGCTACGCCATGAGAAAGTTACCAAAGAGAAACAGTCAAACATACAGCAGTTAATTGGATTTACAGACTGACTCTGATAAGATGAAAACTGCATCTGTTCCAGGCCTCCGGTGGAAGAAGACCTGCCTTTGCACAACGGCGTTCCCTACGCCACCAACTCGGAGGTGGCCAGCTCGGCCGGCAGGCCCAAAAAGAGACGCGGTGGCCGGCCGCGTCGCGCCGACGGACAGGACTACGACACCGACTACAACTCCTCAGGAGACGAGCTGGACGACAACGACTTTGACAGGTAGGATAGAAATTCACCTGCTGACGTTGAGCCCTGTGAAAGTACAGGAGTATCATCAGCTGAGTGAAGCATCAAAAGTAAAAAGTATGCAGAATGTGTTTTAATTTATAAGATTTAGAATATTTATCACTTATACATTAATATGCAAGCAGCATGTAAGTATGAGCTGATTAAGGTGATTTTAACTATTTTACATGATGATGTTGAAATTGATCAATCTTGAGTTGTCGTAAAAGTCTTCTGGATTATTTCAGCTTTTCTGACTTAAAACAACTTGTTTCAAGAACATTTAGGAGCTGGCTGAGAGAATTGAGAAAACCTTCATCCATAAAATTCATACAACTAATTAACTTCTATTAAAGGGGACCTATTATGCTGTTGAGTTTTTATCCTTTTCTTTAGTGGCTTATATATTTTATATATTTTTTGTGCATGTAAAAGGTCTGCAGAGTTACAAAGGCCACAGGGAGTTACTCTCATGAACATGAACCCGAACCTGAATCACCTTGTTTGAAGTCCTGTCTTTTCTTCCGTAACGTGGTGATGTCACTAAGTAACACATTTGCTTATTACCTGGTTAGCAGCTAGTTTGACACGCCCTCACCCTCAAGTCTTCAGGACGTTACATTATGTAAACATGTTCTAGTAGAAACCCAAAACACAAGTATGAACCTGTAAATAAACATAATATGTAAAACAGGTTGAAATCATTTCAACACTGTGGCAGATTTTTTTAATTTGTAATGAGAAACATTTTAGACTTTAATAGACAAATTACTTGATAAAATGTCAAAAGTTTAATCATAAAAAGTAACTCAAGCAATCACATAAAAAGTTAAATATTTCTCTCTGAGGTGTAGTGGAGTAGAAATATAATGGAAGTGGAAGTACTTATGTACAGTACTTATCTATATGTACTTAGTTACTTTCCACCTTTGCCTACTGAAACTGTGGTCTGCTAAGATTTGCTAACATGATTTTTTTTCTCTGTAATTTCAGTGAATTTCCTCCGATAGCCAGCGAGCTGGAGCGCAACGACTACAAGCGCGAGTTTGACCGCGACCACCAAGAGTACAAAGACCTGCAGGCGGAGCTGGACGCCGTCAATAAGAACCTGTCAGAGGTGGACCGAGACCTGGATGAGCTGCAGGAGGGCAGCCCACAGTACCTGGTGAGAGCCTCCGTCAATTTATCCACTGCTCTTTATCCTTTCATATGACTACAGCCAACATTTCTCTGTCTTCGGAAGTATGTTGATGGATATTTCCTGTTAGAAAACAAAACACATCTGTGCTAAGAGATGACGTAACTGGCGGCAAGGACCCAGGAACGTAGTTTAATTTAAGATTCATAGCATTAAAACAGCTTTAAAAAGGGCTGTTTGCATCAGTCTAAAATAAAAACCATAATAGCTAGAGCATTAATTGTCTTTGCAGCAGTTTAAGAAATATTTTTGTTCATGTTTCTTCATTTAGAAATATTTTGGACCAACCACTTTTATGCATATTTATGAACAATTTATGAAAACGGTTAAGTCAGATTCTTGTATTGTAGTTTTTGTATTGTTTTTTTGTTTTCTAATTTATGACACGATTTCTTCCTTTTATCAATTATTAGAGATAAATGACTGACATAACCTTGTAGCTACAGTTGTTCATATTTTAGGGATATAAAGCATTTGAAGAAATTTGTGGGCCATTTGTGTTGCACAGTTAAAAGGGTTAATCAGTATTTTTCTTATATTAACAATGGATCATTTTTGTTTGTCGGTTTTATCCCCCCCCCCCCTTTTTTTGTTTTTCTTCTTTTTTTTCTTTTTTTTTTTTTTTTTTTACGGCGCTGCAAATTTAATTAATTATTTTATATTCATCAGCTGCTTTTCCAGCAGACAGACACAGTTAGAGAGCAGCTGGTGAAACAAAGTGGAGCATTTAAAGCTTATTGCTCAGCAGCTGCTGGATGTGTAACTAACCTTTCCTACTGGACAAAAAAGCCTCGAACGCCCTCTAACATCTGGCTTTTGTCTTCGGTGGGAATCAGCATTCATTCCCAGGACCAGTCACTGCAGTAATCACGGGTATTTATCTGCATTTTCACTGAAGCAGGGTTAGCCTGCTTCTGGTGCTGACCGGCGCATCCATGACATTGAGTGTGACACCAGGAAAATAAAGCAGGAAGCCTGTTGCAACGGCACGACATGCTGGTAATAGGAAAGGAGTCTGTCACCTATATGTAGCAGGTTTTCCTGTGTTTAAAAAACCTGCATACATGTGTTAAATTTGGTGGGAAAAGGATATCGGTAACAAGTTACAGCTTGTTCTTTTGCCCCCAAAGTGTTTTAGCTTCTGAAGTGATGAAGACAAAATAAAGCCTAATGTCATTGTGACACATGATAAATTGATGCACTCTTTAATAACAGGATGCTCTGGATGAGTACAACAGGATAAAGAACATTAAAAAGGTATGTGGGATTGATTTAGTCATAACTTCTGGTTATTTTTTTCTTTACACCTTTCACAAACTGTTCATATAACTCCGTCTCGCTGTGTCCGTTTCCTCAACGTCGCTACAGTCTCCAGACTATCAGATGAAGAAACGCAGGTGTAAATACCTCAAGTCCAAACTGAACCACATCAAGAAGATGGTCAGCGATTACGACCGAAGGGCCTGAACAAATCTGCGAGGATGTCAACGCTGCCTGTCCGAGACGGGACAGAAGGGACTAAGTCTGGTTTGGGGTTGAAGTGTTGGAGGCTTTTCTGACAACAGCAGACAGCAGAGGACGAAGCTACGCTGATCCAGCACCAACAGTCGGAGCTGGTGAAAGATTGCAAAAGTTGTTTTATACTTTGGAGGCACAGAAAACAAATATTCTTTCCTGTATTTTGCTGATGTTTTGTATTGAGTATCACCTGCCATAGATCTTGTTTATATATATTTATTTTATCTGAAATAGTGTCTGAGAGGAGTTAAGACAGTGGAGTGAACACAAATTAACACAATAATCCCTGTTTGTTTTTAATAGCTCATTTTATGACTCAACATGAGATGCTCATTTTTTAAAGATCTTGTTAATTCTCATTTTTAATCCTTTTTCAGCGATGTAAATATGTGGGATGTTTTAATATTTTTAGCAGTAAGTTCATGTGTTAATGTGTAGGTGGTAGAAAAGCATGTTTAGTGCATAGAGATGTACTTTTACAATGAGTTGTGACACCTTTTTATTACAATAAATTCAGGTATTGAACAATTTTCTCGCTGTTCTTACACAGTAAGCATTGTGGCTGACGACGGTTTCTCACAGACATATATTCGGGACACCTTGAGCAAAAATCATGTGTGAAAACAAAGAAATTTCATGTGATTATAGCAGCTTTCAACTAGAAAAAAGAAGCAGTGTGTTGCTGTCTTCCACAGTGATTTTTTTTATGGTACCACTCGGGGGCGCCAATGTCATGAATTTTAAAAAAATCTACTCAAAGTGACTTTAAAGATGTACTACATCTATTTTTGATATTAACAATGGATAAAATTACAATGTGAGAGGTGTCATGAAACGACGAATCCACAGACAATTATCATCTTAGCTGTTCCCTTTAAGTCTATGCTGCTTATTAACCTTTCTTAGCTTATTGTTTTGGTTCTGAACCTGCCAATTTCACTCTCATCAGCGATATTTCCTGTTATAAAAAAGCTCAGATAAACCTACTATACAGTACCTGCCTGCAAAACTGAAAGAAAGACAGTTACGTTTACCAAAACTAAGCTTAGAGTAGAGCTAGGCTGTAGCCTAAAAGTTAAAAAATGACTTAGGAAAAGACAGTCAAGGTGGAAAGAGAATCTGACTGCACTTACTCAAGGCGACTTACAGTAATTGAGACAGCGACTGTTATTTATGTGCGGTGGTTTAATGCATGCTTCCGCAAGGAATTGTGGGACACCATTATCTCCTGTCCTTTGGTAAAGGATGGTCCAGTGTATCCTATGCTGACGGAGAAAAGAAAACATTCAGAGGTTTCAACAAACTCTTATCATGGCTGCCACTTAGATACTTCTGAGTCATTTCACTCCGCTAACTCTCCGAGGAACCTAGCCTTAATATTGGACCAGAACCATGGCTTAAAATAACCGCTCTGTATCTGCTGGCTGTACAAACAGGAAATTGTTTTCTTTGCTATAAAAACTTGGTGATAATATGTCAATGTTGTTTTTTTCATCTGTCTTGTGGCCAAAAATTGTTAATGCAGGTTTAAAGTAACACCAACCAATGTTTTTTACATTAACAATGGATGAAATTACTATGTGTAATATGAGAAGCACAGCCTGTAGTAACAAACACACAGAGAATCAGGTGAAAACCTGACATGTTTTAGTCTCTTTTAGCTCATTGTTTTGATTTTGAACACTGGATTCATGAACCCTGTTTTCCACAAACAAAAAAAACTTATACTGTATACTCCCTGCCCAGCACCAAACAGTACACAGACACAGTTAGAAACTAGCTGCTGAACACAGTGGAGCATTTAGTAGCTAAAAGTAGTACAACACAGATATTAACTAGCTGGTGAATATAGTGTAGTATTTAGCAGCTACAAAGACAGATATTTTACTCAGAATTTGGAGGAAACCCAAACAAGTTGCTGCAAGTCTGCTCGCGATTTAAACTGTTTGCTGTCTTTATAAAGTGACAACATGTCAGAAGTTTTGTTTTCTGCTTGCTCTGCTGCCCCGAAGTGGCCAAAAAGTCTCAATGCAGGTTACATTTAAAAACTGCACACTGACGCTACATGCACAGCGACGACACGGCACACAACAGCAGAGGAAAGTACCCACAGTTACATCGATTAGGATGCTTTGTTTTTCTTTTATATTCTCTTTGGTTTCCCTCATTGGATTTCACCATATAGATACTACATCACATGACAAAACATGTCACATTAAACATACTGAAGAACTTCTCTTCCTGGCTGAATTTCACACTGTGGTTTTGAACTGTTCGGTCTGTATTGAGTGTCTCCTCAGCAGCATCCTCCTGGTCAACTCTTTGGGGTGTCCAGGAGGAGCGAAGGGGAGGAAACCCTTTAGGCCAGAGTCCTTCTCGCAGAAACCACTTCCAGCACTGGAGCTGAGGTTGTAAACATTAAGGATGGGGGTGTTGTTGGAGTTGAGGGCCAGAGGTGGCAGTGATCTAGGTCTGGCCTGGGAGTTGTGGTCCAACAAGAAGGCTCCAGACCCTCTGCGCTCATACCCAGCCAGCACTCGCCTTCTGTGGCCTGAGGTTGATGGTGACTCCCTGGAGCCCAGTGGGCTGGAGCAGTGTAAGGGGGCCAGCCTCTTGCCATCTGTGAGATCTCTTGCTTTCTGCTGGGACTCCTCAGGCAGATTATGGATGTCTTTAGCTAACTGTGGGTCAGAGCTGTAGATATCTGCCCCAAGCTTGCGCCTCTGGATAATGCTGTGAAGGCTTGAGGAAGCCAGGTTGTGAAGTTGAGTGCCCAGGTTTTTGCCACCAGAAAAGGAGGAAGAAGAGGTAAGTGAATCTGTTGCAAGGTTTGCAGAATGGAGGTTAGGATGGGAGGCGGAGTGGGATGATAAGGATATGTTTTGTTCCACAAGCTTGGAGCATTCATTCTTTCCTTCTTCTCCTTTGTCCCTCACCAGTCGCCCTTCATAACATTTGACACTGTCATTTGTTGAATTTGTGCTGTCCAGTTTGTGAATTCTGAAAGAGAGATCCTCGATTTGGTTGCCATTTTCTGAAGACGAGGCTAGATGAGGTGGCTGGCCGTGCAGAGACGCAGGGATCTTTAGCCAGGGCTCAGAGTTCAACCTCAGGAGGGACTGCTGCTGCAGGCCATTTGGCGCCCCTTGGCCAAGCCTTTGAAACCGTGATGGGGAACATGGATGGGAGCTTACGCCACTGGACTGGCCTTCTTTAAAAGAGAAGACAGTCTTTGGGGGACGCAAAGGAAGAGGAGGTGCACTGGGGAGAGGTGATGAGCTGGATTTCCGAGGGAGATGCAGGAGCTGCTGATGCCATTTTGTCCGTCTGATCACCATCAGGACCAAGAGGAGGCATGCTGAGGTACTGCTGGGCTTGCAGTTTCCCACATGGGAATTTATCAGTGGTTATGATGATCACCTCCTTCCCGTTGGCCTTGCATGTGTCGAGCAACAGCTTCAAAACCTTCCAGTCTCCAGCCATAACTGCGTAGACTAGTGCTGATGTTCCAGACTGATCCTCCAGGCTGATGTCCGCCCCACTAGCCAGGAGCAGAGACACCACCTCGGGGCCGGCCTGCTCCCGGCAGGCGTGCATCAGAGCAGACCTTCCCTCCTTGTCCTGGATGTTTGGGTCCGCTCCTTTCTCCAGAAGAAACTGGACCAGCTTGACCCGGCTGGCACTCTGGGTGTCGACATGCTGGGTTCTGCAGGCCACCATCAGGGGCGTCTGGCCTTGGCTGTCGCTCTCGTTAATGTAAGCACCTCCTTCCAGGAGCAGACGTGTAAGACGCAGGCGACGGAGGAAGACTGCTTTTAGCAAGGGGTTACCTGAATCCATAGCTACACCAGGGCTACATCCGTCTCCCTCCATGCCTTGCGGTCCCAGCTGGGGGGTTTCAGAGATGAAGTAGGACAGTTTTCTGTGGAGAACAGAAAAACACTTTAAGAAAATTATGCTTAAGTAGAGCAGCTTTTTGAAAACAGGCACACGTGCATTCTCAGGTCAAACACACTATACAGCAGCAACTAGGGCAATGCAATTAATTGAATTTCAAATGCGATTTTTTACATTTTTCGACATTTTACTTTGCAGAGGTGCGTTTGTGGGTCGGGAGCAGCCACTTGTTATGGGAGGATCCCTTCAGTGGAACACTCCCCAGCGCTGACTGGCCCTCATGGGGGCATATTTCCTCTGTTGTGATGTGCTGCAAATGGTTTTTAGTAAGTTGGGAAACTCATCTTGAAACATGGATCCTGTCTCATTTATCATGCTTTGTAGATGTGACTTTTTTGCTGCGTCATTAACAATCATATCTATACAACCAATGTGTTTACATTTGTAAATCTGCAAAAATTCTTCATCGATCTGAGGTGGGCGGGAGGAAGATTTCAATGGGTCAAATACAAGACAGTCAACATGGAGACCACTGTTCGTATCCTGTGTGAAACTAGAAGTAAGTTTTTTGTCTTGTCAGTCTTTAGTCACGACTCGTCAGTATCGTCAGTCCCGCCAGTCACGTGACTCCTTAGTATCATCAGTCCTGTGAGTCACGTGTCAATAGTCAGCAAAGTTAATGTTGACCACAACCGTTTCCTAACCCTAAGTGGCTGTGTTTCCTAAACCTAACTTCCTGTGAAAACGGAAGTTTATTTTGAAAGGGCACTATGACTCAAAAAGTAACGCTCGCGGGGTACGCCGTGCGTCAGCCAAAAAGCACCGATATTTCATGAGTTGGGAGTGAGAATGCGTTGGTATGCGACAGACGCTGGATACTATAGCTCCCATAATGCAACTCAATTCCACAGCCACAGTTTGAACAATGTGTTTCTGATTACACTGTAAATTTGGTAGAGCACAATGTTCGTCATGGATCTAACCTCTTAATTTAGCTCTCAAACTGCACGAGATTGATGCATTTAGTTTTGGCTTTGAAAAAGCAGAACATATACTGTTCTTGTCTTTTATTTTCATGCATATACTGGATCTATTCAGCAGCTCCTTTTCATGTGCTCGTCCTCCACAGCACCAGCAGAGGCAGCCACTTTCTATCAGCCTTTGTGCTGTTTGTCCTTGCTTCTCTCTATTAGACCAGATAAGGTGGCAGTTACCAATGTCTCAGACAGCAACAGAACATTTTCCCGTATGAGTCACAGACCATGAAATCAGTCAGTTGGTGAGTGTTTGTGTGGGGAACATACAGTAAATGTCTTCTGGACCAACCATACTGCAGCTGTAATGACAATGAATGGCACACTGAACAGCAACAAGTATCATCGACTGTTCTTTGTCTTAATTCAAGTCTGTAATCAACATATCTCTTCAAAATGATTAGTCTGATCACTAATATATCCAGTATATACAGTATAAATATATAAAACAATAAAAAAATAATAATCAAGCCGTTGTCAACATCAGTCAAGTGTTACAACTTTTACTTAAGTAAAAGAGTACTTCTTCCACCACTGATTATCTTCACTTCTTGATTGCATCCCAGTTGAGATGCACTGGCTTGAACATTAGCAGACAACATGTTTTTTTGTCTTCTTCTTCTTCTTCTTCTTCTTCTTCTTCTTCTTCTTCTTCCTGCTGCTGTCAGCTGTGAAATCATGATCTAAAAGCAACTGAGCTCTTTTTTTTCTGTTGGCAGCAACACACGTCCAAGACAAAACACCACCTGCAGTCTCCATGTTTGACAGACGAGGTGGAGGTGGTGTACATTCAATCATGCTGTTCGTTCTTTTTTTTGTCAACGCCTTTGAATTTCCATGACAGCTGCACAGATCAGTCATTCAGTCAGTAAAACACTCTGTTACAGAACTCTACGGGTTTCTCATTGTGTACCTGGTCACAGTACTTAAGTACAAATTTGAGGTACTTGTACTAAACTTGAGTGTTTCCATTTTATGCAGCGTCATACTTGTACTCCACTACAACTCAGAGGTAATTGTACTTTTTAGTTACTTCCTGTCCAGGTAAAACCAGGTATCTCCAAATGTGCTGATGTTTAATGTGATAAACTGAAGGACGAAATGTTCCTTTATACAAAATCCTTCTTCTTCAGATAAATAAACTCCTTAAAAAACCTCTTGGATCAGCTGAAAAATGCATCAGCACAAAGCTGAAAACAGGCTGATTTTCTGATCTGATAGACCATGATGCATTGCTGCAGATTAAACTAGTCACCAGGATATAAAGGAGTTAAATGATCTGATAGACCATGATGCATTGCTGCAGATTAAACTAGTCAACAGGATATAAAGGAGTTAAATGATCTGATAGACCATGATGCATTGCTGCAGATTAAACTAGTCAACAGGATATAAAGGAGTTAAATGATCTGATAGACCATGATGCATTGCTGCAGATTAAACTAGTCACCGGGATATAAAGGAGTTAAATGATCTTATAGACCATGATGCATTGCTGCAATTAAACATATAAAGAGTTAAATATCTATCCGATGCATTGCTGCAGATTAAACTAGTCACAGCATTAAATTTTAGACCATGATGCATTCAGATTAAACTAGTCAACAGGATATAAAGGAGTTAAATGATCTGATAGACCATGATGCATTGCTGCAGATTAAACTAGTCAACAGGATATAAAGGAGTTAAATGATCTTATAGACCATGATGCATTGCTGCAGATTAAACTAGTCAACAGGATATAAAGGAGTTAAATGATCTTAGACCATGATGCATTGCTGCAGATTAAACTAGTCACCAGGATATAAAGGAGTTAAATGATCTTATAGACCATGATGCATTGCTGCAGATTAAACTAGTCAACAGGATATAAAGGAGTTAAATGATCTTATAGACCATGATGCATTGCTGCAGATTAAACTAGTCACCAGGATATAAAGGAGTTAAATGATCTGATAGACCATGATGCATTGCTGCAGATTAAACTAGTCACCAGGATATAAAGGAGTTAAATGATCTTATAGACCATGATGCATTGCTGCAGATTAAACTAGTCACCAGGATATAAAGGAGTTAAATGATCTGATAGACCATGATGCATTGCTGCAGATTAAACTAGTCACCAGGATATAAAGGAGTTAAATGATCTGATAGACCATGATGCATTGCTGCAGATTAAACTAGTCAACAGGATATAAAGGAGTTAAATGATCTTATAGACCATGATGCATTGCTGCAGATTAAACTAGTCAACAGGATATAAAGGAGTTAAATGATCTTATAGACCATGATGCATTGCTGCAGATTAAACTAGTCAACAGGATATAAAGGAGTTAAATGATCTCATAGACCATGATGCATTGCTGCAGATTAAACTAGTCACCAGGATATAAAGGAGTTAAATGATCTGATAGACCATGATGCATTGCTGCAGATTAAACTAGTCACCGGGATATAAAGGAGTTAAATGATCTTATAGACCATGATGCATTGCTGCAGATTAAACTAGTCAACAGGATATAAAGGAGTTAAATGATCTGATCGACCATGATGCATTGCTGCAGATTAAACTAGTCACCAGGATATAAAGGAGTTAAATGATCTGATAGACCATGATGCATTGCTGCAGATTAAACTAGTCAACAGGATATAAAGGAGTTAAATGATCTTATAGACCATGATGCATTGCTGCAGATTAAACTAGTCAACAGGATATAAAGGAGTTAAATGATCTTATAGACCATGATGCATTGCTGCAGATTAAACTAGTCAACAGGATATAAAGGAGTTAAATGATCTCATAGACCATGATGCATTGCTGCAGATTAAACTAGTCAACAGGATATAAAGGAGTTAAACAGACACATTAATGCAGCAGAGATATTAATCCAGAAACATCAGATAGATAACAGGGAAATGCTGACAGGAACATTTTACTCACACAGCAGTACTTTTACTTCAGTCAGGTTTTGAATGCAGGACTTTTACGCGTAAAGTATTTTCACAGTGTGGTATTAGTACTTTTACTGCAGTAAATGATCTGAATACTTCTTCCACCACCAGCCTGTTCCTGTCTTGGTAGTCAAAGTTTTCACATAGCCGTTGAAAATACTTTCTGTCAATATTTATCATGAATTGGCTCAAAATTTTGTATAGACATTCATGTTCCCCAGAGGATGAAATCTTAATGACTTTGGCGATCCTCTAGCACCACCAGCAAGTTGGCATTTGTGGTTTTGAGTGAAATATCTTGATGACTGTAGGAGCTATTTCCTTAGTTTGATTATTTAAAGCTGGGGTTTGCAATTGGGAGAAACTAACAAGAGTACACTACATTTTAAAAATAATCCAACCGAGAAAAAAAACCCACTTTGATACCTCAACTTCTTTCTAGTGAAAGTAGTGAGCAGCACTTGCTCCAAAAATGGCTCAGTCATATCTTATTACAGTCCTGCAACAGCCACAGATACAAGATGTTTTTATTTTTTGTCAGACCTTTTGGTTTATTGATTATTGTTGGATGCAATGAGAATAAAAACATGGTTTTGGAGATTACCAGACCTATCTTTAATTATTATTAGGCTACTTGTTGTTTTTGCATTACTTCTTGTGGACACTGGGGGCACTAAGCACCGTATCAAGCACTTCGTGGGTGACTGGCAGGATTCAGGATAACGGCAGCAGGTGTGTCGTTAATGTCAGCTGATGCAGCACCAGGAAGGGATGAGGTTTAGTTTGCGTTTCAACTAGAAAATTAAACAACCCTCAACATGAATCTCACCAGGACAACAGACTGGATCGCTGCATCACTGGCGTTTTGCTGTAAGTTTTATTTTTTGAAGAAAATCTTTTTTTTTTTTTTGATAGTGAATGTTTGATGACCCCTAAATGACCAGATGGCACCATCATAAGGTAAAAATGTACTTTGCTTTATGACTAAATATCTGCACCAGCTATTTGTGTATAGTTTAGTGCTAATTAGCTGCTAATGTTTACATGCTAACAAGCTAATTTGACATACCTGCTAAACGTCAGCATGTTAGCATTGTCACTGTGAGCATGTTAGCATGCTGCTGTTAGCATTTAGCTCAAAGTTTAACCTCACAGAGCTGCTAGCATGACCATTAGCCTTGAATGAAGCTACATCCGGGACGAGCAGCTGTAAACATGTGAGCCAAACAGAAGTATTTCAGTAAAACTACTAGTACCACAAATACTCTATTACAAGTAGTGGCTTTCAAAGTTTTACAGGAAAAGTGTGAAAGTAAATAAAATAATAATAAATGCAAAAATAAAGAAATAAATTCAAAAGAAATGCAAAAATAAAGAAATAAATTCAAAAGAAATGCAAAAATAAAGAAAAGGGAAATTTAAACAGAAAAGCAAATAAAGACGCAAATACAAAAATAATTTTACGTCACATTTTATCAAATATTTATTTTAAATATAATTTTTGGCTCCATTCAATGACATATTTATTCATTTATTAATTTGTCTACTTTTTACTGCGGCAGGTTTTCCCCTTTATTTACTGAGCATCCTCCATAGTCACCTACATACAGTGTAGTATAAAATACAACATCAACATGTCCTTAAAAGTAATGGACTAGTATGTGGTTGCATACAATGGAAATACTCAAGTAAAGTACCTCAGGATTTTATGTCTTAATCTACTGATTTCAGCACTGTTAATATTTTGTCTCTGATTATTTTGTTCTTTTTTATTGACATTTTATTAGCAAAATGCCCAATCGACTCTCTCTTTCACTTACTAGAACTGCCACCCAGCAGCACCCTCAAACTGGGGTACTTTAACTACAAAAAGGGTCACATTTCCTCCACCGCTCACCTTATGTGGGTGTAAACACCCTCAAATTGAAGCTGAAAGTCTGCTTGTTATCCTCATACTGTAGTCACTTCTTGGCTTCCCTTCAAAACCAGACTCTTTACACTAATAAAACTGCACTCTACAGACACTGTATGGTCATTGTGCAGTATACTGCAGAGTGTTTTGTTCCCATCCTGCCTGCAGATAAAGGAAAAGATAGAAAAACTCCACTTCACCTTAACAGGCTTCACTTAACACTCATCCTAGAGCCCACTAACATTAGCACACTGTCTGTGAGTGTGTATGATCATTGGCAGTGAGTGTTGTGTGCTCAAACTCACAAAATGTGTTAAATACAGCATCATGCATTCTGGCAAAAGTTGAATACCAAGGCAATGGACCAAGATTTGTCCCTGAAGACGTTTTGCCTCAAAAGGTCAGGCATTTCAGAATGACAAAGACCTGGATGAAGGAACCTTGACAGACTTACAGCATCATGCAACATGTTAAATACCACAAACCAACCAGCATTTTCTCAAAAGGTCACAAGAAGACAAAATGTAGGTGAAGAATTGTGTGTGATGTGTACTACTTACCAACCTTGAGTCAGGATTAGTCCTCTCTTGCAGACATTTACTGTCCTGTGTCAGAGCTGCGACTGACTAGGCAGTGCTGAGCTGATGTGTGACAGTAAGCAGTCAAGCAGCAGTCAAGGTTTTTTTAGCTTTTTTAGCTCAGACAAAGTAGAGTGATGCAGGTTTGTCAGGCAGGTTTAAGAAATGGCTAATCCATCACCGCAGCAGCAGCAGCAGCTCTGCAGAGTCACCGAGAGGCAGAACTGGAGAGGTTGACAGAGATGAGTGCGTTGACGGTGAAGCACTATAGCAACCCGGTGCCACAGCGACTCTGATTTGTCTTTTTATTAAAGGAAGGTGTGATCCAGCGCAGGCCTGTAAATTGTGAGGCTGCCTCGCTGCACTTTTTCTTTAGTTGCACACAGAAAGGAAAAGTGTGTTTTGTCCACCTGATCAATGACATCTCCATGACAACCATCAGGGAGGCCGAATGACGGCGCATGTTGAGGAACTGCTCTTTGTGTGTGTGTGTGTGTGTGTGTGTGTGTGTGTGTGTGCGCGCGCGCGTGCATATACTTTGCATGCACATGATTTAATTATTGCGACATATCTATACATACATATATATACATATACATACATGTATGTATATATATATATATATATATATATATATATATATATATATATATATATATATACATGTATGTATGTGTGTATATATATATGTATATATATATATAAACTGTTTCTCGTTCCACTTATTAATCTGTCTTATATATTTACTTATATATATACATATATATATATATATATATATATATAAATATATATATAAAAAATATATAGACAGATTAATAAGAGTGGAACGAGAAACAGTTTATTTCGTTAACATCAGATCATGTGAACAATACGAGTCCTTGGTAAGCTGTAGGACTAAATGCAAACCTGTGCTGCCACTTTGAAAAACAAATTTCTCTGCTGCATGATTTATTAAAAACTAAAAATAAAAACACTATTCTTTGTATCCTCTACCCAGACTGTTACTAACCCAGCTGTTAATTATGCAGAGCTGTAGCCATAGAAACACTGACTTCACGGTGCACTTCATCAACCCACCACAAGATGTCAGCATCTGACTGTATGTGTGCATCACCTCGGACGTGACCTAATAACTGAAAATAAAATATGTAAAAATAAAGAAATAAAATATGTACTTTATAAAAATAAAATATATTCTATATAGAAATAAGATATGTACTGTGAATATTGCTCAGACTGCATTAGTTTGAGTCTGAGTGTATTTGCACAATAATAATTATTTGCACACTATTTGTCAGACCTGCTGCTGACAGTAGACTATAATACTGCAGCTGTGGACTTTACTCTTATTTCTATTTTTAATACAGTTCTATGTCCTTTGCACATAATGACTTATATATATATATCCAGTCCCCTTCAAAACTATTGGACCAGTGAGGCCAGTTCCTTTGTTTTTGCTGAACACTGAAAACATTTGGTTTGACATCATAAGATGAATACGAGACCAGAGATCAGTGTTTCAGCTTCTATTTCCAGGTTTTTACATCTAGATCTGTTGCACAACTTAGAAGATAGCATCGTTTGTAACAAAACACCTTTTAGGTGAGTTACTGTATCGGAACAGATAGACTTCAAATAGATTAAAGTAATTAATACTTAATATTTAGTTGTAATAACTGCATCAATCCTGCGACCCACTGACATCACTAAACTTTTACATTTTTCTTCTGTGGTGCTTTTCCTCTTTCTGTTGTTGTTTGTTGCGTACAGTGTAATTGTACAGTGCTTGAGTGAATATAATTAGTTACTTCCTCTGCTGGGAATTGGTGATATGAAGACAGTGGTTAATAATAATATTGCTGTAATATTTAGTATAGCTGTTACAGAGCAGGTTTGTAAAGGTTAGTCTGGGTGAAAGTCTCTGGGTGAAGGTCTGGGGGTGAAATGCCTACGTTATATTCTCCTATCGTGCTTTCTGTTTCATATTCAAGGCCTCTTGTCTTTGTAACGGTGCATAATAATACAGTTAATGAGTGAATGTCTGGTGTTTGTTTCAGGAGAGGATCCTCTGGATGTGATAGAACAAGCAGCCATTGTACCTGCACGCCTCCTAGTGAACAAGTACTCTCAGATGGAAACAGGAGACACCCACGGGACGGTATGTTTAGCCATCATGACTAACAGGTACCTGCTTGATTGCCCTCTTAGGGAGACAACACACTTTTCTGAGATTTTGTTTTATAGATAACCAGCATGCAGAGAAGAGGTTCCCTATAACAGAGTGGATCTTAACTGTATAACTCTCTCTTCACATATGAACACCACTTGGCGTTAACCCCTACCATTTGTTTATTTATAAAAGTATTTATGCAGACACAGTGAATTTAAAATAGCATTCTCATTTAAATAACTATCAGTTAAAGTGTTTGCCATCACATTGCCATCAGACAGCCCTTTCTGATGGGGAACTGAAGCCGTTATCTATGCTTGCTTCAATGCCAGACTCATGGCAACTATAACTCATGTTATTGTGTAACTTTGGTGTTTTAGAGTTAGTTCAGATTCACCAAAGTAACACAATACCACAAACAGAGGCAGTGTTAGACCAGTACGTTCCTGTGTTCTGCAAGGTAAAATTATTGTTTTTGACAATGGAGTCTGGTGGCTTTGAAGAGAGCACAGATAACGGCTCCAGTTTCCTGTCAGAAAGGGCTGTTACCTGGAACCTGCACCTGCCTGATCCACGGACTAATGATTCTTTGCATAACCCGGTCAGGACTTGTTTACGGTTTTGATCGTTGCCTGCGTCATGATTTCTGTACCTGCCTGTAAGCCTACAAGTGCTTTCATTTTGTCATTAAATCACTGAACTGTCCCTATCTGCCTCAATGAATTCACCCCCGTGACAGCATAACATAAGATAAGATAAGATAAGATATTCATTTATTAGTCCCACAGTGGGGAAATTCATACATTACAGCAGCAAGTGGATAGTGCAATAAAAGACAAGAAGCATAGATTTAAAAACAGTATTAATACAAATAAAATAAATTAGTATATACATAATAGAAAAAGTAAAGCCAGAAATATGTCCATCATATCAATAAATAATTGTCCAGTTACTATGATTTGAGCAGATGATATAATTGTACATCCAGGTATACGCGTAATCTCAATAAGTATGAAGCTCTCTGAAATACAGAAACCTTGACCATCCCCTTTAAATGGTCCGACACATATGTTGTAATCACAGGGCAGCTGTAGGAGGCTAAAAACAATCAAAAACAACAAGTTTGAGCTTAAAAACTGATGAAATGCATGAAATTATTAACCAGTATCAACCAGCATGTGCTGCTGTCCTTTGTCTGGTTTGTCAGTAATACATTCAGGACATGATTTACCTCAACATGTTTGTTTCATGTAGTATTGTCGTGTGCACAAATGTGTAAACTGTGTGGATTTGATGTCAGATGCTCGTTCATACAGTGTTATCAGTCTCCAAAGATATTATCAGACAAGAATGGACATCTGCTACTCAGAGAATATATCAATTATAGCTGCTTTTAATGATTATCTATTTGCATTGTTTTCTCTTCTTGTGTTTTAGGGGTTTTCCAAACAACACACCAGGAATATTCCCTCATCTGCTGATGTGCAGATGAACCTCAGCCTGCTGCCGTCTTGGACAGGACGTCACCTGTGCTGTCAGCACATAAAAACGTCCATTGGTGGGTGGCATTATTACATTTGTATTCCTCACCAAAGCTGCTGCTTTGACAGAAGTCCTATTTTTGTGAAAAAAAAAAAACACAGGAAGACAGAGAGCATTACTCAGAGAGATATTTCTGTTATGTCATATGATAAAACTATACATGCAGACCAAAGGGCTGTGGTGTTGTGGAGGAGTTGGTGCTCTCCCAGAATAACACATCAGATCACAAAGCATGTCGGAGATGTAGAAGCTGCTGTGATGTTTAAAGTGTTGAAAACAAATAAACAGAAGAAATGCTGCAGCAGAAATAAAATATATGATCTCTGCTGTGCAACATAAACAATGCAGATCCAGATCCGTGATGTGTGGTGCGTTATGTGCAGCGGTCATCGTGGTACACACTGTGATAGTAACCCCCCATAATCCTCTGCTGGCTCTATCTACAGATGAGAGTTATGTCATTAAAGCCCCTTATGTCCCCCAACCCAAGACCACCAACTGAGACACGATGTCACTCTGTCATGATCAAATAAAATGGTTCATGTCGTCACTCCGACTCATTTTATCTGATATCATCGTGTGGCTCTGCACACTTACTGTAGCTGACTCAACTGTAGCTGACTCAACTGTAGCTAACGTGTGATGTGAAAGGTGTCGAATCTGCAGCTCCTCTCAGCTCTATGGAGCTTTTTTTTTTTTTTAGCATCGTCCAGCTACTTGGTTTGGCTTCACAACTTTACTGTTTTGGTTGAGTCTAATGGCTCATCAGCATCTGTAACACCTCATTATCATGTTAATTTTGATGGCCCTACATGATACAGATAGATTTTTCCAGTACAGTAGTCTGGTGGTGTAGTAGTAGTCTGTAGTAGTAGTCCATAGTAGCAGGGGATTAAATATTTTAATTGATTGACAGCCCTAGTTAAAATACATTCAATTAAACTACAGTAATTTCTTATTATTCATGTTCAATAAGTAATCAATTAAAAACTAATATTTATCTGTCAATTTAAAGTATTACTAGACAACACACATCATATTTTATAAACTCTTTGTATGTTTTATGTATGACAATCTTAATTAGTAAATTAACTACAGAAGTAGACAGTCATGAAAAGAAAAGCCTCAAAGTACAAATATATCATATTTGTACTGGAGTGCAGTACTAGTTACTACTATGAGCAGAGTGGGGTGAGACTCCATCATAGTACTCTGATACTAAGCTGCCTAACAGATTAGACTCGCATCATCTTGTCTGTTACTTGATGCCCACCAGTGTTGCATGTTTCTGACCCACAGCCAGACCATGACCTGATCCTGACCCTGATCCTGATCCCGACCCTGATCCTGATCCTGACCCTGACCCTGGAGGGTGGAGGAGGAAGAGGTTACAGGGAGCGTGTTCAGGTTTAACACCCCTCCGTCCCCCCTAAACCGACCACCATATCAACACAGTGTACACAAAGGAAAGGTAAAACTCTGTGGCAGCTTAGCTCAAGCACACACACACACACACACACACACACACACACACACACACACACACACACACACACACAACATCTGTCTCATTTACACACACGGTGAAAGACTACATGTGTTTGTGCGTTCAGGCTGGACGACAGTTTGAAAAGGAAGACTCATCTTCTGAAGCATATCACAGTTACACAAATAGAAACTTCTGCTTTTGTCCACGTTTCAAGTATGTGTGTGTACTTTGTCTGAAATAATCATCAGAAAAACAATATTTGCATGTTAACGTGTATCACAGGCTACCACACAACTTTGCAACTTCCACCAAAATACCAGACTTGAGGCTTCAGAGCCGTACTCCACAAACCAATGGGTGGCGTCACAGTAGCCAAATCCACTTGTCATATACAGTCTATGCTCACACCCCATGCTTTAATCTTTCTTCATGACCAGAACCGGCAAGTCCAGGTGCTGGCCTGATTGGCAAATCAGGCAACACAAGAAAAGGCCACAGGATCACATTGGTCCGTTTCGTCCTGAAAAGTCAGCTTTTAAAACCAACATGGCTCAGTTCAAAATTTTATTTAATCTTTTCTCTGACATGATTTTGTCATCAAATGATTTGGCACCAATCAGTGGAGCGGGCAAATTTCACTTTCACCCACATAATCAGCTTTGCTGCTCATGCCACAAATGCATGATCCTTACAGGTTGGATGTCATTGTGACGGTAATTAAACAGCCTTTCCATCCAGGTCAAATACAATGACGGGTAGCACTGGAACAACAGAGAAATAACCCACCAAAGGCTAATTTCCAAACCTTTTTTCTGGGTTTATTTCAATACAAACAGAAAGTTTGACTTTTCTACAATACGTGGTGTTTGCTTGATCAACTCCAGGCCCTCCGCGACCCCTAATGAGATAGGCGGATGAAGATGGATGGATGGATGGATGATTATGCAAAAACTAAATATAAGTACAGAACAACGAAATAAATGAAACAAATAACTGCCAAAAACCAGATCTAAATAATGTAAACATCTAGAGAAATAAACAATAATACTTATGACTAAAACGGCTAAATAGTACTTTTCTAGATCTGGACACAAAATGGATGGATAGTAGGTACTGCAGAAGTTCTGATGCTACTTGGTGCCGGGTTATTTCAGTTGATGCCTTAAAGCAGTGGTTCTGGTTTTGGGGCCAGGGACCTCAACCAGAGGAGAGAAGCTGCCTCTTTATCATAACACACATTAAACGCACTCTGAGATGCAGGAGAAACTATTCTAAAACTTTACAACCTAAATACTTCAGACCTATTTCATTGTCATAAAGAGAAACACTTTGTTTTGCTCTGATGTTCTGGGTGCTGTGTTATCAGATGTCACTTTAACTGGGCTTCACGACTATTACTACTATTTTGCTTCCATAACACGTCTTCTTTCAGGTGTTTATTGTACTACTTTGTCTATTCTGTAGATTTCTCCTAAAGTTACCTCTGAAGGTATCTATTGATGGGTTTGTTCGGATAGCATTCATACCCTGATTTACACATTTTATTCCTAAAAACATGGTGAAAATGGATCTGTATGAGTGTTGACAGTGTTTTCTGATTAACGGAGGGACAAAAAAAAAAAGAGATATCAGTATTCCCTCTGTTAAAACCTTTGAAACTCTAATATGTCAACAAAATGACACCAGAATGTTGAACCTGCTTTATCCAATGTTCAGATTTCTGTTTTGGAAATCTATGCAAATTAGCACACATCATTTTTTTTTTTTTTTTTTTTTTTTTAGTTTATACAAATGTAAAATTCACTGACTCAACAGAACTTCATTCTTAGTTGAATATTTACTATTATTATCACCCAAGTAGGTCCCACCGAAGATGCGCAGTCTTCGGGGTGTGTCCCTCCTAAACTACTCTACAATAACCACTGGTTTTTGGAAAACTCATAGGAAAAAGTGTGGCGTCAAGGTCTAGGTCCTGGTGCATCCACGGTACAGTCACTAAGTAGACTGTGGGGCTGAGAGGCCAAGGGAAGGTGGCCATTTGAAGAAGGTACGTGTGTGGTGTAGCATGGGCTGTTGAGTGTGTGAGGCTATTCCTCATTGAAGACTGGATGACGTTTAAGGTTCTTATACCCTGAACCACCACTCCCGCAGTGCTGCCCTAGAGTTGGGACCGCGTACTTAAACCCTGTTAGGCATGTACCCTTTCGTTGTCACCGTGAGGTATCAGGGGTCAGCTGAGCAGGGCTGGAGAGACTGATCCTAAGTGTGTTGTGAGGAGGGAAGAGGGTTGGAAAGAACAAGCTCAGTGTCCCATACACCGCACAACCCCTGAGTTTGTTTGTGAAAGGAAAGGTGGAAGATTCAGATCTGTGTTCCATACACCGCACAACTCCAGATCATTTTTAGGGGGAAGAAGGAGGGGGCGGGGGGGAAGAGAGAGAGGAGAGAGAGAGGAGAGAGACAGAGGAGGAATAGGAGGATAGGGAAGGTGGTCTGATCAGAAGAGGGGAGGGAGAAAGTAAAGCAAGGAGGGACAGAGTCCCATGTGTTTTGTATTGGGGTTCTATGGTTTGGAGTAAAGCAAGTTTTTTATATCAGTATAACGAAGTGGGCAGGGTAAGCAAGGTTGCCGTGATCCCCTCCCCCAGTCCGCACTGATGGGTGGCTGGTCACTGTTTTCGGGTCGGTGGTGAGGGTATGAGGATCTGTATTTCAGGGAACGAGAACATTTCTGTCCGTGAATCCCCAAAAGTGAAAAACTATGAGGTTTTTCAATGGGAAACCCTCATCTGATTTTAAGGGTACGGGAGCATTTCCAGCTCGCGAAACCCCAAATGCGTAAAAAACGTGAGTTGTTTCCGATTTGTCCCTAGACCTTGTCCGTGCTCACAGGGGACACATCCTCAGTTGTGTGCCTTGAGATCATAGAGTGTTTCGACCGCTTACCACAAGACACTCTCACCCAAGGAGGTCCCACCGAAGATGCGCAGTCTTCGGGGTGTGTCCCTCCTAAACTACTCTACATTAACCACTGTTTTTTGAAAAACTCATAGGAAAACTTGTGGCGTCAAGGTCTAGGTCCCGGTGCGTCCACGGCACAGTCCCTAAGTAGACTGTGGGGCTGAGAGGCCAAGGGAAGGTGGCCGTTTGAAGAAGGTACGTGTGTGGTGTAGCATGGGCCGTTGAGTGTGTGAGGCTATTCCTCATTGAAGACTGAATGACGTTTAAGGTTCTGATACCCTGAACCACCACTCCCACAGTGCTGCCCTAGAGTTGGGACCGCGTACTTAAACCCTGTTAGGCATGTACCCTTTCGTTGTCACCGTGAGGTATCAGGGGTCAGCTGAGCAGGGCTGGAGAGTCTGATCCTAAGTGTGTTGTGAGGAGGGAAGAGGGTTGGAAAGAACAAGCTCAGTGTCCCATACACCGCACAACCCCTGAGTTTGTTTGTGAAAGGAAAGGTGGAAGATTCAGATCTGTGTTCCATACACCGCACAACTCCAGATCATTTTTAGGGGAAAGAAGAAGGGGGCGGGGGGGAAGAGAGAGAGAGAGAGAGAGGAGAGAGATAGGGAGGGGGGGAGGAGGAATAGGAGGATAGGGAAGGTGGTCTGATCAGAAGAGGGGAGGGAGAAAGTAAAGCAAGGAGGGACAGAGTCCCATGTGTTTTGTATTGGGGTTCTATGGTTTGGAGTAAAGCAAGTTTTTTATATCAGTATAACGAAGTGGGCAGGGTAAGCAAGGTTGCCGTGATCCCCTCCCCCAGTCCGCACTGATGGGTGGCTGGTCACTGTTTTCGGGTCGGTGGTGAGGGTATGAGGATCTGTATTTAAGGGAACGAGGACATTTCTGTCCGTGAATCCCCAAAAGCGAAAAACTATGAGGTTTTTCAATGGGAAACCCTCATCTGATTTGAAGGGTACGGGAGCACTTCCAGCTCGCGAAACCCCAAATGCGTAAAAAACGTGAATTGTTTCCGATTTGTCCCTAGACCTTGTCCGTGCTCACTGGGGACACATCCTCAGTTGTGTGCCTTGAGATCATAGAGTGTTTCGACCGCTTACCACAAGACACTCTCACCCAAGGAGGTCCCACCGAAGATGTGCAGTCTTCTGGGTGTGTCCCTCCTAAACTACTCTACACTAACCACTGGTTTTTGAAAAACTCATAGGAAAACTTGTGGCGTCAAGGTCTAGGTCCCGGTGCGTCCACGGCACAGTCTCTAAGTAGACTGTGGGGCTGAGAGGCCTAGGGAAGGTGGCCTTTTGAAGAAGGTACGTGTGTGGTGTAGTATGGGCCGTTGTGTGTGTGAGGCTATTCCTCTTAGAAGACTGAGTGACGTTTAAGGTTCTGATACCCTGAACCACCACTCCCACAGTGCTGCCCTAGAGTCGGGACCACGTACTTAAACCCTGTTAGGCATGTACCCTTTCGTTGTCACCGTGAGGTATCTGGGGTCAGCTGAGCAGGGCTGGGGAGTCTGATCCTAAGTGTGTTGTGAGGAGGGGAGAGGGTTGGAAAGAACAAGCTCAGTGTCCCATACACCGCACGACCCCTGAGTTTGTTTGTGAAAGGAAAGGTGGAAGATTCAGATCTGTGTTCCATACACCGCACAACTCCAGATCATTTTTAGGGGAAAGAAGAAGGGGGCGAGGGGGAAGAGAGAGAGAGAGAGAGAGGAGAGAGACAGAGGAGGAATAGGAGGATAGGGAAGGTGGTCTGATCAGAAGAGGGGAGGGAGAAAGTAAAGAAAGGAGGGACAGAGTCCCATGTGTTTTGTATTGGGGTTCTATGGTTTGGAGTAAAGCAAGTTTTTTATATCAGTATAACGAAGTGGGCAGGGTAAGCAAGGTTGCCGTGATCCCCTCCCCCAGTCCGCACTGATGGGTGGCTGGTCACTGTTTTCGGGTCGGTGGTGAGGGTATGAGGATCTGTATTTAAGGGAACGAGGACATTTCTGTCCGTGAATCCCCAAAAGCGAAAAACTATGAGGTTTTTCAATGGGAAACCCTCATCTGATTTTAAGGGTACGGGAGCATTTCCAGCTCGCGAAATCCCAAATGCGTAAAAAACGTGAGTTGTTTCCGATTTGTCCCTAGACCTTGTCCGTGCTCACAGGGGACACATCCTCAGTTGTGTGCCTTGAGATCATAGAGTGTTTCGACCGCTTACCACAAGACACTCTCACCCAAGGAGGTCCCACCGAAGATGTGCAGTCTTCGGGGTGTGTCCCTCCTAAACTACTCTACATTAACCACTGTTTTTTGAAAAACTCATAGGAAAACTTGTGGCGTCAAGGTCTAGGTCCCGGTGCGTCCACGGCACAGTCCCTAAGTAGACTGTGGGGCTGAGAGGCCAAGGGAAGGTGGCCGTTTGAAGAAGGTACGTGTGTGGTGTAGCATGGGCCGTTGAGTGTGTGAGGCTATTCCTCATTGAAGACTGGATGACGTTTAAGGTTCTTATACCCTGAACCACCACTCCCGCAGTGCTGCCCTAGAGTTGGGACCGCGTACTTAAACCCTGTTAGGCATGTACCCTTTCGTTGTCACCGTGAGGTATCAGGGGTCAGCTGAGCAGGGCTGGGGAGTCTGATCCTAAGTGTGTTGTGAGGAGGGAAGAGGGTTGGAAAGAACAAGCTCAGTGTCCCATACACCGCACGACCCCTGAGTTTGTTTGTGAAAGGAAAGGTGGAAGATTCAGATCTGTGTTCCATACACCGCACAACTCCAGATCATTTTTAGGGGAAAGAAGAAGGGGGCGAGGGGGAAGAGAGAGAGAGAGAGAGAGGAGAGAGACAGAGGAGGAATAGGAGGATAGGGAAGGTGGTCTGATCAGAAGAGGGGAGGGAGAAAGTAAAGCAAGGAGGGACAGAGTCCCATGTGTTTTGTATTGGGGTTCTATGGTTTGGAGTAAAGCAAGTTTTTTATATCAGTATAACGAAGTGGGCAGGGTAAGCAAGGTTGCCGTGATCCCCTCCCCCAGTCCGCACTGATGGGTGGCTGGTCACTGTTTTCGGGTCGGTGGTGAGGGTATGAGGATCTGTATTTCAGGGAACGAGAACATTTCTGTCCGTGAATCCCCAAAAGTGAAAAACTATGAGGTTTTTCAATGGGAAACCCTCATCTGATTTTAAGGGTACGGGAGCATTTCCAGCTCGCGAAATCCCAAATGCGTAAAAAACGTGAGTTGTTTCCGATTTGTCCCTAGACCTTGTCCGTGCTCACAGGGGACACATCCTCAGTTGTGTGCCTTGAGATCATAGAGTGTTTCGACCGCTTACCACAAGACACTCTCACCCAAGGAGGTCCCACCGAAGATGTGCAGTCTTCTGGGTGTGTCCCTCCTAAACTACTCTACACTAACCACTGGTTTTTGAAAAACTCATAGGAAAACTTGTGGCGTCAAGGTCTAGGTCCCGGTGCGTCCACGGCACAGTCTCTAAGTAGACTGTGGGGCTGAGAGGCCTAGGGAAGGTGGCCTTTTGAAGAAGGTACGTGTGTGGTGTAGTATGGGCCGTTGTGTGTGTGAGGCTATTCATCTTAGAAGACTGAGTGACGTTTAAGGTTCTGATACCCTGAACCACCACTCCCACAGTGCTGCCCTAGAGTCGGGACCACGTACTTAAACCCTGTTAGGCATGTACCCTTTCGTTGTCACCGTGAGGTATCTGGGGTCAGCTGAGCAGGGCTGGGGAGTCTGATCCTAAGTGTGTTGTGAGGAGGGGAGAGGGTTGGAAAGAACAAGCTCAGTGTCCCATACACCGCACGACCCCTGAGTTTGTTTGTGAAAGGAAAGGTGGAAGATTCAGATCTGTGTTCCATACACTGCACAACTCCAGATCATTTTTAGGGGAAAGAAGAAGGGGGCGAGGGGGAAGAGAGAGAGAGAGAGAGAGAGGAGATAGACAGAGGAGGAATAGGAGGATAGGGAAGGTGGTCTGATCAGAAGAGGGGAGGGAGAAAGTAAAGAAAGGAGGGACAGAGTCCCATGTGTTTTGTATTGGGGTTCTATGGTTTGGAGTAAAGCAAGTTTTTTATATCAGTATAACGAAGTGGGCAGGGTAAGCAAGGTTGCCGTGATCCCCTCCCCCAGTCCGCACTGATGGGTGGCTGGTCACTGTTTTCGGGTCGGTGGTGAGGGTATGAGGATCTGTATTTAAGGGAACGAGGACATTTCTGTCCGTGAATCCCCAAAAGTGAAAAACTATGAGGTTTTTCAATGGGAAATCCTCATCTGATTTTAAGGGTACGGGAGCATTTCCAGCTCGCGAAACCCCAAATGCGTAAAAAACGTGAATTGTTTCCGATTTGTCCCTAGACCTTGTCCGTGCTCACTGGGGACACATCCTCAGTTGTGTGCCTTGAGATCATAGAGTGTTTCGACCGCTTACCACAAGACACTCTCACCCAAGGAGGTCCCACCGAAGATGTGCAGTCTTCTGGGTGTGTTCCTCCTAAACTACTCTACACGAACCACTGGTTTTTGAAAAACTCATAGGAAAACTTGTGGCGTCAAGGTCTAGGTCCCGGTGCGTCCACGGCACAGTCTCTAAGTAGACTGTGGGGCTGAGAGGCCTAGGGAAGGTGGCCTTTTGAAGAAGGTACGTGTGTGGTGTAGTATGGGCCGTTGTGTGTGTGAGGCTATTCCTCTTAGAAGACTGAGTGACGTTTAAGGTTCTGATACCCTGAACCACCACTCCCACAGTGCTGCCCTAGAGTCGGGACCACGTACTTAAACCCTGTTAGGCATGTACCCTTTCGTTGTCACCGTGAGGTATCTGGGGTCAGCTGAGCAGGGCTGGGGAGTCTGATCCTAAGTGTGTTGTGAGGAGGGGAGAGGGTTGGAAAGAACAAGCTCAGTGTCCCATACACCGCACGACCCCTGAGTTTGTTTGTGAAAGGAAAGGTGGAAGATTCAGATCTGTGTTCCATACACCGCACAACTCCAGATCATTTTTAGGGGAAAGAAGAAGGGGGCGAGGGGGAAGAGAGAGAGAGAGAGAGAGAGGAGGAGAGACAGAGGAGGAATAGGAGGATAGGGAAGGTGGTTTGATCAGAAGAGGGGAGGGAGAAAAGTAAAGAAAGGAGGGACAGAGTCCCATGTGTTTTGTATTGGGGTTCTATGGTTTGGAGTAAAGCAAGTTTTTTATATCAGTATAACGAAGTGGGCAGGGTAAGCAAGGTTGCCGTGATCCCCTCCCCCAGTCCGCACTGATGGGTGGCTGGTCACTGTTTTCGGGTCGGTGGTGAGGGTATGAGGATCTGTATTTAAGGGAACGAGGACATTTCTGTCCGTGAATCCCCAAAAGCGAAAAACTATGAGGTTTTTCAATGGGAAACCCTCATCTGATTTTAAGGGTACGGGAGCATTTCCAGCTCGCGAAATCCCAAATGCGTAAAAAACGTGAGTTGTTTCCGATTTGTCCCTAGACCTTGTCCGTGCTCACAGGGGACACATCCTCAGTTGTGTGCCTTGAGATCATAGAGTGTTTCGACCGCTTACCACAAGACACTCTCACCCAAGGAGGTCCCACCGAAGATGTGCAGTCTTCGGGGTGTGTCCCTCCTAAACTACTCTACATTAACCACTGTTTTTTGAAAAACTCATAGGAAAACTTGTGGCGTCAAGGTCTAGGTCCCGGTGCGTCCACGGCACAGTCCCTAAGTAGACTGTGGGGCTGAGAGGCCAAGGGAAGGTGGCCGTTTGAAGAAGGTACGTGTGTGGTGTAGCATGGGCCGTTGAGTGTGTGAGGCTATTCCTCATTGAAGACTGGATGACGTTTAAGGTTCTTATACCCTGAACCACCACTCCCGCAGTGCTGCCCTAGAGTTGGGACCGCGTACTTAAACCCTGTTAGGCATGTACCCTTTCGTTGTCACCGTGAGGTATCAGGGGTCAGCTGAGCAGGGCTGGGGAGTCTGATCCTAAGTGTGTTGTGAGGAGGGAAGAGGGTTGGAAAGAACAAGCTCAGTGTCCCATACACCGCACGACCCCTGAGTTTGTTTGTGAAAGGAAAGGTGGAAGATTCAGATCTGTGTTCCATACACCGCACAACTCCAGATCATTTTTAGGGGAAAGAAGAAGGGGGCGAGGGGGAAGAGAGAGAGAGAGAGAGAGAGAGAGAGACAGAGGAGGAATAGGAGGATAGGGAAGGTGGTCTGATCAGAAGAGGGGAGGGAGAAAGTAAAGCAAGGAGGGACAGAGTCCCATGTGTTTTGTATTGGGGTTCTATGGTTTGGAGTAAAGCAAGTTTTTTATATCAGTATAACGAAGTGGGCAGGGTAAGCAAGGTTGCCGTGATCCCCTCCCCCAGTCCGCACTGATGGGTGGCTGGTCACTGTTTTCGGGTCGGTGGTGAGGGTATGAGGATCTGTATTTAAGGGAACGAGGACATTTCTGTCCGTGAATCCCCAAAAGTGAAAAACTATGAGGTTTTTCAATGGGAAACCCTCATCTGATTTGAAGGGTACGGGAGCATTTCCAGCTCGCGAAACCCCAAATGCGTAAAAAACGTGAATTGTTTCCGATTTGTCCCTAGACCTTGTCCGTGCTCACTGGGGACACATCCTCAGTTGTGTGCCTTGAGATCATAGAGTGTTTCGACCGCTTACCACAAGACACTCTCACCCAAGGAGGTCCCACCGAAGATGTGCAGTCTTCTGGGTGTGTCCCTCCTAAACTACTCTACACTAACCACTGGTTTTTGAAAAACTCATAGGAAAACTTGTGGCGTCAAGGTCTAGGTCCCGGTGCGTCCACGGCACAGTCTCTAAGTAGACTGTGGGGCTGAGAGGCCTAGGGAAGGTGGCCTTTTGAAGAAGGTACGTGTGTGGTGTAGTATGGGCCGTTGTGTGTGTGAGGCTATTCCTCTTAGAAGACTGAGTGACGTTTAAGGTTCTGATACCCTGAACCACCACTCCCACAGTGCTGCCCTAGAGTCGGGACCACGTACTTAAACCCTGTTAGGCATGTACCCTTTCGTTGTCACCGTGAGGTATCTGGGGTCAGCTGAGCAGGGCTGGGGAGTCTGATCCTAAGTGTGTTGTGAGGAGGGGAGAGGGTTGGAAAGAACAAGCTCAGTGTCCCATACACCGCACGACCCCTGAGTTTGTTTGTGAAAGGAAAGGTGGAAGATTCAGATCTGTGTTCCATACACCGCACAACTCCAGATCATTTTTAGGGGAAAGAAGAAGGGGGCGAGGGGGAAGAGAGAGAGAGAGAGAGAGAGAGAGAGACAGAGGAGGAATAGGAGGATAGGGAAGGTGGTCTGATCAGAAGAGGGGAGGGAGAAAGTAAAGAAAGGAGGGACAGAGTCCCATGTGTTTTGTATTGGGGTTCTATGGTTTGGAGTAAAGCAAGTTTTTTATATCAGTATAACGAAGTGGGCAGGGTAAGCAAGGTTGCCGTGATCCCCTCCCCCAGTCCGCACTGATGGGTGGCTGGTCACTGTTTTCGGGTCGGTGGTGAGGGTATGAGGATCTGTATTTAAGGGAACGAGGACATTTCTGTCCGTGAATCCCCAAAAGTGAAAAACTATGAGGTTTTTCAATGGGAAACCCTCATCTGATTTTAAGGGTACGGGAGCATTTCCAGCTCGCGAAACCCCAAATGCGTAAAAAACGTGAGTTGTTTCCGATTTGTCCCTAGACCTTGTCCGTGCTCACTGGGGACACATCCTCAGTTGTGTGCCTTGAGATCATAGAGTGTTTCGACCGCTTACCACAAGACACTCTCACCCAAGGAGGTCCCACCGAAGATGCGCAGTCTTCGGGGTGTGTCCCTCCTAAACTACTCTACACTAACCACTGTTTTTTGAAAAACTCATAGGAAAACTTGTGGCGTCAAGGTCTAGGTCCCGGTGCGTCCACGGCACAGTCTCTAAGTAGACTGTGGGGCTGAGAGGCCTAGGGAAGGTGGCCTTTTGAAGAAGGTACGTGTGTGGTGTAGTATGGGCCGTTGTGTGTGTGAGGCTATTCCTCTTAGAAGACTGAGTGACGTTTAAGGTTCTGATACCCTGAACCACCACTCCCACAGTGCTGCCCTAGAGTCGGGACCACGTACTTAAACCCTGTTAGGCATGTACCCTTTCGTTGTCACCGTGAGGTATCTGGGGTCAGCTGAGCAGGGCTGGGGAGTCTGATCCTAAGTGTGTTGTGAGGAGGGGAGAGGGTTGGAAAGAACAAGCTCAGTGTCCCATACACCGCACGACCCCTGAGTTTGTTTGTGAAAGGAAAGGTGGAAGATTCAGATCTGTGTTCCATACACCGCACAACTCCAGATCATTTTTAGGGGAAAGAAGAAGGGGGCGAGGGGGAGAGAGAGAGAGAGAGAGAGAGAGAGAGAGAGAGAGACAGAGGAGGAATAGGAGGATAGGGAAGGTGGTCTGATCAGAAGAGGGGAGGGAGAAAGTAAAGAAAGGAGGGACAGAGTCCCATGTGTTTTGTATTGGGGTTCTATGGTTTGGAGTAAAGCAAGTTTTTTATATCAGTATAACGAAGTGGGCAGGGTAAGCAAGGTTGCCGTGATCCCCTCCCCCAGTCCGCACTGATGGGTGGCTGGTCACTGTTTTCGGGTCGGTGGTGAGGGTATGAGGATCTGTATTTAAGGGAACGAGGACATTTCTGTCCGTGAATCCCCAAAAGCGAAAAACTATGAGGTTTTTCAATGGGAAACCCTCATCTGATTTTAAGGGTACGGGAGCATTTCCAGCTCGCGAAACCCCAAATGCGTAAAAAACGTGAATTGTTTCCGATTTGTCCCTAGACCTTGTCCGTGCTCACTGGGGACACATCCTCAGTTGTGTGCCTTGAGATCATAGAGTGTTTCGACCGCTTACCACAAGACACTCTCACCCAAGGAGGTCCCACCGAAGATGTGCAGTCTTCTGGGTGTGTCCCTCCTAAACTACTCTACACTAACCACTGGTTTTTGAAAAACTCATAGGAAAACTTGTGGCGTCAAGGTCTAGGTCCCGGTGCGTCCACGGCACAGTCTCTAAGTAGACTGTGGGGCTGAGAGGCCTAGGGAAGGTGGCCTTTTGAAGAAGGTACGTGTGTGGTGTAGTATGGGCCGTTGTGTGTGTGAGGCTATTCCTCTTAGAAGACTGAGTGACGTTTAAGGTTCTGATACCCTGAACCACCACTCCCACAGTGCTGCCCTAGAGTCGGGACCACGTACTTAAACCCTGTTAGGCATGTACCCTTTCGTTGTCACCGTGAGGTATCTGGGGTCAGCTGAGCAGGGCTGGGGAGTCTGATCCTAAGTGTGTTGTGAGGAGGGGAGAGGGTTGGAAAGAACAAGCTCAGTGTCCCATACACCGCACGACCCCTGAGTTTGTTTGTGAAAGGAAAGGTGGAAGATTCAGATCTGTGTTCCATACACCGCACAACTCCAGATCATTTTTAGGGGAAAGAAGAAGGGGGCGAGGGGGAAGAGAGAGAGAGAGAGAGAGGAGAGAGACAGAGGAGGAATAGGAGGATAGGGAAGGTGGTCTGATCAGAAGAGGGGAGGGAGAAAGTAAAGAAAGGAGGGACAGAGTCCCATGTGTTTTGTATTGGGGTTCTATGGTTTGGAGTAAAGCAAGTTTTTTATATCAGTATAACGAAGTGGGCAGGGTAAGCAAGGTTGCCGTGATCCCCTCCCCCAGTCCGCACTGATGGGTGGCTGGTCACTGTTTTCGGGTCGGTGGTGAGGGTATGAGGATCTGTATTTAAGGGAACGAGGACATTTCTGTCCGTGAATCCCCAAAAGCGAAAAACTATGAGGTTTTTCAATGGGAAACCCTCATCTGATTTTAAGGGTACGGGAGCATTTCCAGCTCGCGAAACCCCAAATGCGTAAAAAACGTGAGTTGTTTCCGATTTGTCCCTAGACCTTGTCCGTGCTCACTGGGGACACATCCTCAGTTGTGTGCCTTGAGATCATAGAGTGTTTCGACCGCTTACCACAAGACACTCTCACCCAAGGAGGTCCCACCGAAGATGTGCAGTCTTCGGGGTGTGTCCCTCCTAAACTACTCTACATTAACCACTGTTTTTTGAAAAACTCATAGGAAAACTTGTGGCGTCAAGGTCTAGGTCCCGGTGCGTCCACGGCACAGTCCCTAAGTAGACTGTGGGGCTGAGAGGCCAAGGGAAGGTGGCCGTTTGAAGAAGGTACGTGTGTGGTGTAGCATGGGCCGTTGAGTGTGTGAGGCTATTCCTCATTGAAGACTGGATGACGTTTAAGGTTCTTATACCCTGAACCACCACTCCCGCAGTGCTGCCCTAGAGTTGGGACCGCGTACTTAAACCCTGTTAGGCATGTACCCTTTCGTTGTCACCGTGAGGTATCAGGGGTCAGCTGAGCAGGGCTGGGGAGTCTGATCCTAAGTGTGTTGTGAGGAGGGAAGAGGGTTGGAAAGAACAAGCTCAGTGTCCCATACACCGCACGACCCCTGAGTTTGTTTGTGAAAGGAAAGGTGGAAGATTCAGATCTGTGTTCCATACACCGCACAACTCCAGATCATTTTTAGGGGAAAGAAGAAGGGGGCGAGGGGGAAGAGAGAGAGAGAGAGAGAGAGGAGAGAGACAGAGGAGGAATAGGAGGATAGGGAAGGTGGTCTGATCAGAAGAGGGGAGGGAGAAAGTAAAGCAAGGAGGGACAGAGTCCCATGTGTTTTGTATTGGGGTTCTATGGTTTGGAGTAAAGCAAGTTTTTTATATCAGTATAACGAAGTGGGCAGGGTAAGCAAGGTTGCCGTGATCCCCTCCCCCAGTCCGCACTGATGGGTGGCTGGTCACTGTTTTCGGGTCGGTGGTGAGGGTATGAGGATCTGTATTTAAGGGAACGAGGACATTTCTGTCCGTGAATCCCCAAAAGCGAAAAACTATGAGGTTTTTCAATGGGAAACCCTCATCTGATTTTAAGGGTACGGGAGCATTTCCAGCTCGCGAAACCCCAAATGCGTAAAAAACGTGAGTTGTTTCCGATTTGTCCCTAGACCTTGTCCGTGCTCACTGGGGACACATCCTCAGTTGTGTGCCTTGAGATCATAGAGTGTTTCGACCGCTTACCACAAGACACTCTCACCCAAGGAGGTCCCACCGAAGATGTGCAGTCTTCTGGGTGTGTCCCTCCTAAACTACTCTACACTAACCACTGTTTTTTGAAAAACTCATAGGAAAACTTGTGGCGTCAAGGTCTAGGTCCCGGTGCGTCCACGGCACAGTCTCTAAGTAGACTGTGGGGCTGAGAGGCCTAGGGAAGGTGGCCTTTTGAAGAAGGTACGTGTGTGGTGTAGTATGGGCCGTTGTGTGTGTGAGGCTATTCCTCTTAGAAGACTGAGTGACGTTTAAGGTTCTGATACCCTGAACCACCACTCCCACAGTGCTGCCCTAGAGTCGGGACCACGTACTTAAACCCTGTTAGGCATGTACCCTTTCGTTGTCACCGTGAGGTATCTGGGGTCAGCTGAGCAGGGCTGGGGAGTCTGATCCTAAGTGTGTTGTGAGGAGGGGAGAGGGTTGGAAAGAACAAGCTCAGTGTCCCATACACCGCACGACCCCTGAGTTTGTTTGTGAAAGGAAAGGTGGAAGATTCAGATCTGTGTTCCATACACCGCACAACTCCAGATCATTTTTAGGGGAAAGAAGAAGGGGGCGAGGGGGAAGAGAGAGAGAGAGAGAGAGAGAGAGAGAGAGACAGAGGAATAGGAGGATAGGGAAGGTGGTCTGATCAGAAGAGGGGAGGGAGAAAGTAAAGAAAGGAGGGACAGAGTCCCATGTGTTTTGTATTGGGGTTCTATGGTTTGGAGTAAAGCAAGTTTTTTATATCAGTATAACGAAGTGGGCAGGGTAAGCAAGGTTGCCGTGATCCCCTCCCCCAGTCCGCACTGATGGGTGGCTGGTCACTGTTTTCGGGTCGGTGGTGAGGGTATGAGGATCTGTATTTAAGGGAACGAGGACATTTCTGTCCGTGAATCCCCAAAAGCGAAAAACTATGAGGTTTTTCAATGGGAAACCCTCATCTGATTTTAAGGGTACGGGAGCATTTCCAGCTCGCGAAATCCCAAATGCGTAAAAAACGTGAGTTGTTTCCGATTTGTCCCTAGACCTTGTCCGTGCTCACAGGGGACACATCCTCAGTTGTGTGCCTTGAGATCATAGAGTGTTTCGACCGCTTACCACAAGACACTCTCACCCAAGGAGGTCCCACCGAAGATGTGCAGTCTTCGGGGTGTGTCCCTCCTAAACTACTCTACATTAACCACTGTTTTTTGAAAAACTCATAGGAAAACTTGTGGCGTCAAGGTCTAGGTCCCGGTGCGTCCACGGCACAGTCCCTAAGTAGACTGTGGGGCTGAGAGGCCAAGGGAAGGTGGCCGTTTGAAGAAGGTACGTGTGTGGTGTAGCATGGGCCGTTGAGTGTGTGAGGCTATTCCTCATTGAAGACTGGATGACGTTTAAGGTTCTTATACCCTGAACCACCACTCCCGCAGTGCTGCCCTAGAGTTGGGACCGCGTACTTAAACCCTGTTAGGCATGTACCCTTTCGTTGTCACCGTGAGGTATCAGGGGTCAGCTGAGCAGGGCTGGGGAGTCTGATCCTAAGTGTGTTGTGAGGAGGGAAGAGGGTTGGAAAGAACAAGCTCAGTGTCCCATACACCGCACGACCCCTGAGTTTGTTTGTGAAAGGAAAGGTGGAAGATTCAGATCTGTGTTCCATACACCGCACAACTCCAGATCATTTTTAGGGGAAAGAAGAAGGGGGCGAGGGGGAAGAGAGAGAGAGAGAGAGAGGAGAGAGACAGAGGAGGAATAGGAGGATAGGGAAGGTGGTCTGATCAGAAGAGGGGAGGGAGAAAGTAAAGCAAGGAGGGACAGAGTCCCATGTGTTTTGTATTGGGGTTCTATGGTTTGGAGTAAAGCAAGTTTTTTATATCAGTATAACGAAGTGGGCAGGGTAAGCAAGGTTGCCGTGATCCCCTCCCCCAGTCCGCACTGATGGGTGGCTGGTCACTGTTTTCGGGTCGGTGGTGAGGGTATGAGGATCTGTATTTAAGGGAACGAGGACATTTCTGTCCGTGAATCCCCAAAAGCGAAAAACTATGAGGTTTTTCAATGGGAAACCCTCATCTGATTTTAAGGGTACGGGAGCATTTCCAGCTCGCAAAACCCCAAATGCGTAAAAAACGTGAGTTGTTTCCGATTTGTCCCTAGACCTTGTCCGTGCTCACTGGGGACACATCCTCAGTTGTGTGCCTTGAGATCATAGAGTGTTTCGACCGCTTACCACAAGACACTCTCACCCAAGGAGGTCCCACCGAAGATGTGCAGTCTTCTGGGTGTGTCCCTCCTAAACTACTCTACACTAACCACTGGTTTTTGAAAAACTCATAGGAAAACTTGTGGCGTCAAGGTCTAGGTCCCGGTGCGTCCACGGCACAGTCCCTAAGTAGACTGTGGGGCTGAGAGGCCTAGGGAAGGTGGCCTTTTGAAGAAGGTACGTGTGTGGTGTAGTATGGGCCGTTGTGTGTGTGAGGCTATTCCTCTTAGAAGACTGAGTGACGTTTAAGGTTCTGATACCCTGAACCACCACTCCCACAGTGCTGCCCTAGAGTCGGGACCACGTACTTAAACCCTGTTAGGCATGTACCCTTTCGTTGTCACCGTGAGGTATCTGGGGTCAGCTGAGCAGGGCTGGGGAGTCTGATCCTAAGTGTGTTGTGAGGAGGGGAGAGGGTTGGAAAGAACAAGCTCAGTGTCCCATACACCGCACGACCCCTGAGTTTGTTTGTGAAAGGAAAGGTGGAAGATTCAGATCTGTGTTCCATACACCGCACAACTCCAGATCATTTTTAGGGGAAAGAAGAAGGGGGCGAGGGGGAAGAGAGAGAGAGAGAGAGAGAGGAGAGAGACAGAGGAGGAATAGGAGGATAGGGAAGGTGGTCTGATCAGAAGAGGGGAGGGAGAAAGTAAAGAAAGGAGGGACAGAGTCCCATGTGTTTTGTATTGGGGTTCTATGGTTTGGAGTAAAGCAAGTTTTTTATATCAGTATAACGAAGTGGGCAGGGTAAGCAAGGTTGCCGTGATCCCCTCCCCCAGTCCGCACTGATGGGTGGCTGGTCACTGTTTTCGGGTCGGTGGTGAGGGTATGAGGATCTGTATTTAAGGGAACGAGGACATTTCTGTCCGTGAATCCCCAAAAGCGAAAAACTATGAGGTTTTTCAATGGGAAACCCTCATCTGATTTTAAGGGTACGGGAGCATTTCCAGCTCGCGAAACCCCAAATGCGTAAAAAACGTGAATTGTTTCCGATTTGTCCCTAGACCTTGTCCGTGCTCACTGGGGACACATCCTCAGTTGTGTGCCTTGAGATCATAGAGTGTTTCGACCGCTTACCACAAGACACTCTCACCCAAGGAGGTCCCACCGAAGATGTGCAGTCTTCGGGGTGTGTCCCTCCTAAACTACTCTACACTAACCACTGGTTTTTGAAAAACTCATAGGAAAACTTGTGGCGTCAAGGTCTAGGTCCCGGTGCGTCCACGGCACAGTCTCTAAGTAGACTGTGGGGCTGAGAGGCCTAGGGAAGGTGGCCTTTTGAAGAAGGTACGTGTGTGGTGTAGTATGGGCCGTTGTGTGTGTGAGGCTATTCCTCTTAGAAGACTGAGTGACGTTTAAGGTTCTGATACCCTGAACCACCACTCCCACAGTGCTGCCCTAGAGTCGGGACCACGTACTTAAACCCTGTTAGGCATGTACCCTTTCGTTGTCACCGTGAGGTATCTGGGGTCAGCTGAGCAGGGCTGGGGAGTCTGATCCTAAGTGTGTTGTGAGGAGGGGAGAGGGTTGGAAAGAACAAGCTCAGTGTCCCATACACCGCACGACCCCTGAGTTTGTTTGTGAAAGGAAAGGTGGAAGATTCAGATCTGTGTTCCATACACCGCACAACTCCAGATCATTTTTAGGGGAAAGAAGAAGGGGGCGAGGGGGAAGAGAGAGAGAGAGAGAGAGAGAGGAGAGAGACAGAGGAGGAATAGGAGGATAGGGAAGGTGGTCTGATCAGAAGAGGGGAGGGAGAAAGTAAAGAAAGGAGGGACAGAGTCCCATGTGTTTTGTATTGGGGTTCTATGGTTTGGAGTAAAGCAAGTTTTTTATATCAGTATAACGAAGTGGGCAGGGTAAGCAAGGTTGCCGTGATCCCCTCCCCCAGTCCGCACTGATGGGTGGCTGGTCACTGTTTTGGGGTCGGTGGTGAGGGTATGAGGATCTGTATTTAAGGGAACGAGGACATTTCTGTCCGTGAATCCCCAAAAGCGAAAAACTGTGAGGTTTTTCAATGGGAAACCCTCATCTGATTTTAAGGGTACGGGAGCATTTCCAGCTCGCGAAACCCCAAATGCGTAAAAAACGTGAGTTGTTTCCGATTTGTCCCTAGACCTTGTCCGTGCTCACTGGGGACACATCCTCAGTTGTGTGCCTTGAGATCATAGAGTGTTTCGACCGCTTACCACAAGACACTCTCACCCAAGGAGGTCCCACCGAAGATGTGCAGTCTTCGGGGTGTGTCCCTCCTAAACTACTCTACATTAACCACTGGTTTTTGAAAAACTCATAGGAAAACTTGTGGCGTCAAGGTCTAGGTCCCGGTGCGTCCACGGCACAGTCTCTAAGTAGACTGTGGGGCTGAGAGGCCTAGGGAAGGTGGCCTTTTGAAGAAGGTACGTGTGTGGTGTAGTATGGGCCGTTGTGTGTGTGAGGCTATTCCTCTTAGAAGACTGAGTGACGTTTAAGGTTCTGATACCCTGAACCACCACTCCCACAGTGCTGCCCTAGAGTCGGGACCACGTACTTAAACCCTGTTAGGCATGTACCCTTTCGTTGTCACCGTGAGGTATCTGGGGTCAGCTGAGCAGGGCTGGGGAGTCTGATCCTAAGTGTGTTGTGAGGAGGGGAGAGGGTTGGAAAGAACAAGCTCAGTGTCCCATACACCGCACGACCCCTGAGTTTGTTTGTGAAAGGAAAGGTGGAAGATTCAGATCTGTGTTCCATACACCGCACAACTCCAGATCATTTTTAGGGGAAAGAAGAAGGGGGCGAGGGGGAAGAGAGAGAGAGAGAGAGAGAGAGAGAGACAGAGGAGGAATAGGAGGATAGGGAAGGTGGTCTGATCAGAAGAGGGGAGGGAGAAAGTAAAGCAAGGAGGGACAGAGTCCCATGTGTTTTGTATTGGGGTTCTATGGTTTGGAGTAAAGCAAGTTTTTTATATCAGTATAACGAAGTGGGCAGGGTAAGCAAGGTTGCCGTGATCCCCTCCCCCAGTCCGCACTGATGGGTGGCTGGTCACTGTTTTCGGGTCGGTGGTGAGGGTATGAGGATCTGTATTTAAGGGAACGAGGACATTTCTGTCCGTGAATCCCCAAAAGTGAAAAACTATGAGGTTTTTCAATGGGAAACCCTCATCTGATTTGAAGGGTACGGGAGCATTTCCAGCTCGCGAAACCCCAAATGCGTAAAAAACGTGAATTGTTTCCGATTTGTCCCTAGACCTTGTCCGTGCTCACTGGGGACACATCCTCAGTTGTGTGCCTTGAGATCATAGAGTGTTTCGACCGCTTACCACAAGACACTCTCACCCAAGGAGGTCCCACCGAAGATGTGCAGTCTTCTGGGTGTGTCCCTCCTAAACTACTCTACACTAACCACTGGTTTTTGAAAAACTCATAGGAAAACTTGTGGCGTCAAGGTCTAGGTCCCGGTGCGTCCACGGCACAGTCTCTAAGTAGACTGTGGGGCTGAGAGGCCTAGGGAAGGTGGCCTTTTGAAGAAGGTACGTGTGTGGTGTAGTATGGGCCGTTGTGTGTGTGAGGCTATTCCTCTTAGAAGACTGAGTGACGTTTAAGGTTCTGATACCCTGAACCACCACTCCCACAGTGCTGCCCTAGAGTCGGGACCACGTACTTAAACCCTGTTAGGCATGTACCCTTTCGTTGTCACCGTGAGGTATCTGGGGTCAGCTGAGCAGGGCTGGGGAGTCTGATCCTAAGTGTGTTGTGAGGAGGGGAGAGGGTTGGAAAGAACAAGCTCAGTGTCCCATACACCGCACGACCCCTGAGTTTGTTTGTGAAAGGAAAGGTGGAAGATTCAGATCTGTGTTCCATACACCGCACAACTCCAGATCATTTTTAGGGGAAAGAAGAAGGGGGCGAGGGGGAAGAGAGAGAGAGAGAGAGAGGAGAGAGACAGAGGAGGAATAGGAGGATAGGGAAGGTGGTCTGATCAGAAGAGGGGAGGGAGAAAGTAAAGAAAGGAGGGACAGAGTCCCATGTGTTTTGTATTGGGGTTCTATGGTTTGGAGTAAAGCAAGTTTTTTATATCAGTATAACGAAGTGGGCAGGGTAAGCAAGGTTGCCGTGATCCCCTCCCCCAGTCCGCACTGATGGGTGGCTGGTCACTGTTTTCGGGTCGGTGGTGAGGGTATGAGGATCTGTATTTAAGGGAACGAGGACATTTCTGTCCGTGAATCCCCAAAAGTGAAAAACTATGAGGTTTTTCAATGGGAAACCCTCATCTGATTTTAAGGGTACGGGAGCATTTCCAGCTCGCGAAACCCCAAATGCGTAAAAAACGTGAGTTGTTTCCGATTTGTCCCTAGACCTTGTCCGTGCTCACTGGGGACACATCCTCAGTTGTGTGCCTTGAGATCATAGAGTGTTTCGACCGCTTACCACAAGACACTCTCACCCAAGGAGGTCCCACCGAAGATGTGCAGTCTTCGGGGTGTGTCCCTCCTAAACTACTCTACACTAACCACTGTTTTTTGAAAAACTCATAGGAAAACTTGTGGCGTCAAGGTCTAGGTCCCGGTGCGTCCACGGCACAGTCTCTAAGTAGACTGTGGGGCTGAGAGGCCTAGGGAAGGTGGCCTTTTGAAGAAGGTACGTGTGTGGTGTAGTATGGGCCGTTGTGTGTGTGAGGCTATTCCTCTTAGAAGACTGAGTGACGTTTAAGGTTCTGATACCCTGAACCACCACTCCCACAGTGCTGCCCTAGAGTCGGGACCACGTACTTAAACCCTGTTAGGCATGTACCCTTTCGTTGTCACCGTGAGGTATCTGGGGTCAGCTGAGCAGGGCTGGGGAGTCTGATCCTAAGTGTGTTGTGAGGAGGGGAGAGGGTTGGAAAGAACAAGCTCAGTGTCCCATACACCGCACGACCCCTGAGTTTGTTTGTGAAAGGAAAGGTGGAAGATTCAGATCTGTGTTCCATACACCGCACAACTCCAGATCATTTTTAGGGGAAAGAAGAAGGGGGCGAGGGGGAAGAGAGAGAGAGAGAGAGAGAGAGAGAGAGACAGAGGAGGAATAGGAGGATAGGGAAGGTGGTCTGATCAGAAGAGGGGAGGGAGAAAGTAAAGAAAGGAGGGACAGAGTCCCATGTGTTTTGTATTGGGGTTCTATGGTTTGGAGTAAAGCAAGTTTTTTATATCAGTATAACGAAGTGGGCAGGGTAAGCAAGGTTGCCGTGATCCCCTCCCCCAGTCCGCACTGATGGGTGGCTGGTCACTGTTTTCGGGTCGGTGGTGAGGGTATGAGGATCTGTATTTAAGGGAACGAGGACATTTCTGTCCGTGAATCCCCAAAAGCGAAAAACTATGAGGTTTTTCAATGGGAAACCCTCATCTGATTTTAAGGGTACGGGAGCATTTCCAGCTCGCGAAACCCCAAATGCGTAAAAAACGTGAGTTGTTTCCGATTTGTCCCTAGACCTTGTCCGTGCTCACTGGGGACACATCCTCAGTTGTGTGCCTTGAGATCATAGAGTGTTTCGACCGCTTACCACAAGACACTCTCACCCAAGGAGGTCCCACCGAAGATGCGCAGTCTTCGGGGTGTGTCCCTCCTAAACTACTCTACACTAACCACTGTTTTTTGAAAAACTCATAGGAAAACTTGTGGCGTCAAGGTCTAGGTCCCGGTGCGTCCACGGCACAGTCCCTAAGTAGACTGTGGGGCTGAGAGGCCAAGGGAAGGTGGCCGTTTGAAGAAGGTACGTGTGTGGTGTAGCATGGGCCGTTGAGTGTGTGAGGCTATTCCTCATTGAAGACTGGATGACGTTTAAGGTTCTTATACCCTGAACCACCACTCCCACAGTGCTGCCCTAGAGTTGGGACCGCGTACTTAAACCCTGTTAGGCATGTACCCTTTCGTTGTCACCGTGAGGTATCAGGGGTCAGCTGAGCAGGGCTGGGGAGTCTGATCCTAAGTGTGTTGTGAGGAGGGAAGAGGGTTGGAAAGAACAAGCTCAGTGTCCCATACACCGCACGACCCCTGAGTTTGTTTGTGAAAGGAAAGGTGGAAGATTCAGATCTGTGTTCCATACACCGCACAACTCCAGATCATTTTTAGGGGAAAGAAGAAGGGGGCGAGGGGGAAGAGAGAGAGAGAGAGAGAGGAGAGAGACAGAGGAGGAATAGGAGGATAGGGAAGGTGGTCTGATCAGAAGAGGGGAGGGAGAAAGTAAAGCAAGGAGGGACAGAGTCCCATGTGTTTTGTATTGGGGTTCTATGGTTTGGAGTAAAGCAAGTTTTTTATATCAGTATAACGAAGTGGGCAGGGTAAGCAAGGTTGCCGTGATCCCCTCCCCCAGTCCGCACTGATGGGTGGCTGGTCACTGTTTTCGGGTCGGTGGTGAGGGTATGAGGATCTGTATTTAAGGGAACGAGGACATTTCTGTCCGTGAATCCCCAAAAGCGAAAAACTATGAGGTTTTTCAATGGGAAACCCTCATCTGATTTGAAGGGTACGGGAGCATTTCCAGCTCGCGAAACCCCAAATGCGTAAAAAACGTGAATTGTTTCCGATTTGTCCCTAGACCTTGTCCGTGCTCACTGGGGACACATCCTCAGTTGTGTGCCTTGAGATCATAGAGTGTTTCGACCGCTTACCACAAGACACTCTCACCCAAGGAGGTCCCACCGAAGATGTGCAGTCTTCTGGGTGTGTCCCTCCTAAACTACTCTACACTAACCACTGTTTTTTGAAAAACTCATAGGAAAACTTGTGGCGTCAAGGTCTAGGTCCCGGTGCGTCCACGGCACAGTCTCTAAGTAGACTGTGGGGCTGAGAGGCCTAGGGAAGGTGGCCTTTTGAAGAAGGTACGTGTGTGGTGTAGTATGGGCCGTTGTGTGTGTGAGGCTATTCCTCTTAGAAGACTGAGTGACGTTTAAGGTTCTGATACCCTGAACCACCACTCCCACAGTGCTGCCCTAGAGTCGGGACCACGTACTTAAACCCTGTTAGGCATGTACCCTTTCGTTGTCACCGTGAGGTATCTGGGGTCAGCTGAGCAGGGCTGGAGAGTCTGATCCTAAGTGTGTTGTGAGGAGGGGAGAGGGTTGGAAAGAACAAGCTCAGTGTCCCATACACCGCACGACCCCTGAGTTTGTTTGTGAAAGGAAAGGTGGAAGATTCAGATCTGTGTTCCATACACCGCACAACTCCAGATCATTTTTAGGGGAAAGAAGAAGGGGGCGAGGGGGAAGAGAGAGAGAGAGAGAGAGAGAGAGAGAGAGAGAGAGAGGGACAGAGGAGGAATAGGAGGATAGGGAAGGTGGTCTGATCAGAAGAAAGAAAAAGAAATTTGGTAGGGGGGGCCCCTGGGTTTTCCCGCCGGAATCCCTCCCTCTTCCTCTTTTTTCCTTGACTTAACGTACCCTCCTTCCCAACCAACTAAACTAAAAAGGGGAGGGAGAAAGTAAAGAAAGGAGGGACAGAGTCCCATGTGTTTTGTATTGGGGTTCTATGGTTTGGAGTAAAGCAAGTTTTTTATATCAGTATAACGAAGTGGGCAGGGTAAGCAAGGTTGCCGTGATCCCCTCCCCCAGTCCGCACTGATGGGTGGCTGGTCACTGTTTTCGGGTCGGTGGTGAGGGTATGAGGATCTGTATTTAAGGGAACGAGGACATTTCTGTCCGTGAATCCCCAAAAGCGAAAAACTATGAGGTTTTTCAATGGGAAACCCTCATCTGATTTTAAGGGTACGGGAGCATTTCCAGCTCGCGAAACCCCAAATGCGTAAAAAACGTGAGTTGTTTCCGATTTGTCCCTAGACCTTGTCCGTGCTCACTGGGGACACATCCTCAGTTGTGTGCCTTGAGATCATAGAGTGTTTCGACCGCTTACCACAAGACACTCTCACCCAAGGAGGTCCCACCGAAGATGCGCAGTCTTCGGGGTGTGTCCCTCCTAAACTACTCTACACTAACCACTGTTTTTTGAAAAACTCATAGGAAAACTTGTGGCGTCAAGGTCTAGGTCCCGGTGCGTCCACGGCACAGTCTCTAAGTAGACTGTGGGGCTGAGAGGCCTAGGGAAGGTGGCCTTTTGAAGAAGGTACGTGTGTGGTGTAGTATGGGCCGTTGTGTGTGTGAGGCTATTCCTCTTAGAAGACTGAGTGACGTTTAAGGTTCTGATACCCTGAACCACCACTCCCACAGTGCTGCCCTACAGTCCGGACCACGTACTTAAACCCTGTTAGGCATGTACCCTTTCGTTGTCACCGTGAGGTATCTGGGGTCAGCTGAGCAGGGCTGGAGAGTCTGATCCTAAGTGTGTTGTGAGGAGGGGAGAGGGTTGGAAAGAACAAGCTCAGTGTCCCATACACCGCACGACCCCTGAGTTTGTTTGTGAAAGGAAAGGTGGAAGATTCAGATCTGTGTTCCATACACCGCACAACTCCAGATCATTTTTAGGGGAAAGAAGAAGGGGGCGAGGGGGAAGAGAGAGAGAGAGAGAGAGAGAGAGAGAGAGAGAGACAGAGGAGGAATAGGAGGATAGGGAAGGTGGTCTGATCAGAAGAAAAAAGAAAAATTATTTTTTTTTTTATTAATTTATTTATTTAAAAAAAAATAAAAAAAAATTTATTAATTAAAAAAAATTTATATAAAGGGGGGGTTCTTATAAAAACCCCCCAAATTTGTGGGTTTTTTTTTTTTTTTAGAAAAACCTTTAATATTCAAAAGGAAAAATGACCCCTCCAATATACAATTTTAATTTTTTTTTTTTTTATTTAGGATTTAACGGTAACCCTCCGGTTCCAAAACAAACTAAAAGAGGGGAGGGAGAAAGTAAAGAAAGGAGGGACAGAGTCCCATGTGTTTTGTATTGGGGTTCTATGGTTTGGAGTAAAGCAAGTTTTTTATATCAGTATAACGAAGTGGGCAGGGTAAGCAAGGTTGCCGTGATCCCCTCCCCCAGTCCGCACTGATGGGTGGCTGGTCACTGTTTTCGGGTCGGTGGTGAGGGTATGAGGATCTGTATTTAAGGGAACGAGGACATTTCTGTCCGTGAATCCCCAAAAGCGAAAAACTATGAGGTTTTTCAATGGGAAACCCTCATCTGATTTGAAGGGTACGGGAGCATTTCCAGCTCGCGAAACCCCAAATGCGTAAAAAACGTGAGTTGTTTCCGATTTGTCCCTAGACCTTGTCCGTGCTCACTGGGGACACATCCTCAGTTGTGTGCCTTGAGATCATAGAGTGTTTCGACCGCTTACCACAAGACACTCTCACCCAAGGAGGTCCCACCGAAGATGTGCAGTCTTCGGGGTGTGTCCCTCCTAAACTACTCTACACTAACCACTGGTTTTTGAAAAACTCATAGGAAAACTTGTGGCGTCAAGGTCTAGGTCCCGGTGCGTCCACGGCACAGTCCCTAAGTAGACTGTGGGGCTGAGAGGCCAAGGGAAGGTGGCCGTTTGAAGAAGGTACGTGTGTGGTGTAGCATGGGCCGTTGTGTGTGTGAGGCTATTCCTCATTGAAGACTGGATGACGTTTAAGGTTCTTATACCCTGAACCACCACTCCCACAGTGCTGCCCTAGAGTTGGGACCGCGTACTTAAACCCTGTTAGGCATGTACCCTTTCGTTGTCACCGTGAGGTATCAGGGGTCAGCTGAGCAGGGCTGGGGAGTCTGATCCTAAGTGTGTTGTGAGGAGGGGAGAGGGTTGGAAAGAACAAGCTCAGTGTCCCATACACCGCACGACCCCTGAGTTTGTTTGTGAAAGGAAAGGTGGAAGATTCAGATCTGTGTTCCATACACCGCACAACTCCAGATCATTTTTAGGGGAAAGAAGAAGGGGGCGAGGGGGAAGAGAGAGAGAGAGAGAGAGAGAGAGAGACAGAGGAGGAATAGGAGGATAGGGAAGGTGGTCTGATCAGAAGAGGGGAGGGAGAAAGTAAAGCAAGGAGGGACAGAGTCCCATGTGTTTTGTATTGGGGTTCTATGGTTTGGAGTAAAGCAAGTTTTTTATATCAGTATAACGAAGTGGGCAGGGTAAGCAAGGTTGCCGTGATCCCCTCCCCCAGTCCGCACTGATGGGTGGCTGGTCACTGTTTTCGGGTCGGTGGTGAGGGTATGAGGATCTGTATTTAAGGGAACGAGGACATTTCTGTCCGTGAATCCCCAAAAGTGAAAAACTATGAGGTTTTTCAATGGGAAACCCTCATCTGATTTGAAGGGTACGGGAGCATTTCCAGCTCGCGAAACCCCAAATGCGTAAAAAACGTGAATTGTTTCCGATTTGTCCCTAGACCTTGTCCGTGCTCACTGGGGACACATCCTCAGTTGTGTGCCTTGAGATCATAGAGTGTTTCGACCGCTTACCACAAGACACTCTCACCCAAGGAGGTCCCACCGAAGATGCGCAGTCTTCGGGGTGTGTCCCTCCTAAACTACTCTACACTAACCACTGGTTTTTGAAAAACTCATAGGAAAACTTGTGGCGTCAAGGTCTAGGTCCCGGTGCGTCCACGGCACAGTCTCTAAGTAGACTGTGGGGCTGAGAGGCCTAGCGAAGGTGGCCTTTTGAAGAAGGTACGTGTGTGGTGTAGTATGGGCCGTTGTGTGTGTGAGGCTATTCCTCTTAGAAGACTGAGTGACGTTTAAGGTTCTGATACCCTGAACCACCACTCCCACAGTGCTGCCCTAGAGTTGGGACCGCGTACTTAAACCCTGTTAGGCATGTACCCTTTCGTTGTCACCGTGAGGTATCAGGGGTCAGCTGAGCAGGGCTGGAGAGTCTGATCCTAAGTGTGTTGTGAGGAGGGAAGAGGGTTGGAAAGAACAAGCTCAGTGTCCCATACACCGCACGACCCCTGAGTTTGTTTGTGAAAGGAAAGGTGGAAAATTCAGATCTGTGTTCCATACACCGCACAACTCCAGATCATTTTTAGGGGAAAGAAGAAGGGGGCGAGGGGGAAGAGAGAGAGAGAGAGAGAGAGGAGAGAGACAGAGGAGGAATAGGAGGATAGGGAAGGTGGTCTGATCAGAAGAGGGGAGGGAGAAAGTAAAGCAAGGAGGGACAGAGTCCCATGTGTTTTGTATTGGGGTTCTATGGTTTGGAGTAAAGCAAGTTTTTTATATCAGTATAACGAAGTGGGCAGGGTAAGCAAGGTTGCCGTGATCCCCTCCCCCAGTCCGCACTGATGGGTGGCTGGTCACTGTTTTGGGGTCAGTGGTGAGGGTATGAGGATCTGTATTTAAGGGAACGAGGACATTTCTGTCCGTGAATCCCCAAAAGTGAAAAACTATGAGGTTTTTCAATGGGAAACCCTCATCTGATTTGAAGGGTACGGGAGCATTTCCAGCTCGCGAAACCCCAAATGCGTAAAAAACGTGAATTGTTTCCGATTTGTCCCTAGACCTTGTCCGTGCTCACTGGGGACACATCCTCAGTTGTGTGCCTTGAGATCATAGAGTGTTTCGACCGCTTACCACAAGACACTCTCACCCAAGGAGGTCCCACCGAAGATGTGCAGTCTTCTGGGTGTGTCCCTCCTAAACTACTCTACACTAACCACTGGTTTTTGAAAAACTCATAGGAAAACTTGTGGCGTCAAGGTCTAGGTCCCGGTGCGTCCACGGCACAGTCTCTAAGTAGACTGTGGGGCTGAGAGGCCTAGGGAAGGTGGCCTTTTGAAGAAGGTACGTGTGTGGTGTAGTATGGGCCGTTGTGTGTGTGAGGCTATTCCTCTTAGAAGACTGAGTGACGTTTAAGGTTCTGATACCCTGAACCACCACTCCCACAGTGCTGCCCTAGAGTCGGGACCACGTACTTAAACCCTGTTAGGCATGTACCCTTTCGTTGTCACCGTGAGGTATCTGGGGTCAGCTGAGCAGGGCTGGGGAGTCTGATCCTAAGTGTGTTGTGAGGAGGGGAGAGGGTTGGAAAGAACAAGCTCAGTGTCCCATACACCGCACGACCCCTGAGTTTGTTTGTGAAAGGAAAGGTGGAAGATTCAGATCTGTGTTCCATACACCGCACAACTCCAGATCATTTTTAGGGGAAAGAAGAAGGGGGCGAGGGGGAAGAGAGAGAGAGAGAGAGAGAGAGGAGAGAGACAGAGGAGGAATAGGAGGATAGGGAAGGTGGTCTGATCAGAAGAGGGGAGGGAGAAAGTAAAGAAAGGAGGGACAGAGTCCCATGTGTTTTGTATTGGGGTTCTATGGTTTGGAGTAAAGCAAGTTTTTTATATCAGTATAACGAAGTGGGCAGGGTAAGCAAGGTTGCCGTGATCCCCTCCCCCAGTCCGCACTGATGGGTGGCTGGTCACTGTTTTCGGGTCGGTGGTGAGGGTATGAGGATCTGTATTTAAGGGAACGAGGACATTTCTGTCCGTGAATCCCCAAAAGCGAAAAACTATGAGGTTTTTCAATGGGAAACCCTCATCTGATTTTAAGGGTACGGGAGCATTTCCAGCTCGCGAAACCCCAAATGCGTAAAAAACGTGAGTTGTTTCCGATTTGTCCCTAGACCTTGTCCGTGCTCACTGGGGACACATCCTCAGTTGTGTGCCTTGAGATCATAGAGTGTTTCGACCGCTTACCACAAGACACTCTCACCCAAGGAGGTCCCACCGAAGATGTGCAGTCTTCGGGGTGTGTCCCTCCTAAACTACTCTACACTAACCACTGGTTTTTGAAAAACTCATAGGAAAACTTGTGGCGTCAAGGTCTAGGTCCCGGTGCGTCCACGGCACAGTCTCTAAGTAGACTGTGGGGCTGAGAGGCCTAGGGAAGGTGGCCTTTTGAAGAAGGTACGTGTGTGGTGTAGTATGGGCCGTTGTGTGTGTGAGGCTATTCCTCTTAGAAGACTGAGTGACGTTTAAGGTTCTGATACCCTGAACCACCACTCCCACAGTGCTGCCCTAGAGTCGGGACCACGTACTTAAACCCTGTTAGGCATGTACCCTTTCGTTGTCACCGTGAGGTATCTGGGGTCAGCTGAGCAGGGCTGGGGAGTCTGATCCTAAGTGTGTTGTGAGGAGGGGAGAGGGTTGGAAAGAACAAGCTCAGTGTCCCATACACCGCACGACCCCTGAGTTTGTTTGTGAAAGGAAAGGTGGAAGATTCAGATCTGTGTTCCATACACCGCACAACTCCAGATCATTTTTAGGGGAAAGAAGAAGGGGGCGAGGGGGAAGAGAGAGAGAGAGAGAGAGAGAGAGAGAGAGACAGAGGAGGAATAGGAGGATAGGGAAGGTGGTCTGATCAGAAGAGGGGAGGGAGAAAGTAAAGAAAGGAGGGACAGAGTCCCATGTGTTTTGTATTGGGGTTCTATGGTTTGGAGTAAAGCAAGTTTTTTATATCAGTATAACGAAGTGGGCAGGGTAAGCAAGGTTGCCGTGATCCCCTCCCCCAGTCCGCACTGATGGGTGGCTGGTCACTGTTTTCGGGTCGGTGGTGAGGGTATGAGGATCTGTATTTAAGGGAACGAGGACATTTCTGTCCGTGAATCCCCAAAAGCGAAAAACTATGAGGTTTTTCAATGGGAAACCCTCATCTGATTTTAAGGGTACGGGAGCATTTCCAGCTCGCGAAACCCCAAATGCGTAAAAAACGTGAGTTGTTTCCGATTTGTCCCTAGACCTTGTCCGTGCTCACTGGGGACACATCCTCAGTTGTGTGCCTTGAGATCATAGAGTGTTTCGACCGCTTACCACAAGACACTCTCACCCAAGGAGGTCCCACCGAAGATGTGCAGTCTTCTGGGTGTGTCCCTCCTAAACTACTCTACACTAACCACTGTTTTTTGAAAAACTCATAGGAAAACTTGTGGCGTCAAGGTCTAGGTCCCGGTGCGTCCACGGCACAGTCTCTAAGTAGACTGTGGGGCTGAGAGGCCTAGGGAAGGTGGCCTTTTGAAGAAGGTACGTGTGTGGTGTAGTATGGGCCGTTGTGTGTGTGAGGCTATTCCTCTTAGAAGACTGAGTGACGTTTAAGGTTCTGATACCCTGAACCACCACTCCCACAGTGCTGCCCTAGAGTCGGGACCACGTACTTAAACCCTGTTAGGCATGTACCCTTTCGTTGTCACCGTGAGGTATCTGGGGTCAGCTGAGCAGGGCTGGGGAGTCTGATCCTAAGTGTGTTGTGAGGAGGGGAGAGGGTTGGAAAGAACAAGCTCAGTGTCCCATACACCGCACGACCCCTGAGTTTGTTTGTGAAAGGAAAGGTGGAAGATTCAGATCTGTGTTCCATACACCGCACAACTCCAGATCATTTTTAGGGGAAAGAAGAAGGGGGCGAGGGGGAAGAGAGAGAGAGAGAGAGAGGAGAGAGACAGAGGAGGAATAGGAGGATAGGGAAGGTGGTCTGATCAGAAGAGGGGAGGGAGAAAGTAAAGAAAGGAGGGACAGAGTCCCATGTGTTTTGTATTGGGGTTCTATGGTTTGGAGTAAAGCAAGTTTTTTATATCAGTATAACGAAGTGGGCAGGGTAAGCAAGGTTGCCGTGATCCCCTCCCCCAGTCCGCACTGATGGGTGGCTGGTCACTGTTTTCGGGTCGGTGGTGAGGGTATGAGGATCTGTATTTAAGGGAACGAGGACATTTCTGTCCGTGAATCCCCAAAAGCGAAAAACTATGAGGTTTTTCAATGGGAAACCCTCATCTGATTTTAAGGGTACGGGAGCATTTCCAGCTCGCGAAACCCCAAATGCGTAAAAAACGTGAGTTGTTTCCGATTTGTCCCTAGACCTTGTCCGTGCTCACTGGGGACACATCCTCAGTTGTGTGCCTTGAGATCATAGAGTGTTTCGACCGCTTACCACAAGACACTCTCACCCAAGGAGGTCCCACCGAAGATGTGCAGTCTTCTGGGTGTGTCCCTCCTAAACTACTCTACACTAACCACTGTTTTTTGAAAAACTCATAGGAAAACTTGTGGCGTCAAGGTCTAGGTCCCGGTGCGTCCACGGCACAGTCTCTAAGTAGACTGTGGGGCTGAGAGGCCTAGGGAAGGTGGCCTTTTGAAGAAGGTACGTGTGTGGTGTAGTATGGGCCGTTGTGTGTGTGAGGCTATTCCTCTTAGAAGACTGAGTGACGTTTAAGGTTCTGATACCCTGAGCCACCACTCCCACAGTGCTGCCCTAGAGTCGGGACCACGTACTTAAACCCTGTTAGGCATGTACCCTTTCGTTGTCACCGTGAGGTATCTGGGGTCAGCTGAGCAGGGCTGGGGAGTCTGATCCTAAGTGTGTTGTGAGGAGGGGAGAGGGTTGGAAAGAACAAGCTCAGTGTCCCATACACCGCACGACCCCTGAGTTTGTTTGTGAAAGGAAAGGTGGAAGATTCAGATCTGTGTTCCATACACCGCACAACTCCAGATCATTTTTAGGGGAAAGAAGAAGGGGGCGAGGGGGAAGAGAGAGAGAGAGAGAGAGAAAGGAGAGAGACAGAGGAGGAATAGGAGGATAGGGAAGGTGGTCTGATCAGAAGAGGGGAGGGAGAAAGTAAAGAAAGGAGGGACAGAGTCCCATGTGTTTTGTATTGGGGTTCTATGGTTTGGAGTAAAGCAAGTTTTTTATATCAGTATAACGAAGTGGGCAGGGTAAGCAAGGTTGCCGTGATCCCCTCCCCCAGTCCGCACTGATAGGTGGCTGGTCACTGTTTTCGGGTCGGTGGTGAGGGTATGAGGATCTGTATTTAAGGGAACGAGGACATTTCTGTCCGTGAATCCCCAAAAGCGAAAAACTATGAGGTTTTTCAATGGGAAACCCTCATCTGATTTGAAGGGTACGGGAGCATTTCCAGCTCGCGAAACCCCAAATGCGTAAAAAACGTGAATTGTTTCCGATTTGTCCCTAGACCTTGTCCGTGCTCACTGGGGACACATCCTCAGTTGTGTGCCTTGAGATCATAGAGTGTTTCGACCGCTTACCACAAGACACTCTCACCCAAGGAGGTCCCACCGAAGATGTGCAGTCTTCTGGGTGTGTCCCTCCTAAACTACTCTACACTAACCACTGGTTTTTGAAAAACTCATAGGAAAACTTGTGGCGTCAAGGTCTAGGTCCCGGTGCGTCCACGGCACAGTCCCTAAGTAGACTGTGGGGCTGAGAGGCCAAGGGAAGGTGGCCGTTTGAAGAAGGTACGTGTGTGGTGTAGCATGGGCCGTTGAGTGTGTGAGGCTATTCCTCATTGAAGACTGGATGACGTTTAAGGTTCTTATACCCTGAACCACCACTCCCACAGTGCTGCCCTAGAGTTGGGACCGCGTACTTAAACCCTGTTAGCCATGTACCCTTTCGTTGTCACCGTGAGGTATCAGGGGTCAGCTGAGCAGGGCTGGAGAGTCTGATCCTAAGTGTGTTGTGAGGAGGGGAGAGGGTTGGAAAGAACAAGCTCAGTGTCCCATACACCGCACGACCCCTGAGTTTGTTTGTGAAAGGAAAGGTGGAAGATTCAGATCTGTGTTCCATACACCGCACAACTCCAGATCATTTTTAGGGGAAAGAAGAAGGGGGCGAGGGGGAAGAGAGAGAGAGAGAGAGAGGAGAGAGACAGAGGAGGAATAGGAGGATAGGGAAGGTGGTCTGATCAGAAGAGGGGAGGGAGAAAGTAAAAAAGGAGGGACAGAGTCCCATGTGTTTTGTATTGGGGTTCTATGGTTTGGAGTAAAGCAAGTTTTTTATATCAGTATAACGAAGTGGGCAGGGTAAGCAAGGTTGACGTGATCCCCTCCCCCAGTCCGCACTGATGGGTGGCTGGTCACTGTTTTCGGGTCGGTGGTGAGGGTATGAGGATCTGTATTTAAGGGAACGAGGACATTTCTGTCCGTGAATCCCCAAAAGCGAAAAACTATGAGGTTTTTCAATGGGAAACCCTCATCTGATTTGAATGGTACGGGAGCATTTCCAGCTCGCGAAACCCCAAATGCGTAAAAAACGTGAATTGTTTCCGATTTGTCCCTAGACCTTGTCCGTGCTCACTGGGGACACATCCTCAGTTGTGTGCCTTGAGATCATAGAGTGTTTCGACCGCTTACCACAAGACACTCTCACCCAAGGAGGTCCCACCGAAGATGCGCAGTCTTCTGGGTGTGTCCCTCCTAAACTACTCTACACTAACCACTGTTTTTTGAAAAACTCATAGGAAAACTTGTGGTCAAGTCTAGGTCCCGGTGCGTCCACGGCACAGTCTCTAAGTAGACTGTGGGGCTGAGAGGCCTAGGGAAGGTGGCCTTTTGAAGAAGGTACGTGTGTGGTGTAGTATGGGCCGTTGTGTGTGTGAGGCTATTCCTCTTAGAAGACTGAGTGACGTTTAAGGTTCTGATACCCTGAACCACCACTCCCACAGTGCTGCCCTAGAGTCGGGACCACGTACTTAAACCCTGTTAGGCATGTACCCTTTCGTTGTCACCGTGAGGTATCTGGGGTCAGCTGAGCAGGGCTGGAGAGTCTGATCCTAAGTGTGTTGTGAGGAGGGGAGAGGGTTGGAAAGAACAAGCTCAGTGTCCCATACACCGCACGACCCCTGAGTTTGTTTGTGAAAGGAAAGGTGGAAGATTCAGATCTGTGTTCCATACACCGCACAACTCCAGATCATTTTTAGGGGAAAGAAGAAGGGGGCGAGGGGGAGAGAGAGAGAGAGAGAGAGAGAGGGAGAGAGACAGAGGAGGAATAGGAGGATAGGGAAGGTGGTCTGATCAGAAGAAAAAAAAAAAAAAAACTTTATTAATTTTATCACAAAAAAAAAAAAAAATTTTTTTTTTAATTAAATTAATAATTAATAAAAAAATAAAAAAAAAAAAAAAAAATTAATTGAAAAAAGAAAGATTGAGGGGGGGGGCCCTTCCACCCCCCCCCCCCGGTTGGGTGTGGGTTTGTTTCCTTTGGAGCACCCCCCCAGTGCCCAAGAGGGAAACCGCCCCCCCCCCACCACCAATTCCCCCCCATTTTTTTGTCCATTTCAGGACTTAACCGGTGACCCCCCGTTCCCAAGCCAACTAAACAAAAGAGGGGAGAGAGAAAGTAAAGAAAGGAGGGACAGAGTCCCATGTGTTTTGTATTGGGGTTCTATGGTTTGGAGTAAAGCAAGTTTTTTATATCAGTATAACGAAGTGGGCAGGGTAAGCAAGGTTGCCGTGATCCCCTCCCCCAGTCCGCACTGATGGGTGGCTGGTCACTGTTTTCGGGTCGGTGGTGAGGGTATGAGGATCTGTATTTAAGGGAACGAGGACATTTCTGTCCGTGAATCCCCAAAAGCGAAAAACTATGAGGTTTTTCAATGGGAAACCCTCATCTGATTTTAAGGGTACGGGAGCATTTCCAGCTCGCGAAACCCCAAATGCGTAAAAAACGTGAATTGTTTCCGATTTGTCCCTAGACCTTGTCCGTGCTCACTGGGGACACATCCTCAGTTGTGTGCCTTGAGATCATAGAGTGTTTCGACCGCTTACCACAAGACACTCTCACCCAAGGAGGTCCCACCGAAGATGTGCAGTCTTCTGGGTGTGTCCCTCCTAAACTACTCTACACTAACCACTGGTTTTTGAAAAACTCATAGGAAAACTTGTGGCGTCAAGGTCTAGGTCCCGGTGCGTCCACGGCACAGTCTCTAAGTAGACTGTGGGGCTGAGAGGCCAAGGGAAGGTGGCCTTTTGAAGAAGGTACGTGTGTGGTGTAGTATGGGCCGTTGTGTGTGTGAGGCTATTCCTCTTAGAAGACTGAGTGACGTTTAAGGTTCTGATACCCTGAACCACCACTCCCACAGTGCTGCCCTAGAGTCGGGACCACGTACTTAAACCCTGTTAGGCATGTACCCTTTCGTTGTCACCGTGAGGTATCTGGGGTCAGCTGAGCAGGGCTGGGGAGTCTGATCCTAAGTGTGTTGTGAGGAGGGGAGAGGGTTGGAAAGAACAAGCTCAGTGTCCCATACACCGCACGACCCCTGAGTTTGTTTGTGAAAGGAAAGGTGGAAGATTCAGATCTGTGTTCCATACACCGCACAACTCCAGATCATTTTTAGGGGAAAGAAGAAGGGGGCGAGGGGGAAGAGAGAGAGAGAGAGAGAGGAGAGAGACAGAGGAGGAATAGGAGGATAGGGAAGGTGGTTTGATCAGAAGAGGGGAGGGAGAAAGTAAAGCAAGGAGGGACAGAGTCCCATGTGTTTTGTATTGGGGTTCTATGGTTTGGAGTAAAGCAAGTTTTTTATATCAGTATAACGAAGTGGGCAGGGTAAGCAAGGTTGCCGTGATCCCCTCCCCCAGTCCGCACTGATGGGTGGCTGGTCACTGTTTTCGGGTCGGTGGTGAGGGTATGAGGATCTGTATTTAAGGGAACGAGGACATTTCTGTCCGTGAATCCCCAAAAGATGAAAAACTATGAGGTTTTTCAATGGGAAACCCTCATCTGATTTTAAGGGTACGGGAGCATTTCCAGCTCGCGAAATCCCAAATGCGTAAAAAACGTGAGTTGTTTCCGATTTGTCCCTAGACCTTGTCCGTGCTCACAGGGGACACATCCTCAGTTGTGTGCCTTGAGATCATAGAGTGTTTCGACCGCTTACCACAAGACACTCTCACCCAAGGAGGTCCCACCGAAGATGCGCAGTCTTCGGGGTGTGTCCCTCCTAAACTACTCTACATTAACCACTGTTTTTTGAAAAACTCATAGGAAAACTTGTGGCGTCAAGGTCTAGGTCCCGGTGCGTCCACGGCACAGTCCCTAAGTAGACTGTGGGGCTGAGAGGCCAAGGGAAGGTGGCCGTTTGAAGAAGGTACGTGTGTGGTGTAGCATGGGCCGTTGAGTGTGTGAGGCTATTCCTCATTGAAGACTGGATGACGTTTAAGGTTCTTATACCCTGAACCACCACTCCCGCAGTGCTGCCCTAGAGTTGGGACCGCGTACTTAAACCCTGTTAGGCATGTACCCTTTCGTTGTCACCGTGAGGTATCAGGGGTCAGCTGAGCAGGGCTGGGGAGTCTGATCCTAAGTGTGTTGTGAGGAGGGAAGAGGGTTGGAAAGAACAAGCTCAGTGTCCCATACACCGCACGACCCCTGAGTTTGTTTGTGAAAGGAAAGGTGGAAGATTCAGATCTGTGTTCCATACACCGCACAACTCCAGATCATTTTTAGGGGAAAGAAGAAGGGGGCGAGGGGGAAGAGAGAGAGAGAGAGAGAGAGGAGAGAGACAGAGGAGGAATAGGAGGATAGGGAAGGTGGTCTGATCAGAAGAGGGGAGGGAGAAAGTAAAGCAAGGAGGGACAGAGTCCCATGTGTTTTGTATTGGGGTTCTATGGTTTGGAGTAAAGCAAGTTTTTTATATCAGTATAACGAAGTGGGCAGGGTAAGCAAGGTTGCCGTGATCCCCTCCCCCAGTCCGCACTGATGGGTGGCTGGTCACTGTTTTCGGGTCGGTGGTGAGGGTATGAGGATCTGTATTTAAGGGAACGAGGACATTTCTGTCCGTGAATCCCCAAAAGCGAAAAACTATGAGGTTTTTCAATGGGAAACCCTCATCTGATTTTAAGGGTACTGGAGCATTTCCAGCTCGCGAAACCCCAAATGCGTAAAAAACGTGAGTTGTTTCCGATTTGTCCCTAGACCTTGTCCGTGCTCACTGGGGACACATCCTCAGTTGTGTGCCTTGAGATCATAGAGTGTTTCGACCGCTTACCACAAGACACTCTCACCCAAGGAGGTCCCACCGAAGATGCGCAGTCTTCGGGGTGTGTCCCTCCTAAACTACTCTACACTAACCACTGTTTTTTGAAAAACTCATAGGAAAACTTGTGGTGTCAAGGTCTAGGTCCCGGTGTGTCCACGGCACAGTCTCTAAGTAGACTGTGGGGCTGAGAGGCCTAGGGAAGGTGGCCTTTTGAAGAAGGTACGTGTGTGGTGTAGTATGGGCTGTTGAGTGTGTGAGGCTATTCCTCTTAGAAGACTGAGATGACGTTTAAGGTTCTGATACCCTGAACCACCACTCCCACAGTGCTGCCCTAGAGTCGGGACCACGTACTTAAACCCTGTTAGGCATGTACCCTTTCGTTGTCACCGTGAGGTATCTGGGGTCAGCTGAGCAGGGCTGGAGAGTCTGATCCTAAGTGTGTTGTGAGGAGGGGAGAGGGTTGGAAAGAACAAGCTCAGTGTCCCATACACCGCACAACCCCTGAGTTTGTTTGTGAAAGGAAAGGTGGAAGATTCAGATCTGTGTTCCATACACCGCACAACTCCAGATCATTTTTAGGGGAAAGAAGAAGGGGGCGAGGGGGAAGAGAGAGAGAGAGAGAGAGAGAGAGAGGAGAGAGACAGAGGAGGAATAGGAGGATAGGGAAGGTGGTCTGATCAGAAGAGGGGAGGGAGAAAGTAAAGAAAGGAGGGACAGAGTCCCATGTGTTTTGTATTGGGGTTCTATGGTTTGGAGTAAAGCAAGTTTTTTATATCAGTATAACGAAGTGGGCAGGGTAAGCAAGGTTGCCGTGATCCCCTCCCCCAGTCCGCACTGATGGGTGGCTGGTCACTGTTTTCGGGTCGGTGGTGAGGGTATGAGGATCTGTATTTAAGGGAACGAGGACATTTCTGTCCGTGAATCCCCAAAAGCGAAAAACTATGAGGTTTTTCAATGGGAAACCCTCATCTGATTTGAAGGGTACGGGAGCATTTCCAGCTCGCGAAACCCCAAATGCGTAAAAAACGTGAATTGTTTCCGATTTGTCCCTAGACCTTGTCCGTGCTCACTGGGGACACATCCTCAGTTGTGTGCCTTGAGATCATAGAGTGTTTCGACCGCTTACCACAAGACACTCTCACCCAAGGAGGTCCCACCGAAGATGTGCAGTCTTCTGGGTGTGTCCCTCCTAAACTACTCTACACGAACCACTGGTTTTTGAAAAACTCATAGGAAAACTTGTGGCGTCAAGGTCTAGGTCCCGGTGCGTCCACGGCACAGTCTCTAAGTAGACTGTGGGGCTGAGAGGCCTAGGGAAGGTGGCCTTTTGAAGAAGGTACGTGTGTGGTGTAGTATGGGCCGTTGTGTGTGTGAGGCTATTCCTCTTAGAAGACTGAGTGACGTTTAAGGTTCTGATACCCTGAACCACCACTCCCACAGTGCTGCCCTAGAGTCGGGACCACGTACTTAAACCCTGTTAGGCATGTACCCTTTCGTTGTCACCGTGAGGTATCTGGGGTCAGCTGAGCAGGGCTGGGGAGTCTGATCCTAAGTGTGTTGTGAGGAGGGGAGAGGGTTGGAAAGAACAAGCTCAGTGTCCCATACACCGCACGACCCCTGAGTTTGTTTGTGAAAGGAAAGGTGGAAGATTCAGATCTGTGTTCCATACACCGCACAACTCCAGATCATTTTTAGGGGAAAGAAGAAGGGGGCGAGGGGGAAGAGAGAGAGAGAGAGAGAGAGAGGAGAGAGACAGAGGAGGAATAGGAGGATAGGGAAGGTGGTCTGATCAGAAGAGGGGAGGGAGAAAGTAAAGAAAGGAGGGACAGAGTCCCATGTGTTTTGTATTGGGGTTCTATGGTTTGGAGTAAAGCAAGTTTTTTATATCAGTATAACGAAGTGGGCAGGGTAAGCAAGGTTGCCGTGATCCCCTCCCCCAGTCCGCACTGATGGGTGGCTGGTCACTGTTTTGGGGTCGGTGGTGAGGGTATGAGGATCTGTATTTAAGGGAATGAGGACATTTCTGTCCGTGAATCCCCAAAAGCGAAAAACTATGAGGTTTTTCAATGGGAAACCCTCATCTGATTTTAAGGGTACGGGAGCACTTCCAGCTCGCGAAACCCCAAATGCGTAAAAAACCTGAGTTGTTTCCGATTTGTCCCTAGACCTTGTCCGTGCTCACTGGGGACACATCCTCAGTTGTGTGCCTTGAGATCATAGAGTGTTTCGACCGCTTACCACAAGACACTCTCACCCAAGGAGGTCCCACCGAAGATGCGCAGTCTTCGGGGTGTGTCCCTCCTAAACTACTCTACACTAACCACTGGTTTTTGAAAAACTCATAGGAAAACTTGTGGTGTCAAGGTCTAGGTCCCGGTGTGTCCACGGCACAGTCTCTAAGTAGACTGTGGGGCTGAGAGGCCTAGGGAAGGTGGCCGTTTGAAGAAGGTACGTGTGTGGTGTAGCATGGGCTGTTGAGTGTGTGAGGCTATTCCTCTTAGAAGACTGAATGACGTTTAAGGTTCTGATACCCTGAACCACCACTCCCACAGTGCTGCCCTAGAGTCGGGACCACGTACTTAAACCCTGTTAGGCATGTACCCTTTCGTTGTCACCGTGAGGTATCTGGGGTCAGCTGAGCAGGGCTGGGGAGTCTGATCCTAAGTGTGTTGTGAGGAGGGGAGAGGGTTGGAAAGAACAAGCTCAGTGTCCCATACACCGCACGACCCCTGAGTTTGTTTGTGAAAGGAAAGGTGGAAGATTCAGATCTGTGTTCCATACACCGCACAACTCCAGATCATTTTTAGGGGAAAGAAGAAGGGGGCGAGGGGGAAGAGAGAGAGAGAGAGAGAGGAGAGAGACAGAGGAGGAATAGGAGGATAGGGAAGGTGGTTTGATCAGAAGAGGGGAGAGAGAAAGTAAAGAAAGGAGGGACAGAGTCCCATGTGTTTTGTATTGGGGTTCTATGGTTTGGAGTAAAGCAAGTTTTTTATATCAGTATAACGAAGTGGGCAGGGTAAGCAAGGTTGCCGTGATCCCCTCCCCCAGTCCGCACTGATGGGTGGCTGGTCACTGTTTTCGGGTCGGTGGTGAGGGTATGAGGATCTGTATTTAAGGGAACGAGGACATTTCTGTCCGTGAATCCCCAAAAGCGAAAAACTATGAGGTTTTTCAATGGGAAACCCTCATCTGATTTTAAGGGTACGGGAGCATTTCCAGCTCGCGAAACCCCAAATGCGTAAAAAACGTGAGTTGTTTCCGATTTGTCCCTAGACCTTGTCCGTGCTCACAGGGGACACATCCTCAGTTGTGTGCCTTGAGATCATAGAGTGTTTCGACCGCTTACCACAAGACACTCTCACCCAAGGAGGTCCCACCGAAGATGCGCAGTCTTCGGGGTGTGTCCCTCCTAAACTACTCTACATTAACCACTGTTTTTTGAAAAACTCATAGGAAAACTTGTGGCGTCAAGGTCTAGGTCCCGGTGCGTCCACGGCACAGTCCCTAAGTAGACTGTGGGGCTGAGAGGCCAAGGGAAGGTGGCCGTTTGAAGAAGGTACGTGTGTGGTGTAGCATGGGCCGTTGAGTGTGTGAGGCTATTCCTCATTGAAGACTGAATGACGTTTAAGGTTCTTATACCCTGAACCACCACTCCCACAGTGCTGCCCTAGAGTTGGGACCGCGTACTTAAACCCTGTTAGGCATGTACCCTTTCGTTGTCACCGTGAGGTATCAGGGGTCAGCTGAGCAGGGCTGGAGAGTCTGATCCTAAGTGTGTTGTGAGGAGGGGAGAGGGTTGGAAAGAACAAGCTCAGTGTCCCATACACCGCACGACCCCTGAGTTTGTTTGTGAAAGGAAAGGTGGAAGATTCAGATCTGTGTTCCATACACCGCACAACTCCAGATCATTTTTAGGGGAAAGAAGAAGGGGGCGAGGGGGAAGAGAGAGAGAGAGAGAGAGAGGAGAGAGACAGAGGAGGAATAGGAGGATAGGGAAGGTGGTCTGATCAGAAGAGGGGAGGGAGAAAGTAAAGCAAGGAGGGACAGAGTCCCATGTGTTTTGTATTGGGGTTCTATGGTTTGGAGTAAAGCAAGTTTTTTATATCAGTATAACGAAGTGGGCAGGGTAAGCAAGGTTGCCGTGATCCCCTCCCCCAGTCCGCACTGATGGGTGGCTGGTCACTGTTTTCGGGTCGGTGGTGAGGGTATGAGGATCTGTATTTAAGGGAACGAGGACATTTCTGTCCGTGAATCCCCAAAAGCGAAAAACTATGAGGTTTTTCAATGGGAAACCCTCATCTGATTTGAAGGGTACGGGAGCACTTCCAGCTCGCGAAACCCCAAATGCGTAAAAAACCTGAATTGTTTCCGATTTGTCCCTAGACCTTGTCCGTGCTCACTGGGAACACATCCTCAGTTGTGTGCCTTGAGATCATAGAGTGTTTCGACCGCTTACCACAAGACACTCTCAGCCAAGGAGGTCCCACCGAAGATGTGCAGTCTTCTGGGTGTGTCCCTCCTAAACTACTCTACACTAACCACTGGTTTTTGAAAAACTCATAGGAAAACTTGTGGCGTCAAGGTCTAGGTCCCGGTGCGTCCACGGCACAGTCTCTAAGTAGACTGTGGGGCTGAGAGGCCTAGGGAAGGTGGCCTTTTGAAGAAGGTACGTGTGTGGTGTAGTATGGGCCGTTGTGTGTGTGAGGCTATTCCTCTTAGAAGACTGAGTGACGTTTAAGGTTCTGATACCCTGAACCACCACTCCCACAGTGCTGCCCTAGAGTCGGGACCACGTACTTAAACCCTGTTAGGCATGTACCCTTTCGTTGTCACCGTGAGGTATCTGGGGTCAGCTGAGCAGGGCTGGGGAGTCTGATCCTAAGTGTGTTGTGAGGAGGGGAGAGGGTTGGAAAGAACAAGCTCAGTGTCCCATACACCGCACGACCCCTGAGTTTGTTTGTGAAAGGAAAGGTGGAAGATTCAGATCTGTGTTCCATACACCGCACAACTCCAGATCATTTTTAGGGGAAAGAAGAAGGGGGCGAGGGGGAAGAGAGAGAGAGAGAGAGAGAGGAGAGAGACAGAGGAGGAATAGGAGGATAGGGAAGGTGGTCTGATCAGAAGAGGGGAGGGAGAAAGTAAAGAAAGGAGGGACAGAGTCCCATGTGTTTTGTATTGGGGTTCTATGGTTTGGAGTAAAGCAAGTTTTTTATATCAGTATAACGAAGTGGGCAGGGTAAGCAAGGTTGCCGTGATCCCCTCCCCCAGTCCGCACTGATGGGTGGCTGGTCACTGTTTTCGGGTCGGTGGTGAGGGTATGAGGATCTGTATTTAAGGGAACGAGGACATTTCTGTCCGTGAATCCCCAAAAGCGAAAAACTATGAGGTTTTTCAATGGGAAACCCTCATCTGATTTGAAGGGTACGGGAGCATTTCCAGCTCGCGAAACCCCAAATGCGTAAAAAACGTGAGTTGTTTCCGATTTGTCCCTAGACCTTGTCCGTGCTCACTGGGGACACATCCTCAGTTGTGTGCCTTGAGATCATAGAGTGTTTCGACCGCTTACCACAAGACACTCTCACCCAAGGAGGTCCCACCGAAGATGCGCAGTCTTCGGGGTGTGTCCCTCCTAAACTACTCTACACTAACCACTGGTTTTTGAAAAACTCATAGGAAAACTTGTGGCGTCAAGGTCTAGGTCCCGGTGCGTCCACGGCACAGTCTCTTAAGTAGACTGTGGGGCTGAGAGGCCTAGGGAAGGTGGCCTTTTGAAGAAGGTACGTGTGTGGTGTAGTATGGGCCGTTGTGTGTGTGAGGCTATTCCTCTTAGAAGACTGAGTGACGTTTAAGGTTCTGATACCCTGAACCACCACTCCCACAGTGCTGCCCTAGAGTCGGGACCACGTACTTAAACCCTGTTAGGCATGTACCCTTTCGTTGTCACCGTGAGGTATCAGGGGTCAGCTGAGCAGGGCTGGAGAGTCTGATCCTAAGTGTGTTGTGAGGAGGGGAGAGGGTTGGAAAGAACAAGCTCAGTGTCCCATACACCGCACGACCCCTGAGTTTGTTAGTGAAAGGAAAGGTGGAAGATTCAGATCTGTGTTCCATACACCGCACAACTCCAGATCATTTTTAGGGGAAAGAAGAAGGGGGCGGGGGGGCAGAGAGAGGGAGAGAGAGAGAGGAGAGAGACAGAGGAGGAATAGGAGGATAGGGAAGGTGGTCTGATCAGAAGAGGGGAGGGAGAAAGTAAAGCAAGGAGGGACAGAGTCCCATGTGTTTTTTATTGGGGTTCTATGGTTTGGAGTAAAGCAAGTTTTTTATATCAGTATAACGAAGTGGGCAGGGTAAGCAAGGTTGCTGTGATCCCCTCCCCCAGTCCGCACTGATGGGTGGCTGGTCACTGTTTTCGGGTCGGTGGTGAGGGTATGAGGATCTGTATTTAAGGGAACGAGGACATTTCTGTCCGTGAATCCCCAAAAGCGAAAAACTATGAGGTTTTTCAATGGGAAACCCTCATCTGATTTTAAGGGTACGGGAGCATTTCCAGCTCGCGAAACCCCAAATGCGTAAAAAACGTGAATTGTTTCCGATTTGTCCCTAGACCTTGTCCGTGCTCACTGGGAACACATCCTCAGTTGTGTGCCTTGAGATCATAGAGTGTTTCGACCGCTTACCACAAGACACTCTCACCCAAGGAGGTCCCACCGAAGATGCGCAGTCTTCGGAGTGTGTCCCTCCTAAACTACTCTACACTAACCACTGTTTTTTGAAAAACTCATAGGAAAACTTGTGGCGTCAAGGTCTAGGTCCTGGTGCGTCCACGGCACAGTCCCTAAGTAGACTGTGGAACTGAGAGGCCAAGGGAAGGTGGCCATTTGAAGAAGGTACGTTTGTGGTGTAGTATGGGCTGTATGTGGGGTGTGTGAGGCTATTCCTCTTAGAAGACTGGGTGACGTTTAAGGTTCTGATACCCTGAACCACCACTCCCACAGTGCTGCCCTAGAGTCGGGACCGCGTACTTAAACCCTTTTAGGCATGTACCCTTTCGTTGTCACCGTGAGCAGGGCTGGTGAGTCTGATCCTCAGTGTTTTGTGAGGAGGGGAGAGGGTTGGAAAGAACAAGAACAAGGGGGGGAAGAGAGAGAGAGAGAGGAGGAATAGGATTAATAAAAATGTTGACTGTTCAGAAGTTTGGAGTAAAGGGGCAATTTGAGTAATGGTAAGGGTTAGCGGTAAGGATGAGGGTAAGGGTGATGGTAAGGGTGAGATTGAAGGTCAGGGTTAAGGTAGGGGGGTTGGGGCAAGGGTTAGGGATAGGGATGGGGTGTGGTTAAGGGTTCGAAGGGTAGGGTGAGGATTTGGGTTAGGGGCTAGGGTTAGGGTGAGGTGGGTTGGGGGGTGGAGGTAAGAGTAAGGGTAGGGAGAGGTTAGGGGGAGGGCGTTAGAGTTCGGGTGTAGGGGGTGTAAGGGTTAGGGGTTAGGTTTAGGTTGGGGGGGTTTGGGTTAGGGTGAGAGTATTAGGGTTTGGGGTTAGGGTTTAGGGTTTAGGGTTAGGGTTAGTTTATAAGTTAGGGCCAGGGTATAGGTTTAACTGAGAGGATTAGGTAGGGGATAAGGAGGTAGGGTTGCCAATGAGGGTAGGGAAATGGGGTAGGGGAGGGTGTGAAGGGTGAAAAGAAAAAAAATATTAATGTGTTGAGCTTATCTGTGAGAAGAGGTGGGGAGTGGGGTTGGTGCGTCAGAAGGTGGGTTTGTCCTGGTTGCGGAGTGTCTGGGATGAGTGGCTGATTGAGGACATGTGGGTAGCGTCTGAGTAGTTTGTAGATCCAGTGGGTTAGTCTGTTTCTCTGGGTTGTGCCTGTCCAGTGCCTGTGTGTCCATTGGAAAGAATTTGGCTGATAGAGTGTAGGGAGCTCCTGGAGTGTCTCTGTAAGGATTGGAACAGTTATTGTGTTGCATTGTCACAATCTTGTGTACATGTACATTTGCTTGAGAACCCAAAGAGTAGGGATTTCCAACAGTTTGTGTGTGTCCGTTGTGTATGACGCTGTGTATATTCAAACATAAATTAGATTTGGTCTGTCTTCCCTTAAATACCCTTTCAACCATCAAAGCCATTTTTAAATTTCAAAGAAACTTTATTACCTTATTGACTGAGACATTATGACATTATACTTGAGAGCGATCCATAAGCCCCGCCCACTCAAACAGCGACCCGGGCCGTTGGCAATGGCAGCACCCAATCAAATCTGATTGATTGAATAATAATTCAATCATTCGTGGATTTGTAACCAAAAAAATGATTTGAGAGCAAAAGACAATAGGTTGCGATTGAAAAACAAAATGTTTTGAGAGCATATTTCCTCAACTTCAATCAAAACTAATGTTTGTAAGTGAAAACGTATGATCATTTTGCTTATAAATCAATCCTCTTTGCTTGTGAGTTGCAATTAATGGGCGGGGCCTACGCTGATGGCTGAGAGAAGAGTTTCTATTTGTGCATTGGACCTAGCTCCAGCTCGAGCCACAATTCAGCGGTACACACTTCTCCCTCGAGTTACCGGTTTCAACCGTGTAGCGGGTCGACTTCGACCCATGTTCTCTCGAGAATGCGCTTGATGGTGTCCTGGATGTCTGAAACGGTCTAGGTAATGAGCCGATGAGCTGCCATCCATGATGAAGAAGGACTCCCACCCCATGAAAGACACCATCAGAGCTCTGGAGCTCCTTCATTGGCAGGCTGCTACACCCTAAGTGTACGAAGGAGCGTTCCAGAAGGTCCTTCCTGCCTCCAGCTGTTAGACTCTACAACCAGCACTGCTCCCAGTAGACCACATACACATTCACAACCAACTGACTGGACACAAAGTGCAATAAGAACTCATCTGTTCAATTATAGTAACTAGACAATTATTTATCAATATGCTGGACATATTTTAGCTTTACACTGCTACTGTGTCTATATTATTTTATTTGTATTAATACTTTTTTTTTTTAAATCTATGCTTCTTGTTTATTGCAGTATCCACTCTGCTGCTGTAACGTGAATTTTTCCACTGTTGGACTAATAAAGGAATATCTTACATTATCTTATCTTAAAAAAGGAGCGGAGCAGCTGTGAAACGGCGAGACGCACACTGAAGTCTGACAGTGAACTTCTGAAAAGTTCCTGTCGAAGTAATAAATGTATGACACTGTGTTTATTCAAACATAAATTAGATTTGGTCTGTCTTCCCTTAAATACCCTTTCAACCATCAAAGTCATTTTTAAACTTCAAAGACACTTTATTACCTTATAGGCTGAGACACTATGACGTCATACTTGAAAGCGATCCATAAGCCCCGCCCACTCAACAGTGACCCGGGCCGTTGCTCGGCAATGGCAGCACCCTGGAAACTATGGAGACACATTTGTCTCTATTATTCAATCAATCATAGATTTGCAACCAAAAAAAGTGATTTGAGAGCAAAAGACAATAGGTTGCAATTGAAAAACAAAATGTTTTTAGAGCATATTTCCTCAACTTCAATCAAAACTAATGTTTGTAAGTAAAAACGTATGATCATTTTACTTATAAATCAATCCTCTTTGCTTGTGAGTTGCACTTAATGGCCGGGGCCTACGCTGATGGCTGAGAGAAGAGTTTCTATTTGTGCATTGGACCTGGCTCCAGCTCGGGCCACACTTCCGCGGTACACACTTCTCCCTTGAGTTACCGGTTTCCACCGTGTAGCGGGTCGACTTCGACCTATGTTCTCTCGAGAAGGCGCTTGATGGTGTCCTGGATGTCTGAAATGGTCTAGGTAATTTTTTCTTTCTTGTGGAGCCGCGTAACCAGCTGCTCCAAGAAAACGTCAGTTGGAAAGAATTTGCCTGATTGAGCGTAGGGAGCTCCTGGAGTGTGTCCGTAGGGTTTGGGACAGTTCTTCAGTCACATAGTCACAATCTAGTATACGTGTACATATGCGTGAGAACCATAAGAGTTAGGATATGAGTATCCCAATGAGAACGTGTTTGGGATGGGAGCTCCTTTTTGTGTAATAGTCGTGTCTGATAAAGCGTAGGAATCTCCTGGAGCAACCCCGTTGGGGTTTTGGAATAGTTCTTCTGTCGCATGAGAACTGGGGCGCGTAGGTTGGCCCTCGGGACTGGCACTTTGGACAATGTCTGAAACCTCTTGAGAAATTAAACTCATCAATATCTCTGAGCTGGAGAACTGGACGGAGACGTCAACGCCCAGGGCTTTGGAGAAACTGTCAGAGATTGTGTTGCCCAAAGAGATTTTCACACTGTCCTCAGACACCACAGTAGCGCTCCCAAGAGAGTGCAAGAAGGCTTTTGTCAAGGTTGCAATGATGTTTAAAAGCAACTCTGCCATCATGCTTGCAGTGGTCTCATCAGGTTTACATGATTTCAGCAGCCCCCACTGCTCTGCTGTCAACCCTTCTGGACACAGTACAGATGATGGGAGAGAGGAGGATGATGAGCTGTCATCCATGATGAAGAAGGACTCCCGCCCCATGAAAGACACTATCAGAGCTCTGGAGGCTCCTTCATTGGCAGGCTGCTACACCCTTAGTGTACGAAGGAGCGTTCCAGAAGGTCCTTCCTGCCTCCAGCTGTTAGACTCTACAACCAGCACTGCTCCCAGTAGACCACATACACATTCACAACCAACTGACCAGACACAAAGTGCAATAAGAACTCATATGTGCAATTATATCATCTGTTCAATTATAGTAACTAGACAATTATTTATCAATATGCTGGACATATTTTAGCTTTACACTGCTACTGTGTCTATATTATTTTATTTGTATTAATACTTTCTTTTTTTTTAAATCTATGCTTCTTGTTTATTGCAGTATCTACTCTGCTGCTGTAACGTGAATTTTTCCACTGTTGGACTAATAAAGGAATATCTTACATTATCTTATCTTAAAAAAGGAGCGGAGCAGCTGTGAAACGGCGAGACGCACACTGAAGTCTGACATAGTGAATTTCTGAAAAGTTCCTGTCGAAGTAATAAATGTATGACGCTGTGTTTATTCAAACATAAATTAGATTTGGTCTGTCTTCCCTTAAATACCCTTTCAACCATCAAAGTCATTTTTAAACTTCAAAGACACTTTATTACCTTATAGGCTGAGACACTATGACGTCATACTTGAAAGCGATCCATAAGCCCCGCCCACTCAACAGCGACCCGGGCCGTTGCTCGGCAATGGCAGCACCCTGGAAACTATGGAGACACATTTGTCTCTATTATTCAATCAATCATAGATTTGCAACCAAAAAAAGTGATTTGAGAGCAAAAGACAATAGGTTGCAATTGAAAAACAAAATGTTTTTAGAGCATATTTCCTCAACTTCAATCAAAACTAATGTTTGTAAGTAAAAACGTATGATCATTTTACTTATAAATCAATCCTCTTTGCTTGTGAGTTGCACTTAATGGCCGGGGCCTACACTGATGGCTGAGAGAAGAGTTTCTATTTGTGCATTGGACCTGGCTCCAGCTCGGGCCACACTTCCGCGGTACACACTTATCCCTCGAGTTACCGGTTTCCACCGTGTAGCTGGTCGACTTCGACCTATGTTCTCTCGAGAAGGCGCTTGATGGTGTCCTGGATGTCTGAAATGGTCTAGGTAATTTTTTCTTTCTTGTGGAGCCGCGTAACCAGCTGCTCCAAGAAAACATCAACACAGAGTTTGTTTCACTCGCTGCCGGGCAGAACTCTCCTCGTACAATGTGAGTGTTCCTCTGGGGGAAATATCGACAGTCGGACCAGCAAAACAAGAATGTCCCATGTTCGTCTGCAAAAACACGTAAACAAAGTTGGCGGTTAAGATGTCTATAGAGAGCGAGCCTTTAAACAGAGATGAACCGAATCAGGAGTATAGAGTACAAGTAACGAGGAAGAAATGAGTAATCGAGCAGATGAATCAATATAAAGAGATTTTAGATTTTGGAAGACTACTTATGTTTTGTGACCTCAGTGCAGATTTCAGTGGGATGTTTGTTCAAAACTTATTTTTTTTGTCTCATAGTGGCGTACACATGGGCACTTTAAAAAGAGCCACTGTTTCTAACATATGAGACACACTGATTTAGAGCTCCCAGTGGGAAGTTTGAATAGAAATGAGTCTGTCCCTTCTGATTAATGCTCTATTTTCGCTGTCCACTTTTCTTTTTTTTTTTTAACGCCATTTCTTCATTATTTTTCTCTCCCTTTCTTCGTCTCACTTTCTTACTTCTCAACCTTATCCGTCGTACCCATTTTCCTCTAACTCTCATCTGTCTGCACTATGGAGTTGCAATATTTACTGCCTGGAAAGCACAAACTGGCTAGTGGTATCACATGGTATGGCTTAACTTGCAGGCTATTGATCTGTGCACCAGACACACCAACCTAAATCTACGAACTAGCAGTAATGACTGCCGACTATCCCGCTAAGAACTTGTTTGGGATGGAAGCTCCATTTGCGCAACAGTGCGTGTGCATCCGTTGGAAAGAATTTGCCTGATTGAGCGTATGGAGCTCCTGGAGTGTGTCCGTAGGGTTTGGGACAGTTCTTCAGTCACATAGTCACAATCTAGTATACATGTACATCTGCGTGAGAACCATAAGAGTTAGGATATGAGTATCCCAATGAGAACATGTTTAGGATGGGAGCTCCTTTTTGTGTAATAGTCGTGTCTGATAAAGCGTAGGAAACTCCTGGAGCAACCCTGTAGGGGTTTGGAATAGTTCTTCTGTCGCATGAGAACTGGGGCGCGTAGGTTAGCCCTCGGGACTGGCACTTTGGACAATGTCTGAAACCTCTTGAGAAATTAAACTCGTCAATATCTCTGAGCTGGAGAACTGGACGGAGACGTCAACGCCCAGGGCTTTGGAGAAACTGTCAGAGATTGTGTTGCCCAAAGAGATTTTCACACTGTCCTCAGACACCACAGTAGCGCTCCCAAGAGAGTGCAAGAAGGCTTTTGTCAAGGTTGCAAAGATGTTTAAAAGCAACTCTGCCATCATGCTTGCAGTGGTCTCATCAGGTTTACATGATTTCAGCAGCCCCCACTGCTCTGCTGTCAACCCTTCTGGACACAGTACAGATGATGGGAGAGAGGAGGATGATGAGCTGTCATCCATGATGAAGAAGGACTCCCGCCCCATGAAAGACACTATCAGAGCTCTGGAGCTCCTTCATTGGCAGGCTGCTACACCCTAAGTGTACGAAGGAGCGTTCCAGAAGGTCCTTCCTGCCTCCAGCTGTTAGACTCTACAACCAGCACTGCTCCCAGTAGACCACATACACATTCACAACCAACTGACCGGACACAAAGTGCAATAAGAACTCATATGTGCAATTATATCATCTGTTCAATTCTAGTAACTAGACAATTATTTATCAATATGCTGGACATATTTTAGCTTTACACTGCTACTGTGTCTATATTATTTTATTTGTATTAATACTTTTTTTTTTTAAATCTATGCTTCTTGTTTATTGCAGTATCCACTCTGCTGCTGTAACGTGAATTTTTCCACTGTTGGACTAATAAAGGAATATCTTACATTATCTTATCTTAAAAAAGGAGCGGAGCAGCTGTGAAACGGCGAGACGCACACTGAAGTCTGACAGTGAACTTCTGAAAAGTTCCTGTCGAAGTAATAAATGTATGACGCTGTGTTTATTCAAACATAAATTAGATTTGGTCTGTCTTCCCTTAAATACCCTTTCAACCATCAAAGTCATTTTTAAACTTCAAAGACACTTTATTACCTTATAGGCTGAGACACTATGACGTCATACTTGAAAGCGATCCATAAGCCCCGCCCACTCAACAGCGACCCGGGCCGTTGCTCGGCAATGGCAGCACCCTGGAAACTATGGAGACACTTTCTTATTATTCAATCAATCATAGATTTGCAACCTAAAAAGTGATTTGAGAGCAAAAGACAATAGGTTGCAATTGAAAAACAAAATGTTTTGAGAGCATATTTCCTCAACTTCAATCAAAACTAATGTTTGTAAGTAAAAACGTATGATCATTTTACTTATAAATCAATCCTCTTTGCTTGTGAGTTGCACTTAATGGCCGGGGCCTACACTGATGGCTGAGAGAAGAGTTTCACCAGCAAAACAGGAATTTCCGGTTTGTGTCTGCTAAAAAACGTAAACAAAGTTGGTGGTAAAGATATCTGTAGAGAGCGAGACTTTAAACAGAAATGAACCGAATCAGGAGTATAGAGTACAAGTAACGAGGAAGAAACGAGTAATCGAGCAGATGAATCAATATAAAGAGATTTTAGGTTTTGGAAGACTACTTATTTTGTGTGACCTCAGTGCAGATTTCAGTGGGTATGTTTGTTCAAAACTTATTTTATGTTTTGTCTCATAGTGGTGTTTCACATGGGCACTTTTAAAAAGAACCACCGTTTCTGCACATATGAGACACACTGATTTAGAGCTCCCAGTGGGAAGTATGAACAGAAATGAGTATATATGAGTATTTTTCTCTCCCGTTCTTAGTCTCACTCGTCTGTACTTCTCAACCTTATCCGTCTCACCCATTTTGCCTCTAACTCTCTCATCTGTCTGCACTATTTTTTCATTTTTATTGATAGAGGGAGAGATAGCAGTAAAGTAACCCGAGCAGGACTTGAAGCCGTGGCCACTGGAACAAAGCCACTTCGGCATATGGAGCTCCGACTTTACCGACTGAGCTAGACAGCACCCCTCTAAAATATGCTTAAAGTAACAGTACTACCTGAGCACTAAAATGTACTTAAAGTTCTTGAAGAAGTAAGTACTTAAAGAGAGGTTTCTGCAGGTATAGCTGATGATTTGAGGGTTGGACTAAAAGTGTTCAAGGATAGGTCCATTTAAATCCACTTTCTCTGTGCTCTCCAAGTGGCCTCTGTGTGACGTTTTCTGTTCAGTAATACCGACGGCTGAGGGGAAATGAATGAAATACTAATGAAAGTCGGTCAGATGAGAACTCTGGGCTATAAAACTGCTATCAGATATATTCCAGTAAAGCTCCACCTCTTCCTGTACGCAGATATACACTGAGGACAGCACATGTGATGATCAGAGCAGACAGATGGTCTACCTGGACGTCATGGATCACCTCTTGATGCTGATGCTTTTGCTGTGGAGCTCAGGTAGGACCCTGCTTTAAAGATGATGTCTTATTATTCACATATTTGTATTGATCTTTAAATCAGAACAAAGTCATCACACACACCAACAGTATGTTTTTTTTTATTCTTTTCTTCTTTTAGTCAGTTATTAATCTATTATTTAACGTGATCAATATATTTATATTCAGTATTGATCTCAGATGGACCGATCCATTAACGTACAAACCTCTCAAACAGCAGATTGACAAGGAGACGACAAACTGAATGACTGAATGACTCTACTCTTAACACATCTACCGGAAATAATAAGAACTTACTGATTGCATGAATCAGATAGGGACATCTCAGCTTGCCTGGTTGTCATGGTAACAGAAACCACAGCACAGCAAAAGGTAGTCGGTCAGCATCTCCTTATCAAGTTAAAGATCAGTTTCATAGAAATGCAAGTCAGAGAAGTTTAAGGTTCTTTCAGAGCATTAATATAGCATCAAACACCTATAGTCCATTTAAAGGTGTAGAGAAGTCATGTCGCTGTCAGAAGGGTTGCCATTGTTTTCACTGTTAGCAGCGTTAGCAGCATTAGCTCAGCTGTCTCCATGTTGAGAGCTGTGCAGAGGAAACAGATACACTCCCTATGTCACAATCAGCACCTTTAAACTCCAGTTCACACCATGTATTTATCACCTTTAAGGGCCTGATTTGACAAAAGAAAAGACATTTAAAACTACAACAGAGACTCAAAGTGACAATAAAGACACATAAAACCACCACAAGAGACACAAAACCACCACAAAGACACTAAAAAGCAAACACCACAGAGACATTGAAAGCCATCACTCACAAAGAGACATTAAACCACCACAAAGACATAAAACCACCACATGGACACTAAAAACCACCACAAAGACACTGAAAACCACCACATAGACACTAAAAGCCACCACAAAGAGAGAAAACCACTACAAAGACACTAAAAACTACCACAAAGACACTGAAAACCACCACAAAGAGACCTAAAACCACCACAGAGACATTGAAAACCATCACTCACAGAGACAAAACCACCACAAAGACAATAACAACCACCACATAGACGCTAAAAACCACCACATAGACACTACAGGCCACCACAAAGAGACAAAACAAAACATAGACACTAAAAACCACCACAAAGACACTAAAAACCACCACGTAGACACTAAAAACCACCAAATAGACACTACAGGCCACCACAAAGAGACAAAACCACCACAAAGACATAAAACCACCACATAGACACTAAAAGCCACCACATAGACACTAAAAACCACCACAAAGAGACAAAACCACCACTAAGACACATAAAACCACCACAAAGACATGTTGTAGACTGGTTTTAGAGGTGCTCAAGCACACTAAGTGGCATGTGGTTTATATGAGCTACCTGAACGTTTCTTTGATATTGTAGCTCTCTAGAGCCTCAAATCATAGTTTGTTATCTCAAATGTTGTGATATCTGGATTCTGGCAGCCAACGACACAGCAAGATGACATTTTAGATGTATAACTGTAGCCCACTGCTAGTGGTAGCCTCCAGTCTGTCCTTTGACTATGACGCCATCATGATGTTGCCACAAAAAGGGTCTATACCCGTCATGTTAGAATATGGAGTGGTCGTTAAAACACACCAACAGTATAAATGACTGCAGTCACTGATGAAGGACTGAGGAGCATGTGCACAGGTGAGTCTGGGAGTCAGGTGACAGGAGATGGTGGAACTCGAGGCATCTTTTGTCTCTGTGATGTGGTCCCTTCTAGCTTCACTGGCTGGTAAAACCTGATATTATGAATCCTACTATAGTGAAGACATGACCCGCCATACTCTGATTGGTTTACCAGGATATTGTTACCCTAACCCTAACCAATCTCACTCCTCATGCTGAAACCTAACCAATCCACTAACAACGTGAGTACTAGCCAGTCAGAGGCAGAGTAGGGTGGGCCATGCCTTCGCTATAAGCTCAAGTGATTTGAATGAAAATGACCTGTGTTGTGTGTATCTACATGTTCAACTATTAACCTGGTAAAATGGCTCCAGAGTGAGTTGACTCCTCATTCTTGACAAAACAACCTGAGAGTGTTTGTTCTGTCCACGGCTGTGATCCAATCATGCTGCTTTATCATTTTATCTTCAGGACTCCAGACTGAAGAAGAAGACAACTCAACAGGTAAATAGAGAAAGGAAAGACAAAGGATGGTTAAAGCAGAATCAGTCCAGTTTTGGTTTGATTCACTTTTACTGATGACCCTCTTGTTTCTGTTCAGAGTCTGTCAGGTTGGTGGGAGGAGACAGTCGCTGTAATGGAACACTGGAGGTGAAACATGGACACTGGAGACCAGTGGTTGTCTCTGACTGGACCCTGGAGGATGCAGATGTTGTCTGTAACAACTTGGACTGTGGTTCTGTTGTTTCTGTAGGACTGAGACATGAGTCCTCAGAGAGATCTGGGTGGTGGATCAACTCTGACTGTGTTCAGTCTGGATCTGATCTGAGGGAGTGTACAATACCAACATACTCCTCCTCCATCCTGGATCTCACCTGCTCAGGTAAGCCTAACGGTGACATCAACATGACATCATCCACTGTACAATTGTGTTAATAGTCTGTTTATAGTCAATACTGTATATAGTGTTCATATTTGTAATATTTCACCTTGTTTATTTTATTTTTTATATTACCCTCGATTTAAATTGTCTTCTGTACACTGCAAATATCCCCATTGTGGGAATAATAAAGGATATCTTATCTTATCACAGTAATATACCCAGGTTGAGAGGACAGACTCAGCAACATTAGGTAGTAATCCTGGTTCTGGTTCCTGGTGTTGATGCTGTTTTGACTGTGAGCTTTGTGGACTACCCCCAGGTGCAGCTCTTCATTTACTATTAAAGCTTATTTTGTTAGAAGTTTTGTAATGCTGAGCCTTTTTGGTCACGTTACTGATACTACTCAAAACACTGATGTTTTATTCACATTGGAACAAGTTGTCTTTGATTTTTAATTAATTATACAAAAACTAATCACAGCTATTAGTGCAATTTTCACTTGTTCCTGCAATTTTATTTAAAAAAAAAAAGGTTAAAAACATGGAACATTTTAGAAAAGCTGCCATGAAATCAGACATCTTAGACCACCAAAAATCCCAAAAAAGCCCTTGAAGTCCTGGAGGGACTGATAACTAGGCCTTCTCTGCTGCATAAACAGTGACATATAGACCACAGAGTGCAGGGATGATGGGTTTCTGTAGTCTCTTGTATGTAGTAGAAACGTGAAAACGTGACTGTCCCTCTCTACAGCTGTAGTCAGAGTAGCGTAGGTCATTTCAGTGTACGTGGGAAGTGAGTGGTGAAGCGAGAAAGAGAGAGCGGTGAAAGTGTGATGCTGTGAGCTAAAAGGTGAGCTGGTGCAGCAGAAGACAGAGTTAGTTCGGCTCTGAGAATATCAGTGATCGTTCAGAGGAAGTTGCAGTTTGTGCAGAAATAACTGCTGCAGCTCCTCCAGACCAACAGAGGTTTCTTGTGTCTTGTTTCCTGCTGCCGAGTGGAGTAACGGGAGACGGACTCCGGAGACAGTAACGTTATCGACTCCAGAATCAATAGATTTGCTTCATTTGAGTCTGTGCGAAGGTAGAAGGAAGTTACCACTTTTGTTTGTCTGAGTAAAGTGACACCATATCCATTCAACCAAATCAAACCACAGTGATCTGAAACGAGAAAGCAGGACAGTGGGTAAAGAACTCAGGAATGGAGGGCTGAACAGGGGCAGAGCAGGGAAACTCAAGAGGACGACTACGGAGAAGGCGGAACCCCTCGGGAGGACGACCACGAAGAAGGTGAGAAGGTGGGACCCCTCAGGAGGACGACCATGAAGAAGGCGGGACCCCTCAGGAGGACAACCACAGAGAAGGCGGGACCCCTCAGGAGGACAACCACAGAGAAGGCGGGACCCCTCAGGAGGACAACCACGAAGAAGGCGGGACTCCTCAGGAGGACGACCACAGAGAAGGCGGGACCCCTCAGGAGGACGACCACAGAGAAGGCGGGACCCCTCAGCAGGACGACCACGAAGAAGGCGGGACCCCTCAGGAGGACAACCACAGAGAAGGCGGGACCCCTCAGGAGGACAACCACAGAGAAGGCGGGACCCCTCAGGAGGACAACCACAGAGAAGGCAGGACCCCTCAGAGGACGACCACGAAGAAGGTGGGACCCCTCAGGAGGACAACCACAGAGAAGGCGGGACCCCTCAGGAGGACAACCACAGAGAAGGCGGGACCCCTCAGGAGGACAACCACAGAGAAGGCAGGACCCCTCAGAGGACGACCACGAAGAAGGTGGGACCCCCAGCAGGGACAAAAGGTGGCCAACAGGATATGTGGAGCAGGTGTCGGCTGGACCGCAGACACAGGAACTGGAGTGATGAGGCACAGGACAGCTTAGTAGATCCCCGTCTCCAAGACCCACACTTCGTTCTAGGTGCTCCAGCCTGTAGATATCTTGGGGATATCATGGCAGCATGGAAGAATTAGCAGGCTATGCTAGCTAAGTGGGCAGCGGTCTGACCAGCAGGCCGGTGGCCAATGACAGCGCTGTAAACATAAACTGAGGGAATATAAATCTTTGGATGCCTATAGTTAACTATCCTTCAGTAAAGTCAGTTAACAAAAGAGTCATACAACATCAGCGAAGCGTTTTGGAGATGGAGAGAAAGAGTTGCTGATAGTTTAGCCTTCTACTAACAGCAGCTGTGAGCTGCTGTTAGTAGAAGGCTAAATATTAGAAACATTTTCTATCCATCTCTGAAACGTTTCTTTAATATTGTAGCTCTCTAGAGCCTAAAATCATAGTTTGTTATCTCAAATGTTGTGATATCTGGATTCTTGCAGCCAACAGCTAACTTTAGCCCACTGCAAGTGTTAGCCTCCAGTCTTTCCTTTGTTTAACCTCCAGCTAACACTGTGACGCCATCATGATGTTGCCACAAAAAGGGTCTATACCCGTCATGTTAGAATATGGAGTGGTCAGTTAAAACACACCAACAGTATAAATGACTGCAGTCACTGATGAAGGACTGAGGAGCATGTGCACAGGTGAGTCTGGGAGTCAGGTGACAGGAGATGGTGGAACTAGAGGCATCTTTTGTCCCTGTGATGTGGTCCCTTCTAGCTTCACTGGCTGGTAAAACCTGATATTATGAATCCTACTGTAGTGAAGACATGACCTGCCCTACTCTGATTGGTTTACCAGGATATTGTTACCCTAACCCTAACCAATCTCACTCCTCATGCTGAAACCTAACCAATCCACTAACAACGTGAGTACTAGCCAGTCAGAGGCAGAGTAGGGTGGGCCATGCCTTCGCTATAAGGTCAAGTGATTTGAATGAAAATGACCTGTGTTGTGTGTATCTACATGTTCAACTATTAACCTGGTAAAATGGCTCCAGAGTGAGTTGACTCCTCATTCTTGACAAAACAACCTGAGAGTGTTTGTTCTGTCCACGGCTGTGATCCAATCATGCTGCTTTATCATTTTATCTTCAGGACTCCAGACTGAAGAAGAAGACAACTCAACAGGTAAATAGAGAAAGGAAAGACAAAGGATGGTTAAAGCAGAATCAGTCCAGTTTTGGTTTGATTCACTTTTACTGATGACCCTCTTGTTTCTGTTCAGAGTCTGTCAGGTTGGTGGGAGGAGACAGTCGCTGTAATGGAACACTGGAGGTGAAACATGGACACTGGAGACCAGTGGTTGTCTCTGACTGGACCCTGGAGGATGCAGATGTTGTCTGTAACAACTTGGACTGTGGTTCTGTTGTTTCTGTAGGACTGAGACATGAGTCCTCAGACAGATCTGGGTGGTGGATCAACTCTGACTGTGTTCAGTCTGGATCTGATCTGAGGGAGTGTACAATACCAACATACTCCTCCTCCATCCTGGATCTCACCTGCTCAGGTAAGCCTAACGGTGACATCAACATGACATCATCCACTGTACAATTGTGTTAATAGTCTGTTTATTGTCTGTAACGACTGGCACACCAGAGAAGTCAGGACTCAAACGCACGACTCAAAAGGCAGATGGAGTAAAATACAAAAAGTCCTAACTGGGCAAAAAAGGTTTGGTACACAGGAAGGCAGTCAGACAGGCACACAAGTCCAGAGGGACAGGCAAAGCTGAGTCAAAGTCTGTAACGTTAGTTAGTAGTCCTGGTTCAGACTGAGAGGACAGACTCAGTAACGTTAGTTAGTAGTCCTGGTTCTGGTTCCTGGTGTTTGTGCAGTTTCAGCATAGAGGATTGTGATGTTTATTACACCTACGATATCTTCTGTCTTATGGAGAGAGGAGAGAACACAGCTCAGCTCACAGAGCAGCTCTGAGCTGTGTCTGTGTTTTCTGCTGCCTGTCTGATGCACGCTAATCCTCAGTTCTGGCAACAATTGAGTCACTAGTCTGACGGTCAGTCGGTCACACTAGTGGGGACTAGTCAGACTAGTGGAGACTAGTCAGACTGTAGCGTTCAAACTGATGAAGCCACTTGGATAAGGGGCGAAACGTCTTCAGAGACAAATCTAAGTCCAGTTGCCTTCAATTCAATTGTTGCCAGAATGAATATGACCTGGATGAATGAGAACATTCACAGACACTAATCCTCAGTGTTGATTGGCTATTGCTGATGAAGTGTAACCAATCAGTGCTGTGGGTGGGATATTGACCCAGCCTACACAGTGGAGACTGAGTGGAGAGCACTGACAAAGTGAGGAGGCTGATCAGAGCCAAATTAGTGCATTTTTAAATTAATTGATCTCATCCCCAAAATATCGTGACACAGTTTTTGGTCCCAACAATGCAAATCATCAAGATACGATACAATATATCGTCACACCCCTAGTTGTTAATGATGAACTCATGATGGAATTGTGCTGAGTCCAGTTTGAATCACTGAATTGTTGTTTCATGACATTTTTATTATTTTGTGTCTGGTGTCTTTTATCTCTCTCTATTTTATCTGCTCTCATCTCTCCAGATTCTGTCAGGCTGGTGAATGGGACTAGTCTGTGTTCAGGCAGACTGGAGGTGAAGTCTAACCAGACTCACCACTCTAATCAGTCCTGGTCCTCAGTGTGTGATGCTGACTTTGACCAGCAGGATGCAGAGGTGGTCTGTAGGGAGCTTGGCTGTGGGGCTCCTTCAGTCCTCCAAGGAGCGCTCTATGGAGACGTGGAGGCTTCAATGTGGACCAAAGAGTTCCAGTGTGGAGGCCATGAGTCTGCTCTCCTGGACTGTAGAAGGTCAGGCTCAGAGAGAAACACCTGCTCACCTGGTAAAGCTGTTGGACTCACCTGTTCAGGTAGAAGAGGAGCTGCAGCTCTGATCTGGTTCATTTCTCTTCTGATGAAACTCACTTTATTTTTTTACTGATGACTCTCTTGCTTCTGTTCAGAGTCTGTCAGGTTGGTGGAAGGAAACAGTCGCTGTGCAGGAGCAATGGAGGTGAACCTTCATGGAGACTGGAGACCAGTGGTTGCCTCTGCCTGGACCCTGAAGGAAGCAGATGTTGTCTGTGAAAAGTTGGACTGTGGTTCTGCTGTTTCTGTAGGACAGAGAGAGGAGTCCTCAGACAGATCAATGTGGTGGATCAGGTCTAACTGTGTTTATTCTGGATCTTCTCTGAGGGATTGTTCAACTTCAATGTACTATTCCTCCATCCTGAATCTCACCTGCTCAGGTAAGCCTAACAGTGACATCATGTGTGACATCATGTCACCTGACACCTGTCTGTCTGTCTGTCTCTGTCTCTTCACCAGTCTTTGTCAGACTGGTGAAGTCAAATCCTTTTTCAGGGTTGTTGAAGGGAGGGTGAACGTGACGTTTCATCATCTCGATCATCTCTGTGTTTACAGACCTGCTGCTTCAGCCCAACATCTCTGCGTCTTCCATGGACGGGGTCTCCGAGGCCCAGCAGCAGGGGTTTCAGGTGTTCAGGGGCTCCACCTTCACCATCAGCTGCTCCATCCAGCCACAGTACCCAGGAGGCTCCATCCAGCTCATCTTCACCTCCTCCACCTCAACACACAACTACACCCAGCCAGCTGTCAATCACTCCACCGCCTTCCTGTTTCCTGATGCAGAGCCCGCCCACCAAGGAAACTACCACTGTGTTTATCACGTCCATGTTTTTTTCTCATGACTTCTCCTCTGAGAGCCGTCTGCTGTCTCTCACTGTCGCAGGTAAGCTGTAAACTGTTTATTTGTTTAATGTGATTGGTAGTCTGTGTTTGTCATTCAAAACAGGAAAACATTAAGACCGAGGACGGTGGCAATACAAGCCGTTGTTATGATGCCTCCATGAAACAAAGCACGGTCTGCTGACCATTTTCACATCACTCTCACTCACCAGCTTCATTCCAGACCCACAACACCCTGGTAGCTGCCTGTCAATCACAAGGCAGCCCCGCCCTAAAGCATCCCCTGCTTTATGGCTTTATTTGACTCTAAATGGACCATAATTTACTAAATGAACAGGAAATAGATGTGATCAGTGCAGAGAACACAGATTGGCCGGTAGAACAATAACTATATTAACACAATGAAGATATTACATCAGGTGAAAACATTTAATATGAAGTAAATATGAAGTGTGATAAGTTGAAGAGATAAGTCTCCATGTTGAGGTGATTTTAGATCTCAGTTCACTACAGTTTGTGTTTAATAGGAGCTGTGGGACTCCTGATGTCGTGTGATGTGATGACTGTCATGTGTTTGATCAGATCCAGCTCCTCTGATCATCAGAGCCGTCCTCCTGCCTCTGACTCTGCTGCTGGTGAACACTGGCCTTTACTTCTACTGGCAGGTACTGACTCACCTCTGCTGTTCAGACCAGCCGCCAACATGAAGCTCAGTCTGTGTTGGTTGAAGTGAAGAGAGAGGAGTGATGCAGGAAGTCACATCTGTGTGCCGTCATGTGTCTCCAGGCCAGCAGGGGGCAGAAGCCTGGCCGACGGGAGAACGCTGAGCTGGATTATTACAACCTGGGTGTTCCTGCAGCCGAAGGAGGGCCGACCGAGGAGGAAGGAGCTCAGGGAGCAGAGTAGCACCTCCACGGAGCTCATCTCACATCCATATGGATTTATAATACACAACCCACCAGCAGCAGCTCATTTTATACACATGTTCCCTTTAAACAAGCTGGAAATATTATATTGCATTACATACTCGATTTTTCTTACTCTCAACATGAAAACCAACAATGTCGACCAGAGCCGGCGTTGTGAGCGGTCGGCTTGGTGTGTCAGGACCTTTACAGCAGCCCGCTGCTCCTGAGGACGGGTTAGATGCAGAGGTCAGAGTTTATGTTTGTACCTGCTTGTATATGAGGATTGTAATAAAGTTTAGGACAGACAACCAGGCCAAAGGGCGTTCCCCTCCCCGACAGAAACACTGCTCCTGAACTGCCTCAAACACCTTGATGGATGTCCCGCCTTTTCTTCTATAACGTGGTGATGTCACCAAGTAACACATTTACATAACAGCTAGTTTGGCCCTCAAACAAAGCATCAGCCTGCAGCAAAATGTGGGTCGCTCTGACCATCCTGCTATGTTGATTTGAATGGTCATGTCTGTTCAGCTGGAGCTGCACTTCAGGGTTCTAACGCTAGCAAACTGATGTTAATCATTATTCCTTATCAACTTGTGGGTTTTACAAAATAGGATGCTAATGCTAGCTGACATCAGCCTTATCAGCAGGTGGGTTTTACCAGCTAGCTACGCTGCCTTACATCAATAAATAGTGATTCTGAAGATAGCAAACGTTAGAAAACAGGACCAGTCTATCACAGGGCACGTCGAGACAGACAGCCATTCACACCTATGGGCAATTTAGAGCGATCAATTAACCTAAACTGGAACTCTTCGGACTGTGGGAGGAAGCTGAAAAACCCGGAGAAAACCAACGCTGACGCGGGGAAAATGACGTCTTTTAGGGCTGGAACGATACACCTTTTATAGTAGTGGAGCTACAAGAATATAAAACACAGATTTCCAAGAAAAAAAATAAATATTGTCAGAAATTTCCTGAGATAAAAGAAATTTCCAAGAAAAAAAAATCAAATTTAATTCTCTGAGATGTAATTGTCGTAATTCTGAAAGAAAAAAGGAAATAATAATAAGAATATTCTCAGAAATTGCCTGATTGATTTAAGTCATAAAAAAGTAATTTGTGGCAAAAAAAAACTGAGTCATAAATTTATGAGTCAAAACGTGGATATTCTCTGAGATTAAATTAAATTAAATTATGAGAAAAAAATAATTCATGAGAAAAAAACTGATATTGTCTGAGATTTTGTTGTCAAATATACCAGGAAAAATCACAGCAATCAGAGTTGTCACAAATTTATTAAAACAAAACTCAAATTTACAAGACAAAAACGTCATAAAAATCACTAATTTATAAGAAAAAAACTTTAATATCTTAATATAATTTAAGATTGAGGAAAGAAATTAAAGATAAAGTCAAAAATTTAAGAGTAAATAAATCTAATTTACGAGAAAAAAACTGTTTGAGTTTGAGTGTCTGAGTTTTTATAGTTGTAGATCTACAAGAAAAAACAATAATCAATTTCCAAGAAAAAAAAACTTTAATATTCTCAGAAACTCTGAGATTAAAGTTGTACATTTAAGATAAAAAACAATGGTATATTTTGAGATGTAATAGTCATAGATCTACAAGAAAAATCACAGATTTAAGAGAAAAAAAACCCTCAAATTTATGAGAAAAAAAAATCTAAAAGAGAAGGAAAAACTCTGATTTTCTCTGAGATGTTATAGTCATAAATATGGGAGAAATACAGGAGAAAGTAAAAATCATTCATATTCTCAGAAATTCAGCTAACAAATTCAAATATTTGAATTGATTGACAGCATTAGTTTTGGACCATTGGACAGACAAAACGAGACATTTAAAGATGTCACCTTGGACTTTGACAACTGTGCTGCACATTCACTGTTTCCGGATGTTTGATAGACTCAGTGATTGATTCCTTATTGATGTGATTGATCAACTATTAATATAGCTGCAGCTGTAATTCAGTCTCCTCTCAGTGGCTCTGCTGGTGTTAACACGTCTACCGGATACCGACGGCGTTAATCAGATAGAAACATCTCAGCCTGACCTGGTCGTCATGGTAACAGAAACCACAGAGTTATAGTCTGTAATCTGTCAGCATCTTAGTTTCACAGAAAAGAAATTTAAAGGGAAATTTCACCATCTTTTACCCGGATGTCCAGCCAGGGCTGATGGGAAATGTAGTCCACTGAAGAAATAAATTCCTAACAGAACCGACCCCTGATCTGTTAGTAACCATGGTGACGTATTTAGAGGGCAGAGCGTTAAATGGAGGCAAAATAATTCTCTGAACACGTTAGCTAACACCGGCTAGCAAGTATTGTTGTCTTGTTTTGTTTTTTTAATGGCTGAATAAAATACTAGTTTCTCTCAATATGTTCAGTCACTCTCTTCCAGGATCACCAGTATTCATGGAGAAAGTTAACATTAACCAACGGGACCAGATTAGCCGACCCCTACGCTGCTGGAGACCACTACAGGAGGAGGAGACGGCTGGTTCAAAACCGCCACGAAGGCATTTTATGGTCTTAGATCTACAAGAAAAAAACTCACAAATTTACGAGAAATTTATGAGGAAAAACATATTCTCTGAGATTTTATAATTGCAAATCTACAACAAAAAAATAAATTTCTACGAAAAAATTTGAATATTCTCAGAAATGCTCTGACATCAAAATCATCAGTTTCCAAGACAACAAATCCAATTTCCAAGATCTTTACAAGATTTTTTTATATTATCAGAAAAAAGTAAAAACTGATGTTCTTGAGATTTTATAGTCATAAACAAAACACCACAAATTTATGAGAAAAAACTAATATTGTCAGAAATTCTCTGAGATCAAAGTCATAAATTTACAAGGGAAAACAATCCGATAAGAAACTTGAATATTCCCACAAATTTTCTGAGAAAAAAGTCATGAATTTGTGAGAAAAAAATAATTTCTGGGAAAAAAAGCTCTGAATATTCTTTGATATTTTATAGCTGTAAACATAGGGGAGAAAAAATATCACAAATTTACAACAAAAAATTGTTAATCTCAAATTCAGAAATTCCTAATTAATGTTTGGCATGTTGATTCTGTTGTGGCAGTTCGTAAGTTAAGACACCATGGTGAGTTTCGAGATTTTGGGCTATTTTGCTGCCATAACACGTCTTCTTTCAGGTGTTTATTGTACTACTTTGTCTATTCTGTAGATTTCTCCTAAACTCACCTCTGAAGGTTTCTACTGAGGGTTTGTTCGTATAGCATTCATACCCTGATGTACATATTTTATTCCTAAAAACATGGTGAAAATGGATCTGTGTGAGTGTTGACAGTGTTTTCTGATTAACGGAGGGATAAAAAAAGAGATATCAGTATTCCCTCTGTTAAAACCTTTGACTCTAATATGTCAACAAAATGACACCAGAATGTTGAACCTGCTTTATCCAATGTTCAGATTTCTGTTTTGGAAATCTATGCAAATTAGCACACATCTTTTTTTTTTTTTTTTTTTGTAGTTTATACAAAAGTAAAATTCACTGACTCAACAGAACTTCATTCTTAGTTGAATATTTACAGCTCTTACAGCAAATAATGAGAGATGAGCAGAAATGAATTAATATTTATTTTATTTTCAAATTTATTTGGTCTTGTTATTGTTGTTAGGTGTTCATTATCTGTGCGTACCACAATAGACAACACTGACTGCTGAGGTGGCACTGAGAGCTCACAGCCTTTGCATTCATCTTCAAGGAAAAAGTCACTTTTTCCTTGAAGATGAATAACATGTTCAAGAGAAAAAAACTATACTTTTGATAACTCAGAATGTATCACATGTATAATATGTGATATATATCTGAGTTATCAGAGGTATAGCAAATCAAGCACCCAGAGAAAACCCATGATCTACCAAACCAACCTAACACCGTCTCACGGCTCGGACCACAGCTGACAAGAATGTGCACATGAAGTTCTTCCCTGCTGATGGTGCCTTCAGGTGACCTTTGATAGAGGAGGCAATGAAGTCTCCAAGTGCTGGGTCATTCGATCTCAAGCACACCAGCACCCATGACGCATTGCTCCACTTCTTACACAGGTCCCGGCAGAGGGTCTTGTTAAAGTTTTTGAATGTTTTTGGGCTGGAATCAAAATCAATGTCCTCGAGTTGGGCCCATGTTCTCTCCAGAAGGCGCTTGATGGTGTCCTGGGTGTCTGAAGTGGTCCAGGTAATTTTTGCTTTCTTGTGGAGCTGTGTAACCAGCTGCTCCAAGAAAACCTCAACACAGAATTTGTTTTTCTCTTTCTGAGCTGCTGCACGCTGCTCGGAGTCATCACGTTTCTCCTCCACACATGTCGGCTCAGGGATTGAAGCTATCGCCAGAGGTTTCCTCCCACTCAACTCAGTGCCCAATATAGCGTCTCCTATCTTGTCAACGAGGTCGCTGGCGGGATAGCACAGCCACCAGTTGGCCAGTGAAAGGAAAGTAAGCACTTTCATGTTCAAGTCAGCAATCATGTCAGCACATTTCACTGCCTGTTTCTTTGAAGCGGGGATGATCTGTGGCTCAGGAAACTGTGCGGAGAGGAAATCAGTTAAGGCCTCTGTGAACATCAAGATCTGATCACCACCAATGTCTGTGAGTGGAACAAAAAGAAGACTGCATATCTCTGGCTTTTTAAACAGATTGTCGATCTCCTTTGTGAGACTCCTCGCTGACGGCTTGCTGTGAGCCTCGGAGCCCTTGTGGAATCTCCTCTTCATTTGTGCCACCAAACGATAGATCCAGGCTTTGGCAAAGTGCTTTGCCACAAGGAGCTTCTCCAAAAGACACTTAATTTGGCTTTTTAGGCTTGTCTTAGACTGCTCTGTCTTCTGCTCTGCTGCAGTTGGGCCAGCAGTATACTCAGTAATGGCCCAAGTAATGTTCTCTGCAACATCCTCGATCTCCCGCCCGCTTTGCAGCTGCATCTGCTCGTACTCAGTGTCGGGTATGTCATCCAACAGAGGCCCCATGATCTGATCCATCAAGGTCCTGATGATCCCTGTGATCCTTTTGCTTTTTTGGATATCAATCACAACATCTGATGAAGGAGTCTCCAGAGAGCGGGCGTCATCGTTGGTTTCTGAATCCTCGGAGGTCGTCGGACTTGTCCTCTCTTTGCGTCGTCGAGGTGTAAACGCAGATTTCATCTTGCCGATGAATGTCGCGCACATTTTGTAGGCATACTGAAGCATTCTTTGAAGTCTGCTGGGAGGAGTGGGGCGCGTAGGTTGGCCCTCGAGATTGGCACTGTGGACAATGTCTGAAACCTCTTGAGAAATCAAACTCGTCAATATCTCTGAGCTGGAGCACTGGACGGAGACGTCAACGCCCAGGGCTTTGGCGAAACTGTCAGAGATTGTGTTGCCCAGAGAGATTTTCACACTGTCCTCAGTCACCAGTGTAGCGCTCCCAAGAGAGTGCAAGAAGGCTTTTGTCAAGGTTGCAATGATGTTTAAAAGCAACTCTGCCATCATGGTTGTAGTGGTCTCATCAGGTTTACATGATTTCAGCAGCCCCCACTGCTCTGCTGTCATTCCATTAAAAAAGGAGTGGAATAGCTGGGTAACATCGAGACGCACACTGAAGTCTGACATAGTGAATTTCTGAAAAGTTCCTGTCGAAGTAATAAATGTATGACTGTGTTTATTCAAACATAAATTATATTTGGTCTGTCTTCCCTTAAATACCCGTTCAACCATCAAAGCCGCTTTTAAACTTAAAAGGCACTTGAGAGCGATCCATAAGCCCCGCCCACTGAAACAGCGACCCGGGCCGTTGCTAGGCAACGGCAGCACTCTGGAAACTATGGAGACACATTTGTCTCTATTATAAAATCAATCATAGATTTACAACCAAGAAAGTGATTTTAGAGCAAAACAGAATAGGTTGCAATTGAAAAACAAAATGTTTTGAGAGCGTATTTCCTCAACTTCAATCAAAACTGATGTTTGTAAGTAAAAACGTCTGATTATTTTGCTCATAAATCGCTGATGGCTGAGAGAAGAGTTTCTATTGGTGCATTGGACCTGGCTCCAGCTCGGGCCACACTTCCGCGGTACACACACTTCCCCGTCGAGTTACCGGTTTCCACCGTGTAGCGGGTCGACTTGGACCCGACTCGCTGCCGGGCGGAACTCTCCTCGTACGCTGTGAGTGTTCCTCCGTGGGAAATATCGACAGTCGGACCATTAAAACAGGAATTTCCGGTTTGCGTCTGCAAAAAAAACGTAAACAAAGTTGGCGGTAAAGATGTCTGTAGAGAGCGAGACTCTAAACAGGGATGAACCGTATCAGGAGTATAGAGTACAAGTAACGAGGAAGAAACGAGTAATCGAGCAGATGAATCAATATAAAGAGATTTTAAAGACAGTTGTGGACGGACAGCCGGACGTTTCACAGGAGACGGAGCGACTTTTACTGCAGGAGCTGCTGCGGTGGGTCGGACTCATTGTTTCCATCGTCATGGCACTAACTAATTTAAGTTATAATTTATAATTTAAAGAAAGTTTAAATTAGGAAGTTTTAGCGTTGTTTTATAAAGTGCGCAGTGGCTCAGAGAATTCAACGCCAACCCCCATTAGATAAACCTTTAATTGAATGTTTGCTTTGCTGTCAACATTCATACACGGCAGTAAAAACACTGTTGAGGCCTTTTTAATATCTGTTGTGATCCTGTGGTAATTTCGGCTCAAAGGTGACAGAGGGTAGCCCCTTATTTAAATAAAACTTTGAACATGAGACAAGCCAGCTCGCTTAAATCTGGCTAAGTGTAGATTTTCTTTGTTACAGTCTGGTGGTGAACTCTCAGCAGCACATTCTGCATCTCCAGCAAAAATACTATACATATAAAATATATACAGTACAAACCAAAAGTTTGGACCCACCTTCTCATTCTAAGAGTTTTCTTTATTTTCATGACTATGGAAATTGTAGATTCACACTGAAGGCATCAAAACTATGAATTAACACATGTGGAATTATATACTTATTATAGCCTCCTTTTGCTCTGATTACTGCTTCGTCACCTGAAATGGTCTCCAACAGTCTTGAAGGAGTTCCCAGAGATGCTGAGCACTTGTTGGCCCTTTTGCCTTCACTCTGCGGTCCAGCTCACCCCAAACCATCAGGATCGGGTTCAGGTCCGGTGACTGTGGAGGCCAGGTCATCTGGTCCAGCACCCCATCACTCTCCTTCTTGGTGAAATAGCCCTCACACAGCCTGGAGGTGTGTTTGGGGTCATTGTCCTGTTGAAAAATAAATGATGGTCCAACTAAACGCAGACCGGATGGAATAGCATGCTGCTGCTAGATGCTGTGGTAGCCATGCTGGTTCAGTAGGCCTTCAGTTTTGAATAAATCCCCAATAGTGTCACCAGCAAACCCCCCCACACCATCACACCTCCTCCTCCATGCTTCACGGTGGGAACCAGGCATGTAGAGTCCATCCGTTCACCTTTTCTGGTTCCACAAAGACACGGTGGTTGAACCAAAGATCTCAGATCTGGACTCATCAGACCAAAGCCCAGATTTCCACTGGTCTAATGTCCATTCCTGGTGGTCTTTAGCCCAAACAAGTCTCTTGTGCTTCTGCTAAAAAATGATTAGTTGATTCCACTAAATTCCTATAAATTACAGCGTGCAGATAAAGGGTAGATAAAATAAATATTTTATGCATTTCCAGACTCAACTGTGAAAATGTTCTGCCCTTTCATTGTCTTTATAATGACTGTAAACTGATTTAATATAGCTGCAAATAGCTGTCCATTAAAGGATATCATTCGATCGAAGTTGTGAACACACAAAGAAAACAGCAGTTGAAACAGATAAAACAATAACTGCAGCATCCAGAGCTTTACTGACGTCTGCTGTGTTTGTTTTTCAGGGTCTGTGTGAGCATGCAGTCAAGCCTTAAGACGGGGTCAGAGATCCAGGTCAAGGTTGGTTGGTCAAGGTCAGTAAACATCCCACTCGACAATTTTGAAGCCTTCAGAAAGGTGGCTAAATGAGACTATAAAATGTCTCATTCTTTGTATGCTGAACGCTAATCCGCCTTTACTTTAGTGGTGGGGATGTGAAGTCATGTGACCGTGCTTTGTTCGTTCATACCAGGGGTATTCAACTAAAATTTTAACGGTCCAGTTTGAGAAAATTTCTTGAAGCAAAGGTACGGAAAATCATAATGTTTAACTATTAAGTGTGATATATATTTATGTAGCCTAGTAGTCGTAACAACATCTGCATGCAATCAATACCTGACTGTCAAATCAAATGAATTCAGTAATTCAAAAACTTTGACAATATTTATTGTCAGGTAAAGAATTCAACATACATGTATGACTGCTGATATGTATAATGTAATAATTATAATAATCTCATTTACTGTATAAAATATGGCTGCATTTGAAAATGAGAAAAAATAAATAAAATGTTCAAATAAAGTGCTTACCCCCTGAGATTCAACTCCTTCACTTTTTTTGCTCAGTGAGAAAATTGAGCTCTAACCTGTCCTGCCAGGATTTTAAACCTGGGCTTGAATGGAGTCAGGGCCATCCTCATCACATGACATACTAACAGCTGACCATTGTCACACACGTCAGTGGACTCATCCACAGCTAAGCCTACACATGGTGCCTTTTGCACGGCTTCGTCTAGCAAGGTTAGCACATCCTGAGTCAATATGTCACTTTTCTTTGTGGCAGATGATGCTGACATGGGAATTTGCTTTATTTTATCACAAAGTTGTGATGTTGTTTTTGTTTTCCCTCAAGTAGTGTTTCAGCTACTGCACTCATGCGTTCTTCGACAACCCCTCCATCAGTAAATGGCTTTCGGCGTTGAACCAAAATCCAAAATCTGAGGGAACACTCAGCACATTGTTGGCCAGTGAATATGTGGCTCAGGACCCCGGTGAACTGGTCATACTGGGCTCCCAGACTACTTATTTTGTGTGACCTCAGTGCAGATTTCAGTGGGTATGTTTGTTCCAAACTTATTTTATGTTTTGTCTCATAGTGGCGTTTCACATGGGCACTTTTAAAAAGAGCCACCGTTTCTGAACATATGAGACACACTGATTTAGAGCTCCCAGTGGGAAGTATGAACAGAAATGAGTCTGTCCATTCTGGATTGAATGCTCCGTCTTCGCTGTCCACTTTTCTTTTTTTTGAGCGCCATTTCTTCATTATTTTTCTCTCCCTTTCTTCGTCTCACTCGTCTGTACTTCTCAACCTTATCTGTCTCACCCATTTTGCCTCTAACTCTCATCTGTCTGCACTATGGAGTCGCAATATTTACTGCCTGGAAAGCACAAACTGGCTGAGTGGTATCACATGGTTTGGCTTAACTCGCAGGCTATTGGTCTGTGCACCAGACACACCAACCTGAAATCAACAAACTAGCAGTAATGACTGCCGAGTTTTCAGTCGCCTCACGTCTTCTTTGTCTCGGCCGACAAGTTGTACATGAACAGCACAAAGACTACAGCCGACGGTCGGTCAGCATGTAGGTTCTGCTCCTGGGTGGGAGGACATAACTCTCCACACCAGCTGGAGGCGGTAGTCAGTATTCAGCATTCCAAAAGGGAAACAGGAGGAGCGAGGCGGATATAGAAGCCGTTGTTATGATACGTACATGAACCATTTTCACACCACTCTCACTCACCACTGATCTTCAGTCTAGATGTTCACGTTGCTGTGAAAGTATCTGTGTTGCAACGATCAGATAAGATGATGAATGAGAAGAGCCTTCTGTGTGTGTCCTCTTGACCTGACTCATTGGTTGGTTGCACTGATTGGTTTCAGCTGAAGAGCCAATCAGAGCGATTTCTGTCGCTGACGAGCTCCGCCGGTGAGTCAACATGCTGGATCACCCGAAAAACCTCCAACACAGGCAGACAAGACGCTGCAGGACACACCACAAAAACTAAAGCATCAGACGCTCACCGACGACCCCAAGCTGTCCGACAGCTGACCATTGCCTTGGTGTGTCAGGATCTTCAGTTTTTTTACTTCTAGTGATTTTATATAGGCATCAAAAATCATAAAGTGGTGTTTAGTTGTTGGGATTATCTTGCTGAACAAAACAACTTAAGTATCAAACCTGTTGCCACAGAGTTCATTCTCTGCAATAATCCAACACCAGATGGAACAATCCTGTTGGCTTTTAGTGGAGGGAACCAGGGAGATGATCACTTCCTGGTACATCATCCCTGGAGCTTTCTATGGTGTCTTTTCTAAGAGGAAATTTGGCAGCCATAGCGAAGGAATTACATGACATTAAGTAATGAACACATGTAGATAATAATGTACAGCGAGCGGGTTGTTATCATGAAATTAATCATTGCCTTAGTGTGTGAGGATCTTCAGTTTTTTACTTCTGGTGATTGTATATATAGGCATCAAAAATCATAAAGTGGTGTTTAGTTGTGGAGGCAAAATTCTGATTTGATGATTTGGGCTATACAGATTGACTTGATTTTACATATACAGCAGTATTGAAAGTCAAAAAGTGGTCTGTGGACTATAAAACTTGTTATATAGAGATGTTGGAAAGTGTGTTACTTCTGGTTAATAGACAGGAATCGACTACATTTTGATATAGGATTTGAAAGTGTGTGATGAGTGATGGTAGCTGGTCAGATGTGAGCGGGGCTGGTTGGCACATATGTGTAGCTGCTTTGTTATTGGGTAACTTAAAAGATTCAAAACTACTTTGAATACTTAAAACGCATGAACACTTAAAACATTATTTTTGAATAGTCAGTGGCAAAAGTATTGCTATTAAATGTTTATGTTTGCTGGTTTGTGTTTGAATTAAATGGTGTTTCAACATTATGCCAACCAACACCATGATGGGGTGCCTTTAATCACCACTCATCTCATTTTGTCAAAGGTGTGTATGCACTAAACATATTTATTTATTACCGAGACAACCTTTCATTCGCTGCTGGTTGGATTTTTCTAAAGTGAGAAGTGCGCCAGACAATCCCAGCCTCCTCTGCTGTTTTAAGGCAGAACCGTCTGTCCTATGTGAAATGGAGATGTCGGCTGTGATTTTACCCGTTTAAAGTTGTGGCCCCTTCACGCGCTCCTGCGCACCTGCCCCGTGGGGGCGTTCCTTGGCTCGTGCGCTCCTCCCGTGAGGCGCAGCGGGCAGACGGCAGCGCGCGGCGGGCGGGCTGCAGCGACCTGTCTCTTTAAGTTGGTGTCAAAGCCGATTAGCGCTGATCTCCGTCGTGATTCGGTTTTCACCGTCTGTTCCCTCCATCTATTTCTGTTTCTGCGCCGCTGCACGGTGCGCGTCCTGCTCTCTTCTCGTTTTCATAGAGGAAACGGTAACACCCCGTGAAAAGTTGGGAGCATGGAAGCGTCGTGAAGAGTTTCCCGCGGCTGTGCTCGGTGGGGAAGCCGACATTGAAGCGTGGCGCAGAGCCCAGTATGATGCGCGCTGCGCCGAGGACTCTCCAACTTCTCCTGCCATGCTAAGCCCGGATTACCTGCCCTGCTAACGGACACATGCACCGCTTCCTCCCTGCTAACAGCGATGCCTCGGGTTACTGTCTGAAGTTGGCACCGAACTAGAAACCGGGTGGACTGAAAATGCAGAAGGGCGTGCGCTACAACGAGGGCCACGCGCTGTATCTGTCGGTGGTCGCGCGTAAAGAGGGCTCCAAGCGCGGCTTCCTGAGCAAGAAGACCACGGAGAACAGCCGCTGGACCGAGAAGTACTTCGCCCTCTACCAGAACGTGCTCTTCTACTTCGAGAACGACCAGAGCGCGAGGCCCTCCGGGATCTACCTGCTGGAGGGATGCACGTGCGAGCGGGCACCTGCGCCCAAGGTCTCCGCCATCAGCAAGGAGACCATGGAGAAACAGCAGGTGAGTCCCGCTCCCCTGTACCGGTAAAGGTCCCGGTCAGACCAGTTACAGGTATCGGGATGGAGGCTGCTGTGTTCATGAATTATCCGCCTGTGGCTTCATTTTGGTCATTTAAAAACTCTTCCTCTGAATTAATTTCCCTTAGTTTCACCTTTAAAACATCTTCACTCAGCATGTCTGCTGTCTCATATCGGTACGATGAACTGGAAGTCCGACTTCTCTTTTTTCCTATTTATAAAAATAATAAATTCATAAATACATTTTAAAAATGATCAAAATCCAAAGTTGCCATGAACCCCAAATACAAGAAAAATGACTCAGCGTCTATATAAATCTATACATTTTTGGTTATAATCTATAAGAATATTATTATAAAACAGTTAAAGGTTGTGAGAAATAGTTTCACTGTTAATACACATAAATACAGTGGAAAAATGTAATAACATACATCATACAGTCTGTTTATGTGTAAAGCCAGTTTTTTTTGTGTTTTTCATGGAGTGTTACTCATTTTTAAAAACCTTTTCTCCAGTATGCATTCATTTCTCTTAGTTTCACCTTTAAACAGTCTTTACTCAACATGCATGGTTTCATATAAAAATAATAACCATAATATAAATAATAATATATACGTACAGTAAAAATTAAGTACAAAGGTAACAGGAACCCAAAATACAAGAAAAATAGCTCCTGTAAAATATGCAGATCTTTAGTGATAATCACTCAAAATATTATAGAAGAGCGAGAGGTTGTAAGAAGTATTGTTTTACTACTTGTACATATAAATATGGCAGAAAAATATAAGAAATAAAACTAAATAAAATAAAGTTGCTTTACATGTAAATTGACTTGTTTTTGTGCCTTTTTCATGGAGCTTTATTTTGATATTTTTCTCTTTGCATGAATTTCAGTCTTAGTTTCACCTTTTAAACAGTCTTTACTCAACGTGCCTGTTTTCATATCATTTTAGCACAAACTTGGCTGCAAGTCTGACTTCTCATTTCGTCAATTTATAATAATAATGATAAGTTATATAGTCAAAGGTTGTGAGAAATATTGTTTGTTATGGCAGAAACATCGTTTTTTAGCCTTTTTCTTTGACAGTCTATAGTGACTGAAATCTGAATAATTCACTTGTACAGCTTGTCTCTACATGATACATAAGCTCATGTTGCTATAAATAAAACATGCTCAGTGTATTCACAGATGTATAGAGAGACAGAAAATTAACCAGCAAATTTGATAATCGAGGGTCATTTTTTTTAGCAAAATTGAGGATTTACTGTGTTTTTGTTTTATGTCGTTGTGAATTTAATATCTTTGAGTTTTACATTGTTGATCGGACAAAACAAAACATTTGAAGACGTCCTCTCTGGCTGCTGCCAACGTTTTTCTGACATTATAGAGACAATAGATTATATACAGTATAAACTGTATATGTTCAGCATTTAGACAGTCAAGTAGAACATAACTGGAGAGACAAACGTCCATCTTCATTCACAGTTTTGCTCTCATATATTCTGTCCAGACTTGTTTCAGTCTCTGAGTCCTTTGAGCTGGCATTGGCACAAGGGCTTCCCTCCAGTTAGCTGGTATTTTAGTAATCATTTGAAGCATATGTCGCTGATATTTGCCTGGTACACTTTGGGTTAAAACCAACACAGGATTTTGGGATGCAGTTCCCTGTAGTACTGGACAGTCCAGGAACATACGTGAATGATCTCTGGTCATCCCAGCAGGCATGGTGCTGCGTTCACTGTCCCCAGTTCACCGTCAAGGAGCATTAGTAGCCATAGTGCTGCGTTCACTGTCTCCATTACAAGCTACAACTCCTCAGCTGGAAGTCCAGAGTCAACTTCCTGTATCTGTGCCGGCTCTCTTAAGGTGGACCAGCTTTTCTCTGTAAAGTGACGAACTGCTGCACTGTTTTTCTCAGCTGTTATCAATTATTAATATTTCTTTAACAGATAACAATCAGTTAAAACGCTTAATGATGGTTAATTATTAACATCACCAGCTGTTGACAGTCTTCAGATGTGGGAGATATGTTTTTACTAGGCAAGTTTTTTCTATTACTTTATTACTTTTCTGTTATTTTGTTTAATCTTCTATACAATGCCTGATACAATAGCTGATTAGCTGTGAACAGAATTATGATAATATTAGTTGTGTGAAAGCTAATTTTAACTGACCCATATTCTGGTTTTTGCTGCTTCAGGGTCTGAAGATGTTTCGTCTCATCAGCAGCTGCCGTCATGTAGACGATAACATTTTATTTTCTAAACTGTAAAAGCTCATTTTCTCCTCAGTCCACAGATCCTGCATGGATACAGTTTATTTCAGTTTTTATACAAGCTGGATTATGTCGGTTAAATAATCTAATCTTCCCATCGATCCGCAGGTAATCCGTCACGCCTCGGCGGACGCACGCCGCCTGCGACGCCCAGACTCAGTCATGACTTCACGAGTTCATAGAGACACACATGTTGTGTTCTTGCAGATTTAATGTGGCTGAAACACAACAGGTGAATTCAGGATTTCTGTAGTTCAAATTTTAAGGCTCTGACTGTCCTCATGTCCACATCATGGACATTTCTTTTATCACCATTGCATAGTTTTGTCCTATGGAGAGTTACTGTAGCAGCCACGGTGCTGCATTCACTGTCTCCGGTTCACCGTCAGGAGAGTTACTGTAGCAGCCACGGTGCTGCGTTCACTGTTTCCGGTTCATCATCAGGAGAGTTACTGTAGCAGCCACGGTGCTGCGTTCACTGTCTCCGGTTCACCGTCAGGAGAGTTACTGTAGCAGCCACGGTGCTGCGTTCACTTTTTTTGTTTCCGGTTCATCATCAGGAGAGTTACTGTAGCAGCCACGGTGCTGCGTTCACTGTCTCCGGTTCACCGTCAGGAGAGTTACTGTAGCAGCCACGGTGCTGCGTTCACATTCAGGAGAGTTGCTGTAACAGCCACGGTGCTGCGTTCACTGTTTCCGGTTCATCATCAGGAGAGTTACTGTAGCAGCCACTGTGCTGCGTTCACTGCCTCCGGTTCACCGTCAGGAGAGTTATCGTAGCAGACACAGTGCTGCGTTCACTTTCAAGAGAGTTACTGTAACAGCCACGGTGCTGCGTTCACTGTTTCTGGTTCATCGTCAGGAGAGTTACTGTAGCAGCCACGGTTCTGCGTTTACTGTCCGGTTCATTGTCAGGAGAGTTACTGTAGCAGCCACGGTGCTGCGTTTACTGTCCGGTTCATCGTCAGGAGAGTTACTGTAGCAGCCACGGTGCTGCGTTCACTGTCAGAGTTACTGTAGCAGCCACGGTGTTGCATTCACTCTCTCTGGTTCATCGTCAGGAAAGTTACTGTAGCAGCCATGGTGCTGCGTTCACTGTCCGAGTTACTGTAGCAGTCACGGTGCTGCGTTCACTGTCTCCAGTGCTCCGTTTCAGATTGTTTACAGCAGAATTTATTGTCATCCATTTTTACTGAATAGAGCCTGAACTCATCATCATGTAAATTAGTGCCACCTCCCGTTAACGTTAGCTGGTTTACTGGCTGCTAACAGCTAACAGCTAACATTAACTAGCTCTCGTCCTGTCAATTTCTTTGCATCTCTTTGTAGATATTTTGCATCTTTTTATTGTTTTGCATTCTCTCATCTCGTTTTGATCGTTTCACATCTCTTTATACGTTTTGCTTCTGTTTGTAGATGTTTTGCATGTTCATGGTTTTGCATTTCTTTGTAGACATTTGTGCCTCTTTGTGGTCACTTTTGTAGATCTGTTGTCTTTTGGTCTTTTCACATATCTTTGTAGACATTTTGCATCTGTGTAGATGTTTTGCGTCTCCTTTGAAGAGGGGATGGGTGATGTGTAAACTCTGTGGAGTTCCCCTTTAACTTCACACAGCTGCTGACATGGCTGTAGACTCTTGTTCTTGTTGAGTCAAAAACATTGATAATGCTGAGGAGGGCCTTGTTCATTTAGGAAATGAAACCCTTAAAGACTGTCAGTGTCCCTTGAGATAAGAGGCAGACTTTGGGGGTTCCTCAGATAAATGTCTCCTAATTCTTTACAATTGCAAATGATACTTGTGTCTTGTTATTTACGAAGCATAGTGGTTGAAATACTGGATGAATTTTGTTCTCTCTACTGTGCATCATCTGTGCATTCCCAGCACTCCCAGTTCAGAGGAATCACAGCATTATTTGTCCATCTATGTAGTTTCCCTCCAGCCAACACCTGAGTCCTTTCTGCTGCAGAGAAACACTCACATGGCTGCTTCTCTGCAGATGAACGAGTTGTCAGCCATGTTGCTTGAATGAAGAAAGAACCAGGATGGCATCATTTACTTCATAAACCAAACTACAGCGTAATATCTGTAACTTTAAGCAATGCTTTGCCATTCGGCTTGTCTTCTGTGCAAACTGCTCATTGTGCACTGACCTTTAAAGCAGAGTGGACCGATGTGTTGTGTTTTTGGATGTTTGACCAGCAGCTCACCTGTGAATCCTGTTAAAGGGATCATTAGCAGGATGCAGAGGAGGACGCAGCTCTGTAATCTGTTCGTTACGCTTTAACGTGCACACGCTAAAGTGTACAGCTCGGGTGTGCTCTAGTTTGGTGTGTTTAATGTCGCGTCATGATGCGACACACTGCATATCGTTGCTAGTAGAAATTCTCCCTCTTACCTTTTTGTAGTTATTAGAACCCCTATTTTGGTCACACACTGCAGAAATCTCATGTTATCAAGTCATCTGTGTCCATATTAACCCTTATTTGGTGTATTTGTCTCTTTGTAGTCATTTTGTGTGTCTTTGAAGTGTTTTGCATCCCTTATTTTGCATCTCTTTGTAGATTTTTGTCTTGTTTTGGCAGTTTTGTGTCTCGTTTTGGTCACTTTGCATCTCCTTGTAGACATTTTCTATCTGTTTTTGGAAGTTTTGCATCTGTATGTAGATGTTTTGCATCTGTTTGGCTGTTTTGGTGGACATTTTGTGTCTCTGTGGTTGTTTTGTCTTATTTTGGTAGTTTCATGTCGACGTTTTGTGTCTCATTTTGGCCGTTTCTCATCTCGTTGTAGATGTTTCATGTCTCGTTTTGGTCATTTTGCATCTCTTTGTAGACGTGTCGTGTCTTTGTTTTGTTCATTTTGTGTGTCTGTGGCACTTTTGTCTCTTTTTGTTGTTTTGCATCGTTGCGACTTCCTAACAAGAAATGTTGGCTGTAACTTGAAACAGCGGCTCTGGGCCCGGCCACCTTTACCTTCTGGGCCTGTGTCCAGTTGGCCCGTTCAATAATCTGTCCATACCTGCATATCCTAGAATACTTTTATTGAGACAGTAGTTGTTAGTTGTATTCTGTTGTATAAAATAATAATACTTGGTGACTGTGGTTTTGTGTATCTAACACACCTTCTCAGAACAGAAACCTGAAACCAGCAGTTTCTGTTTCATGTAGATAGTTTGTCAGTAAATCTTCTCTTCTTTACTAACAAACCGTGTCTCACACAAACTAAAGATAAAGTGAGACAGCTTGGCATTAGAGCCACAGGGGTCTGTCTGCTCTGCAGCTACTGTTCACTGCTGCTCACTGCTGATCGCTGCCAGCAGGAAACCAGGCTGGACAGAGCAGCCCGGCTGCTTTCAGCACCGCCGACGTGGTCCGGTAATGAGAGGAAAGGTCAGACGTTAGAAAAGATCAGTTCAGACGGAGCGCAGCCTGAAGGCGAAAGTGTTTATAGATGTTCTGGTGGGAGTGAAAAGCCTGCCGGCGACGAGACACGGTAAAGGTTTGAATACGGGGATAACAGCAGTTGGACAAAAGTGACAAATTGATCGGCTGCTTACTTTGTTGATTAATTGATTAATCAGTTGGTTTAACGCATCCTCTGTTTTTCCCAGGCTCAGGGTGACATTTTAACTGGAGCAACAGAAAATATAGTTGAAACAACTGGCATGTTTTTAATTTTTATTTTGTCAGTGTGACAAATCAGACAGACACATGAAACTGAAGTTATAATTTGAATATGCTACAGATTCTAAGTTAGTTTTGTTAGTGGGAGTATTTTATAATAAGTGTATATATGAATTACTGAGTAGAGAAATGTGCAGGCATGTCTGAGGAGAAAGAAATAAAGTGGTAATAATAATAATAATGTGTGAGTAAGTTAGAGAACTACATAAATAAATAATAAGGAAAAAAATAATAATTAATAATGGTCAAGTAAAAAATAAATTCATTGAAAGGGGTTTGGTGCACATTTTAAATTATTACGTTGTTCGTCATGTATGAAGAAGCAGCAGTTTGTCACATGAAACATCCAAGACTGACGACACAAACGGTGCTAGTTTGATCTCCTCGGGACCTGATGGAGGCCTGATGGAGGTCTGATGGAGACCAGACAGAGGTCTGATGGAGGCCTGATGGAGACCAGACAGAGGTCTGATGGAGGCCTGATGGAGGTCTGATGGAGGCCAGACAGAGGTCTGATGGAGGCCTGATGGAGACCAGACAGAGGTCTGATGGAGGCCTGATGGAGACCAGACAGAGGTCTGATGGAGGCCTGATGGAGGTCTGATGGAGACCAGACAGAGGTCTGATGGAGGTCTGATGGAGGTCTGATGGAGACCAGACAGAGGTCTGATGGAGGCCTGATGGAGACCAGACAGAGGTCTGATAGAGGCCTGATGGAGGTCTGATGGAGACCAGACAGAGGTCTGATGGAGGCCTGATGGAGACCAGACAGAGGTCTGATGGAGGCCTGATGGAGGTCTGATAGAGGCCTGACGGAGGTCTGATGGAGGCCTGATGGAGACTGAATGGAGGCCTGACGGAGGCCTGATAGAGACCAGACGGAGGCCTGATGGAGGTCTGACAGAGGCCTGATAGAGACCAGACGGAGGCCTGACGGAGGTCTGACGGAGGCCTGATAGAGACCAGACGGAGGCCTGACGGAGGCCTGATGGAGGTCTGCAGATCTAACTCTAAAGCAGGTTTCTAGTGGAGCAACATTACAGAGGAAACATCAGAACACTGATTCAGTGATAACTTTCTGTCCAGTCTCTTCCTCACAGATACATTAATAACTCAGTCGTCTCTCTCTGCAGCTGCTCATAATAATGTTGGTTATTAACATTATTGTGATCAGTACATTGATCTCAATATACTGAATATGATTCTTTGTTGTTGTGAGTACAAGTCAAGATCTCATCCTCTTAAAGTTGATTTTAGCATTTTGTTTGCACCAAACATTACTCTTCAAGAACAAATCAATCCTAACACTGAAGTTTAACCACTACCTGATACTTTATACTAAAAATTTAAATACTGAAATATTTGACTTCCGTCTATTTGAACTTTTATAATTTCCATTTACACTTTGCCGTATCAAAAACTATTTTTGAAATATGTTTATTGTTTACAAATTTACATTCAAGTATCCAATGTCCAAAATATTACATTTAGTTTGCTCAAAGTCAAAAAATCTTATTGCCTCACTTGAGTTGTATTGGCTGGATTGATAAATATTCACTTAAATATTTCAAAGCTATAAATTAGGTGGTAATTTCACAAATCAGCAATAAGTGCTACTCAACTAAAATTAGCAATACACTGTAAAAATGCTCAGGTAAAAGTACTGCATGTAAAATTCTACTTGAGTATTACCAGCAAAATGTACTTAAAAGTATCAAAAGCATAAGGACACTGTGCGAGATAATTTGTATGCATAACAAGACATAAGATATATTTTGTGGGACGTCAGGGGCTCTGCTGTTAGTTTTAATGCGAGATAATTTACAGCTTTATTATTGATGAAAGTTCATGATGTAAATCCCAACAGAGCTGCACACAACCAGAGCAGGTCCTTTCACATAAAACAGTGCATCATGTTAAGTTGACTGCATGTTTTATATGTAAAATAAAAGAAATATAGCAGTTAAATAAACGTGATGTAGAAAAAGTAAAAAGTAGGCTATTTTCTGCTTCCCTAGTAGTTTATGTGGTTTTTTTGAATGTGCAGATATTTCATGATAAAATGAACATAGCGCTTGTTTTATTGCTTATTATAAGATGATTTCAGAGAAATTTCTTCTTTTTTGGGGGTTGGACGATTGTGAAGGTCCTGACACAGCGAGCTGACCGAGACAGTGAGGGGCTGTCGTTGAGCGTTGGCGAGCGTCTGACGGGCTAGTTTTTGAGGTGCGTCTCGCATCATTAGCGAGTTTTTTCCCGCCCCTGCGGTGAGAGAAATAACTCCGATCGGCTGTTCGGCTTAAACAGAAGTGAGGAAAGCAAGACAACAAGTAAAAGTAAAGTATAAACACAGACAACTCAATTTTTCATCTTCATCACATCTGGTCATTTTCACAGAGGCATAAAAATGGTGGTGAGTGAGACTGGTGTGAAAACGGTCGTCAGACGCAGCTTTGTTGCATGAACGTATCGTAACAATGGCTTGTATGTCCGCCGTCCTCTGTCTTCTGGTTTCCTTTGTTTGAATGGTGAATGCAGACTACTGCCACCTGCTGGTGTGGACAGTTAGTTCATCTCACAGGCGCAGAACGTACAAGCGAACTGGTCGTCTGCTGCAGTCTCTGACATATTCAGTACAGATATACTGTGTGTGTGTGTGTGTGTGTGTGTGTGCATGTGTGCATGCAAATGGCATGTGAAAAAGCTAAAATGCGTCCTCATGGCACGTGGAATGTGTTTTTTCTTTTCCTTCCTATGAGACTGGCTTGATAAAGGCAGTATATTGTTCTTGTCTGACAGATGTTTCACCTCTGCAGCTGTATTTCTGATGTGTTGTTATTAGTCCATGTGGGCTGAGCACTTGTATGTGCACAATACAATAAACAAGTCAAATAAAAAGAAATACCAGAGAGTATTTCTGCACATGTAGCTGTCATAACTTAACATGAGTCTCTAGTGTAGCATCCCTGTAATTGGATTAGTCTAAGATGAGCTAAATAGGCTTTTAATTATAATATAACAGTGAGTGACCGTAATACAATCGGCTGTGATTTGCTGCCTAATGAGCTGGAAACGTGATAAGCTGCCAGGCTAAACGCTCACTTGAAGTCTGGCCTGTTATTGTTTTTGTGCATTTATTTGAATCATGCTGAGCTGCTTGCTTAGAGAGCGACAACTTTCTGATTGGTAGCTCACAAGAGAAATGAACTGTGCAAATCTGTTGATATGACAGTGATCGTGAGAGTAAATTCATAGATTTTGTTGTTCAGATCTGTCGAAAGATATATGACATTTAAAGTATGCAAGCTCTGCTGTGTACAGCTAAGCATCCGGTCTCCTACAAAACTGCGTTCTCATACAACTAAAATACTTTCTCAGTTACGTCTCGAGGGAAACGTATTTCCTCCCAGATTACAGTCACAGTTTTAAAATGGGTTAGGGTTAGGGTTAGTCCAACTTTAAACCTGACGCAAACCTAAAGTTTGTGTCATCAATGAGTGTTAGCAAACAGTTACTTATTTACATATACAGCCGACATAAAGCAACATTAGCAATTCATTTAGAGTTGTGTTTTTAGCCACCTGACAAACATAAGTGTGAGATTGTCTCTCTTTTTGCTCTGTTTTTGGTCTCCACCTCCTCCTGAGTGGAATATCTGTGTCTTTAGCTGCTAAATTCTCCACTATGTTCACCAGCTCGTCTCTAAATGCATCTGTCCACTGTCCAGCAGGCAATGACCTGATTTTAGCTGCTGCTAAACGAGGCTACGCTACATTTATTTACTAATGCTTTTATCCAAAGTGACTTGCAATAAGTGCATCCAGCCTTGTGGGTCAGGCTGTTTTCATACATCGTTCATAGCTATGCCTACGAAAAGTACCACACTGTAATTTGTACATATCCCACAAAATCAATTTGTATGTAATTCACATAATTGTGAACCAGGAAGTATAAAGAGCGACAAATGCCGCCTAGGGAGGAGGTCGAGGTGGATGGGTGGGTCAGAAAACACAGGACTTTCACCCAGGAGGCCGCTGGTCAAGTCTCGTGTGAAACCAGAAGTCAGTGTTGATTTATTTGTCATGCAACTTTCTAACTTCTGTAGTTATTTTAACCCAAACCACCATCTTTTCCTAAACCTAATGAAGTAGTTTCCTGTGAAGATGGAAATGTATTTTGAAAAGACTGTATGCATGTAATGAGAGAAAATCAACTTGTGCATCACATGATGTTTCGGAAGAAGTCGTGTACTGTTGCATATGGAGGATACAACCCAGTACTGCAAGGATCAAGCAAGTACATCAACTTCATATGCTGAGAGAAGTGAGATTAAACCAAAACAACAAGCTGAAAGACAAAAAAACGCTTCACAGAGATCAAGAGAACTAATTTTAATGTAAAATATTCATTGGCGCAGCTTTAAGTAAATCCAAACTCTCCGTATTATCAGCCTGTCCTTGGGTAAAGTCGGTTGAGTTTTATAGTAAATTATACTGAAATGGTGCTGTTATTTTGAAGGGTTGGCAGGCCCCATATGAAATTTATGGTTATTTTAGCTTTTATGCTAATGCTACTGCCCACTATGGGCTACTGCACCACCTGACTGATGTGTTTCCATGGTGACGGGGCTTGATAGGTTGAAGTGGCTGATGTATTGTCGCTCATATAGGATGGAAACACATTTTAAAGTGTCAAATAGAAACCAGTAGAAACGGTAGAGGTGGAGACAGAGACCATGATGATGATGTTTAGAAAGGGAAGTAGACTTTAATATAAGATAAATAAGTAGTATCTCATTTATATCAGCATGTTTGACAGATTTCTCACAGTTACAGAAATATATTGTACAGATGTAATGTGTTGAATCACATTGAACTGAACAGTGAAGCAGGACTGTGCGTTTCAGTGTTTGTAGCTGTTTGTAATGTGTGGCGGTGCTCTGGGAGGCTGCTGTGCTCGACTAAGAATAGCATCCTCACTGGTCCTTTAGCCTGCAGTCACAGTCTGAAAACCAAGTCAACACCAGCGCTCACAGACTCGGGATACAGTAGTGCACACCGCTGGTACCTGTGATATTTCTAGTCCACCTTTAACTGTCTCTCTGGCTGTAACACACTGGTTCAGGCTGGAAATGTCCCGACGCCTGCTGGAGATTATACATCCTCAGTATGTGTTTTCATATAGCAGTGACTTTATACAAGTGGTGTTAACATTATTTCATGAATAATCTGTGTTTCTCTACTTGAAACTGAACGATAACCTCATAAGACATATAAACGGGACTGTCCATACTGTATACTACATGCAGATCTCACTGTTCTCTAGTTACATGAGATTAATTCAATAACTGCATTCATGGTCATTTTAAATGGATATTAGTTGGGAAAATAAATACGTCTGTAGTTATTTGGCTAACCATTAGCTGAGGAAGTAGATGGTTTGCATCCTGAGTATTAATTTGGAGGATTAACCTGATGATTATTTTCTAGAGTAATTGATCATAAAATGTCAGAAACTAGAGAAAGATGTCCACCCTTGTTTCTCAAAGTCTAAGGTGATGCCTTTACAGTACATGTCTTGGTACATGACACACAGTATAAGACAGAAAAGCAGGAAATCTCCATGTTTGAGAGGCTGAAAACAGCATTTTTTGCATGAAAAATTACTTTATCAATTTATCAGTTATCAAAATAATTACTGATCGAATAGTCGACTAATTGTTGCAGCTCTACATTTAGGACAATGTATTTTTCTTATTGTCTAAAAATGCCGAGAAAAGACCAAAACCAGCAACATGTTTGTCTCAATAATTTGTGGATTCCCCAACCTGCCAGCATGAAGCCCTCTGATGACTGATGATGTGAATCTGTAAAAACTGGCCACAAACTAATACTTTAGAAAAGGCTCAGTAATCTCCTAAAACAGCAGGTCACTGAAGTCTTTTTCCAACACACATTTTTCAGACATTTTTTAATGGACATTGTTGAATTTTTATACACATTTTTCACACATTTCTTCTGGACATTGTTCCCACATTTGCCTCATGTTTTTCACACATTTCTTGTCATTTTTGCAGACATTTTTTTCCACATTTTTCACTTTTTCTGCACGTTCTTCGGTATGTGTTCATAGTGATGAAGGAACCCAGTGACACAGTGAGACTCATTTTTAATGGAGCTCTATGGCACAGAGGAAGAAGCGATACCAGGCTCTGATACAGGACACTTCCTCAGTGTTTGTCCTCGGCTCTCTGTAAATGGAGGAGAGACACATCCATCGTCCTGCAGGTCCTTTTGAGTTGTGATGCTGAGAGCTGGAGACGAGGACAAAGTGATGCCAGACAGATGAGCTGCTGATTTTTGTGGCTGGATGCAGTGATGCTGAGGTCGGGACTTAAAGCGACCTCTCTTTGTGTCCCTGTCGGTCTGTCGGTCTGTCTCTCTCTTATTGTTATCCTCCGGCTTAAAGCAGGCTTGTGACCGGGGAAGCCGCATTAGCAATGCGAGGAGTTGAACAAGCCCTGATGGTTATGTAAACCCCCCCACCCCCAACACACACACCAACACACACACCAACACACACACCAACACACACACCAACACACACACCAACACACACACCAACAAGCCCTTAAGCCTCTCTGGTCCGTAGCCGGCACACGCTAGCAAGTGTCTCTCACCCGCTTATCGTTACGTCATTACTATACAAGCCTACTTTCTCCCCGGCAGCCTCACAGTAAAATATACTATTATTATACAATGTCAAAATAAATATGCAGCGAGCTGCTGCTGCCGAGTTTCAATACGCACAAACTACAAAAACAGAAGAAATATCTCAATGCAGAAAAAATAGTTTTGCTAACTTTCGATCATTATTTAAAAATGAGTGTATTTATATTTGTCCAAAGTCATATATTTAGATGAATGCCTGCCAGTTCAGACCCACCGTTTACACACTACTTTTCATGCTCATCATGCTGCAGTTTATTAGGAACAGATATTATATAATATTTTTATGCCGACCCTTTGTTATGCTCACAGTATGTCTGCTGTTTCTCTTTAGATCGTGGTGATAAAATGATTATATAATAAGTCAAATAGTATTAATATGCTATGGTGTTGTCGAACGTCGAGTGAGATGTCATGCATAACGGTATGTGGTAGGAGGAGAAAAGAGAAGCAAAGTAAAACCAGATGGATTTTGGTAAAGATATTTATTGCAGGATTTACAAAATCTGCTAACTGAACTTCCTGCCATTTATCTTTCCAAATTAAAACACATTCAAAGGGAACTGGACCTGGATCAGTCTCCATGAGGTTTTCTAACGAGTCCACCAGAGAAACATGTTATTGTGTTGTCCCTGTGGTGTACAGGCCTTATGTATTCATGCATAAACAACAGTCAGTATGTTCAGATTTACATATCCATACATGTACTTTCTACATTATGTATACCCTGATTAAAATGACTGGATGAGCCTAAATTTGGCAGCAGGTGACATTAAGCGTTTGCTCAGTTTTTAAAGAGGTCATGAGTCACAGCTGGCAAATGTTTTGCTCAAATATTAAAACATAACTGTAATTTTACATCATATAAACAGTTATAAATCACTGGTTTTGTCATCCTTATTACATGTTTCTTCTCAGGAAGCCAAATTACAATTCCACCTGAAACAGAAGTTGGTGATATTATCTCATTTCTTACTCTAAACTCTTTAAAGGTTGTACAGTTTTATTTTCCTGCCTTTAAAATGTCCCATTTGTTAGGAAGGTGATTATTTTAATGTGTTTGACTAAGCAAAGAGCTGTTAGATCCGCTCATGTATGTTAAATGACTTCAGTCAAGTTAAAATCCAAATTTTGCCTCAGGAGGCTTTACAATCTGCACAGGATACGACATCCTCTCCCTCTACAGCGCGAGCCTCTCATTGGATAACAAAAAACTCCTTTTACCAGGGAAAAAGAAAAAAAGGAAGAAACCTTAGGAAGAGCAGCAGAGGCGGGTTCCCCCTCCATGATGGACAGACGTGCAACATGGACAGTCCATGACAAAAATCACTGCGTATAATGTGAACATATGTGAGAAGGTGGATTCGTCATGCAGCTTCCCGGAGCTGCAAAACACATCTGCAATCCTCTCCATGCCAGATAGATAGAGCCAAGGCAACAAAACCTCCTCTCCACATCAGTTACTTGATATTGGCAGTACTGGAGGAGATTTAACGTGCTGTCTAATGTTGCTGTGTTTTGACGGAGTGGCAGGACACGGTTTTACAAGGACAGGGACGTCATCTATCGGAGTTAAAAGATTGATTATTTCTGTGGCTGTCACTGTTTTTAAATAAGCTCAAGATTTGTTAGCACCTCTGTGCCTCAACACCAGACCTGTTTGAATCTCTGCAAACAGCTGCTTTAAAGTTTGAACTTCAGCCGTCTTACCTGGAAACAATAGCTGACAGGTTTCATAATCAGAGACGAGAGCTGACTGCTGAACAACGCTGCGTTGCTTGTTGCCAGTGAATATCAGCTCACTAAAGTTATGGATGTTGTGATCTGTGCACAGATAAATGTGCAAGGATCATGTTACTGAAATAATTTAAAGCAATTGGCATCATTACTGCAGGAAGCATCGATCCTCCCAGAACTCATAACGCCTCATTGAAATGTTGACATTGCACTCAGCGCTGGTGGAGTTAGCAGTTCTTACATTAGAGTACTCTTTATGTTCTATTGAAGTACTATTGAAGTTATTGTTGATGTGTACTGACGTGACCCTCTGAGTCACTGCTGGTATTTATGTTGCTGATGTAGATATTTAAGCTTCTGTTGTTGGATGTAAAGTGATGGATGTAGTTTTGGTGAGGGTAAAATGAGAAGATGGAGGCCAGTACTGGAAGTGTCATCACAGGAAGTTAAAGAGATGATTGGTGAAAGACACCCGAGAAGTCCAATAACTCTGCTGCTGTCTGTTTGTCCTCATCTTATTTACATCATTTCATTTACTGTGGTAGTGTTTTTAAGTGTATAAAGAGGTATAGTCTGTTGTCCGACGATGGCAAACACTTTACAACGGCCCAAAAACATTTCCATCAGCAGAGACATGCTGAAACTTACAATCCAAAACAAATTCAGCAGAAACAAATGAAATGAAAAAAACGTGCTGCAGAAAACCAAAGCATATTTTTACATTGAGGTACTGCTTCTCTAGATCTGGATATTTCTTCCACCACTGATTACAACTGAGGTATAGTGAACTGGAGCTGAACTGAACCTTATTAAACCTGCTGAAAATGTTGACTGGCATCAGGCCGGACATGGAGAGGACACCACGCTCGTGTTCCTGCAGTCATACCTGCTAGTTTAAAAGCTGAATGCGTCCTTTAAATCACTGATGCTCATTCTGACCTCATGTCAGGATGTGTTGTACAGAAAACACCAGATGAGCAATGGTGCAATGTTCCCGCAAAGTACAGCTTTTAAATAAAATGAAATTCACCCCTGGTTGTTTGCGTTTGTCTTCTCTACTGCAGCACTACTTCCTGGTGATCTTCGGCCACGATGGACAGAAACCTCTGGAGCTGCGGACGGAGGAAGAGTCCGAATGCAACGAGTGGGTGGAGTGCATCCAGCAGGCCAGGTAACGACAAACTCGCATCGAGATATCACTGCCGTCTAAGTACAAGTCTGTGGGCTGACAGTCGATTAAAATATTTAATCGCGATTAATTGCACATTTTTCATCTGTTCAAACCTTAAAGGTAGATTAGACAAATATTTAATACTGTTATCAACATGGGAGTGGACAAATATGCTGCTTTATGCAAATGTATGTATATATTTATTATTGTAAATCAATAACAATACTAATCAATGGCAGATATTGTCCAGAAACCCTCCCAGATTCTGACTTTAGCATCAACAATCTGCTCCAATCAGAACATGACAAACTGCAGCCCAACAGGCAACAACAGCTGTCAGTGTGTCAGAGTGCTGACTTGACTATGACTTGATCCAGACTGACTGGGACTATCATAAAGTGGGCAGGTCTGTAAAGGGGAGACTGGTGGGGACCCAGTGAACCCATTTACATCCACATATCTGGAGGTCAGAGGTCAACGGACCCCTTTGAACATGGACATGACAGGTTTTCTTCTGCAAGTTTGGAACATTATTTAACCTCCTTCAAGACAAGCTAGTATGATGTGGTTGGTATCAGTGGATTTGTGTTTCCTAGTTTCATATGATACCAGAGTCTTCACAGTAGTTTTAAACTACAACCTAAAAATGACCTGATACAACCTGCTAAACTAAATTAAATGTGTGGTGGAGACTTTTACTGGGAAAGTGGCTGCATGTCCACAACACTTCACACAGCACCGTGGCTGCTGATGGTCACCTGGAGACAGTGAACGCAGCACCGTGGCTGCTACAGTAACTCTGTTGATGGTGACCTGGAGACGTGAACGCAACGCCGTGGCTGCTGATGGTGACCTAGAGACAGTGAACGCAGCACCGTGGCTGCTGCATTAGTTCTCCTGATGGTGACCTGGAGACAGTGAACGCAGCACCGTGGCTGCTGCATTAGTTCTCCTGATGGTGACCTGGAGACAGTGAACGCAGCACCGTGGCTGCTGCATTAGTTCTCCTGATGGTGACCTGGAGACAGTGAACGCAGCACCGTGGCTGCTACAATAGTTCTCCTGATGGTGACCTGGAGACAGTGAACGCAGCACCGTGGCTGCTGCATTAGTTCTCCTGATGGTGACCTGGAGACAGTGAACGCAGCACCGTGGCTGCTGCATTAGTTCTCCTGATGGTGACCTGGAGACAGTGAACGCAGCACCGTGGCTGCCACTGGGGTTAAATAACTGAAACTGTTTTTCTACTTTCTGCTTGTTTTTTGTGCTGATGTACATTTGACAACACGATAGTGTGTGTGTGTGTGTGTGTGTGTGTGTGTGTGTGTGTGTGTGTTGTGTGTGTGTTTGTGTGTGTGTTTGTGTGTGTTTGTGTGTGTGTGTGTGTGTGTGTTTGTGTGTTTGTGTGTGTGTGTGTGTGTGTGTGTGTGTGTGTGTGTGTGTGTGTGCTTGCAGCGGTTCACATTTAGGTCACACTGGTGTATCGCTGCACTGTTACATCACAGACTTGATCTCTGTGTCTGTGTTTTCTCTGTTTATCTGAACATCCAGCAGAGATACGATGCCTTTGTTAATTCCTGCATGATTAACACGTCAGGTTGTTGCTTATTGACAGCGATGTATGAAGTACTGTAATACTTCAGTAAAAGTAGAAATACCATGCTCTAAAAATTCTCCATTTGTCCTGCATTAAAAGCAGAATGTAGTACCGTACTCATTATGCAGCACACCTTTTGTTAAATTACTACACAATATTATCTTATTGTGTTTTTGTACTACTGGATAGATAAGTAGTATAGTACAGCATCATGTTGTACAAGCATGTCATATGTAAGTCTGTAAAGCTATCAGACTAATGTAGAGCAGTAAAATGTACAATATTTCCCTCTGAGATGTAGTAGAGTAGAAGTATAAAACTGAAGTACTTGTGGTTAAGTCAAAGTAGAGAAGCATTATCTGAAAATATACTTCATAAAGTACATTTTAATGTAGTTCATCAACGTGGATTCAATTTTAGATACTTTGTTGTACTCTACTGGGTAGAGTAGCAGTACTACATCGTGTTGTGTTTTTTTTATTTATAAAGTAAGTGTCAGACAACTGTAATGTAATAAAAAGTACTTTACTTCCCACTGAAATGTAGTGAAGTAGAAGCTTAATGTAACAAAATGGAAATACTCAAGTAAAGTACAAGTATTTCATAATTGTACTTATTTACAGTTCTTGAGTAAATGTACTTAGTTACATACCACCACTGAAAAATAATATATTAAAAGTCCTGCAAAACTTTAATTAGGTACTGAAGTATTATTCGCAAAGTGTACATAAAGTACTCCTTATATTATATACAGTAGTCGTATAAAACTGCATTATATCATGTTTTTTATGCAAAAGGCAACTAAAAAACATAAACGTCAAATGTAGTGGAGTAAAAAGTACAATAAATCTGTCGTAGTGGAGTATATGCAAGTATAAAGCAGCAGAAATGGAGAATGGTTCTCAAGTATTTCAAAGTTGTGCTTACTGTACTTGTAAATGTACGTTACTTTAGTTACATTCCATAACTGAAAAGTCCCCGTTACAAGTCCTGCAAGTAAAAGTACCACAGTATTACCAGCAAAATGTCCTTAAAGTACCAAAAGTAAAAGTACTCATTATGTAGAGCAGCTCCTTTCAAAGTGTTATGTTATTTCATAATATTTTAGTATTCTGTTGTACATCGCCCTGTGAGATGTCGACGAGTAGAAGTACAAGTCCAGTTTGTGACTAACATCTCAGATAAGCTCTCTTAGTGCTGACTTCTACATATTACATGAAGTATATACGATATATCTTGTATGCCGGCTTGTCTTTGTCTCCCTTCAGTTACTCTGACATCATTATTGAGCGCGAGATCCTGATGCAGAAGTACATCCACCTGGTCCAGATCATGGAGACGGAGAAGATCGCAGCCAATCAGCTCCGGACCCAGCTGGAGGACCAGGACACCGAGATCGAGAGACTTAAAGCTGAGGTACGCATGAGCGCACCCACATCTGCTGTGTGTGCATGCATACATGAACACACACACACACACACACACACACACACACACACACACACACACACACACACACACCCACCCCGACAGATCAAAGCATGCAAATGCATCGGGCATGATGGGAAAACATGTGCCAAACCTGCCAAAATCAAAACTATACGAATAAATAAATGAATGACTTGATAAATAAATAAATATGTTATTAAACGAGTGACGCCCCCTCAGTTGCATAATGAGGAAGAAATGCTTAAAGAAACGTGTAAAGAAAAGTATATATAAATAAGGGGTGAAATGTAGAGGGAAAATTGTGCATAGATAAATAAATGCATAAATACATAAATAAATAAATACATAACTTAAAAATATAAATAAAAAATACAACGTAAGTGCAAAAATAAATATGTATAAAATAAATGCAAAAATGAATACATTCATTTGATTATTATTATAAAATAAATAAAAGTGAAAATTAAACAGAAGAGTAAATACATTTTGGGAAATAAATCAGGGGTAAAATGCAAAGGGAAACACATGCAGAAATAATTAAATACATAGATTTATAAATAAAAATATATAATAAATTGAAATAAGTGCAAAAATAAGTAAATAAAAAGAAAAAATGCAAACAGTAATAATTAAATAAAAATAAATGAAATTAATAGAGATAGATCAATAAATAAACAAATAACAGGGAAAATTAAACAGAAGAGTAAATAAATAGGTTTTGAGAAATAAATAAGGGGTTAAATCAAAGGGAAACACATGCAGAAATAATTAAATACATACATTTATAAATAAAAAATATATTATATATAAAATATATAAATTGAAATAAGTGCAAAAATAAGTAAATAAAAATAAAATGCAAACAATAATAATTAAATAAAAATAAATGAAATTAATGAAAATAGATCAATAAATAAACAAATAACAGGGAAAATTAAACAGAAGAGTAAATAAATAGGTTTTGAGAAATAAATAAGGGGTTAAATCAAAGGGAAAATCATAAATAAATAAATGTGTAAATACACAAATACGTGCATTTAAAAATTGATATATAATAAATAAAAATAAATGCAAAAATAAAAAAACACATTTAAAAATTCATAGAAATAAATACATAAGTAAATAGATAAAAGGGAAATTAAACAGTAATTGAATAGGTTTGTGGAAATAAATATGGGGTGAAATGCAAAGGGACAACGGTGCATAAATAAATAAGTGCATAAATACAGAATTAATAATATGTTTAAAAATAAATATGGAATTAAAAAAACAAGTGCAAAATAAATAAATGATAAATAAATGCAAAAATAAATAAATATGTTTAGAAAATAATAAAAAATAAAATGCAATATTAAACAGCAAATAAATAAGGGAATTAATATAAAATAAATAAGCAAATTTAAACTGAAATATCAATTTGTCGCATTTTATGAATTAACCAATGGCTACATTTATTTTTTTATTGTAATTTTTTTTTGCTTATTTATTTATATATCAAGTCATTTATTTATTCATTGAGTTTTGTTTTTGGTGAGTTCTTGCAGTGGTTCCAGGAGTGAACGTTTTAACTCGTGTGCCGGTATGTCGACATGTTGTGGCAGATTGTCGTGGTGAACAAAACCAAGGAGAGGATGCGGCCTCACCAGAACAACCAAGAGGAGGAAGACCCAGATATTAAAAAGATCAAGAAGGTAAATGCTTGGTTTGGTTTCACATGATAAGAAACGCCAGCGGAGCATGGGGAGACCCCTGGTGGTGCTGTGTGGCTGTGCAGGTGCAGAGCTTCATGCGTGGCTGGCTATGCCGGAGGAAGTGGAAGATCATCGTGCAGGACTACATCAGCTCGCCTCACGCCGAGAGCATGAGGAAGAGGAACCAGATCGTCTTCAACATGGTGGAGGCGGAGACGGAGTACGTCCACCAGCTCTCCATCCTGGTCAACTGCTTCCTGCGGCCGCTCCGCATGGCCGCCAGCTCCAAGAAGCCTCCCATCAGCCACGATGATGTCAGCACCATCTTCCTCAACAGGTAGCTCGGCCTTATTCAGTGAAACAGTGAATGTGATCTCCAGTTTACAGTGACAGCGAGAATCTCTCCCTATCTAGTGAGACCATCATGTTTCTGCACGAGATCTTCCATCAAGGTCTGAAAGCTCGGATCGCCAACTGGCCCACGTTGGTTCTGGGTGAGTACCGCACAGCTCAAAGTCATGCGACTGCTGTTTTAGCTCATTAATTACAATTTCCATATGTTTTACATGACTGCAAGCCATTTAAAATGGTTTTAGACTGAAATCTCCATTTCCATAATTATCGGGGACAGACCCTCAATAAATACCTCAATAAACTCGATACCTACTCAATAAATAAACTCGATACCTACTCGATAAATAAACTCGATACCTATTTGATAAATAAACTTGATGAATAAACTCGATACCTATTTGATAAATAAACTCAATACCTACTCGATAAATAAACTTGATAAATAAACTCGATACCTACTCGATAAATACACTTAATAAATAAACTTGATAAATACATAGAATAAATAATCAATAAATAAATAAATACACTTGATAAATAAACTTGATAAATACATATAATAAATTATCAATAAATAAATAAATTCACTTGATAAATAAACTTGATAAATACATAGAATAAATAATCAATAAATAAATAAATACACTTGATAAATAAACTTGATAAATAAACTCGATACCTATTTGATAAATAAACTCAATACCTACTTGATAAGTAAACTTGATAAATACATAGAATAAATAATCAATAAATAAATATATACACTTGATAAATAAACTTGATAAATACATAGAATAAATAATCAATAAATAAATAAATACACTTGATAAATGCATAGAATAAATAATCAATAAATACACTTGATAAATAAACTGATAAATACATAGAATATATAATCAATAAATAAATAAATACACTTGATAAGTAAACTTGATAAAAATGTAGAATAAATTCTCAAATCAATAAAATTGCCAAATACTTGATTAATAAACTTCATCAATACATAGTATAAATACTTAATAAATAAATACATAAACTCAATAACTACTTGATAAATAAACTTGATAAATAGTAGAATATTAAACTTCATGGGAAAGTATAGACGTTATGTGGCAAATAATCAATTAAGGCTGTCAATCAGTTAAAATATTTGATATTGATTAATGGTATGATTGCCCATGATTGATCGTGATTAAGTGCACTTAAGTTTCTTTCAAATCAACCGCTCCATTTTTATAGAAAAGGGGCGTGGCATTACACAAACAGAGTTTTAAGGTTTAATGTCGTTGTTGTTTTGTGCCCAGCGGACCTGTTCGACATCCTGCTGCCGATGCTCAACATCTACCAGGAGTTTGTGAGGAACCACCAGTACAGTCTGCAGGTTCTGGCCAACTGTAAGCAGAACCGAGACTTCGACAAGCTGCTCAAACAGTACGAGTCCAACGCTGCATGTGAGGGGCGAATGCTGGAGACCTTCCTCACTTACCCCATGTTCCAGGTAGAACGCTGACATTTCACCATCCAGGCTGCTGGACTGGAGCCACTGTGTACTTCTACTCCACAACACCTACAGGGACATGTTGTACTTCTACTCCACAACACCTACAGGGACATGTTGTACTGCTACTCCACAACACCTACAGGGACATGTTGTACTGCTACTCCACAACACCCACAGGAAAATGTTGTACTTCTACTCCACAACACCTACAGGGACATGTTGTACTTCTACTCCACAACACCTACAGGGACATGTTGTACTTCTTCTCCACAACACCTACAGGGACATGTTGTACTTCTACTCCACAACACCTACAGGGACATGTTGTACTGCTACTCCACAACACCTACAGGGACATGTTGTACTTCTACTCCACAACACCTACAGGGACATGTTGTACTTCTACTCCACAACACCTACAGGGACATGTTGTACTTCTACTCCACAACACCTACAGGGACATGTTGTACTTCTACTCCACAACACCTACAGGGACATGTTGTACTGCTACTCCACAACACCTACAGGGACATGTTGTACTGCTACTCCACAACACCCACAGGAAAATGTTGTACTTCTACTCCACAACACCTACAGGGACATGTTGTACTTCTACTCCACAACACCTACAGGGACATGTTGTACTTCTACTCCACAACACCTACAGGGACATGTTGTACTTCTACTCCACAACACCTACAGGGACATGTTGTACTTCTACTCCACAACACCTACAGGGACATGTTGTACTGCTACTCCACAACACCTACAGGGACATGTTGTACTTCTACTCCACAACACCTACAGGGACATGTTGTACTTCTACTCCACAACACCTACAGGGACATGTTGTACTTCTACTCCACAACACCCACAGGGACATGTTGTACTTCTACTCCACAACACCTACAGGGACATGTTGTACTGCTACTCCACAACACCTACAGGGACATGTTGTACTGCTACTCCACAACACCCACAGGAAAATGTTGTACTTCTACTCCACAACACCTACAGGGACATGTTGTACTTCTACTCCACAACACCTACAGGGACATGTTGTACTTCTACTCCACAACACCTACAGGGACATGTTGTACTTCTACTCCACAACACCTACAGGGACATGTTGTACTGCTACTCCACAACACCTACAGGGACATGTTGTACTTCTACTCCACAACACCTACAGGGACATGTTGTACTTCTACTCCACAACACCTACAGGGACATGTTGTACTTCTACTCCACAACACCTACAGGGACATGTTGTACTTCTACTCCACAACACCTACAGGGACATGTTGTACTTCTACTCCACAACACCTACAGGGACATGTTGTACTTCTACTCCACAACACCTACAGGGACATGTTGTACTTCTACTCCACAACACCCACAGGGACATGTTGTACTTCTACTCCACAACACCCACAGGGACATGTTGTACTGCTACTCTACAACACCTACAGGGACATGATGTACTTCTACTCCACAACACCCACAGGGACATGATGTACTTCTACTCCACAACACCTACAGGGACATGTTGTACTGCTACTCCACAACACCTACAGGGACATGATGTACTTCTACTCCACAACACCTACAGGGACATGATGTACTTCTACTCCACAACACCTACAGGGAAATGTTGGACTGCTACTCCACAACACCTACAGGGACATGTTGTACTGCTACTCCACAACACCTACAGGGACATGTTGTACTTCTACTCCACAACACCTACAGGGACATGTTGTACTGCTACTCCACAACACCCACAGGGAAATGTTGTACTTCTACTCCACAACACCTACAGGGAAATGTTGTACTTCTACTCCACAACACCTACAGGGACATGTTGTACTTCTTCTCCACAACACCTACAGGGACATATTTTACTGCACAATGAATACTTTTACTTTAAGTACCTTAAGTACATTTGGCTGATAATACTGACTCATTTTTACTTCAAGTACTTTAAGTATATTTTACTGCACAATGAATCATTTTACTTATACTACTTTAACTACATTTAGCTGTTAATACTTACTTTTACTTTAAATACTTTAAATACATTTTACTGCAGAAAGAAAACTTTTACTTCAAGTACTTTAAATGTATTTTACTGCACAATGAATACTTTTACTTAAATTTTTTTTTACTGCAGAAAGAAAAAAGTAGTTTCATTATTTTTACGTATATTTTACTGTACAATGAATATTTTTACTTCAAGTACCTTAAGTATATTTAGCTGCTTAAAGAACATTTATTTGAATTACTTTAATTTTATTTTACTGCACAATGGATACATACTTGAAGTACTTTACCTATATTTTGCTGATACTTTTACTTCACTAAGATTTTGATTGCAGGACTTTTACTTCAGTGTGCAGTTTTACTTACTTTACATTTCACAGTTTTGTGAATTTCCCCACTGTGGGACCAATAAAGGAATATCTTATCTTATCTTATCTTATCTTAGTACTTTTACTGCAGTAAAGGACATGAATACCGCTGTTGAAGAAGCAGCGTTAGCGTTTCACATTCGTGTGTTTTCTGCGTACTTCAGATTCCTCGATACATCATCACTCTCCACGAGCTGCTGGCTCACACACCTCATGAACATGTGGAGCGGAAGAGTCTGGAGTTCGCCAAATCCAAACTGGAGGAGCTGTCGAAGTGAGTGTGTGTGTGCACATCTCCCAGATATGTGTAGTGGTGCGATAGATGGCGATGATGAAGATGATGATGATGATGACTGCTCATGTTCAGGATGATGCACGATGAAGTGAGCGACACGGAGAACATCAGGAAGAATCTGGCCATAGAGCGGATGATCGTCGAGGGCTGTGACATCCTGCTGGACACCAGTCAGACCTTCGTCAGACAAGGCGAGCCTCCTCTTCATCACCTGCAACCTAAAGCAGGATTTTAAACACCTTTAACCCCCGACTGTGTCTCTGTGAGCAGGCTCTCTGATCCAGCTGCCGTCCAGCAGCGAGCGGGGGATGCTCAGTAAGGTCCGGCTGGGATCCCTGTCGCTGAGGAAGGAAGGAGAGCGCCAGTGTTTCCTCTTCACCAAACACTTCCTCATCTGTACACGAACATCTGGAGGAAAACTTCACCTGCTCAAGGTCAGCCTCACCTGCTGTTTCACTGCACAACCACCAACACAGTATTAAAAGATTAAAGCACGGACTGCAACATTTAAGAAAGGTAAATAAAAAGAAGAATTGACAATAAAAAATATAATATAATAAAAGATCTGTACAATATGTGTTTTTAAGAGTTGTAGTTGCAGCAATGTGCAAAAATTCAGTTTCATTTATATACCTTGTTAAGATGGTTATAACTTTTATTACTCACACAAATATTCTTATTGATTTTTTTTATTTTTTTATGCAAATATTATGAGGGGATAAATAACTAGATATACTGTATATAATACTATACTAATTTTAATTCCTAATATATAGTTTAAATACATTCATGTGGAATAAATACAATACTGTAACAAAGAAATGTCACAGGGAATATTTTAAGATATTATAGTGACATTAAAAAATTACAGAACAGAAATCGTGTTTAGTGTTTAAGCTCATTGTAAAGTAATGATTTATGGATCTGATAGGAATATTATGAAGTAAGAGAGCTAGTGCTCTTTTTAATGTTTCACTAATTGTTGATTCTGCTGCCCTCGTAAAAATATATTAACATTTAGGTTTGTTCATGAAATTATTTAAGACGGCGCTGTGGAAACATTTTAAGATGATGTTTCTCTTCAGATTTCTCAGATTTTAAAATTAAACTTGAATATATTTATCTGGAAGCGGATGAATGCAGATAAAGTTGAGATAAACAGCTGACAGACAACCGGTACTCTTAAAAGTTTCCTGATTATATTAGATGTACAGGTTGATTAGTAAGTGATAACCAGCACTAGAACACTGAGAAACACAGTGGATTCTGGGTAAAGATGCCGTTGAAATCCCCAAAACAGATCTTAAAGACGACTACTGTGAAATCAGATTTTTCTACTCTAGAAATACAGGTCAGATTTTAATTTTACTCTCTTGTTACACCTTTTTTCCCCAAACAGCAAGGAGGCACGTTGTCTCTGATAGAGTGCACTCTCATCGAAGAGCTGGACGCCAGTGATGAAGACTGTGAGTATCTGTTATATCAAATATCAAAATCATTCCTTGTTTCTTAACGCCAGCGTGTGCTGTTAACTGAGGCGCTGACCTTTACGCTTCACAGACAACGCAGCAGGTCAAGGCTTCAACCACCTGGAGTTCAAGGTGGTGGTGGAGCCTCCGGACGGTCAGTCCTTCTCTGTCGTCCTCCTGGCGCCGTCTCGCCAGGAGAAGGCTGCCTGGACCAGCGACATCAGCCAGGTCGGCCCGACCGTTTAATCAAACGTCTCTCTGGATGTGGGATTACAGAGGACTGAACTCGTCTCCACATCTGTGTTTCAGTGCATCGATAATATCCGCTGTAACGGCCTGATGACCAGCGTGTTTGAGGAAAACTCCAAAGTTTCGGTGCCGCACATGATCAAGTAAGAGAGGAGGATTTCTGACGCTCTGCTGACAGCTAAAAATAAACACTATGTTTTAGCTGTGTTATTATTTTACTGCTGCATTGTAGTAATGTCTTATCTTGTTTCACTCAAAGTACTTGTTAATTGTACTGTATGTTGACACACTGAATGTTGGTTGAAATGTTGCTACAAACTCGAGGTGTCTTGATACTGTGTTATTTAAAAATGAAATATTGACATCATGTTAATAATTTACATGTGATAATATTGTGCAGCTAATCAAAGCAACAGAAATCAGACGTTTGTTGTCTTGTCATTTAACCAAACATCAGGATTTAAAGTGTTATTTTGTTTCCTCAAGATCTGACGCCCGACTGCATAAAGACGACGTGGACATTTGCTTCAGCAAGACGCTCAACTCCTGCAAGGTTCCTCAGATCCGTTATGCCAGCGTGGAGCGCCTCCTGGAGCGCCTCACGGACCTGCGCTTCCTCTCCATAGACTTCCTCAACACCTTCCTCCACACGTACCGCATCTTCACCACGGCGGCCGTGGTCATCGACAAGCTGGCCGACATCTACAAGAAGCCATTTACCTCCATACCTGTCAGGTACGTGTCACGATGTCAGTGTTCCACCTCCTGTAGGTACCGAGTCCATTCACTCAAGTATTGTGCTTTAAGTTACTGCGAGGAACTTTTAAGTGGTGATGAAACAGTCTCAGTGTAGTACTGACGCCTCTGTATGACCTACATAAGCAAACCAGACCAGCAGAGAGAAGATTTTCTATATAGTTACTCTTAATGTCATTGGTGCCACCGGGTTGGATTCAGCCCAGAATCAGATGAAATCGTGCAGGTTCACCAGAAACCTGTTTAATCCAGACTCCAGATCCGGCTTCGCTGCCACCTTTGACCTGCTGTCGGAGCTACGAGGCTGACGGCAGCAGCAGCTCCTCCAGCCAGGAGCAGAGATCATGGTATCACACCTACATTTCTATTTTTTCTAGTATTGTTTTAGTACCCGCTCTACTACAGCGCCCCAACACACGTACGTTTCTAATGACAGTCTGTGGAAGTCCACCTAGCGAGGAGGTCGGGCTGGATGAGTCAATAAACACAGGACTTTCACCCCGGAGACTGCTGTTCTTGTCCCACATGAAAGTCAAAGTTCACTTATTTTAATTCACATCTGTAGCTTAATAACATAACACACATAGAATGTAATACTCTTATCAACATGGGAGTGGACAAATATGCTGCTTTATGCAATCCTGATTTTCCCTTTGGGGATTAATGAAGGTTCATCTCATCGTATCTTAAATGTATGTATGTATTATTGGAAATCAATTACCAACACAAAGCAATGACAGATATTGACCAGAAACCCTCACAGGTTCTGATTTTAGCATAAAAAATCTGCTCAGATAATAACTTGGAGCTGTCAGTGTGTCAGAGTGCTGACTCGACTATGACTTGATCCAGACTGACTGGGACTATCATAAAGTGGGCATGTCTGTAAAGGGGAGACTGGTGGGGACCCAGAGAACCCATTTACATCCACACATCTGGAGGTCAGAGGTCAGAGGTCAGCGGACCCCTTTGAACATGGACATGACAGTTTTTCCTCGCCAAAATGTGTAAGTTAGCAGCATTTTTAACCTCCTTCATGACGAGCTAGTCTGACCTGGTTGGTACTAGCAGATTCTTCAGGTTTTCTGGTTTCATACGACGTCAGTATCTTCACTTAGCTAGCTGCATTGAAGCGTCAAAGAAATTAGTGGAATTAAGACAAATTTGCGTTGAATTTGGCAGGTTCCTCCACACCACAGAGACCAACAAAATGAACCCAAAGAGTATTTTTACTGTGTGGTATTAGTACATTTACTTGAGTAAAGCATCAATCACTGCAGTTTTGATATTGTCTGTAAACGACACTGTGTTTGTGTCAATGTTTGCACATATTCATCCATCCTCATTGTGCTTCATCTCCTCTCATGTACCAGACTGCTGCTGTTCATTCACTCCATCATTCCATCTCTACATCTTCTGTTCTTCTTCCCATTATTCACCTCCTTTCTTCATCCGTCACCTCCTCTTCCTCCTTTTCCTGTCACTGTCTCAGGATCGAGCAACATTCATGTGACCGTCTGTCCATCATGTCCCTCTGTCCCGACTACAGTCTGAAGATCACTCAGCTGGCCCTGGACCAGTCCAAGTAAATACCAACAGTAGAGTTAGGGCGTTTTCATAGTAGGTACCATTGATCCATACTGTGTCTGAGTATGATTCCCTTCTGCTGCTCAGCTTTCACATTAGCCAAAGTACACTTGCATCATCATCCACATATCCGGGTCTTTGTTTATGTGGAGATCAGCTGTTCTAGTGGTGGAGCATCATAAAACACTTTATTCAAACCATCGAGTTAGATGTGAAAATATCCCTCAGTTGAGCGTCTCTCGTTTTTTGGAGGCAGACCAATAAATGAACTAAATAAAATAACAAACATCGGCCAACCCTATCGCCGACTTTAGATTTTAATGCACATCTTGTCTGCCTTCTTTTTCTGAGGAGATCAGCGGCATTAAAAAAAGCCTGTCCTTTCAGGACGACTCACTGACTGCTCACATTACTCACATTAAATAGTAGTCCACCTCTGTGTTTTGGTACAGTTCACACCTGATGTGAACCCGAGTACACAGAACCCGTCTCAGGACACCTTTTCAAGTGGACTCTGGCAGAGCCTGATGTGAAAGCACCCACCGATCTACAGATGAATTCCACCTTCTGTCTCTCAGGTCTCTGGAGCTCTTCTTCGCCACCAACCAGGGCTCGTGGGGGACAGACCCGTTGAACAACAAATCCCCGAGGCTGTGCCGCAAGTTTTCCTCTCCTCCGCCTCTCACCATCCCCTCTCGTACCTCCTCCCCGGTCCACAGCCGCAAGCTCTCCCTCAGCTCCCCCATCGGTGGGAAAACAGGAGCATTGGACCTGTCCGCCACCCCCACCTCCTCTGCAGCCAACTCCCCCACCTCCACCCACAGCCCCTCCATCTCCTCTCCTCCTCCCAACTCAACCAGGCCTCCCTCGGGCTGGTCCTCCCCTCCGCCCACCGCCACACGCTCTCCCAGCCTCCCCCAGGCGTCCGGGGTGTCCTCGCCGCCCCCCATCTCCACCAAGGCCCCTCTGGACCTGAGCCGTGGTCCCAGCTCCCCCGAGCTGAGCCCAGCTGCAGGGGAGGACGTCAGCGTAGAGCTGCCTCGCATCGACGCCTTCTGTGGGAAGCTGAGGCGCAGCATCCGCAGGGGTACGTAGCCGGAGCACTAACGCATGATTCACACTCTGTTGGTCTCATGTGAACAGCAGCACATGTGTGGGCTCACGCCGTTGTAGTGTTACCAAACTGTGGTTTAAAAACAGAGCTTTGGTTCAGGTTCAACGTCTGCATGAAAATGATTTCTTTCTCATTAATATTATACGTGAATCAGACGCATTATTACACTGATATTGGCCCGCCAACCCGAACAGACTCAGGAGCTGGAGACATAAATGGGTCAGCGTTGCCCAACGGAGGAATAATCGTGCTCTTCGTTCACCATCTGGCTCCAGCCGACAGCTTGTTCACTATAAACACAGCAGCAGAGCACCAGGTCAGAAAATCTCTGACAACAAATCAGAGAGGAAGAAAATGAAGAGACAAACTGAGCCGTTACGACGGGGAAGGTGACACCCAAAATACAGCAGCTTATGACCCAGAAGGCCAGAGATACACAGGAACAACATGCAGCTCATTTAAAGGTTATTTATTTCATCCAGATGAAGTATTTTTAGATTTCTTCTGAAGCAAATGTATGTGTTGTATAATGTATTTCACTCCCACACAGACAGAGCAGGGCTGTGAGATGGTACAATGGTTAGCCTGAACAGGATGAGCGGTTACAGATAATGAATTAATGAACGGAGCAGAACCGGCATCCTTATATGGCAATTATAGGCGCATTGATTAAGCAAATGATTCAATCTCAAGAGAAATTCATCAGACAGATTAATCAACAATAAAAAAGATAATTGTTTGTTGCAGCCCTGGAATGTTCATTAGGCTAAAACCAGATTTACGACATGTTTGTCCAGGTAAGAGGGTTTGGTAAATCCTGTACATAAGTACAAATTAGAGGTACTTGCTTCTTAAATATAATGATTTGCTGCTTTTTTTTTTTTAAATGTTTATTTTCCTACTTTGTCTATTTGTGTTTGTAGATTTCTACGAAATTCATCAACAGTTACTGTTTGATAATGCCTCATTTGCATGTTAAAACATAAAATTTCAGAAAATTTAGAACACAATAATTCAAATAAATAAATGTCTTAATGTAAATAATCAACTGGGGAAATTTCGTGGTGATCTCTATTAGTTAACATGCCATATTCACCTGTAGTGCCTCTGCTTAATGAATGAGTAATAACGATAGAGTTTGTAAGGGATGATAATGTACAGTGAGCAGGTCGTTGTGAAATAAACCTCAACAGGGCGATGCAAAGCGACGGGGTCCCTCAGCGCCCTGAAGGGGATCATCTCACAATGAGCCGCTAGCTGTACATTATCCGGATTAATACACGACTGGTTACTTCAGAAATCAGCAATTTGACACAAAAATGGTCCTCCAGAGTCCAAGACCAGAACTGGGTCCATAGCAAGTCTGTTAGTAGTATTAGTGTCAGATTGTCGAACGCTGTAATTAACCCAATCAGAACTGAGTATTCAACAAAGCCCTGCAACAGATATTACTAGAGGAGTCACAGTTTTAAAACTTTTTAACTACATTTTGTGATTACATACTTCTACTGAAGGACTTTTACTTGTAACAGAGTATTTTTACAGTGTGGTATTTGTACTTTTACTTCAGTAAGTGATCTAAATACTTTCTCCACCTTTGGCTGAATGTGACTTGTAGGAGCAAACCTCACAGAAAGAAGGAAAAGACAAAGAAATCAGAAAAGTTTTCATTGTCTTGTTCCGTCCTGTTCCAGATGTTTGAGCTGTGATCGTTGTCTCGTTCCGTCGTGTTCCAGATGTTTGAGCTGTGATCGTTGTCTCGTTCCGTCCTGTTCCAGATGTTTGAGCTGTGATCGTTGTCTCGTTCCGTCCTGTTCCAGATGTTTGAGCTGTGATCGTTGTCTCGTTCCGTCCTGTTCCAGATGTTTGAGCTGTGATCGTTGTCTTGTTCCGTCGTGTTCCAGATGTTTGAGCTGTGATCGTTGTCTCGTTCCGTCCTGTTCCAGATGTTTGAGCTGTGATCGTTGTCTCGTTCCGTCCTGTTCCAGATGTTTGAGCTGTGATCGTTGTCTCGTTCCGTCCTGTTCCAGATGTTTGAGCTGTGATCGTTGTCTCGTTCCGTCCTGTTCCAGATGTTTGAGCTGTGATCGTTGTCTTGTTCCGTCGTGTTCCAGATGTTTGAGCTGTGATCGTTGTCTCGTTCCGTCCTGTTCCAGATGTTTGAGCTGTGATCGTTGTCTCGTTCTGTCCTGTTCCAGATGTTTGAGCTGTGATCGTTGTCTCGTTCCGTCCTGTTCCAGATGTTTGAGCTGTGATCGTTGTCTCGTTCCGTCCTGTTCCAGATGTTTGAGCTGTGATCGTTGTCTTGTTCCGTCCTGTTCCAGATGTTTGAGCTGTGATCGTTGTCTCGTTCCGTCCTGTTCCAGATGTTTGAGCTGTGATCGTTGTCTCGTTCCGTCCTGTTCCAGATGTTTGAGCTGTGATCGTTGTCTCGTTCCGTCCTGTTCCAGATGTTTGAGCTGTGATCGTTGTCTCGTTCCGTCCTGTTCCAGATGTTTGAGCTGTGATCGTTGTCTCGTTCCGTCCTGTTCCAGATGTTTGAGCTGTGACTTTTCTGTCTCAACAGCTGTCCTGGAGTCAGTTTCTCTGGACAAGTTCCTCCCTGAGTCCCCAGCTAGCAGCGAGTCGGGCGACATGTCTCCCTGCCGCTCCCCTTCAACGCCGAGACATCTCCGCTACCGACAGTCAGGAGGTACTATGTGTACAAACACACACAGATACTCTTTATGGTATTTCATTCAGTATTTTAATGTCTCTGGTTCCTCTCAGTCTCACCAGGGGAGAACTCTCGTTGCACCATGTCTCCCGCTTCAGCGTTTGCGATCGCTACCGCCGCCGCCGGCCACAGCAGCTCGCAGGGTGAGTATGTCGAGCCATGAAGGTCGAACACGCAACGATTGTCTGCCGTGGAAAGTAACTAAGTACATTTATTCAAGTACCCTACTTTAGTACGATCTGAGGTACTTGTGCTTGAGCATTTCCATTTTCTTAGTTAATAGTCCAAGATGAGCTCCAGCTCAACCGGCTACAACAGGACAATCCTGCTTTTACATCAATGTGATGATGAGTAATGATAATGTAATGATAGAGTATGTAATAGTACAACAGTCACAGTTCTAATACTCTAACTTTATTGAGACAATGAAATGCAAGTCACATTAATATTCACCAAAAACACAGAGTTCAGAGGTCAGCAAAACACCACTTTTTGGGGATTCAGCAATTATTAACAAAAGATAGAAATTCAGTTTTTTTGGTTCAGTTTTTTCCCCCACGAGTGAATCATCTTCTCAAACACATCAATAAACTATCTCTCAAAAAGTAAACAGAACCCAACATCTGTGTTGGATTTACCTCAGTTACCAGGCAGCTGATCGTCCTGCTTTCGAGTCGTCGGTATTAAAGTCCAAAGTCTTTGTTTCTTTTGTCAAGTCGAGTTTAAAGTCATCAAATTTGTGACTCGGTTCCACACCTGTCAAGGCTTTTAACAATGACCTGAACGAATCGTCCTGACCTTTACTCCTTTTTCCTCCCAGGTTTTACTAATTCTGACAAAGTTTGTGACAAAGAGTTCATCATCCGGAGAGCTGCTACCAACAGAGTACTCAATGTGCTGCGACACTGGGTCTCCAAGCACTCACAGGTTAGTTTACCACCAACAACTCCTACAACACGATAAGCAGGATCATTCAAGATCCTCAACAAGTGTTTACACGAAGATCCAGATGTGGAGAGGACACCTGAAAGAGTCTGTTGGTTGTTGTCTGTTGTGGTTACCATCAGCCCACCTCCCTCGGTGGTTACGTGTCCTCTCCCGTCACTCGTTTCCCCGACGGAGATGCTCTTTTCTCTCCCACCCAGGCAGCAGGAAGACTGAAGAAAGGTCAGCATCTTCCCCGGGGACACTGAGAGGACTATCACTGTCTTTTAAGATTATATAACATGCTATTCTTGTACCTGGATGTTTGTAGCCTGAAAAGTGAACATTATATTATATATAAAATATATATTTATTATTTGATCCTATGGATGATGCGGATAGTATCAGACACTGTGGGCTCAAAAAAAAAAGCTAATGTCAACATCAGATAGTATGGTAACAAAACCGTCTTTCAAAAAAAAAACAAAAAAACTTTATCTTCAAGAGCTTTATCATCTTGATACACAACGTTTGGTAGTTTGACCCCTCAGTTCATTCTTGCTGTCGATCCTGCTGCACAATATCAGCCTCATTTTCTGGCCGTTGAGTATTTAGGTCACCGGCATGCGGTAACCTCCAGATCTGAAAAGTGAAGAGCCTTAAACCTGCTTTCTCTCTAACAGCCAGCAGGGGGCGACTCCTCTGGTTGCTAAAACGATTGTACAGAAGTCGATGAGGAAGTGATCCTACTTCTTATTTGATTTATTACCTCAGTTAACATTATAAACATCAGTTTATGGTCTCAGTCGCTAGCTTCAAGTCCTCTTCAGTACAGCAGGATGTTCATTTAGTAGATTATGGTCCCATTTAGAGTCAAATAGACCATAAAGCAGGGGAGGCTTTAGGGCGGGGCTGCCATGTGATTGACAGGTCGCTACTACAGCATTGTCAGTGTTTTTGACTTTAACTTTAACCCTTTCACAGTGTGTTTTCAGTGTATGAAAGTTGATTATAGCATTTTGGTCAACTAAAAATGTCTTGTTTAGTGTTCAGTTGTAATTAGCTCCACCTTCTTCTGCTACTTCTGGTTGTAAAATCCAAGATGGTCACAGCCAAAAACCAAGATGGTGACAGCCAAAAAGCATGATGGAGTTGGCCAAAATCCACAATAGAGACAGCTAAAAAACAAGATGGAGACGGCCATAACCAGGACAGCCATTGCATAGAAAAATTAATTGAATATTTATTTTTAAAGTTTGGATTATTATTTGAGATATTAACTTTAAAACAATATTTCAGGAGAAGAAAACACTGGCTTAAATTTTTTGTTGAAGAAAATCAGCCTATTAAGTATGTATTATTATTATCATTAAAAATGAAAAAATACGCGCTATAGACAAAGAATTGTATTAAAAGTTCCCAAAAGTAACAGGAAAACTTGTCTCTGAAATATTCACAGGTTCAAAATTCATCCAAATTACTCGTTTTACACAAACTTCCTGCAGATATTGTGCTCACTATTTGGGTTTATTTTACAGTTTCAATTGTTCTGTACGGTTACTGTGAATATAATATGAAACATCCATAGAATAGTCAGTTAAGGGTCGTCACTACTCGATGATAGAAAAGGGGAAATGTGTAAATGTACCACCTGATGTACAGTACATGTCCTCTAGAGGGCGTCCTTCTATCGCCTGACTGCACTGCACATGACGACGGCAGTTTTGGACAGTTTTGATTTAAACAATTTAAGACATATACTCTGCATAGTTGTCATACTGATTATATCAAATTGCCTTTGAATAATCATAACATGGAGATTAATGAGACAAAACTAGACGCTGTGAATCGTCTGAATCTGCTCAAGTCTGTCTTTCTGCAAACATGCAGCACCCTGATATTAGCTGTAGCTGTAAACGCGTCAATGTGTTCGTCCATCAGGACTTTGACATGAACAGTGAGCTGAAGATGGGGGTGATCTGTCTGCTGGAGGAGGTGCTGCGAGATCCAGACATGCTGCCACAGGAGAGGAAAGCAACATCCAACATATTAAGGTGCACAGTCAGTGAAGTGGGACGGAGCTAATAAACTGTTTTAGAGCAAATATACTGATCATATGAGGAAAAACGTCTGTCTTCAAAGGGGTCCGTTGACCTCTGACCTCCAGATGTGTGAATGTAAATGGGTTCTCTGGATCCCCACCAGTCTCCCCTTTACAGACATGCCCACTTTATGATAGTCCCAGTCAGTCTGGATCAAGTCCTAGTCAAGTCAGCACTCTGACACACTGACAGCTGTTGTTGCCTGTTGGGCTGCAGTTTGTTCTGATTGGAGCAGATTGTTGATGCTAAAGTCAGAACCTGGGAGGGTTTCTGGACAATATCTGTCATTGATTAGTGTTGTTAATTGATTTACAATAATAAATATATACATACATTTGCATAAAGCAGCATATTTGCCCACTTCCATGTTGATAAGAGTATTAAATACTTGGCAAATCTCCCTCTAAAGGACATTTTGAACACTTAAAAAATGTGTAATTAATTGTTTTAATCAATCACTATTAAATATTTAAATCAATCGACAGCCCTCGTTAATTTATTTGTCAGGTAACTTCTATACTTACGTTATGCCGATTCTGTTGTTTGAACACAAACCACAATATTTTCCTGAATCTATCCATGTTTTTTTCCCACAAAGTCAGAAGTTTATTTTGAAAGGACTGTATGTATGTAACGAGCAGAAATTGTCTCGTGTTGCTGGACATGAGTAGGAAAAGTAGATGTAAATAAGATAATTAATACAAAGATAAATAAATAAAAAGGCAAATTAAAGCTAAAATATGAATTTAGGTCACATTTTATCAATTAATCAATGGCTACATTTATTTTTAATATTTTTGCTACATTTAACTTTTATGTATTTGAGTATTTATTCTGTGTATCAAGTTTATCAAGTATTTATCAAGTTAATTTATTTATTCTATGTGTTTTTCAATTTTATTTATGTTATTATTAAATACTTGACAAATCTCCCCTTAAGATACCTTTTAAACAGATAAAAAATGTGTGATTAATTTGCAATAAGTCCCAATTGAATATTTTAATTTTTGAATGATTTTAATCCTTAAATATAAACTCAGAAAAAAGTTAGGAAATTAGTGTTCCCTGTTGTTACAATGCTAACTGCATTTTATTTTACATTGTTGGAAAGCCTGTTTACTAGTGACAGAAGTATTCAGGTCCTTTACTTCAGTAAAAGTACTAATACCACCCTGTGAAAATACTCCACTACAAGAAAAAGTCCTGCATTCAACACCTTACTGAAGAAAAAGTATGCACCATCAAAATGTAGTCAGAGTACTTGTTAAAGTAAAAGTATAGCTGTGTAAAATGTTCAGAGTTTTCCTGTTATATATCTGATGTCTCTGATCAATATTATTGCTGCATTAATGTGTACGTTGCATTTTACTGGTATAAAAATGTAGTGGAGTAAAAAGTTCAATATTTAGCCCTCGGATATAGTGGAGTAGAAGTACTAAACTTGATGTAACTTCATACCAGTACCTTGTTATTGTACAGAACTTGAGTAAATGTACGTAGTAGCATTCCACCACTACTACAGTCGTAGTACTAGTACTATGCACACGTTCATGACGTTGTCTGTTTTGCTCCTCAGTGCCCTTTCTCAAGAAGAACAAGATGATGCTCAACTGAAGATAGAGGACATATTACAGATGGTGAGTATTACCACCCGATAAAGTACTTGTATTTTATTTATTTATTACATTTTTAAACAATTGTTGAAATAATTTATCTCCAGAAAAGCTGCCCTCTACTACACTTCATTGTGGTAAGAATACTGCAGCTGTACAGCAGTTACTGTGTATTGTGGTAAATTCCCAGTCACACTGTAGGTGGATCCCTAGTATGTAGTGTTGACGTAGTATTTGTGTGGTACTGTATTAGTTTTTTTTTTAAAGTTCTGTACTACAAACTGTTTGTGTGTTTGCAGTCGGAGAGTCCTAAAGCCGAGTGTTTCGAGTCTCTGTCAGCCATGGAGCTGGCCGAGCAGATCACACTACTGGATCACATTGTGTTCAGGAGTATTCCCTACGAGTGAGTACATCAGGCAGTACCATATTCACCAGGCAGTACAATATTCATATCACGTACCTGCAGTCCAGCATGGTTTGAAACAGCAAGCTGTACAAGCAAAAAATTGTGGGGCTGTAATTTTAACGAATAATTTTTTCTTCATAGTGTTATTTGTCAATAATTAATTTTTGAGGCATTTTGAGGAGGAAGATGGAAAAACAAAGAGGAGGAAGACAAATGAGAAGTGCAGGTCCGTAATTGTTAATCCTTTAGACATCAGCATGTTTGATCTGCCTCGATCGCGTCTCGTGTCGCTGCCTTGGTGAAACGTAAACCGCGACTTCACGCTGAGGCAGATTTCAAACAAAGGCAGATTTCAAACAAATTCAGTTTTCGAGATAAAGTTGTGAGAATTTGCAGAGAGATGTGAGTAATTTATTTCTATAAAGACCGTTTACTTCGTTCACATGACGATGGAATTCAAAATACTGTAAAAAATACAGTTTTTGAGCTTAAACTCTGAAATTTACCACCCTGCATCTACTGTGACCTCAAAGTGTCGTCATTTATTTTCATGAGCTTTGTTTAGCCTGAATTTTTATTCTGTCTGTGTACAGAGCTGTTTATACTAAAACACTGTGACCACTGTGGGCTCAGTTTCTGATAAACTACAAATCTGTGTGGATGTTTTGTGGAGGGCGAACTGAAGATGCAGCACCTTTGTTGTCAGTCGGGAATAAAATGTGGGAAGAGATAGATTTAATAGGTTTTCCAGTTTTTGTTTTTTTGAGAAGTGATGGAAGTTAATGATTCCTGAAGTTGTAGCACGTTTGGCTGATTTGTTATAAATGTATTTAAACAGCCGAGAAAGTTTAGCATAGTGGGCGCTATGAGGTTTGGATGCCTGCGACCCCTCTTTACTGTCCTGTGTCCTGCAGGGAGTTCCTCGGTCAGGGCTGGATGAAGGTCGACAAGACCGAGAGGACTCCGTACATCATGAAGACCAGCCAGCATTTTAATGACGTAAGAGTCTCCATCACAGCCACAGAGTAAGGCTGAGCACATGATGTATACCAAGGATGAGCTGCCAAACTCTGATCCAACAGCTCGCGATTAATCGCTTAGTTGATCCACAGAAATTTAATCAGCGACCACTTTGATAGTTGCTTCAGTGGTTCCAGTTTTTCAAACGTGACTATCTGACGTTTGTTATACTGTATATGATAATAGATTGAATATGTTTTGGACTGTAATATGTAAACTTTGATTTTGGGAAGTTGTGACAGGCATTTTCATTTCTGACATTTCATTGACAAACGTGTAAATGAAAGAATAATCAGCAGATTAATCGACAATAAAAATAATCATTCGGTGCCACGCTACATTAAATCCTATGTTCATGAAGGTTATGATGTTCAGGTTTGAGAGTGTTTGTTAAACTGTGCGATCAGTTTGGAGGCTTGTGGTGCATCATACAGAGAAGTGTCTCAAATCGTGTGATTTTGCTAAATAAAAATAGGTATACTTGTTCTAATACTTAAAGATAATTTGTCTACCCTCGTCGATTTAAACAGGTGGACAAAATATCAGAAGAAAAATGACTGTAAAGATGAATCAACACCTCTCTAAAATAAAAATTTAACATTATTGAACTCGGTGTACCTGATTAACTGAGTGTAGAATATTTAGTGATAAGGGGAGATATTTTAGTAATTTTTGTCTTCTTTTCTCAGCAAAATAAAAGCCTCCCTTTCACCCTCTCTGCACAGATGAGTAACCTGGTGGCGTCTCAGATAATGACCCACACTGACGTGGGCTCCAGGGCCAGCTCCATAGAGAAGTGGCTGGCGGTGGCCGATATCTGCCGCTGCCTCAACAACTACAACGGCGTGCTGGAGATCACCTCGGCTCTCAACCGCAGCGCCATCTACAGGCTGAAGAAGACCTGGGCTAAAGTCTGCAAACAGGTTGCAAATCATTCAACGGGCTGTTAAAAAGTCAAACCGGCTCTCACACAAAACAAAACCTTCGTGATTCTTTGTGGGTTTTTTAGACAAAGGCCCTGATGGACCGGCTGCAGAAGACGGTTTCCTCTGAAGGGAGGTTCAAGAATCTCAGAGAGACGCTGAAAAAGTAAATACTGCTAGTTATCAGAGAAAGTAGATGTTTAAATCCTAAAAAATGGTCTAATGTTTGTGATGTGTGTATGTTTGTGCAGCTGCAACCCTCCATGTGTCCCATACCTGGGCATGTACCTCACCGACCTGGCGTTCATTGAGGAGGGAACGCCCAACTTCACGGAGGAGGGCCTCGTCAACTTCTCCAAGATGAGGATGGTACGACTTATTTTCCCACTTTGGGGCAGAGAAACAATCTGTCAACATAATATTGACATCTCATCATATTATAATGACAATATGGCTCAAGTGTTAGCAAAAAAAATGTTTATTTACACATCCAGCAAACACGGAGCAACATAAGCACTCATTTGGAGTCCAAAATTCTCTGTTTTTGCTCCGTTTTTGGTCTCCACCAGCTCATGAGGCAAATATCTGGCTCTTTAGCAGCTAAATGCTCCACTTTCTTAACCAGCTAGTCTTTAATGTAGCATGTCTGCTACATAAAGAAGGTTTTTAGAGCTTTTATGCTGAAAACTTCACCAAATCAGCAAAGCTGTGGGACGTAAAAGCAGATATGAACTGAAAATTTAAAGTTTGGCTTTGTTCTACGAGCAACACCTTTCATGGCACACAGTAATTTTACATATATTGTTAATATAAAAGTATTTGAGAGGATTGAGAACCATACTAATCAACATTTTTAGCGCTATCAAAATTAATGTGATAAGGAGTTAACGCATTTGTTTCAACGCCACTAATTTCTTTAACGCAATCAATATTTAGGAGGTTGTAGCAGCTCAATTTTAAAGCTAGTGACGGTACTGGTATCATAAAACTAGAAAACCTAAAGAATCCTTCGGTACAACCAGGTCACACTAGCTTTTCACGAAGGAGGATAAATAATGCTCCAAACTTGCACTAAATATTGGGGAGGAAAAACTGGCATTACCGTAACCTTTGGCTCTGACCGATTTTGTAACTACGTATTTTCCTCCTCTGCTCCCGTTTCTTGTTGAATTCACAAATAATAAATTATTCATTTGTGAGGTCACGTTGCGTCGTATATGTTGTCTGACTGTCGCTAACGTTTGCAGCTCCTTCATGCTTTTTATTGGATGAAACATATATTTTTAGGTCTTATTTTACAGGATTCTCATTTTAAAACTATACTGCAAACAGTAATGTCAGCTGGAGAGATTTTAAAGCAATGTAGCTAAAGTTGGCGTAATAATCTAGTTATAGTTGTTAAAATCTGCTCGTGAGTCAATCTGAAAATGCAGGGGACTCCACCTGCTTTAGTCTGCGTCTATCTGGAATCAAAGCATTGATTTAAAAACATATTTAAGACTTATTTTACAGCTCTGATGTGAAAATCATCTAGAATATAAAGGTCAGCTGGAGAGATTTTCAAACTCAATGGACCTAAAGTTCGCTCAAGTAGCTAGTTTATCTGATCAAATCTGTCTGCAGCAACAGCAAAGTTAATGGTTATTTGCCAGAAATGAGAAGTTGCTTTTAAATGACGTTTTAATTCAAAAATGACTACGAATTTCCCTGGAAAGTCTGTGACCTTGTCTATTAACTCTGTCTCTGTGCTCTCAGATTTCTCATATTATCCGGGAGATTCGTCAGTTCCAGCAAGCACCTTACAGGATAGAGCACCAGCCCAAGGTGTGGCTAATAAATGTGCATTTTTTGTGCACTATGAAACTGATTAGTGTTGAAATATGAACACAGAATATGTTGTCTGTCCTGCTTCCCTCCAGGTGACTCAGTTCCTCCTGGATAAGACACTAGTGATGGATGAAGATACCCTCTATGAGCTCTCTCTGAAGATCGAACCCCGAGTACCACCTGGATAATTATCACTTCATTTCACACACAAACTAATTTACATCCTAAAATATCAGTCACACAACTTGAGATTCGTTCTTAATTAGGGATGCTAATTTTGAAAAATGGTCCTAACCGATAACTGACCCTCGGTGCTGCGTTCACTGTCTCCAGTTCACCGTGAGGAGAGTTACTGTAGCAGCCACGGTGCTGCATTCACTGTCTCCGGTTCACCCTGAGGAGAGTTACTGTAGTGGCCACGGTGCTGCGTTCACTGTCTCCGGTTCACCGTCAGGAGAGTTACTGTAGCAGCCACGGTGCTGCGTTCACTGTCTCTGGTTTACCGTCAGGAGAGTTACTGTAGCGGCCACGGTGCTGCGTTCACTGTCTCTGGTTCACCGTCAGGAGAGTTACTGTAGCTGCTAGCGTTGCAGGTGGCTTCGTTTATTGGTGGTGTTATATCTGTGAACGTAGCTGTAGCAGACAGTGTGTGTTCAGTTTGTCGGTGAATAAATGCTACGAGGCTACAAGCTACAACTCCTCAGCTGGAAGTCCAGAGCTACTTCCTGCATCTGTGCCGACTCTCTCTTAAGGTGGACCAGCTTTTCTCCTTAAAGCAATGAGACGCTCCTTTTTCTCAGCTTTCTAATTAATTATTAATATTTCTTTTAAATGTTGAACCGATGTCGGTTAAACAGTTAATCATTAACATCCCTATTCTTAGTAAATTGCGTTGTTGCGTTGATAAAACACCACCAGTTGTTATTCTTAAGAAACTCAGGAGAAACAGTGCCTTGTATGAATATCCGATGTGTGTATTTAGTAATCAGAATGAACTGTATAACATGCACTACTCTGCCATACACTCTGTAGAAACAACCATGTTAGCTACTAAACGTAGTAGAAGCACTAGAAGGTAACCAGTTGCTGCTATCACACTGTAAATACCAAACAATCTGCCTCTGGAGTCTCACTCATCAACAATGTCAGATGATTTTCACATTATTTCTATGATCTTGACTGGATTATAACCTGCTTGGCGTCCAGGCCAGGGGACAAAAGTTAGCCTGTGTGCCCCAGGTTTGCTGTGTGGTCATTTCCAAATTAATTTAGAAATATGCACCATATACGTGCAGCATTTGCATATCATATTACAGGAAAGTTGCTCACTGCGAGTAAAGTCAGAAAAATCTTTTTTTTTTCCACTTGGGAGCAGAGAAACAATCTGTAAACACAATATTGTTATATTATAAATATATGTCTCAAGTATTAGCAAAAAGATGCATTACATTAGCACTCATTTGGAGTCCATTATTCTCTCTTTTTGCTCCATCTTTGGTCTCTACCATCTCATGAGGCAAATATCTGGCTCTTTAGCAGCTAAATGCTCCACTTTCTTAACCAGCTAGTCTCTAACTCAGCATGTCTGCTACATACAGAAGGTTTTTTTAGAGCTTTTTTGAAAACATTTTCCCAAATCAGTAAAGTTGTGGGATGTAAAACTGCAAAAAATATAAAAAATTGCACTGAAAATTACAAGTTTGGCTTTTCTGCTAGGAGCGACACCTTTCATTACAAAGTCATTTGACATATATTGTTAATATAAAAGTATTTGAGAGGACTGAGAACTGTACTAATCAATAGATTTTAGGGTGGTCAAAATTAATGTGATAACAGGTTAACACAAATTTGTTTTAACGTCACTAATTTCTTAAACGTATTAAAAAATCAATATTTGGGAGGCTGTAGCGGCTCAATTTTAAATCTAGAGTGAAGATACTGGTATCATACGAAACTAGAAGTCAGAACCTGTGAGGGTTTCTGGACAATATCTGTCATTGATTTGAGTTAATTGATTTCCAGTAATAAATATATACATGCATTTGCATAAAGTAGCATTTTTGTCCACTCCCTTGTTGATACGAGTATTAAATACTTGACAAATCTCCCTTTAAGGTACGTTTTGAACAAATAAAAAAATGTGATTTGATTTATTTTTTATTAATATTTTGATTGATGGACAGTCCTAGTATTACAACAATAAAAGCTAGACTAGCAGGTGAACATAGTGGAGCATTTCGCAGGTAAAGAGAGATATTTCCCTCAGGAGTTGGTGGAGACCAAAAGCAGAGCTAAAAGAGAGACAATATCGGACGTAAACTTGTTGGAAAATCCAGTTTAATGTCTCTTAGATGCATGAACACCATAAAAAACCTTATACTGTTGATATGGTGATGATATGTCACTGGAACAAGTATTGGGGCATGGGGGGGGGGGGGGGGGCAATTGACCTGCAATGACTGTGGCCGCTACTCTTAAACTGCCAGTAATTGTTCACAGTATCGGCTGATGTAATGAGGGTCTTAAAACTAGATTCTGACTGTCTTCAACACAGAAAACTAGGTAGTAAAGTATCTCAAAGCCCTGCTGTACCATGTCAGGTGATACTGAGCTTTAGTGTGCATGAATCAACTCACCACAAACCAGTTTCCACACTGAACCTCTACAGCTCTGGGGAAGTTGCCCACATTTCCCGGTTGGTAGTCCGGTCTTTGTGTCACGACTCGCTGGCTTTCCTAAACAGCTGGAGTACAGTTAATGTATTTCATCTACCTTAATGCTTCCCGGCTCACCTGTTTCTGGGTGCTGCTGTATCTTCTGGTTTATGTTGTTGCAGTTGCTCTTATATTGCGTTTGCATGCTACAGCAAAAGTGTTTGTAGTTTACACACATTCCAAATCTGAAAATGTGATTATTGATTATTTAGTCCCCTTGCTTGACAATCAAATCAATCAAGTCTCTTCCTTTTTGTATAATATTAACGATTTTGTACACAAAATTTTCTGATTTTGAATAATCTTCATTTCTGTCGGCCTAAATAGTTTCTTACATGATACGAAGCCCCACAGTCAAAATGATTTTATATATCACTATTGTTATTATTAGTAGTAGTAGTAGTAGTAGTAGTTCCTTGTCAATGTGATCTTTTAATCATATTCATATTTTAAACCTTGTCGACTGTTTTAGTAAGATAGTAACATCTTTGCACTATTGATTTGTAAAGAATGTCAATAGACTTGTTTATAGCATTAATATATCATGATGTCCCTGAGATAACTCTTATCCTTATAGCTGACTGTAACTGCATTTTATTAGATTTAATTTATTTATTTTGGCACATTCCTGATGTCAGGAAACGCCTCAGTGCTTTAGTATATTAGACCCTTGCTTTCTTACATTGCTGTATACTTTGAAATTCCAGCTTTGCTGTTGTATTTTTCCATTTCTCTGTGTAATGTACAGATATTTACACACAATAAAAGCCAAAAAAATAACTATGATTAGTTACCAACAGTTTTATGGTGGTTAGAGGAAGATATGGTTGGCCCTGAGAGCTCAACGCACCGCAACTAAAGAAAACAAGCGAAACAATCAAATACAGAAACGCACCACAAATAGAGAAAACGGGACCAAATACAGAAACGTAGTACATTACTAGTTGCACAGAACAAAACAGATATTTTCTATACAGCCGTTATCAGTAGTCTCCTCTAGACTTCATTAACCCCGCCAGCCACATGTGTCCGTTTAGTGTCCTTTGGAAGCTTCTTTTGTAACTTAGTTCAATGATAATACCTGAATTACATGATCACAATGTTAAATTTAATTCAATTCAGCTTCACTTTGTGAGCCATAAACCAGGTGCTCACGTGTTTTGTTCTGTGTAACTTGTAGTTTTTTGCTTTAGTACGGTTATGCCTGTATGCATTGTGAAACCGGTGAAAAGGATTTCTATTTGCAGACTGAAGTTGCTGTGTAGAGCCGTCAGAGTCGCAGTGTGTGAGACAAGTAGAAGAGATCATGTATGAGTGAAAATATCAAGGTCAAACTGGCCGGTGATATCGGACCCTCGGTGGTCATCTTTAATCGTGGCTCAACGTGAGCGGCCTGTGCTGTTGTAGCTCATGCTGGTGGCCCCACCATCCGATCTTATGATTGGCCTCTGGTTTTTAATCCCACATGAGGGGGTGGAGCCCCCTGAGAGAGGAGAGAGAAAAGCTCTTTAACCAGAGACCTTCAGCAAGAAGGCAGAGCAGCTTCTCTACAGGTACTGTACCCTCTGTTTACCTCCTTATTTCTCTTGAAAGCTCCATGATGTAGCTTCATGCCTCTCAGGCGGTTTGTAAGATCATTGGTAGAGCCTCTATAGAAGAGGATACAGGCTCTACACCAGCTTAAATTGTGATCTTTTTGCGTGCTTTTGACATTTATAGTTCATGATTCAAAAGTTTGAATGTTTTGAGCAGGTAAAATGTGTATAAGCTGGAGGCAAGATGTGATGACAACAAAAAATCTCCCTCACTTTTTGGTGTAGTTTGCATAAAAATGTGTATTTTTGACATCTTTCCTCAATGTTTTACTTTAAATATGTGAAGTGGTGTCAACGCTACGGTGTCCTCTAGAGAGGACGAAGCGGCTCTTACGTCTTGAGCGTACTCCCTCAGAGGTCAAAGGTCACATTTGTCAGGGGAGATGAGGCTGATCCCAGGTCTGTAGTGGTTTTGGTGTAATCCTGACCACATGATCCACAGTGCCAGTTGGCAGTGGAGGCTTTACAAGACCTTTGATAGATCAAATTTGTGTATTTCCATCTCTCCGTCGTCCTTTGTCCTGATTATTATTTGCCCTCTTCCCTTTGTCCTGCTCAACGTGACCTCATGGGGGTCCGGTCTTGTGACCAGTCCAGAATGTCACGGCATTGTGAGCCAGAGATGGACTTGCTTCTTGGCACTGGATCCTGGCAGCACTGCTGCACCTCCAGTGATCTATAAATAACTGACCCAAAGAGTCCACTGTCATTAACCTCCACAGACGGAGAGGAAAAAACAATCAGTGGGATAAATTCAGTAGATTAAAAAGAAAAAATTCCTGTGACTTAATGTTTTACTCCTCAGTTACCGGTCGGCCATCTTTCCTTTGACCTGGATTAACAGGAGTCCTCACAGCTTCCCTCTATATTAAGACAGTCTTCACAGAGGGTGTCCACCCGTCTGTGAAGGACAAGCTAGAATATGAGCTTTCATTTAGAGGGTTTAATTAAGGGATTACATTTAAAATCCGTCTTGATGGACATTTTAACAGCACTGAATTCCTGAGCTGTCTCAAGTCACTCTTTCATTCAGAGTTTCAGACGGACGTCTTTAGATAACTGTCCATTACTGAAGCGTTAGTGGACGAATGAAACCTGCTGTCCTGTTGGTGATAATGCTAAGAGGCTAAGAGCATCTGCTACAGCCCCCCCTACTCTAAGCTTGTTACTGTATTAAACAACAACCCTGCGGAGGGCGAGGGTCATCCAAGCAGCAGGTGTGACTCCACAGCAAGCGTCAAGGAAGTGAACGTTTATAGCAGTCAGATTTGGTGGCGAAGGCTCTGATTCCTCTGGCTTCTGCTAGAATAACTCGTCTATGGATGTATGAAGAGGACTGGCTATAGAACCAGATGCTCAGTGGCTCATGAAGCCAAAATGGCTCAAACACTAAGTGATGAAATCATCCGGATCCTCCGGCGAGCTTCCCTAACCGTTGGGCCGATGAGAGCGTTTCCTTTAACTTTGCCTCCCAGCCGTCAGTCTGGGGCTCACTGTCATGACGAAAAAGTAGTATACTTCAAGTTTGTTTTATGAAATAAAGAACAAGTATATATTTTATATTTAAATAAAAAAAAAAAAAAAAAATTTTACTTTTTCTCTTTTTCTCTTTGTGGATTAGTTTATACTCAGAGAGTTTAAATGAAAGTGGATGCTGCAACAGCTAATAAGCTGCGATAACTCCCTCCAATGACACAAATTCACAGGTCAAACTTCACCTCAGTTGAAGTTGGCGTGAAAAATTTGCACATATTTATGTAGCAGCTTTAAATGCTGGTATGACCGGCCATCATGGAAAGAAGACTGGCAGCAGTGTCTACACCTGGTACCTGAATATAACTGGACGAGATTAGTTGACTGCTAGCTGATTGTGAAGCAATAACGTTATGTTTGAATACTATGAATGTTATTTACATTATGACCCTCTCGTCGTTTCTGTTATTTTTCTCTCCAGCTCATTTGCTCCTGAAAAAGAGTTACCAACTGTCAGAAAGATGGCGAGCTCTTTCACGCGCTTGATCTCCGGACGCAACACGGCCGTGCTGTTGGCCAGCTTGGGAGCGGGTACGATGGCGACCGGCTTCCTGTTGAGCGAAAACGGATCGCTGGCTGCTGAGGCGAGGACGAAGCTCTATCCTCCCAGGTAAAACAGGCCGACATCGACAACCGCAGACACACAGTGGAGGATCAATTCTCAAATGTTTTATTTAAAGGAGCAGTGTCTAGCATTTTGGGGGATCTATTAGCAGAAATGTAATATTCATAGCTATGTTTTCATTAGTGTATAATCACCTGAAACTAAGACTCGTTGTGTTTTTGTTAGCGCAGAATGAGTCGTTTATATCTACATAGTAAGCGGGTCCTCTTCATGGATTCTTCCATGTTCCTACGATAGCCCAGAACGGACAAACCAAAGTCTGGCTCTAGAGAAACTGCAGTAATATGACAGATTGTAAAACGCCAGCCGCGGTCTGACTGCTGTATTACGGTAAGGATGACCTCTGAGCCAGGCGAACAGCGTTACCACGGTTGTGCACTCGGTGGCTCACGTTCCCGCTTTCTTGGAAAGGGAGGACTGAGCGGAAGGGTACTCGGCTGGTTGCAATCTGCAACCATAGCATAGATGCTGCTCCTACACACTGCAGGCTTGGGGCAGCTGTGGCATCCACCAATAAAATGGTCAGAGGTTTGATCCCCGGCTGCTCAAGTCCACACGTCGATGTGTCCTTGGGCAAAATACTGAACCCCAAATTGCTCCTGAAAGCTGAGGCATCGGTGTGTGAATGTTGAGATTGAGAGGTTTAGATTAGATCCCGATGGGCAGGTTGGCTCCTTGTATGGTAGCCTCTGATATCAGTGAATGTGTGTGTGAATGGGTGAATGCTGACATGCAGCGTAACGGGCTTTGAGTGGTCAGAAGACGAGAGAAGCTTTATATAAATGCATGACCATTTAATATTTACCTTTAAGCTAAAGTAGCAATACTACATGCTACTCAAGTTAAAGTATAAAAGTATAAGCATCAAAGCACCAAAAGTAAAAGTAGGCTAGTCACTATGCAGAATAACCCATTTGATAATATTATATCATTGGCTTATAATAATTGATGCATTAATGTGTTCATCACTTTACTGTTGCAGCCGGTAAAGGTGGAGCTCTTTTGTACTAGAACAATATATTATAATACATCATAATACTTCCCTCTGAGGATGTAGTGGAGTAGAAGTATAAAGTTGCTGGAAATACACCTCAAATTGTACAGTGCTTATGTAAATGTAGTTCGACTCCACCGCCGCTGATACAGCATGAAGGAAGACGTACAGTCTAATGATATGAAGAACAATGTGTCTGATAATGTGGTTTATTGTGAGTGCAGCGGATGGACGACCTTGACGAGTCGGTGAACAGTCTGAGCTCTATAATTATCAGCTCCCACAACACAGAAACTGACTACGTGCTTCACGCCACCGGCACACGTCAGAGCGACGACTCATCGCTTTGTGTTTCCACAACACAGAGTACATCGGAGTACATTTACTCAAGTACTGTACTTAAAGGTAGACAGGCAGGTAGCTCTTACACTTAGGGTGAATTCAATGATTGGACAGTGTTATTACAGTCCTGTTGCAGCCACAGATACCAGATATTTAATTTTTTAGAGCATTTCATTTATTGATCGGTCAGTATGTATAAAGAATTGCAACTCATATCACAAAAATTGTTGTCAAACAGACGACCAACCCTGCCTTTAATTACATGAATGCAGACTGTAGTATTTTTACAGCGTGGCTGTCGTCAGTGAACAGTGTGAAAGGTGACGGGAGGTCACCCAGCAGGGACTCTGGCACCGTCCTCCGGATCTCTGACGCCTCTCCGGTTTCATCTGCGTTGCCTTTGACTCGCTGCCTCTCCTCCTCACCTCCTCACAACCTCAACGTCTCACCTCCTCGTCTTCACCACTACTGCATGTCTCTTTATATGTAAGCAGAGTAATGACCAGTGACTAAAGGTGTGTCCCTGCTGTGTCAGAAATGGGTTGTATTGTTAGGAGGGGTGGTAACAGACTTCAGTCAGCTGCAGTAATCAATGTTTTTAGGGCTGCTTGATCCAGACTGACTGGGACTATCATAAAGTGGGCATGTCTGTAAAGGGGAGACTGGTGGGGACCCAGAGAACCCATTTACATTCACATATCTGGAGGTCAGAGGTCAAGGGACCCCTTTGAATAACAGTTATTCTGGCTAAATTAAGCAAAAGTTTGGTTTCCTTAGGTTTTTTAGTTCCTTATGAAACCAGTATCTTCAGCTTTAAAACTGACAAACATCAGACCTGTTTGAACAAAACAAACACATTTACATTTGAGTCCTGTTAACACCACGTTGTTCTGCCCTGATATTCAGGTGCTTTGTAATCAGATGTCACCTTAGCTTAGCTGGTTTCATGGTGTCATTCACCAGCACCTGAAGACACATGCTGCAATTTGGGCTCCTATCACTGACGCACGATATAACTGTCATATTTTCTCAGATTAGCTAGTTCGGGCTTTGCATCACTTGACAATATGCTCGCCAGTTAGCTAGCTAATGAGCTAAGCAGCAGCAGGAACTCATTCATGAGTTTCTATGAACCGACAGCTAACGTTGGTGGTAGTAATGTTTTATTAAGAAGAAGATCAACCTTTATTAGTCCCACAAGGGGAAATTCAATTTTTTACACCCTGTTGTTAACTTATACACGGTACATGCAGACCCGAAACACACACATGCACATGCATTAATGGAGAGATGTCAGAGTGATGGGGCTGCTCCTGACAAGCGCCCTGAGCAGTTGGGGGTATGGTGCCTTGCTCAGGGGCACCTCGGCAGTGCCCAAGAGGTAAACTGGCACCTCTCCAGCTACCAGTTCACACTCAGTTCTTGGTCCATGTCGGGACTTGAACCGGTGACCCTCCGGTTCCCAAGCCAACTCCCTACAGACTGAGCTACTGCCGCCCCCAAACAAAGAGAGATTTACTTTTTAATGATGCTGCACAGTTTTACCCCCCATCGCTTACCCCCCATAATTATGTCGCAGACCCCCTGACAGAGGGCCACGGACCCCTGGGGTTCCCTGGACCCCACTTTGAGAAGCATTGCTTTGCTCAAGAGCTAAATTTTAACTTTTGGACTTAGACAGTGACACTCACAGTGTTGGCGCCTGGCCCAGTGTGTGTGTATTTGTATGGTTTTATTAATTAATCTAGCCTACAGAAGAAGTTTATAGATTATGCATTTATAAGGACACTGAGAGAAAAGATGAACACTGAATAGGTGGTACTTTTCATGGCAACACATGAAGCAGATGAATTTTTTCCTTCGGTCTTGTCCTCGGACACACGACTTCTCGTAGGCATTTTATTTTGTTCTGAAGGCTGAACCTGCCCTCTGCTGCCACACTAGAGACCGGATCGCCAGAATCTCGGATGCCGGATTTCCCGATCCAGCTGCCACTCGCTCATCATGGGCGCAGCTGCATCGGCCGATAGTCACACACGTGCTCTTAGTCCAGTCCGTCAAAATGACGGTGAGGATGCACTTTACAACTCAAATCTCTCCACTTATTCCCGTCCTGCAGCTCCGACTTCCCCGACCTGAGGAAACACAACAACTGCATGGCCTCGGCTCTGACTCCAGCCATTTATGCCAAACTGAGGGACAAGGTCACCCCCAACAACTGGACCCTGGACCAGTGCATCCAGACCGGAGTGGACAACCCCGGACACCCTTTCATCAAGACGGTGGGCTGCGTGGCCGGTGACGAGGAGAGCTATGAGGTGAGAGAGGTCAAAGGTCACAGTTTGTGTCTGTGTTTGTTTAAACGTCTCCTAGAGTTGCAGAAATCATTTACTCAAGGGTGTAATTACCACAGGGGATGGACATTTTACTGTTTTATTTACTCATTAAGACCCTTAAAACCAAACCTACAGCCCTGACTTTGCGCTGTGTTCCCTCCAGGTGTTTGCTGAACTCTTTGACCCCGTCATCAAAGACCGGCACAACGGCTACGACCCCAGAACCATGACCCACCCCACTGACCTGGACGCCTCCAAGGTGTTCACACCACCACACCCCAACACTGCGTGACCCTCCATCCACCTGCCCGTCCTTCATGTTTTAAATCTCTCACCTGCATCCTCCACCTCCAGATAACCAACGGCACGTTTGACGAGAACTACGTGCTGTCCTCCCGTGTCCGGACCGGCCGCAGTATCCGCGGGCTGAGCCTCCCGCCGGCCTGTTCGAGGGCGGAGCGCCGGGAGGTGGAGCGGGTGGTTGTGACGGCGCTGGCCGGCCTGCAGGGAGACCTGGCCGGACGCTACTACAGCCTGGGAGACATGACGGAGAGGGAGCAGCAGCAGCTCATCGATGTGAGTCTCATCTTGGCTCATCACTACAGAGAAACCACAAAATAATTTCCTGCCATCTGAAATCATTTTTGGTGGGAAAGAACAACTTTCTCAAAGTCATAATTGGGGAATATTAAATATTTCTCCCCACATTTCACATTTTAGTTGATGGAGCAGCTTTTGGGCTTGTTTTTTAATTGATGATGCACATGCACACAAATCGAAGGAGGCACTAATATTTGTATATATTTATTTATTTATATTTGTATATGTGTCAAAATACCTTTTTAAATGAAACATGGTGCTGCAGAGATGTCCTGGCCTTCACATCATATTCGACAGATAAATAAAACATCTTCATTTAGTACAGATCCCTGCAAAAATCACACCATAAACTTTTTAACATTTTTCAGTGAAAACGAGAATAATGATGTAAAAATGATTACAGCTGCAACAATTAATTGATTAGTTGTCAACTATTAGATTAATCACCAACTACTTTGATATCCATTAATTGGTTTGAGCAATATTTTAAATGTCTTTGATTTCAACTACTTAAATGTGAATATGTTCTGGTTTCGTTGCTCCTCCGACAGTAAACTGAATATCTGCGAGTTGTGGACAAAACAAGACATCTGAGGACGTCACGTGGTCCACGTTTGTCACCATTTTCTGACATTTTATAGACCAAACAACTAATCAGTTAATCATAAAAATGTGGTAGGGTAGCGCATCCAAGATTTGCCCTAAAAGTGATCATTCCCTCTAATATCACAAATCATATCAGTCGCAATACCAGTTAAAAATATTCGCAATTAGATATTTTTTTCATTCATTGTCCTATAATGTTTCGCCTTTATAAGAAAATGTGCTGTGGTAGTAGAGTCCACGCCTGACACTCATCACAGGTTGTTCAGCCTCAATATTGACATGATTTCTCCCTCTTCAGTAGTTTCATTTTGAAGGATTTTTTCCAGTATTTTTCTAGAAAACAGGATAGTTTCACCACTTTAGGCTCCTTTTATTGACCTTCCTGTTCTGCTGATTTCACGCTGCGCCACACAAGGATCACTTCCTGTTTGACAAGCCTGTGTCTCCGTTACTCACCTCGGCCTTCATGGCCCGGGACTGGCCCGACTCCAGGGGCATCTGGTGAGAAACCCACCCCAGTGACGTTAGTGCTGCTCAGTCATGAGAGAACAGGAGGAAATGCAGTTCAGTGCATTAGAGCCACACCCCCTCCTGGTCCTGGTCCTGGTCCTGGTCCTGGTCCTGGTCTGTGACGTCCTCCCTCACCTTTATCCCAGTAGTTCCCAACGTATTAGCCTTGAGGACCCCCCTACTTATATCTAAGAAAAGCTTCCTCAACTTGAATAGTTAGTATTTGTGTTCGAGCCGAAGTAGATTTCTTTGTTGTTGTGATTATATGTCATATACTGTATGATGCAAACAGGTTTTTGACCACAGTGAAAACGTCTTTTAAAAGCTGAACGCCAACAAATATGGATTGAAGGAGAATATTTAGTTTGATACAAACATGTTTTGAATTTTGGAAACGATTGCCTCTTTTTTCAATGATGTTTTTGGACGTTCTGGAGTTATTGGAAATGTTTAAATCACACAAAAACAAAAATCCTCTGCAGCCACACTGGGATCTATTTCTACTTATAGTATAATATTAATAATATTAGTGTAGCCAAACAGAATGTGGCCTATTAAGTAACAATAATAATCCCAAACTACAGATAAAATAGGCTGGTAGATTTTTACCATGTACAAATGGACAAATTAACTGTTAGTGGTCATTACTGTTTACATAATTCAAACTTTATGATGTCATACAATTAAGCTGATGGAGACAAATACGTCTAATATGCCAGAAATGCATTAGTCTGCCCAAACTCTTTATGTCCAATTAAAATTAAAACATGTACTAAAAACTGCCAACTGTCAGTTGGTTAAAGTAAGATGAGAATTAGATATTTTTAAATGGTGTTATATCCAGACTTTTGTATACATTATCTAATAAGTTATAATTTTAGTTATACATGCAGAAATCTGATTTGGACCGCCTCAGAGAGGACGGATCCTGGAGCACCTCCTGTGATCCCCAGGCTGGGAACCACTGCTCCGCTCTGCTCCCTCCTCTCCACCACGGGGTTAAACAGAATAGACGTTTATTCACCAAATTATAGAAGTTATCCTGGTTGACGTCCTCTGTTTTCTACCCATCCCACCTTTAGGACCACTTCCTGTTTGACAAGCCCGTCTCTCCCTTGCTGACATGTGCCTTTATGGCCAGAGACTGGCCAGACGCCAGGGGCATCTGGTAGGCTCTGTTAGCTCTGCTGCATGTCTGCTGTGGCCCCATTAAACCTCCACGTCCTCCACGTATATATTCACTGGTGGATTAGTACAGATTCAGCTAGCCTATGCAAGTATTTTAAATGTTTCCTTAACGTTATACTTCTATCCTGCTGCATCTCAGAGGGAAATATTGTACTTTTACTCTCTTTTTACTTTAAATACTTTAACTACATTTCACGGATAATACTTACATTTACTGAAAGGTAACGTTGGTATTTTTCAACATGGATTTGAAACGCTGCAGCTGTAATGTGATCATTTGGATCGATTTTCTTTAACTAAAGTGCTTATTTTTGCCACTGATTGTTAATAAGTGTCTGACATAGGGGGACCAGGTGTCCCACTTTACGAAGGACTGCACAGCATTTTTATCCCTTGTCCCACATCCCACATATTGAAACGATGTCCCAAAAACAAGCACTTTAGTTGAGGCAAACTGACGATACCAGGTTGATCCAAATGATCACATATCAGCTCATTTAGCAGCTGCAGCGTTCGCCATCAATACTGGACCAGTTCAAGTGATGTCCACATCAGTCATGGACACAAAAACAGGTCGAAAAATACCAAAGTTATCTTTTCAGTAAGGCTTTGAATGCAGGACTTTTACTTGCAGTGGAGTATTTTCACAGTAATATTAATACTTTTAATGCAGTAGGATCTGAATACTTCCTCCACCACTGGATATCTTTCTACATCCTGTGAAGCTCAATAGAAACGTTCAGTTATTGCCCTGATTTTGACGCATGTTGTTAGTAATGCATGTGTCTCGTATTAATGCTGCACAGACGAGCAGCATGAATCTGAATCAGGTCCTTCATGAGTCACGGAGCTCTTTATTTAGTCTCTCTAGCTGGTTCTCTTCAGGCACAACAACGAGAAGACCTTCCTGATCTGGGTGAATGAGGAGGACCACACCAGAGTGATCTCCATGGAGAAGGGAGGCAACATGAAGAGAGTGTTTGAGAGGTTCTGCAGAGGACTCAAACAGGTACAGTGAAATAATCCCAAACATGATGCAGAGACAGCAGTCGGCTGCTTTATGGAGACAATAACAACAAAATAACTGTCGGTCCACACTGAAAGATCTCAGCAACCATCGGATGACAGACCGCTGCTGTGTATAACAGGCCGCTGCTGTGTGTAACAGACTGCTGCTGTGTATAACAGACCGCTGCTGTGTGTAACAGACCGCTGCTGTGTGTAACAGACCGCTGCTGAGTATAACAGACCGCTGCTGTGCGTAACAGACCGCTGCTGCGCGTAACAGACCGCTGCTGCGTGTAACAGACCGCTGCTGCGTATAACAGACCGCTGCTGTGTATAACAGACCGCTGCTGCGTATAACAGACAGTTGCTGTGTATATCAGACCGTTGCTGTGTATAACAGACTGTTGCTATGTATATCAATCCTCCTTTATACAACTTTAGTGTTTAACAGATCGTTGCTGTGTATATCAGGCCATTGCTGTTTTTAACAGGTTGTTGCTGTGTATAACAGACCGCTGCTGTGTATAACAGAGCGTTGCTGTGTATAACAGACTGCTGCTGTGTATATCAGGCCATTGCTGTTTCTAACAGATCGTTGCTGTGTATAACAGACCATTGCTATGTTTATCAGGCCATTGCTGTGTTTAACAGATTGTTGCTATGTATCACAGACCGTTGCTGTGTATAACAGACCGTTGCTGTGTATAACAGCGTTGAAGATTTTACTTGTCGTAGTGGCTAAACGGGACTACTAAAGGTCACGTGGCCGTGGTGTAGTTTGTTTATAGCCTAGCGTTAGCGTTCTACGTCTGGCCGGGTTACGCTTCAGAAATCGTAAAAGTGGTGTTCATGTGATGTCCTGCAGGTGGAGCAGCTGATCCAGGAGAGAGGATGGGAGTTCATGTGGAACGAGCGTCTGGGCTACGTCCTCACATGTCCCTCCAACCTGGGCACCGGCCTCAGGGCGGGCGTGCATGTACGCCTGCCAAAACTCAGCAAGGTAACACACACGCTCATGGTAAGGTCCATTTAGTGGCTTTTCTGGAGCTTTTGATCACATGACCTTCCTCAGCAGATGAACAGTGAATCCACTAACAAGTATACTATCACGTTGTGACGTCTGTGACACACCGGTGAGCCTCGCTGTCTCCCTGGGTGACAGTTTCTTCATCACCATGAACACACTGTAGTTTATTACCGTGGTTACATCCACCATCCTGCTGCCACTAATACTCACCACATCAGTCCCAGCCTATTTACCTGGTGTGTGCCTCCCTTGGCTGCAGCGAGAAACCAACCAGGTTTTTTTACTGCAGTGAAAATGCTGTTTTTGAAAGGCTAAATGCCAACAAATATGAAAGCATGTTGTGAATATTAGAAATGACTGACTTTTGGAGCTCGGGAGTTATTGGAAATGATCATGATCACACAAGTCTGAATCAATCCTACGCAGCCACCACCGGAGTCTACTTCTACTAATGTGTGCAGAAATACCAGGTTTCCCTCCGGGGATTAATAAAGGTTCATCTTATCTTATCTTATCTTTAAACAGAGTGTGGCCTACCGAGTAGCAAAAAAAAAAATATCTTTTTAAATGTTTTTTTATCCAGACTTTTGTATAAATAATCCAGATAGTGTGCTATTATGGTTTTAGTTCTACATGTGCAAATTTAACTTTTACAACCTCAGACCTGTGAAATCCCAGCACACCCCCAGTGATCTTTGGGGGGCCTGGACCCCAGGTTTAGGCACCAAATGTGGATTAATCCGCTGCTGAAAACTGTCCCCAACAAATACATTATGTCCTCCCGTTTGTGTGATTAAAAACTACAGCGACCAGCTGTTTTAAGGAATATTCTGAGTCTTTTTGTAAAGCCACAGACAGCGCCTGGACGTACTGACAGACGGACTAATACATTGATAGTTTTTGGTCTTTTCATAGGATTTGTTGGCACAAAATATAAAATATTGCCACCCTTATCCTTTATACTCCATCTCCTGAAGAAGACTGTGTTTGCAAGGCCACAAATGAACTTTAAATCTCAACTTTAGCCCACATCTGTCACAGGATCAATCAATATTAACATTTGTACAAATTTAAGGTACTTTCTATTTCATACAACTTTATACTTCTGCTCCACCACTTTGAGTCTCAACTTAAGCCCACATCTGTCTCAAGATCAATCATATTAACGTTTGCATATGTAAGCTACTGTAGTTGCAGAAAATTGCGAATGATTGAAATCACTGTGCAGGACCCACGTTTCTCCAAAATCCTCGACAACCTGCGGCTGCAGAAAAGAGGCACCGGCGGCGTGGACACGGCTGCTACTGGAGACACCTTTGACATTTCCAACAATGATCGGCTGGGCAAATCTGAGGTGAGGATCAATCCATCATATTGCCTTTAATAAATGTCTTGTTTTGTTCCTGCTTATACATGTTTCTTTGCTCTCAACTTCATCATTGAGTCTTCAATCATCAAAGTTTTTGGCATCTGCGACTTAAAAAAAGCCGCAGAAATAAACTTTGGTGTGTGTATTCTCAGGTGGAGCTGGTCCAGCTGTTGGTGGATGGCGTCAACTACCTGATAGAGTGTGAGAAGAAGCTGGAGAAGGGGCAGGACATCAAGGTCCCAGCTCCCATCGTTCAGTTCAAGAAGTAAAAGCTGGACTCATGAGTGTTAGCAGGACGGCAGCTCACCTCCCAAACCTCACAACGCCGTCTGTCCGCCGCCACGGAGCAGGACGTCTCTTTATTCCTCCTACAAAGATTACAAATCCTTTAGGGCAGCGAAATCTTAGACATGAACTGCAGTTAGGGGGAACTTCTACCTCAGGTTTAAGGTCTTCACTGTAACCCTGACTTCAATAAAGCCATCGGTAGTAAACACTTTAACTGTGCTGCGTTTTCCTTCACTGATCTACGGTGAGAGCTCAACACAGTGTCAGTGGTGGAAGAGTACTACTAGAAGTATTCCCATTTTATGCTACTTTATACTTCTACTCTATCTCATACATACATATTGTACTTTCTACTCCACTACATTTATTTTTTAAATGTAGTGTAGTAGTGTACTTGCTAGCTCCGGCTTCCTCCCACAGTCCACAGACAGGCAGGTTAACTGATTACTCTAAATGTCCCATAGGTGTGAATGTGAGTGTGAATGGTTGTCTGTCTCTATGTTGTCTGTCTCTATGTGCCCTGTGATGGACTGGCGACCTGTCCAGGGTGAACCCGCCTTCGCTCAGCTCCAGCTGGGATCGGCTCCAGCTCCCCTGCGACCCTGAACGGGGTAAACGTTTGCAGATGTGTAGTGCAGTGTGTAGCATTTGGTGGCATCTAGTGGTGAAGTTGCAGACTGCAACCAACTTCTCACTTGTGCCAAGTATTTAGGAGAACTACAGTGGCCAACACATAAAATGAGAAAGTCCCTATCTAAAGCCGGCGATTGGTTTGTCCATTCTTGGCTACTGTAGAAACGTGGCCGACTTCCTGTGGAAGGGTCGTGTCCAAGCCCCCCAGCGCCGGTCGTTGATTCCAACATGGTCGCAGTGGACTGCACCGTCTGTGTCCGTCATGTGACACCTTCAGACCGAGAAAGACTTTTTCCCATAGATTCACATTGAGAAAGGCGTCTGTAACTCTGCGGATATTTTTTTTAGGTGAATCAACTCCCCAGTAGTCCTGATCTAAATCATTAGGTCCTAAATTTGGGCTGCATGGTGGTGCAGCACTGCCGCCTCACAGCAGACGGTCGTAGGTTCGGTCCTGTTTGGAGTTGGCATGTTCTCTCTGTTAGCGTGGTTTTCTCCAGCTCAAAAACTGGCATCAGTTTGTGCGTATTGCGATATTTAGAATATTTATCTGGACTGTTTTTGCTGTTTGAGCCTGCAGCAGCTCACTTCCCCGTCAGGAAGGGCTCTCTGACGTAGTCCAAGTATGAGGAAAAATCTGAGGTTAATATACACAGTACAGTTTTGATTAAGCATCCATCGCTAATCTGCATTTATTAATGACCTTCTGTCCACCTGTAGTTATGTTATTGCCAGAGTATATTAACTGGTTAATTACATTGTGTTTATTGATGGAGAAAAGCCAATTAGAGCTGTTTTACCCACAGCAGGTTCAAAACTATATTACAGTGCTAGAAGAAGTGGAGCAGAGAACCGTTATCAGTTTAAAGGTGTTTCTTAAAACTTCTGCAGAACTGAACAGCTTTGAATGTGTTAGAAGAGATAAATCAGCTGAATTTAAGATAAAGATAAACTGTGAGGTGCTTGTAGGACTGTCTGACATCCAGTGGTTCATCTGCAGATAACATAAAGCTCCCGGACACTGTGCACGCTTCCTGGGAGGTGGAACCACTTTTCATCTCCAAACACAAAAAGATTTTATGTGAATGTCGTTGCGTTTTCACAGATTACTGAGTTTAAATTCTGCATCAGTGACAAACTTTAATTTTCAGGTACTGCAACAGGTGATTTCACAAAGAACAGAAAACAGAAACAACAGCTTCAGATTAGCTGTGCATGTGTGTTAACATCTGAAAACAAAGCTTAAACGTCTGTAAACGGGTCTGCATAAGCTAATAATTATTCCAAAAAACAAACATTCAACATTTAAGTAAGTAAAACACCACTTTTAATTATTTCTGATATTTTTCTTTCCAGGATGCCACCTCTGACAATTTTATGTTTTTTTCTAAAAAGAAATCAGTAGAAAGAAGTCAAAACAACCGAAGGTGACACCTAGAGGCCAGAGCCTGCCTATTCACCAAAAGGTCCTGCTTTTTCCTTCTTATTTTGGCAAAGTGAAAGAGAAACACAAGCCTCTATTAATTAAGGAGTGGTTGGGGAGTGCTAAAACAAGCTGATATGCGAGAACGGGGGCATCTCAGTGAAATCGGTGCTGGCGGGTTCACTGAACAGGAAACAGGAAGGAGGCCGACAGCAGTGAGCGTCAATGTTGTCGTCAGTCGACGGGTCGCTTTTCACTGTGTTTCCTTGTATACTCCTCGGCGTTCTTCATGAATTTCGCCCGGTCTTTGCTGTACTCCTCGGCCAGGTCGGCCCTCAGCGGATGCTCCGGCTGAGGGCAGTTCACCATAGAAATCAGACTGGTAATCACTGGAGGAGAGAGGGAGCAGCAAGGTTACAGACAGTTTTATGGGTTTTTTTGTGTCAGTAGAAGGAAAACGCAAATTCGTTTTAACTAACACTGTAAATCAATTAAAATAGTTAATTGTGATTAATCACATTTTTTTGTGATGTTGTGTCTGTGAAGTGCGGCTGTGAGTGCGACCGCGCTGTCAAATGTGATGAACAGGAAAAATGCTCTCAAAGACGGCAGCTGACATGAAACTATCACAACATGACATAGGAATTCCCCCTTTCCCCCCTCACAGTCCAACAGCTAACTAGCTAGCTAGCTGGCCAACTCTAACACATCAAAACAGGAAGGAAGTGGTAAAGCAGTGAAGCCCGCCTCTTGCTGATCTGACTGGCTAACTGGGCCACTAGTTTGACACTGGTGAGTGGTGCGACTCTGCACCTAGTGGTGCTTTAAAACTGCTCACAAATCATAACACATAACGTCTACATCAATTGTTGTCGATGCAGATGTGCAGCAGTTACTGCATATCATGTGATGAGGAACAACCAATCACAGCTGGCAGATATATTTTCTTTCTTCTGCAAATATCAGTGGAGGACAAGTTAATCATTTTAGTGCAGGACTACCCAGAGGTTTATGATCTTTACTTACTTCAGTCTTTCTGTCCAAGAACATCACAACATGCGGGTGAAAGATCGGCCAACTCGACACAGAGAAATCGAGCAGTAAAGCGACTGTGAGGGATTTACGCTGTTTCATTTAGTCGGTGAGGGTTTTACTGCTAATTTAACACAATTTCATCATCATCATCATCGCAGCACGCAGGTTTTGATTGCTAAGTAACAGCAGATGCAACAGGAGCGCAACCTCCCAAACACATTGGAAAGAAAAAAAAAACGAGACAGCTGGCGTTTCCCACACATTTTAGTCACGGCATATGTACGGCCCCAAACTGTGATTAAGTTAAAAATCATGGTAGCATGAATAACCACAAATTATACCAAAAATGGGGTTCAATTTAATGTAAATATTACGGATTATAACTGCAAAAAAGGAAGATTGATGAGCTTCTTTGAAATGTAGATGCTCACCATTTTCAGTTCTTGTGGCGGGTTTCCAGTTGTCGACGCTGATGATGGGCAGGCACACCTGGCCCTTCTCGTCGATGTTGGGGTGGTAGATTTTCGTCTTGAACGTGATCTTCGGTGGTTTGAAAGGGTATTCGGCGGGAAAGACAAGCTCAATCCGAAATGCTCCTTTGTCATATGGAGCGCAGTCCTTGGGGAAAACATCAGTTTAACACTTTAACGATGGGACAACTTGGAACAGATGCTCTTTTTAACAGTGAGTCAGTACTTACGGGAACAAGGAGGCCTTGCCAGTTCAAAAGATTTGACTCATCCACTTGAATGTTGCAGAAATACTTTGCCTTACTTTTGCGAATGTCGTCAAGCTCCTGAAACAAAACAATTGATTTAAATCGGTATAAAATCATGAACAACTGCAAACGCTCTGCCATTAAATCTACTGTTATGATGCCTATATATGGCAGGACTTTTTCAGGGAAGTGTTAAATTACGTGTTAGCATTGAGATCATAGTTGTAAGTCAGGAGAGGGCTGGGCAATATGATGCGATGAATATATATCATCAGAACTATATAAAAATGTCTTTTTATATTTTTCTATCGTGATATAGGCTAAGCCTGTATTTATTTCTTGTTCCTCTATAATTTCACTTAAATCTGTTATATTCATTTTACACTCAAGTTAAGTAAAATGAGAAAATACTTTTTATTTGTCAAGTATTTAATTAACAAAGGAGTATACAAAAACAGGCTTTACTGTGTGATATATAGACTATACCATTGTCCCAGTGGCTGACAGACTTCCTGCTACTGTATGGAAATATTATACTTTTGTAAAAGTATTTCTACACTGTAGTACACCTGAGTAAATGATCTGAATACTTCTTTGACCACTGGTAAAAGTACATATAAAAACAGTGGGAAGTAAATGCGTGGTGTCCTTCCTGTTAGCAGACACCTCTGTGTCATTCACCTGGAGCATAAAACAGGGGAATTCAGGAAGTGTGTGACTTGTGTGATCACAGAGAGGAACTGCCAACATAGAGGCTGAGCTGCATCAGACACACAACTAAATCAAAACCAGAAACACTGTGTGAGTCACACTGAAAGTGTAAGTACAGGCTGTAAAGTACTGGAGGAAATATACTGACTGACCTGCCACCGCTGGGTTTTAATCCCGATTTAAACACGTACCGCCACATTATTGACCGTTCCCTGCTCTCATTTTATAATCTAATAATAATAATGATTATTTTCTTAATGATATTACGGCCCAGTTGAGGTCTGACGTCACGTCCCAACCCGACAGTCTCCATGTTTTCTCTCTCTCCAGCACTTCAGACGGTGACAGCGCGTAAAACCAGCCGCCACGGACCTCACCGCCAAGTGGTCTTTGTTTAAATAAGCCCCCCTCAATAAAACATAGTAAAACTACGACTTCACCGTTTCACCAAGTTGTAAAGCGCCGAGTCACGCCCCGCCGGGGTCTCAAACTAACTAGTTTCCTCCCAGTCTCTGACAGTCGGGCGTCGTTATCCTTTCATTTTGTCGGACGGATGAACGTGAAACAGTTGCGTTAGCGGCATTTTCTCTTGGTCGGCGGGGTTGTAGATATACACACGAAGCCCTGGCAAGTTATTGAACCCTCGCAAAGTGGCGTAAATTCAGTAAATGTGGATTTTACCTTGTTTAGTCTCCTATTCATTGTGGTGGCCATGGTGTATAAAGAGAACAGTGACAGCGATGTTGTCGTCTTCTTCTTCTTCGTCTTCTTCTCCAGTTTCTTCCGCTGCTGCTCGTCTTCTTCGGGTGTTTTATTGAAGTAGCGCTCACCGGCGTCCTAGTATATTAGCGCCACCCTCCGGCCTGGAGGGTAGCGGCTGGACAGGCAGGAGGGAAAGACTGTACAGTTATTGTACAGATTAAAATCAAACTACCAGCGGTGGAAGAGGAATATTCCTCATTTACTTGAATTTATCAGGATTTAATAGCTTATTATCGTATCAACATGACTGGAATTTGTCTCAAAAAAAGATAAAGAAAGACAAAAAAAAGTAAAGCCGCTCAGTCGTAGCACACATAATACATTAAACAAGTATAATTAATAATAATGAGTATTATCCATTTTAAATTTATTTTTAAAAATGTGTATTTATTTATGTCTGTATGATTTTCGCTTTGCATTTCACCCCAGATTTATTTCCCCAAACTTATTTATTTCTGTATTCTTTTCTTTGTATACTTCTTTTTACATTTTTTTATGCATTTCTGCAGCATTTTGCAAATGAGAGGACGGTTTCTCAATAAATAAGTACATTTAAACATTAATAGAAATATTTGTCTAAATAAATAAAAGGGAAATTAAACAGAAGAGTAAATACATAAGGGAATAGATACAAAGATAAATTAATTTTAAAATTTTGATTTCTGGCACAATTTATCAGTTAATGGATACATTTGACATATTTATTTATTATTTTTATTTTGGTTCCATTGAGGTACTGTTCGCCATAGTTAAGGCAGTACTAAATAAAAACGTTTTCAAACAGAACTGTACCTAATAAAATGGCCATTAATTAATTGATAAAATGTGACATAAATTGATATTTCTGTTTTAATTTGCTTCTTGATTTATTTTTATGCGTATTAATCCCCTTATTTATCTACTCTTCTGTTTAATTTTACCTTTAGTTTTATTTTTAATATTTTTTAATCTAATTATTTTTACATTTGTATTTATTTGTAGCCATTCGTTATTTATTTTATCATTTTATAATTTTATTTCTACAAATTAAACATCAATTCTTGTCACATCAATTAATTAATAACCACATTTATTTTTGAATATTATTTTTGCTGCATTTGATGGCATTTATGTATTTATAAACTCATTTATTATTTTTTTTATTTTGGCAGGTTCTGTCCTCTATAAGTAAGGCGGTGCTGAATAAATAAGTTTTCATTCAGATCTCGGTGTACCTCATACATGGTCCAATGAGTGTTGCCGCCCTAAATAACTAAATTACCAGCATTCATGTGAGCTGTAATCCAGAATAGCTGCAGGTTTGTAGGGAGAAGTACATGCTGGCCGGGCTTCCAGCGCTGAGGCTGAGCAGATCCTGTGACTCCCCACAGTCTGATCAAGATGGCCGCTTGAGTGGAGAATTTACACATCTCCAATAAAACTAATCCAGCAGCTAGCTTCACACAACTTTAACTGCCCGCTATCGGAGAATGAGACGACGATACGGGCGACGCTTGCCCCCCTATTAAACCGGAATGTGAGCACCATTGTTGAGGACGACGTCGGAGTCATGGAGTAAAACAGCGCTGGTAAGGAACCTAGAAACAAAACCAGGTTAACTCACAGTAAGCTAACTAGCTACATTAGCTAACGCGTCCAGTAATAATAACTATCTACTTTAGCTACACCTGCTTCAGTCGCGTTAATAGCAGGTGACAAACAACAGGCTGTTTATTGGTGGCTGACGCTAAAGAGTTATAAACAGTTAGCTGCAGACAGCCCTGTAATTAACATCCAAGCTAAGTGTGTTTGTTGTGGTGTAACGTTAAAGTGGCTACCTGCTAACGTTAGCGGTTAGCTCAACGTTGGGCTACTTGGTTAGTTAGCTTGTTTGCTAATCCTGTAGCTAAAGGTGTTAAATCGGTACAACCATTCGCCTTCGTGTTGGCGTTGAAAAATGTCATCCAAGCTGCCTTTTTGTGGTGTGTGGGTTCTGGTAAAGTTTAGAGTTAACGTGGAGTTAAACGCTCTTTAAATGACAGTGTAAACAGTTTAAATGTGTTAAAATGCAGCCTGGCACCGGTGTTACAACGCTATCTGTGACCCGACACGATCTGTGACCTGATCCGATGTTTCCGCTGTAAACACCTCTACCAGGTTTATTTACTCAAGTACTGCACTGAAAGTATGATTTCAAGGTACTTGTCCTTTATTTGAGGATCAGCATTTTTAAGCACCTTTGTACGTGTACTTTTCTTCATGTATCTCACAGCTTTTAATTAATTTTCAGATAACAATTTCCATACTTTTTCTTTCCAGTAAATCATTTTATATCCTGATGTGTTGATTTTGAATGTCAGTGATAAACTGCAGCAGTAAACATACACACTAATGCAGCTGTAATATTAACACAGAAGCATCATATGTAAGTAAAACACTGACAGGGAACATGTTATGGCCCTATCAATACCTTTACTTTAATCTATTAAAGGGGCTCTATGTAGGAATCATAAATTGCTTGTCAACAGTGACGCCTGTGGCCGATTAGTCGATTAGTCGCGTTATGTCGACACGAGCGAGTCAAAACAGAGGCAACACAGAGACTTGACAGCCAAAACTACAATATCTCTATGTATTACACATGCTTTTGCATTCTTTCTAAATATATGGGGGCGGCAGTAGCTCAGTCTGTAGGGAGTTGGCTTGGGAACCGGAGGGTCACCGGTTCAAGTCCCACCATGGACCAAGAACTGAGTGTGAACTGGTAGCTGGAGAGGTGCCAGTTTACCTCTTGGGCACTGCCGAGGTGCCCCTGAGCAAGGCACCAAACCCCCAACTGCTCGGGGCGCTTGTCAGGAGCAGCCCCATCACTCTGACATCTCTCCATTGATGCATGTTTGTGCATGTGTGTGTTCGGGTCTGCATGTACCTTGTATGAGTTAACAACAGAGTGTAAAAATTGAATTTCCCCTCGTGGGACTAATAAAGGACTATCTTTTATCTTATCTTATATTTATAAGATGAATTATTAGTGTATAAAGTTGCTGGATTTAGCTGTGATATTAAAATGCTGTGTCAATGTGTGTACTTTTACTTTTGATACTTTAAGTACACCTTTCTGATAATACATTTGGACTTTGGAGTATTTTTGCAGAGTGGTTTTGCTAAGTTGACTTAAGTAAAAGATATGAGTACTTCTTCTACTACTGGCCATAACTTGTGTTACTGTGAGGCCTCCCAGGAAAGTTTATATCCTACCCGTCACCTGACCCCAGGTAATAGTAGTAGTACATTTAATACATTTCCATGAAAGTTGTAGAAATACTTAAAATCAATTCATGATTAGCAGATGACTGTTGATAACTGGCAACTCCATATTATACTGTGATGATTAACCGTAAATGTGTATTTATTCAGACTGACTTCCTCATTCCCAACTACAGTATCTTTAGCCTACGTAGTTAGCAGTGTGACACAGCAGTCGGTACAAAGAGACTGACTGAAGGGTGAGGTAGGAAAAATACTGTTCATACATTTAACTAACACACATTGACTTGTGGAAAAAGGAAGTCTTTCTACAGTTTTAGAGATCTTTAGTGTCTTTTGTGTTGTGGAGTCACGTCAGCCGACTGCCTCTTTACTGATGATTCCTGTGAAAAAGTCTACAGTACGTTTTGTACTCAAGTAAAACAAAGTAGTCTGAAGAAAGTCATCACAAGCAGTTATAAGAGTTGTTTTGATGACAGTAATTGTGGGAAAAGTAAAGGCTCATCTGATCAAAAAAACAGGATTAGGGCTCCACAGTAAATCAATGTTTATATTAAAATTGCAATGTAGTCTTCTGTGATTTTCACATTGCAGGAGACAAAGTATTATGGAGGAACCTGCCAAAATAACAAGTAAATGAATAAGTAAATGAACGACTCGATCAATTGATTAATATGTCATTAAATGTGGCAACAATACTATTAAGAATAAATGCAACCATTAATTAATTGATAAAATGTGGCATAAATTGATATTTTGTTTTAATTAGCATCTTTATTTATTTATCTTTGTATGAATTACTTCATTTCTATTTAATTTTGCCTTTTATTAATTAATTTATTTTCAATTATTTTTATTTATTTAATTATTTATTTTTAAATGTGTGTATTTATTATGTATTTATTTCTGCATGACATTCTCTTTGCATTTCTCCCCTTATTTATTTCCCCAAAATTATTTATTTATGTATTCTTTTCCTCATACGTTTCTTTACACATTTCTTTTTACATTTCATTATGTATTTCTGCCTCATTATGCAAATGAGTGGAAGGTTACTCAACATGTCATTATCAAGAAATAAATGAATTTAAAAATTGATAGAAATAAATACATTCATAAAAGGGAAAATTAAACAGACAAGTAAATAAATAATGTAATTAATACAAAGATTAATAAAGGAGCAAATTAAAACAGAAATATGTCACATTTTATCAATTAATTAATGCATTTATTTTTAATCTTATTACATTTAATGACATTTATCTATTTATCAAGTCTTTTATTTATTTATTTATTTTTAAATCACAATATCACTCTACAGTATACATCACATGCTTTTGTATTCTTTTTTATTTATTACATATTTATTTATAAATGTGTGTATTTATCATGTATTTATGTATTTATTTATGCATTATTTTCCATTTGTATTTCACCCCTTTTTAATTAATTTATTAATTAATTTTATTATTTTAGCCTGATTTCTATTAGCAGGATTATCTAGAAGTCAAATAAACGAAATATGGATTTAAAGTCCTTTTAAAGGCAACATCTTGTTATTTTTGGAGATGAAGGTGACTCCTTTTATCAAGTCAGCAGATTTTTCTTAGAAAATATTTGATGTTTGCCTTCTGTTTTAAGTTATTTTTAACCATGCTATAGACTTGCTTTCCTTCAAATCTGGCCCATTTTCATTCCCAGTAATATTAACTCATCTATGATACTCCATTTCTACGTATCCAGTTTAAAATAAGAGGTCTTTCAGATCAGTGTTAACAGATTTTAAAGGTAGGAGAATCTGGCTTGTCTTCTTTTCCTCTCTGTCTTACTGTGGGGTGATCAGTATCAGTCAGAAATAGAGATCCATCCACTTTATGCTTCACATTTTTATATTATTTTATTGGTTTAATTTTCAGATACATCTTAAACATATACATGAATACAGCCATAATTATAACTAGGGCTGTCAATTGATTAATGTATTTAATCAGCATTAGTTGCAAATTAAAAAAGAGGGAGATTTTTCAAATATTTAATACTCTTATCAAGATGGGAGTGGACAAATATGCTGCTTTATACAAATGCATGTATATATTTATTATTGTAAATCAATGAACAACACAAATCAATGGCAGATATTGTCCAGAAACCCTCCCAGGTTCTGACTTTAGCATCAACAATCTGCTCCAATCAGAACATGACAAACTGCAGCCCAACAGGCAACAACAGCTGTCAGTATGTCAGAGTGCTGACTTGACTAGGACTTGATCCAGACTGACTGGGGCTATCATAAAGTGGGCGTGTCTGTAAAGGGGAGACTGGTGGGGACCCGGAGAACCCATTTACATTCACACATCTGGAGGTCAGAGGTCAACGGACCCCTTTGGTAATGTCCTTGTTTGTTTTTCCTCACTAAAATTCAGCATTAATTTGAAGCGTTATTTAACCTTCTTCATGACAAGGTAGTCTGACCTGGTTGGTACCGATGGATTTTTTAGGTTGACTAGTTTGTAGCTTTAAAACTGAGCCCACTACAACTGAAAAATCACAAGTTGCATTAAGGACCACCTGTGGGTCCCGGAGACTCACTACATTGACCTTTATCAACATCACTGAGTGTTATGGAAGACTAGAAGTGCTGTGGGTGTTGTTGTTGTTGTTGTTAGCACTGTGTGCTATTGCAGCCTGTTAGCTGCCAGACAGACCTCATCAGGGAAATGATTATTATCATCACACATTTCTCTCTTACTGAGGGTCCCTCGTGCAGGTATCTTCCCTTAATGCTCCTTGTGATGCTACACAGTAATTGAGATGAGGACATTTGAGAAACAAAAACACAGTTATTAATATTTCCCCCTGGCTATAGTTCATTCCCAGTGGTGCTGTGGGCCTCCTAAAACTAGACTGTGTGACTCCTGTTTAAAAGGAAGTCATGAAAGTAAAACTCGTAAATAATCAGAGTATAAACCCTGAAGAAGTTCCTTGTTAGTTGGTGTTGGCAGTAATCTCTATTACTCACGTGTTTGCTGTGAAACTGGTGTGTGTGTTGATACTGGTGACAGTTCCTGTTTGGTGAAGGTTGTATTCTTATACCTGATATCAGTGCTAGAAAGTACTTTTACTCAAGAACTACACTGCACTTTACATGAGTATTTCCATTTTCTGCTGCTTTATACTGCTCCACTACATCTCAGAGGGAATTATTGTACTTTTTACTTGATTTGCAGTACAAGACTTAATCAAAACATAAATTAGGATGTATTGTTATAGACTAAGATTAAACTTTATTGATCCCTTGGTGAAATTCACAAGCTACCCATCAGTACAATATCATAAAAAATACCATAGCCAGCTGCAACAATGAAATGATGAACATATTAATTCATCAGTAATAGAAATCAACATTATTCTGAAATGATTCATTCTGCATAATAAGTATTTTTGTACTTTAAATAACATTTTGCATACAGTGGTTTACTTGTAACAGAGTATTTCTACTTTGTGGTATTGCTGCTTTCACTTAAGTAATAGATCTGAGTACTTCTTCCATCACTGCCTGAAGAGTTGTGTTTTTCTGTCCCTGTAATTTTGCCATCTTTTGAATTACACGTCTTAATTCAGAATGACTAATTAGAAGCAGGGTATATTATATGATTTATTCTGAAGAGGGTCGACCTTTTTGCGTATTTAAGGATGTTTTGCACATATACTATATTCTATATACAATACTGTAATAGAGGTTACTGTTTTGGGGTGACATAAATGCCCCCATCGGTTTGGTTATCATATCCACATAACCATTGATTTTTCTTTGTTATTAGTATAATTTTGAACAGATAAAAAATGTGCAACAATCATGCGATTAATCCCGATTAAATATTTTCATTGATTGACAGCTTTAATAACATACTTATACCCGAGATGTTGTTTTTTCCATCCATATAAAAATTACACGTCTAATTCAAAATTGCTAATTAGGTGCAGGGTATACAATATGATTTAATTTAAAGAAAATACACTTCTGTGCGTATTTAAGGATGTTTTGCAGTGAAACAGTATTTTAGGAGACATAGCGATAAAGTCTCATACAAATAATAGAGACTGAAAAGCTGTTTTTTGGGGTGACACAACTGCCTCCATCTACGTGGTTATCATATCCACAGAATCATTGATTTTTCTTTGTTATTTCTACAGTTTGACTTTGTGTTATGGTTTGTATTAATCCTTACAGCTGCTATAAAGATAATGTTTACATGCTTTCCTACATGTAAACAAGAATATCACGGTGATTAATGTGTCCAGAACTGACCTCAGAGTTGTTTCACCAGATATTAGACTGAAGAAATAAGGTGTTTGAATTAAAAGTAGTCTGTTTTTCCAGTAACAAGTCTTTTTTTCTGTCTCTGTAGGAATCGGAGGCGTTCAGGGCCCTTTGCTTTAGCCCAGCATGGACAGCTTCTTCAAGGCAGCTGTTTGTGATCTGGACAAACTGCTTGATGACTTTGAGCTCAATACTGGTAAGATACAGAAGTACAGGGCTGCAACTAATGATTGTTTTCATTTTTTATTCATCTGCCTGTTGTTTTCTCCATTAATCGCTCATTTTGTGTGTTAAATGTCAAATAAAAAAAAAATGGCAGCACAAACCATGTTGACATTTTGAAATCTCTGGTTTTGTTTGACCGACAGTCAGAAAATAAAAATATTAATTTTACAATAATACAGAACAGAGAAAAGCACCAACTGTCATATTTGAGAAGCTGAAAAATGGTTGATTTTTGCAATTATTATTATTGTTATGGTCACAGTTTAATTTTTGTTGAATGACTTATAATTGAATCGAAAATAAAAAAAAAACAAAGATGTAAAAAAAATACACATTGAATAAAATGTATTTAAATAATTAACACACATCTAATGCACATACACGTTTACAAATCTGAACATGTGGGTAGCAATCATGGTTTGAATAAATAATAATATGTATTTATTTTTTATTTATTCATAGTTATTTGTTTTTGCATTTATTTTCTATTTATTTATTATTTTGCATTTATTATTTATTAAGTTTATATTTATTTTTAAATTTTAAATTAAAATTTTTTCCCAAAATAATTTATTTCTGTATTTTTTTCTTTGCGCATTTTTTGTCTTATCTGCATCTGAGTTTAACATATTTTGTTGTTTTTTTTTTTTTTTATTTATTACAGAGGAACTTGAATGCAAATCAGTTTTCTTGAAGCCGGCTGTGTACCCCTTCTCCTCACTGGGCTCTCAGTGTTTGTCCTCCGAGGCCTCCACTGTCCCGCCAAACCTCCCTGACCTTAACTCTCTTCATTATGGTTCTGCCACCAGCTGTCCTGACCGCTCCAGCAGTCAGAACCGCAGCGCTGACGACGGCGAGGTCAAAGGTCAGCCTCTCACCGGAGTGGACCTTCTCTCCTCTGTGGATCGCAGGCCAGCTAAAAGCTCTGCCCCTCCCTGCCCGGACAGAGCCCTGAAGCCAGTGTGTGACCTTGTGAACGACACAAGCTCGGCCATCCTGGTCAGGGCCAACAGCCACGATGCTTTCAGTGAGCTGGATGCGGTGGAAAAGCAAATGGAGGAGGAGGAGGAGGAGAAGGAGACGCTGCTGGTGGACTTTGACAGCCCTGTGGTTACAGCACATGGAGAGGAACAAAGTGGCGACACCACAGAAGAGCAGGCCACTTCAGGGAATGACGAGCTGCTGGGTTTGGACTCCCCTGAGCAAAGCGGTGGATACGTGGCCTCGCTCAGTCTGCTGGATGTCATTCTTCCTGCTGCGGTGGAGCGGAGCTGCGAGTCCACAGATGACTCACCGTCACCAAGGACCGCTGAGTCAGCTGAGGAAGAGGAGAAGGACTGTGAGAAGGTGGCTTGCACAAACCAAGTAGTGGATAACTCTTTAGACCACTGTGAACTGGAGGCCACTCTGCCTGTTGATAGCATTAAAGAAACAACCTCGGTGAATAAAGAGGACGAGTCACAAGAAGATAACGGTGAGGCTGCTGTCGGTCTAACGTCAGGGGCCTCAGACAGCGAACCGGTGGGTTTATCATGCCTGCCCATAGCTGTGTCCATGTGTGGAGCTCTGGTGAACACGGACACCACAGAGGATGAGTCGAGAGACGCTGCAGAGCAGTTTGATGAGGCAGCAGACGTCTCTGAAAGCACAGAGGCAGACTCCCTGTCAGCCTTGGAAGCCAGGTCACGTTTAGAGGATATAGGCTCGTCTGGGTCCCAGCAGGTTGCAGAGGGCAGGATGTCACCAGAGGGGCAGTATCTCGCTCTTGAATCTGCTCCTGCTGTCCCGTCTGCAGACCTTTCCGCCTGCGATCACTCAGAACCTAGCCCGGTCGATCCTCCCGAGTTTGGCTTTGAATACCTACCGGAGAGCGATCAGGCCGAGCTGCTGGTTACGGACGAGGAGCTGGATGCGTTCCTGCAGGCTCACACAGAAGCAGAGCAAGGTAGAGGGGTCTCTTACTGCAGCACCTCTCAACCTGAGAGTCTGTCAGAGTCAAGTCTGGAGGGCAGGCTTGTGGGAGGGGAGCTGAGGAGCTGTGGTCGGGAGGACCTAGAGGGTCTGGCTTCTCCAGAGAGCGACAGAACAATGTGTTTGTCTGTAGAGGGATGTTTTAACCCTGGTGCTCCCTCACAGGACTCTTGCAGACCTCCTTGCCAAGAAGAGCCAGAACTCTCCTCTGGGATAAACCATTCTTTGACTAGCAACACTTTCCAGTCCCAGCACAGCAGTATCCCTGATCAGCAGCCCTCCTATGGAGGTGCAAGACCCAAACAGCTACACTGCCAATCTGCTAGATGTCCACCAGCAGGGGAGGAAGGAGAGGAGCAGACCCAGACGCTCAGCACAGCAGAGGAGGAAGAAGACAGTTCACCCACAAGTCTTACAGAGGAGCATTCCAACATCAGGGATTTGAGCCCGATGTACGCCACTCAGGATCATCAAGATTACAGCGTGGGGTTTGATGAGCTCTCAGAGCCCCCGCCGTACCCCGGGGAGTCGCCCACAGACGCCGCCATGTCAGTGAACTGGAAGAGAGAGGGAGCGGAGGAGCTGGGCAGCAGACAGCCGGCCTGGGTTCCAGACTCGGAAGCCCCCAACTGTATGAACTGCTACCAGAGGTTCACTTTCACCAAGAGGCGGCATCACTGTCGAGCCTGTGGGAAGGTTTGTTAGTCGGACTCTGCAATGAGTCCATTATATTATTAATGGAAACTTGTTTTAATGCCACTAAGTTGTTCAGGTCATACTAGCTCGTCACAAAGGAGGCTAAATAACGCTCCAGACTTGCAAAAAATTTTGGTAGGCACATTTTAAACAGATAAAAAAAATCAATCAAAAAAATCAATAATTTGACACAAAACTGGTCCGCCGGAGTCCGACATCAGAACTGCGTCCATGGCAACGGTGTTATAAAGAAATAACAGGCCGTAGAACGCTGCGACTGACCAATCAGAATTGAGTATTCAACACAGCTGTGTAATAAGGCATTTATAACATGGTATATAACACGGTCAAAAACTAGTTGAGTTTGCTTCACAGCCATCCAAAAGCCTCCTTTTTTTTTACCATGTGCACTAAAAAAGTGCACTAAAGTGCGGCTCTATATCCTGTCATAAATAATAAAATGTCTATTCTAGCACTACGCCAAGGAGTAGCTATACATCATAATCCTACATGGCTATTTAAACTATTGTAGCAACTACAACTTCTGCAATATGTCATGCCAACATAAACAATTTCACCAAATATAAATATGTGCATAACTGGCTCTTACATACAAATACATACACATGCAAATATGATTTGACTGAATTTACTGATTATTTACAATAATTTTAATTCTAATAATATTCATTTGTTTCTGCAGATTGCATACCTGCTTTTCCACTGATGTACATGACATGAATTGAAAGTTTGGGTTCTCACGATTAAGCGTGCGTGTTTCAGAAATAGTTAAATCAAACGGATTACATCCCAGGACTAAATATAGCTCAGTGGATTCATGGACGCAGAGAGCATGAGTCAGCAGATCTTTTTTCAGCTCCTCTATAGGTCTCTACTGAGCCGGGTGTCCTAAACATGCAGCTAAGTCCTTTAAGGGCCAGTGATTAAAACAGCATTAGAGAGGACTCTTTGTTGTTCTCAGCATGGCGGCTGCTGCTTAACGGACCAGATACACACACATGTTTACAGCGGATTGTTGTCATTTTTTTCTGACATATGCAAGTTGCTTTTTAGCTCATCGTTGTCTCCTGTGTGGCAGGTTTACTGTGCGGCGTGCTGCAACAGGAAGTGTAAGCTGAAGTACCTGGAGAAGGAGGCTCGTGTGTGTGTCGTCTGCTTCGATACCATACACAGAGGTAAGGCCCCCCCATTGGTCTGGTTTCATTTCCACATTATTCCTCACAGACATACAAGCCAAGGTCCTAATTTGTAATTGTGCAAATCTGGTGTCAGTGTTGTGAAAGGGAGTTATTTTCGCCATTCAGGAGTTGTTTAATGGCTGAGAATCATTTCACGAATCAATAGATGATTTTAATATTGTGATTTAAATGATATTATCATGCTAAAAACCTGAGTGTGCAGGATTCTCATTAACCTCCATTTCAGTCGGAGAGAACAGAGAGCATGTCGTCCTTTTCCTGAAGAGCTTTTGGTTGTTAATAGAGGTTTTACTGTGTAAATAATTTTTCATTTTATTTATTTATTGAACTTTGAAGCTTCAGTGAGAAATATTCAAAAGTTTTCAAAGCTTCGGGAAGGTGCCGCTGCCTCTACACATAACAAACAGCGATATCCGTCTGAGAATAACTAAAAGTTAATGCTGAATATGAATAATGTTGTGGTGCGGTATATAATGTATACAGTACAGCTGAATTTAATACATGTGCCCCATTGTCACAGATGTCCCATCCAGCTATTTTAGTCAGTATTGACCTGATATCTGATCCGGGATCAGTTTCACAGTAAGTTATTTGCCTCCGTAGACAGAACACACGTCCTTCTCTTCTGAAGTGCTTTAGCTTGTCGATAGAGGATTAACGGTGTGTGTAAATACAAGTGATGACCACAGGTTTTGAGGTAGGGGTGTAACGGTACGTCCATATGGATCGTTGTATTGATTCTATGATCTAATATTGATGCAAAGTGAAAACATCGACATATCGTCATCTTTAAGATGACACCTTTATTTTGAAATTCCAATGGCCACCATTTCCATTCCAAGTGCACCTCCTTCCTATTAATAACATTCAAACAGAGCTTAAAGCGGAAGTAGGTGAAACTGGAGCAAATATAATTTAAAAAAAGGTTGTTTTTTTTTGTTTTTTTTTTTAAATATCCTGACAGTCGTACATGAATCATGTTCCTCCGGTGTCCTCCGATGCTAATAACATCTGCAGGAGGAAAACAACCAATCAGAGCTGACCTGGAGTCAGCCATCCAGCTGCCGTCTATGAGAGCTGCCTCACAATCACTCACCGATCAAACAGTCAAACTAGGATCAATATGAATTAATATTCTGTTCCTCTAATGTCTATTTCTGGCTTCAGATGTCCTCAAAAACATCTTGTAGTTACTGTTTAGCTGTAAAATGATAAAGTTTGTGACCCGGCAGCCATGTTGAGGAGCCGAGCCAATAGGAATGCTTTCCCCCTTAAATGACATGTGATTGATGACAATAAAAGCTGTAACTTCCTTCTACCTCCACATAGACTCAGATGAAGTCATCTATATGCAGAATCTTGTCTTTTCATGAACATAAACACCATGTTTGTGTCACAGTTTACTGGGTTTACCTGTGAACTACATCTCTAGTCTCGCACTATAAACATCACCAACATTTGCTAGCCAGCTCATGAGCTAGCTCTGACCAGGCACAGATGAAACATTATCTGACCTGATGTTGTTGTATCAGTGACTCCTGGTCTTTTATCAGCCGGTTCATCCAAGAAGGAAACACACAGACATCGTAGCTGCAATGCTACGTATTAGGGTCACATTGAGGAGAAAAAATAAGTCTGAGATTTTGAGAATAAAGTCATAATGTTGTGAGCATAAAGTCATTGGTTTGCGACAAAAAGTCATAATATGACAATATTATTCTTGTAATATTTCTACTTTTTTAACCCTAACCCTAAACCCCCCCCCCCCCGACTTCCAGGTCTGGAAAAGTACCCGGATATTCTGGGTCTATTAGTTCATTTTACAACTTTTAGGACCTAATGATTTAAATAAGGACTGTTAGAGTGTTGATTCACCTCAAAATAAATTATCCGCTGAGTTACAGACATCTCTTTGTCAATGTAAGTCTATGAGAAAAAGACTTTTTGTGCCCAGTGACGTCACGTGATGGACACAGAAGTTGCAGTACCAGTATGGCCATGTTGGGATCAACGACCGGCGCTCTTCCTGGGGTTTTGGCTGATCCTCGAACGGCAAATTTTTTCCAGCTTAAGGAACAACATCATATCCTCCGACAGGGGTGATGACGAAGGGGGTGGTGATTTGAGTATTTTCATCCCCTCAGACAAACATACTAAACCTACAAGTCCATCTTTAAATAGACTGAATTCACAAATGAATCAGTCATTAAAACTTAATAACATCAGAGTGACATTTTCATTATGCAGCTCAGATGAATATTTAAGGTACAAAAAATGTCCTTTCTTTCACCCCTGTCTAAACCTTTATCAAAAATTCAAACATCCATATGCAGAATATTGTATTTTCATGCACAGAAATGGCACGTTGGTGTCATAGTTCACGGTGTTTACTTGTTTGCATTGTTTGAGTGAGGCTGTTTGTTAGAGTTGAAGACTGCAGCATGGACGTAGAGAGGAGAGAGACGGGGAGGGGAAGATGGATGGAGAGGACAGGAGGAGGGAGGAGAGTTATAGCAGGACGCTGCCATTTGTCCTTGATTTTGTGTGTGTGTGTGTGTGTGTGCGAACCCGCCTAGCGCTGTAGACGTGATGTTCGCACACGCCATCTAAATTAAGAAGAGAGAGGTGATCCACTTTTTGTGGCTGGTGGATGCTGGAGCGGTGTGACGCGATCCCTCTCTGCTTTCCGTCACCTCTTTCCCTCCCACCTCCCTCCCTCCCTTCTTCCTTTTGCTCTCATCTCAGTGTGGTGAGCTGCATGTGAGGCTCACACACACACACACACACACACACACTCTCACCAGCCTGAAGCTAACAGGCTATCACGGCTAACAACAGAAGTAAAGCGAGGAGCGGCTTCGGGGAAGCTGTGATGGGAGTGTCTAAAGTCAGACTAAGGAACAGACTTGCTGTGATTTGGACTGGTTGAGTTTTAGCAGAGGGGATGATGAGGACGAGGTAAGCTGCATTGTTACTGGTATTTGTCGTATTGTTCATAATCTGTGCAGAGGAATATTTGCATGCTAAAGTGGATTTCTTACTTGCCTGAAACCCTGGATGACTTTTTTATGCCTTGTCATCCTTTCCTTGCACAACAAGGTGAAACAACTCTCCTTGTTGTGATGCTGTTTTCATTAACAAGCATCTGAACTAATGTCTTTGCCGTGTGCGTCGTCCCAATGTGGTGCTGTGTGTGTGTTCCCACGCTTTTGTAAGCCACACCACAGTGGTTGTCAGTACACAACAGATCGATAAAGATCTATGATGCTTAATCAATATAATGTAGACAAGTGCTGCATCAGCGTTTTCTGAGAGAGGGCAACCGGCCTCAGTCTTAAGCCAGCGTTCCTGGAAGCAACAACTCATGTCTGTCCTGTTTGCAGTAATCTATCTGCACTATATCATGTTCTGTAGGGGAAGCTGACCTCTCAGTTAAATGTTAAATGTGGCTGATTTTGTCCGGGATGATAGTAAAACCGCACAAAACAGAACACACCGCTGTGTAACATATGTTCCCAAACACATATTAGTCATTACAGTAATCACAGTGGCTGCCTCGTGGTCATCCCAACATAGCTGTTTCACTGTGTGCAGCCGTCCAGCTCAATGTCCTCTGAGCTAGAACAGTCACAGTCCTCATGCTCCACTTCTGCTTCTGAATTATCTGGTTTCATATCTGATGACTTGGCACAAAATGTATGATTCTCTTCATCTTGTTGCTTCAGGCACACCTTCAGTTTCACCGTTTATATCATCAGAATAGCAAAGAACCTTCTCTGCAGGGCTTCACGATTATGCCCAAAATGACAATCACAGTTATAGGGACTAAATATTTTCAGTCACATTTAAACAAACCAAGCACTGCTTTTACTTCCATCCCACATTCCTGCTAATGTACAAATATTTGCATGAAAGGAAGACTGGTCCTTACTCACAGTGTTTCTCCTAGAAGCAAAATAAGGGTGTGTTCACACCAGCTGTGTTAAGTCCGGTTGAACTTAACCCTGGAGCGTTTACCCCCCTTTGGTGCGGTTCGTTTGGGTTGGTGTGAACGCAGGAATTGAACCCTGGATGTGGACCAAACAACCGCTCCCCGGTCCACCTCGAAGGGGGGTCTCGGTCCGCTGTCAAGTGGACTCTGGAGCAGTTCATTTCTGGTGTTAACACCATTCAAACCAATCACAGGAAATTTACCGTTTTATCTGCTATTTCATTGGTTTAAAGAATGTTTCCTTTTCCTCTTTTGGTGAGCCATGACTATTATTACTATGTTTGCTAGCAAAATGTTGAGTGTCAGGGGACAAACCTGGACTCACGGTTCAGTTAGATGCCTCCTGAATATCTGGAAGAAAGAAAACATTACTCACTTACTGGAGAAGGTGTAGTTATGCCTGTATTAATAAATTATTTAATAACAGATGTGCTCCAGATGAGTTTTGTTTACAGTTTCTGGACCATTTGAGTTTTACCTTTGTGAACACAAACCAGACCAGCTGTAAAACTGGAACCACGCATCATCCTCGTATTGGTTTGGATCAGGAACCGGACCTTTAGGTGTGAACCAAAACTTTTTACCCCAAATCAAATACTGCACCTGCTGCGCAACAATTTTATCAAATTTTATCTCCTGTCTTCCTTATCTTATCAGTCACGATATCAAATGTTCATGTTGGTAAGCACTTGGTTTATACACATTTAGCAGAACCAATGCTATCCATCAATTTTAGCCAAGAGTTCAGTGCAGCTTTCCACCGTTTTGTACATTCAGCAATTAGCGCAGTTTTCTCCTGAAGGATTTACTCCTTAGTTTAAACACATTATAAAGTGAGACAGAAATTTCTTTAACAAACAAAATCTAAACAAAACAAAAACATTATTTAGCTCAAAGCACTGCGAAAAGTACAGTGGTGCTTGGAGCTACATTCATTCAACCTGTATTTAATTCTCCAGGAATCATTGAGGACGTCCTCATTTACAATGATGTCGAAAGTACAAATACATCAGAGTATAAATACTCACAAAAAATGTTTGACAAGAAAACCAGACAACAACAGAACACCAAGAGTGGAGTCAGGTAAATGTTTGAATGCTAACATGCTGTTTAGGATGTCAGCATGCTAACATTTGCTAATGCCTATTTCATACTACGCATGACTTTAGCCCTGATTTTCCACTCCAATCAGGGAAGGACACGTTATGACTGATAAAACCCAGTCAAGAAGTGATTGTATTTTATGGGCTTAAATGCTGGAGCAAACGTAGCAAAAGTTATTTGTTTTTAAAGGTAATGTATTAGTGTGGATGTAGCCTAACATTACCATCTATAGAGCCACGTAGCCAATGAGGCTGATATCTGAGTATATTTAAATAAGTTAATCAACTTGAAGTTTGTTCTAAAATTAACGCCCGTCTTCGGCATGTTTCTCCTTGTAGCCCAGGCCCTGGAGCGGATGATGAGTCCTGCAGGTCCCAGTCCAAACCCCAACGTCCCATCTGAGTACTGCAGCACCATCCCCCCTCTGCAGCAGGCTCGAGCTGCCGGCACCCTGAACTCTCCTCCGCCCACCGTCATGGTGCCCGTGTCCGTTCTCAAACATCCAAACAACGAAAGTATGACTCCTCTTAAATACTGTGCATACTCTGAACTACTGTCATTGTTGCTTTCCTGGATTGCACCCTGAGAAGACCTGTGTTGTCCGTGTGTGTTATCAGGTTGTCCTCGTGAGCAGAAGCGTGTGTGGTTCGCTGATGGCATCTTGCCCAACGGAGAGGTGGCAGACACGACCAAGCTGTCGGTGACGAGCCGCCGGAGCTCCCAGGAGTTCGGCGCTGTGTCTCCAGACCAAGCAACAGTAAGACACGTCATCCACTGCCCAGCTACAGGGAAACACTAGATTCTTACGTTCAGCATTTAGCACCTTTTTCACCTTATTTTTATGAAGTTTGTTTCTTTCCCAGCTTGTTAAAGGGATAGTTTGTCAGCGGGGCTGTATGAAGTCCTTCTCCATAGTTAGTGTATTACCTGTAGTAGGTGGAGTGTGGAGAAACAGACTGGAGTACCAACACAGGACCAAAGAAATGTACTTCTGTGGGCAGGGGCAGCACCAAAACATAATTTAGACACCTAAAAAAATTAAAATCAATACTATATTAGGGCTGGTTAATATGGCTTAGAAATAAAATCTTGATATCTTTAGGCTATATTGTGAGATACAGTATATATCTTGATATATATCAATTTCTGTCCCATCTATCTGCAACCGCTTATCCCGTTAGGGGTCGCGGGGGAGCCGATCCCAGCTGGTATTGGGCAAAGGCGGCGTTCACCCTGGACAGGTCGCCAGTCCATCGCAGGGCTGGCACATAGAGACAGACAACCATTCACGAGTCATCAATTAACCTGCATGTCTTTGGACTGTGAGAGGAAGCCGGAGGACCGCTAACACGAAGAGAACATGCAAACTCCCCACAGAAAGTCCCGAGGCCGGATTCGAACCTGTGACCCTCTAGTGCTAACCACTACAGCACCATGCAGCCCCCATTTCTGTCCCCTGGGATCAGCAGCGTTTTCAAATGTAACTGTCACACAACAACACAAACAAACTGACTGATCAAGACCAGCAACTCCTGTGTTCTGGGAGGTAAAATGACTGTTTTTGTCAAAGGAGTCTGGTGGCTTTGAAGCATAGAAAATGGCTCCAGTTCCCCATCAGAAAGGGATGTCTGTTGACAAGGTAAAGTGGTGAAAATACTCTAAATATAGCGTTAAACTAAAACACATGTTGCTGTTGCCTTGTCCATAGCAGTCCATTACGTTTCTCCCGTGCTGGTACTCCATCTGTAGTAATACACTGAGGAGAAGTACCTCATATGACCCCGCTGAGAAAACAGCTATCCTGCTTCACTGAGCTTTCTACCAATACATTATTGATATTTAGATATTGTGAGCAGTAAAGACTGACCCTCTCCTTTTTCAGCCTGGGTCAGAGGATGGAGTCAGCGCAGTCAGCGGCCCCTCGGCCCCCGAAGCTTCTGGGGCCACGGAGGTGGTCCGACCTCCGGTGTCTGGACCCTGGGACTACGCCCTGCTCTCTGGGATCGGTACCTCTGTGAAGAGGGTTCCCAGCCTGCTGCCAGATAATGAGGATGAGCTCCCTCCTCTGCTCATCACTACTGGAGAGGAGGAAGGAGGAGGTCTGTGTTCAGTTTTGCCTGGTTTCGCTGGTTTCATGGCTCTGTTCAGACACACGACTTTATGTGAATGTGTGTTAGCTTTACGTGTTGGTCTTATGGCTGAAGAACTGAGATGCTTTTATGCCAGGTTTTTATTTAATTTTAGTTTTCAGTTTCATTTATTTTAGTTTTCAGAGTAGTTCACTAGTTTAGTTTTTTACTAAGGTTTAGTTTTGTATATTCAGTTGTAGTTTATTTTTGTTAGGCCTCAGAAGTGTACACAGGTACAGCTCAAAAAATGCTCAATATTCTTCATCAGCTATTTAACAAAGTGAAAATGTAATATTTTCTAGACTCATTACATGTAAACTAAAATGTTTCAAACATTTAATTTTAATTTTGATTATTACAGCCTATGGCTCAAAAAAGAAATCAAAATGCATCTCATTATCTCAAATATATCTCATTATGTGCAGTTGTTCACTCACTTTGATCGGGGCTCCTTTAACACAAATTACTGCATTAATGCGGCGTGGCATGGAGGCATTCAGCCTGTGGCTCTGCTGAGGCCTTATTAAAGCCCAGGTTGCTTTGATAGCAGCCTTCAGCTCATCGGTGTTGTTTGGTCTGGTGTTTCTCATCTTCCTCATGACAATACCTAAAAGGAGCTGCACCTGAACGTACAACTAGGGCTGCAACTAGCAATTATTTTCATTGTCGATTAATCTGTTCGTTAGTCTTTTAGCTGTTTGGGATATTAAGTGTCAGAAAATGGTGAAAAATGTAGATCAATGTTTCCCAACGCCCAAGACGGCGTCCACAAATGTCTTGTTTTGTCCACAACTCAAAGATATTCAGTTAACTGTCACAGAGGAGGAAAGAAAGCAGAAAATATTCTTGGAAAAAAAAACTCAAACGGATTAATTGATTTTCAATAGTTGGTGATTAATTTAATAGTTGATAACTACTTGAATCTTTGCAGCTCTTCCTCTACCGCTCTGATGAAAAACATCAGACCTGAGCTGAACAGCTCGGTGGTTAAATGGCATTAGAGCTACTCATGTTATTTAATTCTTCAAGACCAGACTGCTTGTGGAAAACAGGGATTGACTGTGGATCAGCTGTGAGACGGCGCCATCTCCTGGAAGGTCAAGTTTCTGTGGCTCAGTGTCACGAGAGTCACGCCGTCGCCTTTTTTTCAGAGGTGATATAGCTAAAAAATGAAAACAAAGCAATTTATGCTCATTTTTATTTATTTATTTATTTTTACCAGGCAATATTGTAGTTTTCTTAAAGGATATCGTTTCTCTTTAGATTCAGTTTACGACAGTATTTGTCACTGCTTCCTTTAGTTGCAGTTTATGATAACGCTATACTGCTGCTGGACAAGGTTAAATAGAGAGAGAGGTTAAATGCATGTCATTTCTTACCTAAGTATTGTCTCCTTTGCTCTAAGAAAATAAAACCCGTTTAATAAAGAATGAAACATCGCAAATGAAATTCACAGAGACCTTGTACATCCACGGCACTGATCAGTTCAGGTGTCTCCCTCCTTATATTTTCATCAATTTAATGAATATCCTGCCAAAAACAGCATGTAAGCTGTAGAAATAAAACATAGCATCTTGTGAGTTTATCGGAGTTTAGAAAACAGGCAGCACAGCTGATGCAGCTGAGTGAACAGAAAACACTCGTCCTCCTTCGTATCATGACTTTTCAACTCACCACACCAGTCAGAGTAAAGCTGTAAAAGTCACCTGTCTGACTGACAAAAAGCCGTCACTGTATCAGGTATGTGGCTTTATATCTTTATATGTGCTCTGCTCTGTTTTCTCCTCAGACGTTTTGGTCGAGGAAAGTCCAGCCCCGTGTCAGATCCTGCACTTATTAGAGGAGGGAGGACCACGACCGCTGACGTTTGTCCTCAACGGCAACCTGCTGGTCAATGTCAAACTGGTCACATGTGAGTATATATATATATATATATATACATATATAGATCTTGGGTTATTTATGGATCTTTCAACAAACCCTTCTGTTAAAAAGTGAGTAATCAGCTGTTGTATTGATGTTTTTCTTCTTTAATAACTATTCTAACAGATAAATACAGAAATAAATTCAGAAGAAGAATGATGGAAACTTTCAGTTACTCAGTGCCCCCACAGTGTTGCATGATGGGAGAATACTGTTGAACCTGTTTTTTATTTGAACTTTTTATTTATTTATTTTCTTTTTGTTTTTATTGTTTTTTTCTAACTTTACTTATTTTCACTTTGTGTTTTGTTTTTATTGTCTGTCATTGTTTTAATGTCTTAAAGTCTTATGTTTAATATATTTTTATGCCCCTGTGTCTGAACGGTGTAAATGAAATACTTTTACCTTCTGAATTTGATTTTTAGTCGAGAAAATAAATGAATGTAAAATCAAATTTCTAAATAAATGAATAAAGAAAAAATATAGAAATAAATAAGATTTGGGAAATAAATAAATGAAATGCTTAAACACTTAAATAAATACATATACAGTATTTTAAAAATAAAAAAAATACATAAATAAAAATAAATAGATAAATTCAAAAAATCCTTAAAATATAAATACTTCATTAGTAAAAGTGGATATCAAGCAGAGTTAAATAACACAAAGATAAATAAATAAAAAAAGCAAATTACACAAATATCATTTATGAACTTAATGAAGAGTGTGATGATGTTCATCTGATAGTCCAGCAGTGCTAACCACAGACTGGATATCAGATTATGAACTTGTAAATACTACTTATGGATAAAAGTGACGATCACGGATGTGTTTACATGCTCTCTACAGATCTAATCCCTGATATCTCTGTGTTTTTCTTTTCTCTACCAGACGCCGGTCGCCAGTGTTGGTGTTTTGGCTCTAACGGGCTGCAGGCTCTGGGGCAGAGAGAGTTGGTGTTTTTGTTGGAGTGTTTGCCAGAAGAAAAAGCTCTTCCTAAAGACCTCTTCGTACTCTATCTCAACATTTACCAAGAAGCCCAAAAAGGTAGATACTAGGGGTTTTTCCCAATTTTGTAACTGATTTTTTAACACCAGAATTGATGTGTTTGCTTCATTTGAGTCTATATGGAGGTAGAAGGAAGTTACCGCTTTTATTGTTGTAGTTTGAGTAACGTGACATCATATCCGTTCCGTATCCATCAACCAAAACAAAGCACAGCGAGCGGTAAGGTATGAAGGATGGAAACACTTTGGGTTTTACACACTGCAGGAAAAGCAGAGCTAGACATCACGGCTAAAGCTGCACGCTAACTCCGTCACGGACAGGAAACGTCATTGTACGGCGGTAACGTGCGGTCCGGCCGGCCGTCGCTCTCGTCTCCGTGGTCCGACGGGCCGACGCTACGACTGTAGAGCTCCATATACTGACATTTATGTTAAATGCGTTCAGACGGCCCCGATGGAGCTGACCATGGATGGATAAAGAGAACGGAGCTGACGGAGAGCTAGAGACCACCTTGGAGGAGTTAGAGGAAGTAGACACCTGGGACATCTGCTTTTCAAAATAAAGTGTTAACAAAGGGAACTGTATATACAAAATACATCTATGGAAATAAGATCGATGGGATTATGTTCACTAGAAGGGGCGGCAGTAGCTCAGTCTGTAGGGAGTTGGCTTGGGAACCGGAAGGTCACCGGTTCAAGTCCCGACATGGACCAAAAACTGAGTGTGAACTGGTAGCTGGAGAGGTGCCAGTTTACCTCTTGGGCACTGCCGAGGTGCCCCTGAGCAAGGCACCAAACCCCCAACTGCTCGGGGCGCTTGTCTGGAGCAGCCCCCTCACTCTGACATCTCTCCATTACTGCATGTGTGTGTGTTTGTGTGCATGTACCATGTATAAGTTAAACAGAGTGTAAATTGAATTTCCCCATTGTGGGACTAATAAAGGTTGATCTTCTTCTTCTTCTTCTAAAACATTACATGTCCGTTATAAATTAAAAAGAAAATACCACTAATTTGTGAGGGAAATGATTGTATTCTTTGAGTTTTGAAAAAATATAATAAATAATTCCTCACACTGATCCTGATATATTTGACTTCAGGACATCTCTGACTACAGACATGCTGAAAATCAAACATTTTTACTGGATTCATTTACAGATTTTCCAAAGTAAAAGTCCCTAGAAGTGTATGATTGAACTTTTCCCCCCATGGTCTAGTTTAAAAAGGGAACAAAAATCACAAAAAATCGTAATATTGAATAACAATACTTGAATAATCATAATACATAATGAACTGGCTCCCAAGTGTTGTGATAATACTAATGTCGTAGATGCAGCACACGCAGGACTCATGTTTTGCCTTTGTAAAAACAAAGCTGGTTATGATCTGTGACAGGGAAGTTCGTGGAGGAGCTGGATAATGTGACGTTCACCAGCAGTTTTCTGGGCAGTAAGGACCACGCTGGGATGCTCTTCTTCTCTCCCACCTGTCAGCCTCTAGATGGCCTCACTCTGCCTCCTCAGCCCTTCCTGTTTGGCCTCCTCGTCCAGAAGCTGGAGGTGCCCTGGGCCAAAGTCTTTCCCCTCAGGTTGCTTCTCCGGCTCGGAGCCGAATACAGCGGTGTGTGTGACCTCCACAACACCTTACTGTTGTTTCAGTGGTGTAATGTAATGCCTTAGAGCGCCACAGAGGATACACAGGACAACTCACTCCTTTCTTCTGCATTTATTGAAGTCCACAGCGATGCAAACGGTTCATTTCTTTGATGCTTATCTTATTTTGAAGATTTTTCATAGATGACGTTAGGAGTTTGTGAGGTTGATAACCTAAAAACAAAAATGAGAGAGAAATGCAACGATACTGTCATTATGAACAATTGTTGGATAATTTCCTTTTATCTGCTTCCTCCAGACAAACCAAAATCAGCAGTAAATTACCTAGACATACCATTATTACCATTAATATTAATCACATAAATTAGGTCTAAGAAATGCCGACTGTAATATATGCATACACACACACCACAAAACACACTCATCACAGCTTGCCATCATATGTCATCCATCTGCTTAAACGCCATAATAAACTCAAAGAAAACCATTACACCATAATAATGTCCTTAATAAAAATATAAACACCACACTGCTCAATTTGAATAAATTATTATCATATGTAATATGATATTTCAAATTATAATATTATTTGGAGCTCACACTAGTTTGACAACAGCTATTTAATACTGTTTTTGTCATATATTTACCCTAAATTATCAGAGATGAAACATTTAGTCGATTAATCTGAAAATATTTTGATCGACTTGTCGTTTAAATGTGTTTTTCAAGCAAAAGTGACCCAGATTATCAGATTCCATCTGCTTATTTGTAGAAATTTACTGCTTTCCTTTTCCTTTTTAAAAATGAAATTTTAATTGAAAGCAAATAGCTAAACATGAAGTTAATTAACATGAAGTTATTTTTTAATACTTTTATTGCAGATTACTTGTGAATTATTTCTTTACACCCAGTGCATTCAAACAGAAGACTAACATACACCTTCACCTGTGTTTTCTCCTCTAAGCTGTGTATATTGTATTTGTATCCAACAAATATATTTATATATTACATTTGTTTACCCAACATCTGCCTCAGCCCAGTTAGAAATCATCATCAAACAAGTGTGATTCATTTCACACCTTAATTGTCAGCTTCATATTTCATATACCTTTGTAGGTTTCTGTTGTACTTAAACTCCTCATTTCTAACTATTTATTCTGGGTGTTTATGTAATTTGAGGAGAAATGTTATCCCTTCATGAAAAATTCAGTATTTGTAATTTATATCTTTATGACGTATCATAATGTTACTTGTTAATGTGCTTTTAGTTTGTGATAACAAACTGGACGTTTTTCTCTTTTCCAGTGTATCCCACTACATTGATCAGTGTCCGTTTTCGGGACTCTGTGTATCGAGAGACGGGACACACCATCATGAATTTACTGGCTGTAAGTGTGAAAACATGAGCAGAGAGCTGCCTTTGAGGCACTTTAGTTTTTAACGGGATTATTTAACTACTTTTAATGAAGTCGGAGGTTAATCGTTCCCTTCAGTTCCCAGATGGCACTGAAGATGTGTTCAAGTCAAAAGAAAAGAAAAGGAATTTACACCATCATCACTGTGTAATTATAAACCAGTGTTAAAGCGTTAGAAGCAGCTTAGTATTTTCTAAGCTCTACCACCACATATAGCCAACAGTGGTTTATAACGTCCACTCTGGTGATCTGAGAACATTTGACGCTGTTGATCTAAAGAGATGTTGACCAGCTGGCTCCACTTCGACAGCAGCTAACAGGAAGAGAGACTCTGCGCTTTCAGTTTTGACCTCCTTGTTTTCTTTCCTTACATTTTGAGGCACGACTCCAAAATCTGTGCACCAGAAATGCAAACATGAAAATATTTTTTTTTACTTGATTTGAACTGTTTTATCCACAGGACCTGAGGAACTACCAGTACAGTCTGTCAGTCGTGGAGGGCCTGAGGATCCACATGGAGATGGGCCACAGCTACATCGACATTCCCAAAAGTAGCTTCAACGAGGTAAAAGAGCTGTAAAGGAATTTGCCGTCTTGCTGAGACGATTGATACCATCTTCTTCTGCATATTTGCGTGACAGACCTGAGGGTGGTAGCCATCTTCTCACCTAATGCCTAGTTCACACTACCCACTTTAGCCCGATTTTTTGTTCCCCGAGTTTTTAGAGCCTCATCAAAAGCCCCAGACAGGGGCCCTGTTCAGACCTTTTTCATCTTCCTCCTCCTTTTTCCATTAACTTTTTTTCCTTAACCCCTCAACCCTTTTTCCTTTTTTTCCCCCCTTCCAATTTTCCCCCCCTTTTCCCCTCTTTTTTTTTTTTTTTTTTTTCCCCCCCCCCCCCCACCCCCCCCCCCCCCCCCTCTCCATTTTTTCCCTAATTTTTTTTTTTTTTTTTTTTTTTTTTTTTCTTCCTTTTTTCCTGACAAAACCTAGTTTGGAGACCCCCTCGGGAGTCCTCCTGGTGAAAAGATCTAGTAGTGTGACCTCCTGTTCCCAGTCAGTCACATAGTGGGAAAACCACGACTTAAAGACTCCTTATTGGGAGCGCTGTTGTAGCTCACTTGGTAGAGCAGGCACCCCAGGTGGCCCCAGGTGGCCCCCCAGGTGGCCCCAGGTGGCCCCAGGTGGCCCCAGGTTCGAATCCATCCTGGGACCCTTTGCTGCATGTTGTCCCCTTTGAAAAGCTCTCCAAAATATAAAAAAAGACTCCTGATTTTGTGACAGCAAGCTGTTTAGTGAGAGCAGTCCAGAGATCTGAAGACTTTGACAGTCTTGTAGTCTGAACTCAGCTTTAAGGGACTCTGGTGCTCAGACACACTACTGCTTTTGCCCACAGCAACCACTAAAGTCAACACAAAATCAAAGTTCCTCTTAGCAGCTTTAAGTGAAGGACCTGAATACTTCTTCCACTGCTGCCAAAGACCAAGTTTGTCTCTTGATTGTCAGCTTTGGTGTAAAAAAACACTCGCTGCTCTGCAGTACTGTGGATGCATCATCTGTGTTTTACAGATGCAGAAGGTGGTGAACGCGTCCAACGAGCACGTCATCAGCATCGGAGCGAGGTTCAGCTCGGAGGCCGACTCTCACCTGGTGTGTTTCCAGAATGAGGAGGGAAACTACCAGACGCAGGCTAACAGCAAGCCGGACCAGACCCGCACAGGTGAGAGACATCAGTAATCCTGCTTCCGTCGAGTCAAAATAAAGAAGACGAGTCCGCAAAATAACATTGTTGTTGATTGTGTTTATGTAAATGGTTAACCCTCTGGTGGTCTGGGTTTTGTTTCAGTGACCGGGGCCAGTTTTGTGGTGTTCAATGGAGCTCTGAAAGCTTCCTCAGGCTTCATTGCTAAGTCCAGCATCGTTGAAGGTAAAGTTATTAATTTGTCAGGTCTTATTCTGCAAAGCTTGACTGTATTTGGACCAGCCCTAACTGGGATTTACCCTCTGTGTGTGTCAGATGGGTTGATGGTGCAGATCCCTCCAGAGACCATGGAGTCCCTGCGCGGCGCCCTGAGGGAGCAGACGGACTTCCACATACCCTGCGGCAGGAACGATGGCGGGGAGCTCCGAGAAAACGTCACCGTCCGCTGGGTCGATTGGAGTTCACCTGTCAACTCGGGGTAACGACACACTGTTTACGCACTGTTGTGTAATCCGTCCTCCACTGCCCTGCTATCACACCACACTCTCTCTAATCCAGCTGCTGATATGGAGTCACTGTTTGTGCTGCAGTTTCTAGTCGTAAAATCAGATGGTTTTGATCCTGTGGTATTAGTCTTTGTTTTCTTGAGTTTATACAACCAGTAGAGGTGTAACAGAGTAACACGGGAGTTTGTTTTCTTTGATTGTGAACAGACAGTAGTGTCAAATCCTCCTGCTGGGGACTGAGGTCACTTTCTGCCTACTGCCAACTTTGGTTTTTCACTAGAAATAAGGAACATTTCTGCATTAAGCTGGTTAATGCTAAATCTTAGCGCAGTAGAGCAGTGTGCAATAAATACACAAGCATTTTAGCACTTTTGCACTTGAATTCTTAAAAATTATTTTTTAGGCTGCCCTGTTGTCGGCGTCAAAGCTGACAATAACCTGTTGACACAAATTCCTTTGAACGCCACTAATTTCTTCAACGCATTAACACAGCTTCCAATGATTCTGGTTGTAGCAGACTCACATGGAACTAGAAAACCTAAAGAGTTCACCGGTACCAACCAGGTCAGACTAGCTTGTTGATAAGAAGGTTATATAACGCTACAATTTTTGGGGAGGAAAAACTGTCATTTTGAAAGGGGTCCCTCGACCTCTGACCTCCAGATGTGTGAATGTAAATGGGTCCTCTGGGTCCCCACCAGTCTCCCCTTTACAGACATGCCCACTTTATGATAGTCCCAGTCAGTCTGGATCAAGTCATAGTCAAGTCAGCACTCTGTTGTAACATGTTTCTTTAAGACAAAGACATTACGGACTGGTCACTTCGGAGGAGTTTCCCCCGTCGCTGAGCTCTAGTGTGACTCAGATATATTAATGGTCAGCTAATGTGCGGTGCAGTGTGATTTTATCTCTGTAATGCTCCTCTACAGCAGATCCAGCGGGGTTGATGGGAGGCCTCTGGATGGAGTCAGCAGTGTGAGGATGCAGCAGGACACGGAGTTTGAGTCGGACGGCCGCACCATCAGATGCACCGAAGTGAATTTTAAATTCATTTGCAGACATTTCATCAGCTGGTTGAAAGTCTCCAGTGTGAGTTTTAGTCCAGATGGTCCAGATGTGTGACTGTGTGAACGTCCCTCCAGGTGTTCTACCAGCTCAAGACTCCAGACGGCAGCCTGGCGTCGGTGCTGTCGTCCTGCGGCGTGTTTCAGAAGGAGATGGCTTTGGCCACCTGCAGCGCTCTGACTCCTCACCTCGCCGTCCTCACCTCCAGTGGCATCAACTCGCTGTCTCTCCGCATCTCTACACAGGCTGATATGGTAAAAACTCATGTTTCTCTTCCCAATATTGTTTTTTCTACATTGGAAGCTTAAGAAATACAAATTCCTCAATTTGAATAAAACCATGAGATTAAATGAGATGGTGTTTTAGTGTTAAATCAAGTTTCTTTAATGAAGATATCTCGCTCATGTTGCTCATGAAAAACTAAATGCCAACGAATATGGATTCCACCTGCAAATAAAAATCACCAGCGGTGAAGGAATGTAAAATGTAAAAATTTATATTTTATCCTGATTTATGTGCTATATGAAATAATATTATTTTTAAATGACGACAGAAGCAAAAATGTGAGCACAGGATGGAAAACTCTGTGGATGAAAAGCACCGAGGGAGAGGACGGACCCACCGGTCTGTTTATTCCTTTCTCCTCCATTGTTATACCCCCACGACAATGTAGTCAATGGCGTATATCGCTCCATCCATCCGTCTGTCCGTCTGTCCATCCATCTGCTGTTGTTTGTGGAGCAAAACATAAAAACTACTTAACGTAACAGCGTCACATTTGGTGTGATGTCTGACACTGTGCTCTAGTTTTGCTTTTTTTTTTAAATTTTGGCCAAAAAATTCGATTTTTTTTTTTTTTTTTTTTAACTTCAGTTTTGTTTCTGGAGTACAACTTGAAAACTGGTCGACTTAAACTTCAGATTTCCTTAAATTCAGAATTCCAGGGTGGTGCTATAAAGTTGTTTTTTTTTTTCAATTTTCTCTCAAAAAGTGATTATTTTCAACTTCTGTTCTATTTCTGGAGTAGAAGTGGAAAAGTCTTTAACATAGGAACGTCAAAGTTGGTGTGATGGTTGACAGCGCTGTGGGAGTGGGGCGGTATGTTCCCTTCTGCCTCGTTATTGTTGTTGTTGTTGTTGTTGTTGTTGTTGTTTAGCACTTGTACAAGCAGGATGTGACAGTTGATCTTTGTGGCATGTTGTTGGACGGCTGGGTAAAAAGTGAGTTCAGGCGCAGCGTTTTACATGAAGGTGAACATTTTTCAGCTCTGCAACCAGAATAAAACACCAAACATGCAGCGCAGAGCAGACGCTCAGTGCTCCGTCACGTTGGTGGTGTTTGTAACATAGTGTGAATACAAAAGCCTCAAAGCCCAGAAAATGGTCTTTGGGGCAGAAATGATTACATTTATCCTTTTTTCAATAAATTTTGACATTAGACTGGAGTTATTGGAAATGTTTGGATCACAGGAGTCGGAAACAATCCTACGCAGCCGCCACTGGAATCTAATTCTACCAACAAAAAGTGTTACCTTAGTATAATACTACTAATAATAGTAGTGTTGCCAGAGTTTAATCAGAAATAGGGGAGTTATTCCTGTGTGTGTTTGCTGTCAGGTGGAGTACCAGGCCGGCTCCGGAGGCAGGCTCCTCCCTCAGCGCTACATGAACGAGCTGGACGGCGCCCTGATCCCCGTCATCCATGGAGGTAGCGCTAGCGTCCCACAGACTGCCATGGACATGGAGTTCATCTTCTACATCACACACACCATCTAACACACACACACACAAGTATTGAGAAAAAGCACTCATCTAACAGAAGGTGGTCGAGCACAGAGGGAGGAGCTGTCGACTGTGGCGGACGTCTTAATGCAGCAGCTCAGTATTTTTGCACAGTCGGACACGCAGCCGGTCGCAGATGACGAGCAGCCGTCGGCTACGACGTCCCCGCTCCGAGGCGGTGGGTGGAGGGATGTAAACTGATTTTCTGTTAAGGAAGCGTCGTGTGTCTTTCGTGCTCACCAAAGCTGCTTTAATCCAAGAAGCCAAACACTAAACAAGGATTACGACATGACCAAATACAACCAAACCGTTTCTTCTTCTGCTCTGCCTTCCAGGCTCCTTGCTGGCCGCCGTCGGCTCGGAGCACCTCAGTGAATGTTTCCCACAGACGCTCTACCGAAATGTCTCTCATTTGGATGTATTTATTATATTTTAATATGGGCTTATTGAATGAAATGATGATATTAAAGCAAGGGGACTTTGCTGACTGCAGTATTCAGTACTTCGGTGTGATCAGGTGCTCGCCCTGTTCTAAAGAATACAACCGCTCATTTCCTCTCAAGGTACTATGCTTTCATTACGTACACTGGTTTATGATGATCCTGAACAGGAAACACTGGGCCTCGTGCAAGAACATTATCCTAAACTAAAGTTTTTCTCTGACAAAGTCAAGTTCACCAAACTCTGCACTTTATTCATCTCGTTTCAACCCGATGGATGACACAAGGTGTGATAACGTGATGCATTGCTGTTTCGTTCCATCTTTCTGGTTTAATTAACAAGAATATCACCAAAGTGGAAAATGAAGTAACTTTAGAAATCAGCAGATGAAAACACAACTTATTTAGAAATGTCAGTAGTGGTGTGACGTGACGATGGGCACACTGACCGAGACCAATGAGGCCAGCATGAGGAAGAGAAAAGCTGTCAAAGCTTACAGTCTCATCCAGTTTAGAAACGTCATAGAACATAGTCTGTATGTTCTCTTTGACCCAGATCTCAATCAAACATCAGACTACCTGTCGTTTACCGCTCTCCAATCAGACAAACGCTCACTTAAGAAGCCTGCGTTTTGGTTCGCTTGCAGGCGGTCTGAGACTGTCTATCCGAGTGATTTCACAATGTTGGCCTGAACAGAGTACGTTTACTGCGTTCACAGCTGCCCAAAACACCACTAGAGGTCAGTTAAAACGGAATAAATGTTTGCTTTTGAAAGTACCCATAGACACCTAAAAAAATCTGTTGAAGTATAATAAGTATACGCTATATTTAGAATATTTTCACCACCAGACAGCCCTTTGTGATGGGGAACTGAAGCCGTTATCTGTGCTCTCTTCAAAGACACCAGACTCCTTTGATAAAACCAGTAATTTTACCTCTCAGAACACAGGAGCTGCTGGTCTACCGTGGCCTCGATTGGTTTGTTTGTCAGTATTTGTGAGTCTGATGAATCCGAACCATTCAAAGTCACAATAACAATAAGTGGTGAGTGGTATTAAGTGGTGCTGTACTGAAGTGTCGTTGTGGTTTTAACACCACATGACTGACTGGCAACAGGGCAGGCTGTAGTTCCCTGACAGGTCCAGATATTTAGCCTCACTAGATCTAATCTGCGATGCATCGGTGAGCGTTGTTGGACAGTATTCACGTAATGCTCAAGCACCAATGTGTGAGCGCGTTTGATCTGGGCTGTGGTGTGAACTAAGCATAGCCGATCGAGGCAGCGGTAGACCAACCCACATGTTCTGCTAGGTAATATTTGTGTTTTTGTCTTTTTTTTGTTTAAGGTGTCCAAAATCCATTTAGCTGCTGCCTCCGTCCACAGCAGTACTTTGCTTTGCTCCTGTACTAATATTCCTGTCTGACCGCCATCTACTTCATACTGCCCCACTTAAAAAGATCCAAACTGTCCCTTTAAGTCAGACAAGTACTTTTTCCTTTGCGGTACACGACTCGTACGACGGGTTTTTGTTCGTACCTCAAATTAAAATCTGCATACTTGGGTGAGCGTTTCTTGCACGAGGCCTGTGTGTCGGGAACAGGTTTGGTGTTCAGGTGAAGCTCGGCTCATTGTCACAGGAGGATAAATGTGTCTTGACAAGTTGGTTCTGTCACTTTAAGGGTGATAATCGGCCATCTAGACACGTGATGGTGTGTTTTGGACGACCCGGTCAGCATCCTGTCGTGGATGAAACCCGTTTAAGTCCGTTCAAAACTAACTTTTTTCCATTATTCACATTTTTTTTGCTTCTGCTACACTTTCATTGTCTAAATAATCTTTGGGATCGAGCTGCTGTTACTTTATGAGCAGCACAGCATCCTCGTTCTTTGTTGACCAGTATTTCTCAGCTCCAGCTCAAATACCAATGATTTTTCTTTACTTCAAGAGATTTTACGATGTCTGCTTCAGTTTTTGAAACCAGATTTTGCACAGTTGATGAGGTATTTACATCACATTTTAGGACTCTTTTAAGCATTTTGAAAAAGTCATCTCACTCCTTTTTTTCCATTCTTAAGATTTAGCGATTTAAGTATACAGGCTTTTTGAAACCTTTTCAATGACTAGTGTGACATTTTGGGAAATATGCTCCTTAGCTTTCTTGCTGATAGTTAGATCTTTTGGTTAAATATAACTATGCAGCTGGTTAGCTTAGCTTAGCGTAAAGACTGGAAACAGAGGTAAACAGCTAGCCTGTCCACCTTCCAGCACCTTAAAAGCTCACTAATGGACATGTTATATCTTTCATTTGTACAAAAATTTAAGTGTAAAAATGTCAAGTTGAGGTTTTACAGAAAAAGTTCAGCACAAAACCTCCTGTACAAATCACAACTTCTTATGCTTTGGTTTTCTTAGGTGTGGGTGTGAAGGAAGTAGGTTTTCGAAGCTCCTCGACAACCTGACAGCTCTGAAGCACACAGGCAGCTTTAACCCTCTTCTGTCTGTATTTCGTATTTAATGTACAGACTTGAGTGATGTCGATCTTCAGCGATGATGGGAAGTAGGCGGTGACGTCAGGATGTAGGCGATGACAACAGGACGTAGACGACAGGATGTAGGTATGTCGTGAAACCAAAGCTAACCCAATCAAAGGTTAAAATGGAGCAGAAATGCGTCCCTAGTTTTGGACTTTCCGGTGCGAAAAAGCCCAAATTCTCAGCAAAAAAGCGAATAAGCAGATTTCCCAAATTATTGATGAAATGCTTTAAAAAGAAACGTCCGTTGTTGGTGCCCTGAGCTCAGCAGGAGTCCTCTCAGATGCTGTTTGGAGCATCAAGTATTTTACCAAACAGTGAAAAGCATCAAACCGGTATCATGTTTTGAATTTATCGCATGTATCTCCACAGCAGCTTTAAGGCACTTTAGAACCATTAAAACAGCAATCAGCTCGTTGTTGCCCCCTTTTTTTTTTCTTCACCTTTGTCCTCTAAAATATTTGAAGCTGGATCTGAATGCTGTGGGTAATGAATACTCTTTAATGTAGAGTACAAAGAGGTTTCATCCTTGCATGTGCTGTTTAAAGGAGCTTTACAGATTCAGGTCTCCGTTTCCTCCATTTTTAGGGCACACATCTCGTCTCGCTTTAATCCAGATGTGTAAACGATAAACTGTAACCATAGAGATTTCGTTCTGTTTTTTTAAATAATGAAGAGTTATTTTTGGAATCATTGGTATAAAAGTTTTAAAGGAACACAACAAGAGTTCATATTTTTGATAGGACAGTAGGCTACATTCATTTTGCAGTTTTTGTAGCAGGTTCATTGAAGCACTGAGAGAAAGAAAAAAAAAAAACAAAACAGTTAATTCCAGAAATAAACAAATTCAATATATAATTTTAAGGTGGAAAAATTACATATCTAATCCCAAGATGCAGTGCATAAAGAATGTAATTAACGGTGTAAAAATCAGTTTATTTACTTCTTGTGTTGATTTTAAAAATGTCTTGATGCTCAGAGATGAGACGTTTGATATTTAGGGGCTCAGTAATAAATCTCTAAATTGAAATAATCAACACAGTTTTCATCTTTTCATCACATACAAGGGGATGCTGCTTGTGACGTGTAAACCTCCACATTTAGTTGTTGAACGGCTGATTCATAGTTATTCTATCAAATACAATTTAGTAGGCCTATTACAAAAAGTACAATATGTTTAGCGGTTGGTCCATGGTTGCACATAATGAGGATTTAACAATAATAATAATAATAATAATAATAATAATAATAATAATAAGCAGAGGCGTTTTACTTTCTGCTTTTGTTTGAGAAGTTAGATCAGAAAAGACGTCCACTGTTGGTCAAATCTGGACTAGATTTAGTTGACAGCTTTTACATTTTGCAGATGATACTCTGTTTTCACCATATAACTTCTTTTACTGACATTTCTTGGCAAAATTTCTTAAAAAGTTGTGTTTGTTTGCAGGAGAGGTGCTGCAGTCTGAAATCTTAAAGGTTTATAGCATAAGAAAATACCCAACAAATTCAATTTTTCTTCAGAATAAATATTGTCAGGAGTGCTGCTGTTTCAGCGTTGATATTAATTAATTAATTATGAAGTTACAGTGCATTCACACCAAGAATGAAGCAAACTTTCTCCAGTAACATACAAAGTCAACACAAATAGATGCAAATTCATTGCATGCATTCATCGCAGCAGAATCTGTTTATTTTGGGTTTGTACGGCAGTAGCGACCTGCTAGATACAGTCAGTACCACTTCCACAACATGTACAAAACAGCCACGCTGGTTATTTCTTCCACGGTTGATGGAGGAAATGTCGGAAAGTGCATCAACAGCGAATGAACACACGAACAAACCATGCTGCTAAATCCTGATTGGAGCATTCAAATATGTGACATCACCACTTCAGACCAGTGGGAATAAAACAGAAAATATATCAAAACCTTTTCATGTAGAAACATTATTCATGTTGGACCACATGTTCATTATCCTCACCTCCACCTCGCCTGATTTATTTGAGCTCTCTGAGCAGTAAAGAAGAGGCTTGTTTTTAATGTTCAACATAAAGCAAACGGAGGGAAAGTCAACATGTTTCACCTGCTGTGCAAATGACCTCTACAGGACAGCTGATTAACCTCAACAAAGTACACACCACATTATTATCATTATTTCAACACAGGAGAAACACAGTAATTAGATTTTCCTCCATATTATCTATATATCAGTAATATTTTGGGAGGTCACTTATTATATTTTCTCTCGGGTGATCAAAACAAAATGAGAAGTTTTTCTTTTCTGCTTTACGGTTGTGTTGTTTTGTGTAAATCATTATTTATTCATAAGCACCAGCTTTTATTTGGTGAACCTGGTATCTGGGTCCGAATCATCAGTTTCTCAATCGCTCGTGTATTTAAAGAATAAAATGAGTTTTATAAAAAAAATATTTGTTTGAAATCTTTAATCCCAGAAATCTTTATCTTCCGTTCAAAATACTGCTAAGCTACAGTAGCCTTCATACCCCTTCAGGGTTTTTATTTACTCAGAATTTTACTTAAATACAATTTTCAGGTACTTGTACTTTACTTGCATATCTTGTTTTTTCTCTAATTTGTACTTGTATTCCACTACAATTCAGGTAGAAATATTGTGCTTTTTATTCCAGTTTTTTTTTCAATAACTATTGTTACTCTGCAAATTTGCAATAAACAAATACAAAATATAACTCAACTAATAAATTATTGTTTATTCTTACTGATGAAACTATCCAGCAGTATATAAAATTATTAAAATAAGCTCACATTAATGCATCAATAATTATAATATATAGTATATATCAATGCATAATGAGTACTTTTACTATTTGGTACTTTGAGTACACTTTAATAACAAAACAACAACAACAATGTGAACTAATTACAATTGTAGCAATAATAGTAAATATAATAATAATAATAATAATAATAATAATAATAATAATAATAATAATAGTTATATTATAATAACAATAATATAATATAATTATAATAGCAGCAATAATAGTAAATATTACATTAATAATAGTAGTTATATTATTAATAATACCAATACTATTACTACTAATATCTATAGTAGTAATAATACATTTTACTATAATAATACTAGTAGCTATGATATCAATATTAAAAATACAACACAATTAAAAATAATGGAAAAATAAAATACCCAACAATAACTTAAAATTAAAACCATAATAATAATAACATATAAATAAATAAATAAAAGTGTACTAGCATTAATAACAAGCTTTAAAAAAAAGATACAATAATTTATTATAATTAATTATTTGTCTAATTAATTCTTAACATAATACGCAAAAGAAAACGAACGTAGTCATGAATTTTATCTTCGATTTCTGCCGACGAATCGTCACTGTGGTGTGTGTGTGTGTGTGTGTGTGTGTGTGTGTGTGTGTGTGTGTGTGTGTGTGTGTGTGTGTGTGTGTGTGTGTGTGTGTGTGTGTGTGTGTGTGTGTGTGTGTGTGTGTGTGGGGGAGGTGTGGTGTTGACTCTTCTACCTTCAGTTTCCCTTCAGGCTTCTTCTTCAGAGCGACGCAGCCGACATGAGCGGACGAGTTGGAGACTTGAGCCCGAAACAGGCTGAAATATTAACTGAGGTAAAATATGTAATATATGTATATGTATATGTTGGTGTATATTACTGCTCAGTGGCTGGAGGCTGTTTCGTAGCTGGTTGTTTGTCTCTATGGTTTCTTTTGTTGTGCTTTCACACTGATGATCCTATGGTAACTCCAACTGTCTGCTCTCCGTTTATAGTCTCTGTATTTACATTCTAACTGTTACAGTTATTTGTACTTTTCAGATTACGATTTAACATTAAAAACATGTAAAATACAATGTGTTACTAATGATTAAAGCAGTGGCAGTTGGTGCCTCTCGTCATTTTCAAGACCCGTTTTACAACTAAAGTTGTTTTTCAGATTAACATTTTAATCTGAATTAATTGATTCTAATAAATTCAATAAAATAATAATATATAACCATGTGATTTTATGTAGTAAATACTTATATTTTTAGGTTGTTGCATTAGTACTTAAGTTTACTTGAGTTGAGTACTTTTTCCACCACTGAGGGTAATATTACTAAAATATTCCCATGAAATCGTATATTGCAGTACTATCTGTGTAGGCTCAGAGTATGCTGTATATATTATAGGATTACGCTAAAAGCTCAGGGTGGGTCGCACTAAAAAAAAAAAAGACTAACTTATTATCAGTTGTGGAAAATTATTGTTATTTGATTAATCTGTCAATTGTTTTATTAATTAATTGTCCCATCATTTGGTCTAAATATCAGAATAAAATGAAAAATACCCATCACAATTTCCAGATGTCATGCCGTGAAATGGTTTTGTCACTGTCACGTATATAAAATATATATATTTATATATGAATTTGATATAATTTATCGGTTTATATTCTATCATATATAATTCTGTGTTATATTATAACACAGTATTATTTGTGGATTTATATTTTATATTCCATATAGATAGATAGATATACTTACATACATACTGTATATACTTTCTTACAGAGATTAGCTAGAATGAAGTATAAAAATACTACTCTCATGTCAGCACAGTAAATGTATCGCAGCCGGTTAGCTTAGCTTAGCACAAAGACTGGAAATGGGGGGAAACAGCTAGCCTGGCTCTGTATGTTTAAAGATCAGCAATTATCATGTTATATCTTGTTTAATGTGTACAAAAATTGCAGTTTAAAACAATAATATACTGGTTTTACCCCTGGTTTTTGTGTCTAATGCTAAGCTAAGCTAATTGTCTGTAGCCTCATATTTAGCGTACAGACATGAGAGTGGTATCGGGAATCTCATCTGAATAAGTGTATTACCCAAAATGTTAAAGTGCGACTGGTGTTTTTCTGGTTCTCTGCCTCCAGTTTCGGGGGAGGATCCAGGACGTCCTCCCCACCCTGCCTGCACAGCACGACCACTACCTCCTCCGCTGGCTCCGAGGTGAGACCTGCAGCCCCCCGAACCCCCAAACCTGAAACTAATAGTGTTTTCTCTGAGAAGGTGTGATGCTGGCCAAACAACCAAGGAAGGTGACTCCTTTAATCCAAATGAGAAAGGTAGAGAAAGCACCGGCGGGCTACAGACATGCAGATTAGATGAGAAACACTAATAATTAATAATAATTACTATAATTAAATAATTAAGATAATAAAATAATTAAAACTAATAATTTGTGAATTTCCCCACTGTGGGACTAATAAAGGAATATCTTATCTTATCTTAATTACATGTAAATAAACCAGAGGCTACATTAAATAAGTGCTATCACACCTGTTAGTTACACTCCTCTCAACTCACTTCACCCTCCTCTCAGGGGAAAACAGGGTTTAGTTGTTGGAAGTACATGTACTAAAGTACAGCTCTTAAGATCAAGTTTGAGGTACTTGTACTTTACTTTTCATTTTGTACTTCTGCTCCACTGCATTTATCTGGCAGCTTTAGTCAGACTACTTTACAGAATAAGAAACACATGAAAAACACATGATAAGCCTATAAAATAAATCACAGATTAAACCAGTGTTTCCCAAAACTTCTTGTCACATTTCAGATGTCATTTTTTATCCCAAATTATTAATTTTTTCACCAAAAACACAAAGATTAGAGAAAAATTCATCAGAACTCAGCTCCCATTAATCATCTCAGGACCCATCAGAGACGTATTATCTGCAAAATGTACTTGAAGTATCAAAAGTCCTCAGCTCCTTTTAAAGATGTATTATTGTATTATTATTAAATATTCTAATTTTCTGTTTATCTCACTAATGAATAAATGAAAGAGTGTTTTAATGTTGTAGTTCATCAATGTAGAGCCAATTTTTAAATACTTTGTGTACTACTGGGTACATTTTGTAGTATAGTAAATAATAATAATAATAATATAGATAATGTTACAATATACTGTATAATAAAGACATATAATTACTAAAATAAAAATAAGAAATTAAGAGTATAATAAATATGAATATGTACAAATATTTGAATGACGGTGTGCAGTGGTGTGAAAAGTACAATATTTGCCTTTGAGATGTAGTAGCATAAAATAGAAATACTCAAGTAAAGTACAAGTATGCCAAAATTGTAGCCTACAGTACTCGAGTAAATGTACTTAGTTACATTCTACCACTATGTCTGCACTTTTACTGTATCTAAAGTTTACAGTGCAGGACTTTTATTATGATGAAATATTTTTTGAATACACAAATTAAGGGTAAAAATCAGACAGATAATGTATACTTTATCTTAAAGGGGAACAAACTGAACCAGGTCGGTAAACACTGAGTTATCCAGACAAGAAGACGATCAAATCTGTGACAGGCATCGATACCGAGCCTCCAGCTCTGGTATTTCCTCCCCGTCCTCCCCTGAAACTGGCTGAGTGTAGCCTCCGGCGTTCAGTCTGTCCGATACAAAGCCAGAGGAAAGTCAGCCGTCGTGTTTCCCTCAAGTCAAGGATCAATTTCAACGAGGGGTTAAATACAGGCAGAGTTCTCAGATCTTTAACATAAGTAAAATACCAGTACAACTATGTAGAAATCCTCCATTACATGTAAAAGTCCTGCATTAAATCCCTGGAGGTTGTATGAAAATGACATTGAAATGCTAAATTATAATTAGCATCACTGAAGGTTCCCAGGTGTGTCCCTGGTTCTCCATAAAACCAGTATTTAGCCTTCATGAAGGAGGATTTATTGCAGTACTGTTGGATAAGACTGCATTAATTGGATCCAGGTGTACCTAATAAAGTGGCAACTTAAGTTATTAAAGCATTCTTTGGTGTTTTTGTAAAATATGCTTATTCGGGTCCTTGTCTGAGTTCAGTTTCAATTCAATGTCAGTTCAACTTTTTTTATATAGTGTCAAATCATAACAGAAGTCGTCTCGAGATGCTTTTCATATAGAGCAGGTCCAGACTGTACGCGAGGAAAAACAGCCCTTTAACGGGTAGAAACCTTGGGCAGAACCTGGCTCCGGGTGGGCAACCATCTGCTTCAAACGTACATATTTTATTTAGTTTACGCACTTATTTTATGGTAGCAATTGATATTATTATTGAATTTCTAGCTAGTTATCTGTGGCCAAATTGGTGGTTCTTGAGGTAATCAACTTCATTATTATGTGGTGTATTTATTATATTTATTATGATGTGTAGTATTATTATATGGTGGTTAAGTTGTGAAGAACCGCTGCTAAGCATCGGCTATATTAACGTAACTGTTGGAGGCTAGAAGCCACAGAGGCTAACAATTTAGCAAACTAGCTCGTGGGTAACCTAACGAAGGAAATGTGAAGACACAATGACAGAGGAGAAAGATGAGGTCGTTGAGAATATCAACATTTTCCTCATACAGATTATAAAATTACAATATACTGTACAATATTAACTTAATATGCACAGATAAATAAACTGCATGGACTCCACCATTTCTCACCACGTCAACAAACACTTCACAAGTCGTGAACTCGGAGCGTTCAGAAACTTTCCACTGACGAGGTCGGGAATACGACATGAGGGGGGCGTTCAGGGACCAGCCGGTAAACACGGTCAACACCACCACATCGTCTTCACAACCATCAAAAAACCAAGGCTTCGCTGGCGATCGTCAGGAGGAATCAGGCCCCAAACCGGCTTGATTCTGGTGTAACGTGGACCCGGAACTCGTTAGCTTTGCTCAGCATAAAGACTGGAAACGGCTAGTTTACGAAAAACAGATTTAACAAACAAGATATTAATTATATTAGTAGCTAGCTGTTGCCATCTGGTTCCAGTCTTTATGCTAAGCTAAGCTAACTGTCTCCTGTCCATAGCTTCATATTTAATAGACAGACTTGAGAGTGGTTCCAGTCTTTATGCTAAGCTAAGCTAACTGTCTCCTGTCCATAGCTTCATATTTAATAGACAGACATGAGAGTGGTTTCAGTCTTCCCATCTCTCAGGAGGAAAACAAATCGGACTCTTTCCCAAATTGTCAAGTAATTTCTCTAAAGTGTGACTATATTTCTGCTGGACTGCTGACCTGTCCATCCCTCTCTTGGTTAATCAGTAGTGTATTTCCTATAACATACCCCCCCTCTGACCTTGTGGCCATGAGACGTATAGTATTTACTCAGCCAGGAGGGTTCGTACGGCCTCATCTCAGCGGTCTTATCCTGCCGTCACACTATCAGATCTCACAAAGCAGCAGACACTTTACTGAATGTTCTTCCTCTAAAATCCATCATGTCGAGGTTCATACGTACAACCGAGTCTCCGTCTACATTCCCGTCATGTCTCCCGTTATCTCGTCCCTCCTCTGTTGTAGAGCTGGTAGTTCCAGTGGACATCCAGGACGTGGTCTTTAGTGGTCCAGAGTCCAGAGAGGCTCAGATTGATGGGGACAGCAGATCAATATTTGCATCGGCTGTTAACCTCAAACAGTAAAAAAACATTCAAACATTACGGACCTGTATCAGGTTTTCTATTTAGATCATTTCCCTCAGGGGATTAATAAAGGTTCATCTAGATTAAATACTTCTTTATATTTTATTTTGTGTCTCACATGTCGTATAAATACATAAATCTTTTGTCAGATTAACTGAAGTACCTCTTTATGGACTTTAATGTGTTCATTTAAACTGGATGCAGCGGAGCAGTGAAGTACATGTACTCATGTACTCAGTACAAATGTTTTATGTACTGTCGTTACTACTGTAGTTGTTGTTACTGGAGTACTTGTATTATCTGCTGCCTTCTACTTCTACTCCACTACACCTCAGAGGGAAATACTGAACTTTTTACTCCACTACTTTAGTTACTCTGCAGATTCAGATTATTTTCATCTTCCTCTTTTTGTTTTTGCTGTTGTTCTTCATTATAGAAAATCACTGAAATAAAAGCTGCAACATTAAAGTGATGAACACATTAATGCAGTAATAATTATAATACATTAATATAATATATATTACTCTGCATAATTAGTGCTTTTACTTTTGGTACTTTAGGTATATTTTGATGCTAGTACTTTCCTATTTTAGTTAAGTAAATGAAGGGCTTTTGTACTCTGTAGTACTGGTATATTTACTGAAGTAAAAGATCTGATTACTTCACTGTCAGGATGTTAGTTAACACTGTTAATGATATAAAAGTAGATACTGTTACACTGATTTGTTCACACAGTTGTTGAACTTTAGGTTTAGTCTCCTTTCTATCACATTCAGTCCATTTATCAATACTTTTATGTATTCTGCTCTGCTTATTTTACTACTGATCGTAGCTGATAACTGAGCAAAAACTACTGCACTGTACTTTGAACCGTAGTGAAGTAGAAGTATCCATATAATATATGTGTAAATTGTTATGAAAAGAAAATACTTCAGTAATGTTGACTAGTAAAGTACCTCAAGTACTATTCTTGAGTAAAAGCACTTTGTTCTGCTGCATCAGATCTGTTTTACTGGTCAGGATTGTTGTCTTTGTTTTTACAGCTCGTAGCTTCAATGTTCAGAAAGCTGAAGCCATGATCAGAAAGGTGAGCTTATTATTATTATTATTATTATTATTATTATATTATTATTATTATTATTATTATTATATGTACTAAGGCTGTCTGTCTGTCTGCAGCATGTGGAGTTCAGGAGGAAGATGAACGTCGACTCCATCATATCTGACTGGAACCCTCCAGAGGTAAACAAACAAACAAACTAAATAAGACGGGACTGTTTACATGCATTTACACAACTACAGATTTGACCTATTATAGGAAAATGCTTTCAGAATGGGACCTTCAACAGTGTGGCTTCTGTAGATTTAGTGAGGAGGAGGAGGAGTCATGTTGTTTGGTGTTATTTTGGATTTACAACTCAATCTTTATTTTATTTTATTTTACTTTTTATAAGTAGTTGATTAAGAAATTTCTATTGGAGTGAATGCATATATATATATATATAATGTATATATATATATATATATATAATGTATGTATATATATATAGAACTGAGTCTGAACTGGTAGCTGGAGAGGTGCCAGTTTACCTCTTGGGCACTGCCGAGGTGCCCCTGAGCATACGCACCAATACCCCCATACTGCTCGGGGCGTTTATATAGCAGCCCCTCACTCTGACATCTCTCCATTGTTGCATGTTTGTGCATGTGTGTGTATAGATCTATATGTACCGTATATATATATATATATATATATATATATATATATATATAGACTATCTTCTTCTTCTTCTTCTTCTTCTTCTTCTTATATATATATATATATATATATATATATATATATATATATATATATATATATATTTCAGCTGCTGTTGTTGTTTGTACATGTGCATGTTAGTGTGATAATCAGTGCAGTGATGGAAGAAGTACTCAGATCCTTTACTGCAGTGAAAGTATGTATCAGTTAAATGTACTTAAAGTAAAAGTGTAGATGGGTCAGTAAGACGTTCCCTGTCAGTGTTCCAGTACTATATCTGATTCTGGCAGAAATTGAATCGAAGGCAACTGGACTTAGATTTGCCTCTGAAGACGTTTCGCCCCTTATCCAAGTGGCTTCATCAGTTCCAACGCTACAGTCTGACTAGTCTGACTAGTCCCCACTAGTCTGACTAGTCCTTACTAGTCTGACGGACTAGTCAGACTGTAGCGTTCGAAACGTCTTCAGAGACAAATCTAAGTCCAGTTGCCTTCGATTCAATTGTTGCCAGAATGAATATGACCTGGATGAATGAGAACCTTCACAGAAGTACTATATCTGATGTTTCTGCATTCATGTGTGTACTGTATTTCCTGCTGTACATGTTTGAGGTTTGTTTAATAATGAACACGTAGACGTTGTGTGTTTTTGCCGTGTCCTCGTCAGGTGATTGAAAAGTACGTGTCTGGAGGGATGTGTGGATACGACAGAGAGGGGAGTCCTATCTGGTATGATGTTATCGGTCCTCTGGATCCTAAAGGTCTGTTGCTATCGGCGACCAAACAGGACTTCATGAAGACCAAGATCAGACACACAGAGATGCTCCACAGGGAGTGTAGGAGGCAGTCTGAGAAGGTGACATCCTCCTCTCCTTTCTTCTCTTCTCGTCTCCGATCATCCTCTTCTCTCGTGTCCTTTCCTGGCCTCCCTTGTTTCCTCGTCTCCTCCCTCCTAACTCCTCTTCCTCTCTGGGTCTTAGCTGGGTCAGAACATTGAAGCCATCTCTCTGATCTACGACTGTGAAGGACTGGGACTCAAACACATCTGGAAACCTGCTGTAGAGGCTTATGGAGAGGTTCGTCAGCATCATAATCACCACATTATATTAAATTAAAGTGTTATTTACTCATAAATGATTCTGATCATCATGGTGCTCCTCTCATTTAGATCCTCACCATGTTTGAAGAGAACTATCCGGAGGGGCTGAAGAGGGTTTTTCTTATTAAAGGTGCTTCAGCAGCTCTGGTGACTTTGGTTGTTTCTGTCTATAACTGTGTTCCAGATGTTTATGATGTTGAGTTTCTGTCTCTGCTGCAGCTCCCAGGATGTTACCCATGGCCTATAACCTGATCAAACACTTCCTGAGCGAGGAGACGCGGCGCAAGATCATCATTTTAGGGAGTAAGACGACTATTTTTATCCCAGAGTGCACAAACACTAGCATGCTAATATCGGCTGATTGGCAGTAAATTCAAGGTACTATCTGTAGTAACATATGTAGTTCTGCAGGTATTTCGTCATAAACATTAACGTTTCGACCTGATGATGGCGCTAGAGGAACAGTTAAAGGTGCCTTTTGGGGTTTTGTTGGAGAAAACAAAAGTTATATTTACACTCAGTGCTGAATACATTTCCTTTCCTCATTAAATATCTATTATCTATTTCTATATCTATATATATATCTATATCTAAATTCAGCATCGTTTACATCCATGTTTACTTGTTATGAGTTATTATTCAGTTCTACTGTGTTACAGATAAAAGTCCTGAAAATGTTCTGTATTAATACGTAATTATGATGTTATTTTTACTTAATGATATGTTTTTCTTTTCCTTTATTTTCTTTTCTTTTGTTATTTCTAGATTCTTTTCTTTTATTTTATATTTGCTTATATAATCAGGAAAATGTACATTAAATGGTATATAATCAAACTTGATTATGTATAATCATATTATTATTATTATTATTATTGTTGTTGTTGTTGTTGTTGTGTTACAAGTTACAAGTTGCCAAATTTTTTATAAAGCTCATCCTACACAGAAAATACAATAAAAACGGGTTTTAAGAAGTCGTCAAATACAGTATTTGAAAAGTTGAGTTTTTGAATATTTTGGATCCAGCGCTGTTTACCTCCATGTTTACTAGTGGTGGAGGAAGTAAAAAATGTATTTTATTTTATATCCTTTATTTAACCAGGTGAGAAAACTCATTGAGATTAAAATCTCTTTTCCAAGAGTGACCTGGCCAAGAGGGCAGCAAAAATAAAGAATAGAATAGAATATTAGTAATAGTTTGTCATAGTAAAAGCCTGCAGTGAAAATCCCTTCAGTAAAATGATGCAGATCATCAGGAAAATGTACTTAAAGTATTAAAACTGTGACTGTTATACTATTATATGTAATATTGTTGTTGTTATTATTATTGTTATTATTATTATTATTATTATTATTATTATTAGTAGTAGTAGTATTAGTAGTAGTAGTATAAACTTTATTTCAAAACCAGAGTTACAAGCTGCTTCACAAAAACATTTAAAAGAACATCATACACAGAAAATGTAATTATTGATTATTTTCATTATGGATTAACCTGCTGATTACTTTCTCTGTAAACTGATAGATTGTTTGGTTTGTAAAAGTAGTGAAAATAGTGAGAAATGATGTCACAATTACCCAGAGTGCACAGTGACACCTTCACTATGTTTAGTCCAAACGTCAACATTATTACTAAATACACTAACAGTATGAACATGATTACTAACATATGAACATTATTTAATCTGGAACCAGGACATATTTTTACATGAAAATGTACAATAATAATAATAATAATAATAATAATAATAGTGTCATTCCTGTGTTTATAGGTAACTGGCAGGAAGTGCTGCGTCACCATATCGACCCCGATCAGCTTCCTGTGGTTTACGGAGGAACCCTGACGGATCCCGATGGAGACCCTCGCTGCAGAACCATGGTGAGAGCAGGAGGAGAGGCGGGTGGAGCAGGAAGTGAGTGTCTAAATGACTGTGGTTGAAGTGATGGATGTGACTGTTGTTATAGATAAAGTATGGCGGGACGGTTCCCAGGTCGTACTACGTTCAGGACTCGGTGAAGGTCGAGTACGACAGCAGTGTGACCGTCAGTCGTGGCTCCGTCTGCCAGCTGGAATATGATGTTCCTGCAGCCGGCAGCCTGCTCAGGTACTAAACAACCAGCATTCACTGTTTATTATTATTATTATTGTTATATATTTATTGTAACCTTCATTCTCTGTTATCTAGCAGCTCAGAAAACAAGCTTTACATTGTTTCATCAGCTTCATGCTTAATAAATCTTCATCATTTTAAACCATTTTAAACCGATGACATGCAGTACATTTACTCAAGTACTGCATTTACTTTTTATTTTGTATTTGCACTTTAGTTGAGTATTTCTATTTTATGCTGCTTTGTACATCTACTCCACTACATCTGAGAGGTAAATAATACACTTTTTATTCCACTACATTTATTTGACATCTTTAGTACTTTCCAGATTCATGATGAACTCATTAATGCTTCAATAATCATAATACTACAATATAATATATATTTTTCTGCATAATGAGCACTTTTACTTTTGGTGCTTTGAGTATGTTTTGATGCTCTTATTTTTGAACTTTTTCTTAAATGCAGGACTTTTAGCAGAGTATTTCTACACTGTCGTATTACTACTTTTACTAGAGTAAAGATCTGAGTACTACTTCCACCAACAACAACATGTGACACATTACTTCTTACGATGTCAGAGGCTATTTTTCTTTTTTATACTTTGCCAGATCCCGACAAAAGAAATTTGAAATATAACAAAGTGTGATAATCCTGAGATCAAATGTTTCCTCCCAGGTGGCAGTTTGCCAGCGACGGAGCAGACATCGGGTTCGGCGTGTACCGACGGACCAAAGATGGCGGCGCTCAGAAAGTGGCGGAGATGCTGCAGGTTCTACCCAGCGAGCGCTACAACGCTCACCTGGTCCCTGAAGACAGCTACCTCACCTGCACCGAACCCGGAGTCTGTGAGTCTGCACACACCCCATCAGTACATCAGAGGGGTTCAAGGTGGGGTTATTACCTCCTTCAGGGCATGTTCAAGCTCGTCTTTTCACCGGCGTTCGTTGGTTGGTTGTTTGTCTGCTAGCAGGGTTGCTCTAAAAGTTCATGATGGATTTGAATGAAATTTTTTGTAGTGAGGTGTGGCACAGTGAACAATCCACTACATTTTGGTGGTGATCCGGATCATGATCTGGATTCAGGATATTTTTAAGGATTCTAATCAGCCATAACTTTAAGACCACTGAGTATAACACGTGTGCAGTGTACCTGATGACAAGTTGGTGGCAGTAATAGTCACTGAGTGGTCATTAGAGCGGTCTTTACAAAATGAAAATACACTGAATATCTGGCAGCTTTAAGTGGCAGATTTCAAACACAGAAAAATGGTTAAAAGATGTAGCGTTAAAACCAAATTTACAAACTTCAATTCAAGTCAAGCACAATAATGGCCCTGACCCTGATGTTCAAGCAAACCTATCAAGAGTTAAAGGTCTTTAGTTGTACAGCGGAGAACAGGAATCCGCCCTCTGGACCGGGAAGTCGGTAGATTTAAAACCATCCAGGTTGTGTGAAGTGTGCGAGAAAATAAATCACATTTTCTTTTGTGTCGTCCAAACTATGATGAGTTATGCCCTTCTGTTTTAATGTTTTGTATTGTGGTGCTCAGATGACAACATAATGGAACGGAGATTTAGTTATCAGCCCGGCTAGCTCAGTCGGTAGAGCATGAGACTCTTAATCTCAGGGTCGTGGGTTCGAGCCCCACGTTGGGCGCATGTTTTGGAGGCGGCAGTAGCTCAGTCCGTAGGGACTTGGTTTGGGAACTGGAGGGTCACCGGTTCAAGTCCCAACATGGACCAAAAAACTGTGTGAACTAATTAACGTGTGGTTGTGTTTTTGGGGATTAAACAAACAACTAGGTGGATTTTTGTGACTTTGCTGTGGCCAGAGCGAGGCTAGCTGTTTCCCCTTGTTTCCAGTCTTTATGCTAAGCTATGCTAACCATCTCCTGGCTGTGGCTTCATAGTTAGTGAGCAAATATGAGAGTGGTATCAGTTTTCTCATTTAATCGCATGAAATGAAGATGTGTAATCCTGCAGGATGCCAGCTGTTGCTGACTAACTGTTGTGTCCTTCATTCTGCGCAGACGTGCTGTGTTTTGATAACAGCTACAGCATCCTTCAGTCCAAGAAGGTAAGCTACAATGTCGAGGTTCTTCCTCCTCCGGACGGACAGATGCAGAGTCCACGAAGTCGAGGAGACCAGAGGCTGCAGTGATGGAGAACACACAGTTCACTGGGTATCACCAGCTAACAGCCTGTAGCACACATCTGTCAACACCGAGTCCACTTCTTCAGAAACCACTACATACTCTATATGTGTACTACCATACCTGTATCTTCCAGACCATAAGGTGCACCGGATTATAAAGCACACTGTCGATTTTTGAGCAAATTAAAGGATTTTATGTGTGCCTTATAGTCTGGAAAATACGGTACTTATGTGTGAATAAATAGTAGTAGGCATCTTTTCAGACGCACTTCGTCACATACAGAGAGATACTGGTTGGAGATGCATAACCATGGTAACCCTCATATGCCCAAAACGATGGTTTGTGAGAATCAAAGTCTGAATTAATGTATAATATACAGTATAAACACCTAGTGAAATCTTATACTTACAGTTAAACTGGAGATGTCACAGTCTGATCTGAACATCATTCCTACCACACTGCATTGTGGGATTTTTATGCCTCAGTGTTCACCGTATATTATGAGAATAAAGTCATACATTTCAGAGAAATTAAGTTGTAATATAATGAGAATAAAGTCATTAGTGTATGAGACGAAAAATCGCAATATGAGAAATAAGTCATATATTTCAGAGAAAAATGTCACAATATTATAAGAATAAAGTCAGAAGTTTATGAGAAAAAAAGTTGTAATATGAGAATTAAGTCATAATATTATAAAGTAGTAATTTTACAGCTTATTTTAGAGGGGAAATAGTGTGAAAATGAGGAACGTGGAGCATGTGGGCTTGGTTGCATACTGTCATATTTCACCAGAAATAGTATGCAATTCACATAGTGTTGGTTTCAGACATAGTACAATATCTCATATACTGTCTTAGTATATTAAATAGCATGTTAGTATGGAAGTTCAGATGCAAGCCAAAGCACTTCATACACATCTCAGGATCAACGCTTGTACCAGAACGCTAACATTTATCTCCCAGCTAGGAAACGTTCTCACCGTCAACGTGAATACAGCCTGGGCTGTGCTACCTTACATTATACACAATACAGTATATGTACAGTAAATGCTTTAGTTATGTTTAATTTCCAGTACAAAGATGAATATTTCACAGATGTAGATATGACAGAATGCAGCTGCGTGCCGTCTAATTTACAGTAATTCTGTGTTTTAAACAGAACCAAATAACCGTTTTTTAAATAATATGAAAAGATGTAAAATTGGCTGTAAATGCACAGAGGTTTGGTGGTGGAGTCTGAAAACACAGTCGGCTGGTTGAAGAAGAGTTTTGAAAAAGGGAACTTTTGACAATTCAGAACAACAATGAAGCTCATAATTATTATTTTTAGAAGAACTTGTTTCAGCAGCATTTCAAACTTTAACTGAACAAACTCATCATTTAATGTAGAAGGATCATTTTCAAAGGATTTATCATGTTTTTGTAATTTAAGAAGATAAAGTTTGATTCACTTAGCTGAAGTTTTGGTGTTTGTGCTTGAAAGCAGCCGAACAATAAGAACGACGACACTGACGACAAAAGCAGAAAGTTACGTTCATCAGTTAGATGCTGCTCATATTGTTTGACTTCATTATTAGCGTTTATATATGATGTGTTAAAATGACGGATGTTGATAATAATCTTCTAAATACATGCACATGACGTCATTATGATGGCAGTTCAAAAAATCATGTAAACAAAATCTATATGTTTTTTAATTTATGAGGAATCCTCAGTTACCTTGAGTTTGTATATTGTAATAAAATCAGAAATTGTGTACTGAACAGAATCTGTTGCATCAGTATAAATATTGATATACAAACATTGTCTAAAAATAAAAAAAAATTCAGGATTTCTTCAGCACACTGAAAAATGTAGACAGTAACCGTAGATATCAGTCTTCATCAACAAAAAATATATAAAATATGTTGTTTTTTATGTAGATATTATAATTCGAGTGTTTAATGTCTCCATGGAAACTTTGGATTTGTTTGGCTGGTTTCCATGGAAACAAAAGTTAGCAACCTGTTAGCCATGTGCGCTGCTGCTAACTTCGGCATGGAAACAAGATTTGTTTGGCTTTGAATAAAACATAAATATTTTTGCGTATTTAGATGGAACAAAAATCACATAGATTATTTGTAAACAAATAATTTTAACGTGGTGTAAAGTAATATGTTTATGATATTTTCTGTCAAAGTTGTTAAAGATGTTAATGCAAATTTATTTCAATGCCACGAATGTCTTTAAAGCGTTAATGCATGTTGCAGTTTTTAGGTCGTTGCGGCGGTTTTAAAGCTAGAGTGAAGATACTGGTATCGTATTAAACTTGACCTCTGACCTCCAGAGATGTGAATGAAAATAACAGCTACCTGAGAGTCTCCTCTTTACCGACATGTCCAGTCTATGATGAATTAGGTTGTTAATTGATTTCCAATTATAATTGCATACATACATTTGCATAAAGCAGCATATTTTTCCACTCCCATGTTGATAAGAGTATTAAATACTTGATAAATCTCCCTTTAAGGTTCATTTAGAACAGATAAAAAGTGTCTAATTAATTTGCGATTAAATATGAAATAGTGTCATATTATAATTGAATTAACTACGTATCTTAACATTGAGACCACAGTTGTGAGACATGAAAAAAAAGAGTTGTTTGGACCCATAAAAATCTCTATAAATTGTATTAAATCACACCATTTATGAATTTGTTGTTATTTATATTTATATATTTTATTATTTAATTTGTTATATATTATTATTCCTTATTTTACATTCTATTTTATGTCAAGCTGGGTAAGAACACTGTGTATATATTCATCAAGTATTACACTGCAAATTTTAACAAAAATCACACATTTCATTGCTGGGATTTTAAAATTCCTCGATCAGTGATGGATCTACTGTATTTTTATATTTTTACCAGCATTTCAAGGCCGTTTGGCTCGTCTGACCACCAGGTGGCAATGAGAGGAGGCTCTATGTTGTATTACATAACTGCTGCTCAGTAAATATTAGCCCTGATAATAAAAATAGTTTCTAAATATTCAAATAAGAAGAAAATCTAAGTTTGATGAGGTGATTTCATGTTTAAATACTTAAAAAGGTCAGATGCATTGCCTATTTGTGCATCCCTTATGTAATTAACAGTAACATGCATGCTTAAGACAGTTAATATTATTAATAATGTTATTATTATGAACTGATTAAATCGCAGCTGCACAGTTCATGTGCGCATCCATTGGGCCGGGCTCGGTGCCAGAGGGATGCGGGATGGTGCAGGATGAGGATGCGGGGAGGTGGAGGTGGGGGTGGGGGTGCACAGATGCCATACGCGTGCCTTTACATAACAACAGCTGGCTCCGGATACAATTGGAGGATGGACCCGCTGGACGCAGCGGCAGCAGCGGCAGCATCCATCCGCTGTGTGCCGCATTGCCCCGGGCCTGGAGACGATGTGGGGGGGGGGGGGGGGGGTGAACGCACGGTGCGTAATCTGGGATGTTTTATATTTCTGATGTTTACCTGCTGCAGGAATCGAGCATCATATGATGGGCTCTTGGTGTGAGATGGAGGGAGGAAGAGGAGGTGTGTTTATTAGCTCTACCTGTCGCTGTCCGGTAGGCGGTGATAACGGGGGTGTGTGATGGGGCGGCGGGGGGCGGAGCCGCTCGGACATGAGTAAATGACGTCAGCCCCCGGGTCGCCGAGCAGTGAAACAAACATGGCGACAGAATGGAGCGGGCAGCAGGGTTACATTCTCACTGTCATTATCTGCCTGTGGAGCGCGGTCGGCGGGCGCACGGAGACGGCGGCGGCAGCGGCGGCGTCCGGCGGCCGGGGCGGCAGCCAGGTGCTCGGCATGCGGCTGGAGAGGAGCGACAAGCCGGCCGGCACCAATGACGACGGTGTCATCCAGGTGACTGAGGAGAGCTCCGTCCAGCTCCGGTTTTACGGGGTGCAGCTCCACTCGGGCGCCTGGAACCAAATCCGCTTCACGGAGCTGACGGACGGTGGAGGCGGCGGCGGGGACGAAGCGGAGGAGGAGGAGGAGGAGGCGGTGGCGGCGGCGAGGGGCGGCAGCGGCATGATGGAGCCGCCGGACAGGACTTGTGTTGATTTCACGAAGGACATCAGTGTCGGGACCTTCATGAACGTGAGCAGTCGCGCCACGTCGGGGCTGCTCACCGTGCACATTAAGCCGCTCCGCAAGAGCGAGCCGCACAAAGAGTACGCCCTGTGCACGCTGGGCGCGGACGGGAGCAGGTGGGTGCTGCTGGGGGACAGTGATGGCAGGGTGCTGGTGGTGGAGGAGAAGAAGTCGCTGCTGCCCATGTGGCTGCAGGTGATCCTGATCTCGTGCCTACTGGTCCTGTCCGGCATGTTCAGCGGGTTGAACCTGGGCCTGATGGCGCTGGACCCCATGGAGCTGCGCATCGTCCAGAGCTGCGGCACCGACAAGGAGAAGAAAGACGCACGAAAAATCGAGCCCATCCGCAGCAAAGGGAACTATCTGCTGTGCTCTCTGCTGCTGGGGAACGTCCTGGTGAACACCACCCTCACCATCCTCCTGGACGACCTCATCGGGTCCGGGCTGGGCGCCGTGGTGGCCTCCACCATCGGGATTGTCATCTTTGGAGAGATCGTCCCGCAGGCGCTGTGCTCCCGCCACGGGCTGGCTGTGGGCGCCAACACCATCCTGGTCACCAAGTTCTTCATGTTCCTCACGTTCCCGGTGTCCTTCCCCGTCAGCAAGCTGCTGGACGTCCTGCTGGGCCAGGAGATCGGTACCGTGTACAACCGGGAGAAGCTGGTGGAGATGCTGAAAGTCACGGAGCCCTACAACGACCTGGTGAAGGAGGAGCTGAACATGATCCAGGGCGCGCTGGAGCTCCGGACCAAGACCGTAGAGGACGTGATGACGCCCATCGGGAACTGCTTCATGATCCAGGCGGACGCGGTGCTGGACTTCAACACCATGTCTGAGATCATGGAGAGCGGGTACACGCGCATACCGGTGTACGACGACGAGAGGTCCAACATCGTGGACATCCTGTACGTGAAGGACCTGGCGTTCGTGGACCCGGACGACTGCACCACCCTGAAGACCATCACCAAGTTCTACAACCATCCGGTCCACTTTGTGTTCCACGACACCAAGCTGGACGCCATGCTGGAGGAGTTCAAGAAAGGTGTGTGAGCAGTGCGCATGAGTGTGTGTGTGTGTGTGTGTGTGTGTGTGTGTGTGTGTGTGTGTGTGTGTGTGTGTGTGTGTGTTTGCACGCGTATAACATAACAATCAATCAGTTCTGTTGACAGCTGTGACGCACAGCAGCAAATATCCACCAATACACACATTTTACCCAGAAACCTGCTGAGTGCTGACTGGACTATGACTTGATCCAGACTGACTGGGACTATCATAAAGTGGGCATGTCTGTAAAGGGGAGACTGGTGGGGACCCAGAGAACCCATTTACATCCACACATCTGGAGGTCAGAGGTCAACGGACCCCTTTGAACATGGACATGACAGTTTTTCCTCACTAACATTTAGGTTAGTCTAAGTTTAGAGTGTTATTTAACCTCCTTCACTACCAGCTAGTCTGACCTGGTTGGTACTGATGGATTCATCAGGTTCTCTAGTTTCATATGAGACCAGGATCTTTGCTCTAGATTTAAAACTGAGCCACTAGAACCTAAAAAATTCAAGTTGCATTAAATTATCACATTAACTTTGACAGCTCTTGTAAAAAGTAGTAAAACATGCTGGTAACTGCCACATGAACAAGATCCTGTATCATATATTTTTATGTATTAAACTAGATTAAGACGCCAGGCTCCACAACAGAAACTCAAGATTAAAGGAACAGTTTGACATTTTTGGGTAAATACATTTATTTTCTTGCAGAGATTTAGAGGAGGAGACTCTCATGTCTGTCTGATATATATACTGTATATGGAAAGATAAGATAAGATAAGATGAACCTTTATTAATCCCCGGAGGGAAATTCGGGTGCCTTAGCAGCAGCATCAACAACAGTACAGATAAATACAGTACAGTAAAAAAGTAAAAGAGAAGGTGCAGTGAACGAAATAAGGTGCAATGAAGAAAATTGACAATAAAATAAATCAGTAACAGTAATAAGTAAAGTGCAGCAGGTGGTGGGTATTGTATATGCACAGCATATGTATATGTAGTTATATAATTATATGTAATTATACACATTTGGAATAAATATGGAGCAGATGATCAGAGTCACATGGGGGTCAGACCTTGGTTCTGGAGCCTGATGGCCACCAGAAGAAAGGACTGACCCAGACGGTTTGTAGTGGGCCGAGGGGGGATCAGTCTCTGGCTGAATGAAAAATGAAGCTACAGCCAGGAGCTGGTTAGCTTAGCTTAGCATAAAGACTGGAAACAGCCAGTTTCCACTCACTGTTTAACACTTTTTAATCTGAATAACAATCAAACACCTGGACATTACTGTCATATAAGGCAACCAGAATATATTCACATTTGAGAAGCTCGAACTTGTGAATTTTGCTTAAAATCGACTTTTCCTCAGTTATAAGATAATGAGATTTCCAGCACTAAACACATATTTACAACGTTCACTTTCATTTTCACTGTACAGACATAGTTTAAAGCCCAACCTTGTCATTGTTTCCTAAATCTAACTATTGTTGAGCAGGTGTTACAAACAGCTGGATCTTATCTGGTCTCAGGTAGAGCAGAAGGGAAAATGTTGACAAAATCAAACACAATACAAGTAAGATGATCCAGAGACTTTACAGGAGCATTTGAAGTCAGCAAACTGACAAAAAAGCTGATATTTTTATGACGTACGTATCAGGATGTTTATTGGCTGCATCAGAGTCATCTAATCTGGCAGCAGGTTTTTCATCCTGTCAACACGGCAGCAGATTTCACTGATGATCATCTTTAGTAGGACGCCGGCAACTAATCGGTGAAATCAGCGGCTGTGTTCGTGTGTTTTGACGGGATGAAAATGTTCACTGGATTAATGCTGGAGATTTCAGCGCTGATACCGACACCGTGAACACAGAGCCGGTGTCCTAACAGTGAAGCACCTGCAGGGAGTTAAAGCCTTTTCTGCTGATGCTGTTCGTAGATATCCAGAGCTTCTCTTCACAGCAGGGTTGTTTGTCAGATTTATAAAAGCCTGTTCTCACAGGCACCAGTAATGGATGTTAATGGTGACACCTGTTTGTCAGATGGTGAAGGAGTCCTGCAGTTTCACTACTTCATTATGCGTAACCATTAGTGGCTATTTATGGCACTTTTATTATCATTAATTCATCACAAATAAACTAAACTCTCCTTCTTTCAAGCGCCGGAGAGGTAATCAGTGATTTAGTTCATATCCAAACTTATTGATCATGCAAAAGTTATTAATGTACCTCTGATGGACATTTTAGAAGTTGCTCAGTCTACTGCAGGAAACCTCACACTAGAGAACGAACTAGATTCTGCATTTTCACCTCATCATATCACCTTTACACAGTTTTATTAAATACCAGTGCATGTGTTTTATACCCCAGTGAGTTAGAAGTCCAGGATGCACAAACATTTTGAAATTTTGGCCAAAAAATTTGATTTTTTTTTTTTTTTTTTTTTTTCAATTTCAATTTCGTTTCTGGAGCAGAACTTGAAAACGATTTAAGTTAAGAGCTTAAAATTTGGTGTCATTTTTGACAGTGTGGTCTAGTTGTGCCTTTTGGGGGTTAGAAATCCATGGAGCCCAAAATCTTTGAAATTTGGCCAAAATCTGATTTTTTTTTTTCAACTTAAATTTCATTTCTGGGGGATGTGAGCTCACTTCTACCTTGTGATGCTTCAGCATCATTTATACATTTAGCTCCAGGTGATGACAGTCTGGTGTTTATTTCATGTCTCACTCAGTTTCGTTAATGATGACGGCTACATGAAGCGTTTAGCAATGCTAGTTTTTCCTGCTTGTTTTAAAGGAACAGTGTGGAGGATTTAGCGGTGAGGTTTCACATTATAACTTCTCTCTGCACCAACCGTGTTGGCGATTTACGACACAACACTGTGAATGTCCCTCTGCAGAGCCAGTTATCGTAAGAGTCGGGATGGGCCACCTGGACCAGAGCCAGTGTTTAGAGTGTGGATATACATGAGAAGTGAGTGGTGAAGCGAGAGAGAGAGAGTGTCGGCAACTGGGATGAGTATTGTTATTGACTCTGGTCCAAGCAGGAAAAATTAACAGTGTTTGGTTTAGGGTTTGAAGATACTGAAATTTCCCTGCTGACGATATTACTTTAACAAAAAAGACGATATATAATATTATTGTCCAAGAAAAGGTGTAGAGAGACACACGTACTGTAGATATAAATATCTATGGACTGGAGAAGTGCATGTACATGTATAGACAGTTAGCGCTACTACTAACTGTCCTCGTACAGTCTCGCCTCGTTTATATGTTGTTACCTTTGTTGGAGGGCTGATCGCTCGCCGTGGGAGGAGTTCTGGTCCGGCTGCTCTCCGTTGGGTTAGTCGCTGGCAGACTCGTTTTCTGGATGGTGAGTTTTAAGACGGGAGCAGAGATTTGTGGCGTTTCCATCTTTAGTCCCGACTTGTTTATCTCACGGTTTACAAATCACTGTGCTCGCGTTCTCTGGCTCTCCTTTTTCGTTCTGGTTTAAAACCAAAGCACCACCAGCGAACCCCCTCAAACAAATGTGCAGGAGACCAAATGTCTTGTTTTTGTCTGACCAAAAACCCTTAAAGATTCACTTTACGATCATGGATGACAAAGGATAGCATCAAATCCTCCTTTTTAGAAGCTGTTTAGTATTTTATCTCAAAAAAAATAAGAGAAAAAAATGCTAATTTAAATAGTTGCAGATTCAGTTACTTTAACTTCAAGGTTGGAGCTCACATGCCAGCTAGTGTTTAATGTGACGCTGCTACAGGGCCGCTGACCTCTGACCTTCCTGTGGGGGGGAACACCGTTAACATGAGGATGAGGATGAGGATGATGATGATGATGATGATGATGATGATGATGATGATGTGTTGGAGACCTGAGTCATCATGTCGTCGGCTGTTTGGCTGCTACACTGTGCTGACTGTACACAACGGCGCCAGCAGGCCTGTTCTGTTTGGTTGTGACAGTGGCTGATGTTAGCGTGCAGGATGAAACACAAGCACTAACATGGAAGGAGTCTCCGTTTGTCTGTCCAAGGATTATCTCCACAACGTTCGTCCGATCAGCTGCGATTGTGAGTTGCTGAGGAGCAAAAGAAGCTCAGTGTGAAGCTGTTTGGCTCAGCGGTTCTCCAGAAAGCAGCAACACCAGAGTCCGAGCAGTCGGCCCGTTACCAACAGCCATCTTTCGACCGGCACTAGTTTGGAGAAAATGCCAAGTTCAAAACTTTCCTCGTGTTGCCACATGCCTCGGTAGATTTGATTTGACTCAGTGTCTCTTCATTTTGACTATAAAAGGTGGAAACTGGGGCGCCGTGGTAGAGCAGGCGTCCCATGTACCAGAGACTTTACTGCAGGTCGTCCTCTCTGTCCCCCCGTCATCACTATCTCTGTCAAATAAAGACAAACGTCTCTTTAAGAGGTCAAAACTCCAACGTTCATCGTTAATATTATCTAGACGTCTGATTATTTAATGCTCTCATGCAGGATTTCATCCAGTTTCATTTTGTGGAGCAGTTAAGATTTAGTGTTCTTACTATTTTGTTATTTTTAGGGCTGTCAAAGTTAACTGTTAATGCAGATTTGTTTTAACGGCATTCATTTCTTGAACACATCAACACATCTTGTGATTTTTAGGTTGTAGCGGCTCAGTTTTAAAGCTAGCATGAAGATACTGGTATCATATGAAACAGGGATGTTAATAATTAAATGTTTAAGCATTTTAGCCGATTAACGCTATTGGTTAAACCGCTTAAAGAATTGTTGATAATTGATTAAAAAGCTGAGAAAAAGTAGCGTCTCGTCACTTAGTCGTCTGCCTCACCGCTGGTCTCTGACCAGGTCTGCGTCCGTCCAGCCCGACGGCGGTACACTGTTCTGATGAATCCGTGGCGCTGTCCGTGGTGCTGAAGCAGCAGACGGGTTTGGAGCTGTGACTTTGTCCCGCCCTTCTGTCAGCTCCATCTGTTACAGTCTCACAACTGTATAGCTCAGGTTTATCATTATTGTAGCTTTGTAGCATTTATTCACAGACAAATAAACTGTTCACACACTGTCTGCTACAGCTACGTTCACAGCTATAACACTACCAACAAACACACACTCACCACCACGCACACACACCATCTGTCGGAAACTAGCTGAAGTTGGAGACAGTAAACGCAGCACCGTGGCTGCTACAGTAACTCTCCTGATGGTGAACTGGAGACAGTGAACGCAGCACCGTGGCTGCTGCTGTAACTCTCCTGATGGTGAACTGGAGACAGTGAACGCAGCACCGTGGCTGCTACAGTAACTCTCTGACGGTGAACCAAAGACAGTGAACGCAGCACCGTGGCTGCTACAGTAACTCTCCTGATGGTGAACTGGAAAGAACCCCCCTGTTCCTACAGTAACCCTCCTACAGTAACCAAAAACAGTAAACGCAGCACCGTGGCTCTACAGTAACTCTCCTGACAGTGAACTGCAGACAGTGAACGCAGCACCGTGGCTGCTACTGTAACTCTCCTGACGGTGAACTGCAGACAGTGAACGCAGCACCGTGGCTGCTACAGTAACTCTCCTGACGGTCTCCAGACAGTGAATGCAGCACCGTGGCTGCTACTGTAACTCTCCTGATGGTGAACTGGAGACAGTGAACACAGCACCGTGGCTGCTACAGTAACTCTCCTGATGGTGAACTGGAGACAGTGAACACAGCACCGTGGCTGCTACAGTAACTCTCCTGACAGTGAACCAAAGACAGTGAACGCAGCACCGTGGAGACACACTGCAGCTGGTTCACCGCTGCATGCGAGGCACTAATCCTGTTGGTTAACGGTTAATAATCAGTTAACGAGGGTCAGTTATCAAGAAAATTTTTCAAAATTAGCATCCCTAATATGAAACTATGAAAACCTAACTCATTAATACAAATAGTGATGTTTTATTGTGTCTTAAAAATCTGATGGACTGCCGTCTTTTGGAGGTGGTATCGAGCTTAACGTAGAAAACCTAATGAACCGATCGGTACCAACCAGGTCAGACTAGCTAGTCGTTGAGGAGCTGAAATAATGCTCTAAACTTGTCCGTTGACCTCTGACCTCCAGATGTGTGAATGTAAATGGGTTCTCTGGGTCCCCACCAGTCTCCCCTTTACAGACATGCCCACTTTCTGATAGTCCCAGTCAGTCTGGATCAAGTCATAGTCAAGTCAGCACTCTGACACACTGACAGCTGTTGTTGCCTGTTGGGCTGCAGTTTGTCATGTTCTGATTGGAGCAGATTGTTGATGCTAAAGTCAGAACCTGGGAGGGTTTCTGGGTAATATCTGGCATTGATTAGTGTTGTTAACTGATTTCTAATAATAAATATATACATACATTTGCATAAAGCAGCATATTTGCCCACTATCATGTTGATAAGAGTATTAAATACATGACAAATCTCTCTTTAAGGTCCATTTTGAACAGATAAAAAGGTGAGATTAATTGTGATTACATATTTTAATTGATTAACAGCCCTAGTTGTTTATAATTGTGTGGTGTAGAGTGAGTCAGCCTGAAAGCTCACTGACAGAGACACCTTTTATTACTTTGGGCTTCACAGAAACTCCTCTCACATACATGAATCAGTAAAGAGGCCACAGAAAGCTTTTAGTGCTGGCAGCCTCGCTGCTCTTCACCACATTATAACGTGCCGTTCACTCAGCTGTCACTGGCAGCCATCCAGGTGTGATTGTCGCCTCACTGAGCGGCAGACCTGCCCAGTCGGTGGACATGAGCGAGTGAAGTACCTATCTTTTAATGAGGAGAGGATTAATGTGCTGTTTCTCTTTCTTCTCAGCCCTCTCCTCCCCTCCTCTCACTCCTCTTTATCTCTGTTTTGGCAGTTCTTCCAGCTCTCTTCTCTGCAAAGCTCGTAGGCCAGTCTGCGCTATATTAAGGCATCAATCTGTCCTGCCAGCAGTCGGCGGGATAAATCCGCCGACAGATAGATCGAACAGCAGCATCCGAAATAGAAAAACAAGAAAGGCTGTTTTCATGTAGCTGAATAACTTAAGTCCTGTTTGACGCTGCCCTACTTTACTGATATCTGAACATGTGAAATGTTCATGACCTTCAGGTGACCCCTCCTCTGCTCTGCTCTCCTGTTCTCTCCCGTTGTCTCCAGGTAAATCTCACCTGGCCATCGTCCAGAAGGTGAACAACGAGGGCGAGGGCGATCCGTTCTACGAGGTGCTGGGATTGGTCACACTGGAGGACGTCATCGAGGAGATCATCAAGTCGGAGATCCTGGATGAGTCCGACCTCTACAGTGAGTCAGCAGCTGCCGGCCGTGGCACAGATACAGACGTCACACACACACACACACACACACACACACACACACACACACACACACAGGTCCAGGTCTTTAGGGGGAGATAGCAGGTCGACAGTAGATGTCACATAGAAATGATGTCCACCCTCCTGCTCTATTATGTCTCATAAGCTGTTGCAGCAATTTTGAGGTTGACACCATTTGTCACAAAGATTTGGTGCTAAATTTAACCGTTTTTACCACTGGAGAATTGATAAAATGATCAATAATCCCTCCACAATACCACATTAAGACACCAAGACTTTGAGGAACACCATAGAAAAAGACATGCTGTGGTTTGGGATCAAAAACTTTTGACATTTGGAGATTTCTGCTAGAATTACATTTTTCAGCAATTGGATGGTGATCACTAACCTAAACTGCCTTATAGTCAGTGTAGCTGGGAAAGCCATCCATCCTCTGAATGCTCTAGGTCTCTAGTTACCAGGATGTAGTAGTAGTAGTAGTAGTAGTAGTAGTAGTAGTAGTAGTAGTAGTAGTAGTAGTAGTAGAGGCTGTGATTATCCTAGAGGTCACCACAGGTCATTTCATACAGTGAGCTCAATGAAATGGCTCCTATGGGGACTAACATCATCACACATGAATCCAGTTGGACTCAGCTTCACACTGAGACCCAGTTTATGTGATTCAGCAGTTTATGGACCCAAGTATGCAGAAATATTCAAATACATCATTTTAGAAAAAGCGAAAATAACACTAACATATTTCTACTGCATCCAAAAAACTGACTGGGATGATCATAAAGTGGGCATGTCTGTAAAGGGCAGACTGGTGGGGACCCAGAGAACCCATTTACATTCACACATCTGGAGGTCAGAGGTCAACGGACCCCTTTGAACATGGACAGGACAGTTTAGCTACTCTGACCTGGTTAGCACTGATGGGTTCATCAGCTTTTCTAGTTTCATATGATACCAGTACCTTCACTCTAGCTGCTTTAAAGCTGCACTTTACTGCTTCTTGTACTTCTCGTTAGATGCTAAACTACATTGTCTCAGTACCTGAGCTCTGTGTTGATTTAACCTAAAAAAAAAAAAACAACCTTTTCTGTGTTTGTGTCGTCGTCCTGCAGCCGATAACAGAAACAGGAAGAAGGTGGATCCCAACAAGAACAAACCCGACTTCTCGGCCTTCAAGCAGGATGGAGACAGTAAAGTGAAGATCTCTCCTCAGCTCATGTTGGCGGCTCATCGTTTCCTTGCTACAGGTGAGCTCTGAGGCGGCGGTGGCGGCGGCGGCGGCGGCTTATCTCACGCCGAGCCAGCAGCACTGATTAGTTTCACCGCCAGCCAGTCAGCCGACTGATTCTCTGCAGTCAGAGATTAACTCCTGCTTGGGACTCAATCATGGTGACCTTGGTGTGAAGTTACGGCCTCAATAATCTCCAATTTTATGGTTATATTGTCTTAATGTTGAAAACACAAATATATTGTTTTGTTTTTAAACAATATGAGCAATACGACATCAATTACACCATGAAGTCTATTCCAATAGATATAAAAATATAAATAACACTAATGAATCAATAAAATAAGTGAATTATTAAAGATTATAAGAATAATACAAACCCCCCAAAGTAAACCCCAAAGTAATCATTGAATAATTAATAAATAGATAAATATAAATACATAAATAAATTCATTAAAGTTAATTAGAATTACAATAATTCATTGAAAATGAATTAGTATTAAATTGGAATAAAATTTTTGTATGTATACATTGTCATCTCATTGTATTTGAGGTTTAATAAAAATATTGAATGTTTGCTTATTAATTAAAAAAAACTAATTCAGTAGATTTGTTTGCTTTTCTATAGTAACGACACTGAAGCTGAAGTATATTATAATCATTTTAAAACTTAATTTTTATGTTGTTCACATCAACAGCATGTTGTGTGTTTATATACAACTTTTTTGTTCTTCCTCATTTTGGGATGTTTCTTCACCAGCTCAGTGGTTTTAGTAAACTGTAGTTAATTTACAGAAATAACGTCTAAAGTCCAAGTTTAAATTGTTTCTTTGAATACATACTAAATAGTTGAATACATACACACATTTAAAAATAAATATAAAATAAATAAATATAAACAGAAATAATAAAATGATTATATATATGCTACAACAACAAAAAATAAAGAAATGCAAACAAATAAATACATTTAAAAATTAATATAAATAAATATATATGATATAAACAAACAGAAGGGTAAACAAATTAACAATTAATACAAATATAAATAAATAAATAAGTAAATTACAACAAATAATTATTTATGTCACATTTCAGCAATTAATTAATGGCTAAATTTTTATTTATTTTGCTACATTTAATGACATTTTAATTTTTGATTGAGTCAGTTATTTATTTATCAATTTATTTGTGATTTTCCCTCCTCGTACAGGTGAAGTCACAGATGTTAAATTTAAAGTGGTTCAGTACTTTTACAAACAAATCTTCAGTGTTATTGATTGTTTGATTGATTGTTACTTCTCATTAAAAGACTGAAAGCCACAGTAACAATCATAAACAATCATAATGTGAAAACTGTCACATTATTGTTTGATTTATTGTAGTAAAAATAGTGATTGTAAGCTGCAGTTTTTTTAGAGCAGTTACAAAGTGGTTTACCAGACTACTAGATTAAAAATAAATAAATAAATAAATAAATAAATATATAAAAATATATATATATATATATATATATATATATATATATATATATATATAGTTTAAAAAATAAAACAAAATTAAATTGAATTATAGATTTATATTTTTATGATTTAATAATACACAAAATAAAGTAGAATAAAGTACCTAACAATAATAAGATAATAGCAATAGTTAAGAAAAAACAATAAACAAAACAGAAAGACATGTTGGGAATAAAAACGCTGTTGTAATTTTTATTTGTTTCGTTTGGTGCTAAGTTGTATTTTCTGAGTAGATACTCGTAGATAATATTTTCCAATCGATATGAAAACGTAGGTATTAAAAACATCATGTTTTGGGTGTTGGGCCGTCAGGTTTGAAGGGTCGGGACCGATGGGACGTTTTAACCCATGGAGGGTCGGTGTTGTTGTAAAATAATGTGTTTTATGAAACACATAACGATATCCTGCACTGACGTGAGCGTCGTCTGCTTGTGACCCCCAGAGGTGAGCGTGTTCAGCCCGTTCCAGATCACAGAGAAAGTCCTGCTGAGGGTCCTCAGACACCCGGACGTCATCCAGGAACTCAAGTTCAACGACAACGACAAACGCTCACCGCAGCACTTCCTGTACCAGAGAGGAAAACCGGTCGACTACTTCATCCTCATTCTGCAGGTACACACACTACACACACACACACACTACACACACACACACACACACACCTACACACTCTACACACACACACACACACACACACACACACACACACACACACACTCTACACACACACACACACACACACACACACACACGGGTTGTGTTACTCCAACCGTAACTGTAACTGCTACTTCCAAACCTTATCCTTACCTAAACCTAATCTCACCCTAACCTCATCCTAAACCTACCCTTACCCTAACATTAGCCTACCCTTAATCTTAACCCACCCTTAACCTAACCTCACCCTAACCCAGACTTAACCTAACCTAACCTAACCTAACCTAACCTAACCTAACCTAACCCACCCTTAACCTAACCTCACCCTAACCCAGACTTAACCTAACCTAACCTAACCTAACCTAACCTAACCTAACCTAACCTAACCCACCCTTAACCTAACCTAACCTAACCTAACCTAACCTAACCTAACCTAACCCACCCTTAACCTAACCTCACCCTAACCTAACCTAACCTAACCTAACCTCTACCTAACCTAACCTAACCTAACCTAACCCACCCTTAACCTAACCTCACCCTAACCTAACCTAACCTCTACCTAACCTAACCTAACCTAACCTAACCCACCCTTAACCTAACCTCACCCTAACCTAACCTAACCTCTACCTAACCTAACCTAACCTAACCTAACCCACCCTTAACCTAACCTCACCCTAACCTAACCTAACCTCTACCTAACCTAACCTAACCTAACCTAACCCACCCTTAACCTAACCTCACCCTAACCTAACCTAACCTCTACCTAACCTAACCTAACCTAACCTAACCCACCCTTAACCTAACCTCACCCTAACCTAACCTAACCTCTACCTAACCTAACCTAACCTAACCTAACCTAACCTAACCCACCCTTAACCTAACCTCACCCTAACCCAGACTTAACCTAACCCTAACCTAACCCTAACCTAACCTAACCTAACCTAACCTAACCTAACCCACCCTTAACCTAACCTCACCCTAACCCAACTTAACCTAACCTCAACCTAACATAACCCAACCTTAACCCACCCTTAACCTAACCTCACCCTAAACCAACTTCACCTAACCTTCAACCTAACTAACCCAACCTTAACCTAACCTTAACCTAATCTCACCCTAACCCAACCTTAACTTAACCTCAACCTAACCTAACCTACCCTTACCCTAACCTTAACCTACCCTCACCCTAATGTTAACCTAAACCTACCCTGGAACAATCTCCACAATTACTCCACAACCTAGTAATACACACCCACACACACCCACACACACCCACACACACCCACACACACCCACACACACCCACACACACCCACACAACCCACACAGACCTACACACACCCACACACACCCACACAGACCCACACACACCCACACACACCCACACACACCCACACACCCCCACACACACCCACACACACCCACACACACCCACACACCCGGATCAGGTCATGGTGCGCCCACCCTGCCTCCCCATCGGGGTGCAGTGACGTCTACGCATCCAACCCCTAATAAAACCAGTCATCAAACCAGTTTTATAGTCATCCTTTAATTAGTCCATATTTAAGAGATAAGATAAGATAAGACAAGATATTCCTTTATTAGTCCCACAGTGGGGAAATTCACACATTACAGCAGCAAGTGGATAGTGCAATAAAAACAAAAAAATGAAAAACAGATAATACAAAAAAAAAATAAATACAAAAAAAAAAAATTTTATTGTCTTAAACATTTAAACATTTAAAAAACTGATAAACTTTAGGAGGATCAGACAACATGAAATCATAACACATGATGCAGAATAATAATTCACAACATTAACCTGAAGGTGTTAAGCCACAACAACACAGAATGAAATCGTAAATATCGTCAGCCTGAAGAAGAAATGAGGATCTTAAAACTGCTGTTATTAAACACGTTAATGTCCTAAAGGCTGAGAACAGATGAATACGTGAAAAGCAGTAGAAATATTTTGGTGTAAAAGATGGAGAGACGGCGCCGGCTGGTAAAACGGGTCAGAATGAAGTGAGATTAGACAACAGGTTGATCCCGGGTCAGTCTGGAGCAGGTTTTAGCACATCCGCTAAACCCCTCGACCCTTTAAGACGCGCCGGACTTAAGATAATTACACGTAAAAAATTACCTTGATACTTTTATTATTAGTCACAGTTTTATTAAAAAATACACCATCAATGAATTGTACTTTCATACTAATATTATACTATACACTACACTACACTATTATACATAATAACACTGGCAGATATTAATAATCTGCAGATTACATGTGGATTAGTTAAGAATAATTTAAAAAAAAAAGTTTTTGTTAAACTGCTCATTATTTTATTCTATTTATTCACAAGGCTGCAATTATTATAATTATTTTCATAGTTGACTCTTTTTTTGTTTTACTTGACAGTCCAAGACCAAATATATTCATCTTAATATGATATAAAACAGAGAAAAGTAGCAAATATTTTGTATTTTTACTTGTTTATGACTTAATTTACTGATATTATTATTATTATTATTATTATTATTGTTGTTATTGTTATTATTATTATTATTATTATTAATAATAATAATAATAATAATAATAATAATAATAATAATAACCAACTGGTTTAGTGACTCCTCATCATTTTGGTACTAAAAATAATCCCAAATTATATGAACATCCAAATAAACTAAATCATTTTTTAGATCATGTCAAACCAACTTTTAAAATGTTTCATCATGTGAGTATTTTTTATAACTCATTTAAGTGTTTTAATTCTATTTAGGGATGCAACTATTAAATTATTTTATTATCAAGTCATCTACCAGTTTCTCAGTTAATTGATGGATTGTTCAGCCTCTAAAATATCAGAAAATAAAGGAAAGCACTGCTTAAAATCGATTTAAACCCAAAGTTATGTCTTATTTTATCACACCAACAGTCCAAACCCCCCAAAATATTGATTTTTATATCACGAGACAAAGAAAAGCAGAACATTTTAGTATTTGAGGAGCTGAAACAATTTAATATTTGACATTTTTTCACTGAAAAAGCAAATAAAATCTAATTAATCAAATATCATAGTTGCAGTAACAATATGCTGATATTGATAATTGTATATCAAGATACTTTTGGCTTGGAAGCACATTTTTATGTCTAATTTTAGATATTGTCTCCAGTATTGCATCCACATGTGCAGCTCAGTGTGTAAACATGCGTTATGATGTAAATATGTGAATAGTTGTTGTTGAGAGTCAGGGGGCTCCTCTCTCTGTACGACCTTCACTAATAGATCCTCTTACATAAGACAGAAGGCTGGAGGAGGGGGATGGAGAGGGGATTGAAGGGTTAAGGAGGATGGAGGCAGGACAGCAGAGCAGAGCATATGGAGTGAAATAAACAGCAGAGAGGAGTTTAGGGACAAAGACGAGAGTCAGTAAATCTCCTCCTCCTGACTGAGCGCTCATGTCACTGTATAAAAGCTGTTTGGAGTTTACTCAAGTACTATTCTGGGGTGTTTTACTTGTCTGCTGCTTCATACTTCTTCATACCACATCTCAAAGGGAAATATTCAGTAGGTGATTTAAGATGGGATGCCGTCCCCACTGTACAGTGAGTGTTGTCAGGAAGTAGCTCTGGACTTCCAGCTGAGGAGTTGTAGCTTGTAGCCTCGTAACATTTATTCACTGACAAATAAACTGAACACACACTGTCTGCTACAGCTACACTCACAGCTACAACACCAACAACAAACACACACTCACCACCACACACACACGGTCTGTCAGAAACTCGCTGAAACTGCAGACAGTGAACGGAGCACCGTGGCTGCTACAGTAACTCTCCTGACGGTGAACTGGAGACAGTGAACGCAGCACCGTGGCTGCTACAGTAACTCTCCTGACGGTGAACTGGAGACAGTGAATGCAGCACCGTGGCTGCTACAGTAACTCTCCTGACAGTGAACTGGAGACAGTGAACGCAGCACCGTGGCTGCTACAGTAACTCTCCTGATGGTGAACTAGAGACAGTGAACGCAGCACCGTGGCTGCTACAGTAACTCTCCTGACGGTGAACTGGAGACAGTGAACGCGGCACCGTGGCTGCTACAGTAACTCTCCTGACGGTGAACTGGAGACAGTGAACGCAGCACCGTGGCTGCTACAGTAACTCTCCTGATAGTGAACTGGAGACAGTGAACGCAGCACCGTGGCTGCTACAGTAACTCTCCTGATAGTGAACTGGAGACAGTGAACGCAGCACCGTGGCTGCTACAGTAACTCTCCTGATAGTGAACTGGAGACAGTGAACGCAGCACCGTGGCTGCTACAGTAACTCTCCTGATAGTGAACTGGAGACAGTGAACGCAGCACCGTGGCTGCTACAGTAACTCTCCTGATAGTGAACTGGAGACAGTGAACGCAGCACCGTGGCTGCTACAGTAAGTGTGAATGTTGTTTTGTGCTTAAGAGAGAGTGTGTGTTTGTTTGTGGAGGCTTTGTTGTCGACACCTGAGGTGTGGATAAAGTGACTGCAGACACTCAGCAGGCAACCTGAGAACAGCTGCTCCTGTTTCAGTGTGTGTGTGTGTGTGTGTGTGTGTGTGTGTGTGTGTGTGTGTGTGTGTGTGTGTGTGTGTAGGTAAATAGACACCTGAATGTAATATTTATAGGATGTCAAAGTGTTTCTGTTACCTGCCATAGGAGACGACTCCTGGATTGGCACAGCAGAACTTCCTGACTGACTCTTTCTCTCTCTCTCACACACACACACACACACACACACACACACACACACACACACACACACATACACACACACTCAGATGACATACTTATTTAACATAATGTGTGTTTCAGGGACGAGTGGAGGTGGAAGCAGGAAATGAAAACATGAAGTTTGAAACCGGCCCGTTCTCCTACTATGGAGTCATGGCTCTGAGCTCACCAACGCTGGGTGAGACGACAACACACACACACTACACACACACACACACATGTATATATATATATATTATATATATATATATATATATATATATATATATATATATATATATATATATGTATATATATATATATATATATATATATATATATATATATATATATATATATATATATATATATATATATATATCCAGGTGTTTGATTGTTATTCAGATTAAAAAGTGTTAAACAGTGAGCGTTAGAGGGGCTGCGAGGTGGATTTTGTCACCTTTAGACAAAAGCTAGCTGTTTCCAGTCTTTATGCTAAGCTAAGCTAACCAGCTCCTGGCTGTAGCTTCATTTTTCCATATCCAGTATATATATCAGACAGACATGAGAGTCTTCTCCTCTAAAGCTCTGCAAGAAAATGAATAAATGTATTTCCCAAATAATGTCAAACTGTTCCTTTAATCTAAACCTTGAGTTTCTGTTGTGGAGCCTGGCGTCTAAATCTAGTTTAATACGTAGAAATATATGATACAGGATCTTGTTCATGTGGCACTTACCAGCATGTTTTACTCTGCTGTGTTCAAACAGCTTTGTTCTCGTTTTACAAGAGCTGTCAAAGTTAATGTGATAATAATTTAATGCAACTTGTATTTTTTAGGTTCTAGTGGCTCAGTTTTAAATCTAGAGCAAAGATCCTGGTCTCATATGAAACTAGAGAACCTGATGAATCCATCGGTACCAACCGGGTCAGACTAGCTGGTAGTGAAGGAGGTTAAATAACGCTCTAAACTTAGATTAACCTAAATGTTAGTGAGGAAAAACTGTCATGTCCTCGTTCAAAGGGGTCCGTTGACCTCTGACCTCCAGATGTGTGAATGTAAATGGGTTCTCTGGGTCCCCACCAGTCTCTCCTTTACAGACATGCCCACTTTCTGATAGTCCCAGTCAGTCTGGATCAAGTCCTAGTCCAGTCAGCACTCTACACACTACAGCTGTTGTTGTCTGTTGGGCTGCAGTTTGTTCTGATTGGAGCAGATTGTTGATGCTAAAGTCAGAACCTGGGAGGGTTTCTGGTCAATATCTGTCATTGATTTGTGCTGCTCATTGATTTACAATATTAAATATATTCATACATTTGTGTAAAGCAGCATATTTGCCCAGCCCTCATGTTGATAAGAGTATTAAATACATGACAAATCTGACTTTAAGGTCCATTTTTAACAGAGAAAAAAAATGGGTGATTAATTGTGATTAAATTGATTGGCAGCCCTAATGTATACGGCCACATTGTGCTGCACCGTGACAAACACTATTAGCTATTTGCATGTTCCAGCAACATGCCTTTCCTGTTATTAATACGTACCAGTGGTGAAGTATTCAGATCAGTCACTTAAGTAAAGTACTAATACCACACTGTAAAGTACTCTGTTACAAGTAAAGGTCCTGCATTGATTAAGACCTCCTGTTTTCCCACCCTGCTGACGTTCTGTCACAAAGTGCTGTTTCAGTGTCGGTGTTTGTTGCTAATAAAGCTTTGTGTTTGAAGAGAGAGAGCAGTGGAAAAGTCAATAGGCTTAATCCAAATAGGGAAACACTTAGAGTTCAGACAGGGTTCGTCTTCTGGCGTCCGAGCCGACGGCTGACGAACAACGAGACCAGAGAGATATTTTTATCATCAGATTTAATTTATGAGCGTTTATAACGGAGCTTTTTATGGACTCTTATTATAAAGGTGTACAAACAAACAATTGCTCTTGTTTCAGCATGTAGATATATTTAGCAGGGAAGAATGTTTTATTTTCAGCATTTGTTAAACATGAATGTGTTTCATGTGACATGACTCATATTTTATCAGGAGGTCGTCCTCCTCAGCACACAGCCGGGTTGAAGGTCACCTTGAGTTAATTTAATGTAATCACATCAAAATGTTAAGTGGGTTAGCTTAAAAATGTTTTTTTCCCAAACAATGTGAAGATTCGTGGAGTACAGCCGTCCACTCTACTCTGCATGTGTTAAGGTTAAAATGATGAGATAAGAAAACCTGCATGATAACCACCGACTGTTTCGAGGAGGTGGACGTTGTCACCGTGACACCACCCGTTGGTTTGTGGACTGATGTTTTGAAGCCTGACGTTCGGCATTTTGTCTGCCGCCATCTTGGTTTTTAGCCATCACCATCTTGGTCTTTGCTTGTTGCCTTTGTGGTTTTTTTGCTGCCATAACATTTTCTTCCCTCTAATAAAATCGAATCGTGCCTGTAATGAACTCCAACATGTTTACATTCACTTTGCTGATAATAATGTGTGATATTTAGCCAGCAGGGAGCAGATGAGGAGCTTTTTAATAAAACAAGATGTAAATTAGAGAAGTTAATGAGGGTATAGTGATGCCGGTGTACACTGAGTGCAGGTTGTAACCTTTAAAGGTGGCGGTTGTGTGTTGGATAATGTTTCCTTCACTCCGACTCCCTGTAGTTGTAACAGCAGCGACTCCTAGTGGTTCAGTATCAGAACTGCTGATCAACTGTCTCGTCCTCTTCCTCTTCCTCTTCTTCTTCTTCTTCTTCTTCTTCTTCTTCTTCTTCTTCTTCTTCTCTCCTCTTCCTCTTCCTGTTGACCTGTTTCTGTCTCCTGGATAAACTGCTGTCTGTACCTCATGTGCACATTATGCAGCTCAGTGTGTGTTCATGTGCAGTGTCGAATGTATGCGTCAAACACTTCGACCATCTCTCATCCTAAAACACCCAAGTTTTAAGCTTTCTCTGTTGGACCGATCAGTCAGGAAGCTGCAGATTTTCTAAATGTGACTAGTCAGCTGGTGTGACAGCTTGATGATGGATGTGATATAATAATAATAATATAAGCAACGAGACAGCAGCTTTATGTTCTGTCATTTATTATTATAGTCCTAGTAATCACATGAGAATGCTGCTTTACTGACTGGGTTCCTCTCTAAACTAGTCATTTTATCTTATAACAGATATATCAACATTTATGTAGGCGTACACATCAATAAGTTTTAAGGTAATTTGCTACCATTTTCCCACCAGAGAGCACTGGCAGTTTAATTTTACAACTATAAAATGGATAACCATGTCAAATGTATTACTAATTTAATGGAAAGAACTGTGTTTTGGTGCTAGTTTACCAGTCTCAGATCTTTGACAAGTACAACAAAGTAAACATATAATATATATTAAACATTTTTAAGTTTCTTTGCTCGTCATATGCACAACAATTACAGCAACCAGTCATTGGCGATGAAGCTCACTGCTCATAAAAAGGTACACTGTGTATAAAAAGGGAAAATCACACAACTAAAACCAAAATAAAAATCAAAGACATAAAATAAAGCAAGTTAAAATATAGGGCTTAAATATTAAATATTATTAAATACCTTCCTGTGAATTTAAAGTGACTATGGGACCCATATAATGACGTGTTACTATTAAATGAGGCACTTTGATGGATCCTTAACAAAGATGTTTATGATTTGTGTTTATGCTAAAAGCTGAATATCAGCTGATGAATTGTTTTTAAAATACTGACATTTATATCGGCCTTAATAATCCTGTATCAGTCAGACTCTACTCAGTATGGAGTCACAGGAGAGCCATAAAAAATAATATATCTGTAAAAGAATAAGAAAATAAATGTGGAAATATAAAGAGGAACAAATAAAAGAATGATAAGTAAATAAAAATTGTAAATAAAACTAGAAATAAGTAAAACAATAGGGAAAAGCAAATACAATAGGGAGTAGAAAAATAAAGGGATAATTAAGAAATTACATTAAATTAAAATAAATCAATTAAAAATATACTGAAAAATAGAATAATTTATATGCAATAAGTAATTTTAATATATAAATAAATACAGAAATAAATGAACAAATACATGTGAAAATAAACGAAAATGCTTATAATAATTTAATATTTTATTTATTCTATCTTTCCACATTCATTTTATTATATTCTTAAGCGTCCCTCAATGTGGGTCATTTTATAGTGACGCAGTTATTTTATGGGCCCATATTAGCTCTAAATTCATATGAAGGTAATTTAGTACTAATCACAGAGGAAATGGGCACAATGTTCAATGGTACAACAGCAATGGGGAAAAGAATAAGTAAAATAAAGGGATAAAAGATAAATAAATGACATTAAATAAATATGAATAAATAAAAAAAAATACACAATACGATAAATACTTGTATTTTAAATTTATAAATATATACAGAAATTAATGAACAAATGCACCTGAGTATAAATGAAAATGCTTATCATTATTTAATATTTTATTTCCACATTTATTTTCTCCTATAACTCAGGTGCTCACGAGTCATATTTCTAGCAGAAAGCAGAATTTATTTTCTTTTTTAAATGCATATATAACTGGACTATACATATTTATAGAGCTGGTTCTGCTTTATGTCGGGAGGTTCAATCTGTAATCGTCCATTTTAACTGCTAAACACAAGTTTGAAAACGTAAAACTGTGTAACATGATCTCGTTGTTTTTGGCATTTGGATCTTTTTGAGAAGTGCTTAGTTTGTAGCTTCTTTTAACAGTAAAAGCTCGTTATTATTCCGACCAATCAGCTCAGAGACGTTCGGCAGATTAGTTTGGTTGAAGAAGACAAATATGAGCAAAAAAATGTGATTAAAACCCTGAAGAGAATAAATGCATTTACACAAAACAAATAAACCGGCTCATCTCTCTCTCTCTCTGCTCCTCCTCCTCCTCCTCCTCCTCCTCCTCCTCCTCCTCCTCTCCTCCTCCTCCTCCTCCTCCTCCTCCTCCTCCCCTCTCTCAGCCGTCACCCCTCCTCTCTCCCCATCAGTGGCGTCCCCCCCTCCACGACGCCTCTCTCTTAAGAGGTTTTCTCTGTTCTCTCGTTTCCCAGGTAAACACTTGCATGGGCCAGAAGAGGGATGGAGGGATGGATGGAGGGAGGGAGGGAGGGAGGGAGGGGGGTCCTCTTTACGCCTCTTCACCATCTTCCTTTTTTTCTCTTCATCTTCAGAGCCCTGATCCAGCAAGTACAGACCCACAATGTATCCAGCCCAGTTTACAGTAAAGTTTAATGTGCTTTTTTGAACAAACGTTGGCCCGTCTGAGTCACCGTTGACCTCATTCAGACTGATTATCACTTGAAAATGCTCAATATTGTGTTGATATAGGAGTTAAAACTTAAACAAAAGAAGCTTAACGTTGTCTAAATACAAAATTTTAGATTTGAATTTACTTGACAGGTTTTGATACTAAGGACATGTTTTGGTGAGAAGGTCCGAGACCTCAGATATTCTGCTGTAAGTAAAAATAGCACAAAATAAATGTTTTCTAGTTCCAGCGTCTCTAATGTGAGGACCTGCTGCTCTCCGTTTTATAGCATTGAAAATTTTAATAATTTGAGGTTTTGAATTGTTGGTTCTCAAAACAAGCAATTTGAAGACATTACGTTGAGCACTGGGAAATTGTGATTATTTTTCATTACATTCATTACAGTTTAAGGTGTAAATTAGACTTAATCAATTAAACTTTATATAATTTGATTTTATATAGAGTTAATAGAATAAATAATCATAGATTAGGGCTGCAATAACAACAATTATCTTTGTTATTGATTATTGAGTTGTTTTGGTCTTCACAAAACATGCACAAAGAAATGTCATCGATCAAGTAGTGTGCAAGTCATCTAATCTATGCAAATGTCACACATTAAGCTGTGCAGAAATATTTTTTATAAATATCAAAATGTTAGGTTTAGGTTGTATACGTGTGTGTCGTATGCCGGCTGAATGCCTCGGATTGGGTTAACAGGAAAAATATAACGTGCAAGATGCGTATTTGTACTGTAACACTCAACATGTAAACACTGGAAAAGGAAACTATGAAAATATCAAAAATTGTGTATTTCTCCACTGTAGGACTAATAAAGGAATATCTTATCTTATCTTAAAAAAGTAATGAAGAAAACACCAGCATTCCCAGAGTCTTTAAATTGGTTGTTTGGTACAACTATATGGAGCCATAAGTGTGCCATGAAAACTAATAAATCTGTAAAAGAATAAGAAAATAAATTTAGAAAAATAAAGGAACAAATAAAAGAAAAAATAAGTAAATTACAAAATTTAGAAATATTTAGAAAATAGAAATAACACAATAAATAAGTGAAACAATAGGGAGGGAGATAGAGAGATAAAAATATAGAAATTACATTCGATAAAAAATGTGAATTACATTAAATAAAAATGTAAAAACTAAAATATGCAGAAGAAAGAGTGATTTATATACATTGTATATTAAAATGTATATTTATATATATAGTATATAAAGAATAAGATAATAAATGTGGAAATCTAAAGACAACAAAATTTTAAATAATTACAAGAATTTTCATTTATTTTCACATTAATTTTCTCATTTATTTCTGCAAATATTTTACAGATATATTATTTTTTTATGGTACTCCTGTGACTCCATACAGCTTACAGTCAAAAGTCAATAGATATTTAATTTAATATAACAGAGAAAAGCACTTCTCACATTTGAAACACAGGACAAGTTCATTTTCTTGCTTGTTAAACGCCTCAAATGGTTAATCAATTATCAAAACATTCCTTGATCAACTTTCCTTTGACTAATTAATTAATTGTGTGATTGTTTCAGCTCTGCAGTGACAGAAATAATCAGCAGCTACAGCTGTGATTGATTCTGATTTTTTACCTCCAGAGCCTCCAGAATTAAGTTCCTTGCTGATCGTCCATCATGTGATCAATGGGATCACAGCCGATCATTAACTCTCAGATTATTGCAGCGTGAAGAAGGGAGTCGGACAGACTTGCTGGATGGGGCTCGAGGCGCAGTGCCCTCTGTTTTCACCACCTCCCGCCCTTTAACCACTGATCTGTGGTCAGATATTACTCACAACTTCTATGACATAATCTGACCGTAGACCTCTGGTTAAAGGAATATTTTTACATTTTGAAAATTACGCACATTTTCTTTCTTTCTTTCCCAGATTTAGATGAGAAGATGGATACAAATATGAAGCTACAGCACTGCGGCCAATTAGCTTGGATTAGCATAAAGACTGGAAATAGCTAGCCTGGCTCTGTCCAAAGATAATAAGGTTATATGTTGTTTGTATCATCTGCATATAAAACAAGATATGTGTGAATTAGTGAGCGTTAGAGGTGCTCCACCATCTGACAACCAGGCTATCTGTTTCCATCTATTTCCAGTCTTTATGCTAAGCTAAGCTAAGTTTGGTATCGATCTTCCCAACAAACTCTTGGAAAGAAAGAAAACAAATGAGAGTATTTTTCCAAGATGTTGAACTATTCCTTTAAGCACAATGGGCTGTATTCACACCGTGGCCATTTTGCTCAGGGTGGGAAGCATCTCTGGAAATTAATCACACAGCTCTAGTCTATAGCTAGCTAACACATAATGCTAGCTAATGTCAGCTAGCTTTAGCCCACTGTTACAAATATATCAAACTCATAGACCTAAAGACTGTTGATGTCGCCTCTGACAAAAAAAATACTTTATTAAACACCACAACCTCCTTCCTTTCCTCGTGACAACTTTAGCTAGCAAGTTAGCTACTTGCCAAGTTAGTCTATATAGCTGTCTGACTGGTTCCCAGAGGTCCTTCCCTCCCTGTAAGAGCAAAATGGCCGCCGTGTGAATAAGCTCCATGTTCTCCCGTACCTTCTCACCGCCGATGCTATCTCTCTCTCTCCTTTAACTTTCCAAGATCACAAGGATGCTTTCCTTTCCTTCCCCTCCCTTACATCACCCTCATGACATCACTAAAACCAGCCAATGAGAGAGCTTCCTCCTCTGAGCTCAGCCAGTCCTGCTGTAGCTGTAAAATGCTCAAACGATGCACTTCGCCTCGTCGCACGTGGCATGTTTGTCGCATTCTTCACTAGCATTGATCCGTCATAGCACACGTGTGACATTAACGTGCTTTTGTGTGATGTGTTGCAGTGTGATCACGCTCTCACCGCCATCTTGTTTTCATCTTTTTCCTGTTGTTTCCTGGTTGGTTTTCTTCGTTTGTTAATGATTAAGTGTGTTTCTCTTGCTTTCTTTGCCTCCTCACCCTCTCATTCGCTCACTCTCTTCTCTGTCAATCCCCAGAGTTTCGTTCTCCGTCACACGGGGGCAACCTCAACCGCTCGGCGTCTCTGAGCTGCACTGAGCGCGCTCCAGAAAGCGGCTCCGTGGGCGGCAGCACCACTCAGATGCCGGGAACCCCCTTCCAGTACATACCGGACTTCTGCGTCCGAGCGCTCACAGACCTGCAGTTTGTCAAGGTGAGATCAGTGGTGGAAGAAGTGATCAGATCCTTTACTGCAGTAAAACTACCAATACATTCATGTAAAAATACTCCATGACAAATCCTGAACTCAAAATCATGCTTCAGTAAAGGTACTATCAGCGAAATAGCAGTACAAGTACTCATTGTGCATTAACATGTATGGTATATCTATAGAGGATGGAACCTGCCAAAGCAAAAATAGATTAATATATAAATAGATGATTCGATAAATAAATAAGCCATTAAGTATAGCAAAAATAATATAAATCAGGGTAGCCATTAATTTATTGATAAAATGTGACATGAATTGATATTCATGTTTTAATTTAATATAATTTATCTTTGTATTATTTCCTTTATTTATTTACTCTTCTGGCTAATTTTCCCTTTTATTTATTTTTGTATTTTTTTTTTTATAAATTATTATTATGTATTTTTACATTCATTTTTATTAATTAATTTATTTGTGTATTTATTTTTTAATCATTGGTTTATTTATTTATGTATGCATTTATTATTTTTTTATTTCTGCGCAATGATAAATAGATCTGTTTTACTTTTTTCGACTTTTTTATCTTTGCTCTTTTTTGTAAAATATATAATTTTCTTTCTTGTATGAAGTCATAGGAGTGCAATGAAAAAGAATAAGTCTGTAAACAATATATAATACAATATTGATAAACTCTTATTTTGTATGGAAAATAATAAGGATAAGTATTAAAAATAAATAAAAGACATTAGATGAAAATCAATAAATGTAAAAAATAGAGAAAACTAGACTATATGCAAATATATAAATACTCATCTGCAGGAATGAATGTGAAAATAACTGAAAATTCTTCTAATTATTTTCTATTTTGTTATTTGTCTTGATGTTTCCACATTTATTTATTTTTTGTATTAATTTCTTGTTATTTCCACACTATTTATTCTTTTATTTTATTTTTTTATGGCACTCCGGTGACTCTAAATGTTTGAACCTCAAACTTTTATTTAAATGAAATCATCTGAGAAAATTAGAGGGGAAATGTCTCTAAGACAAAAAGATTGGAAACCACTGTTTTAATCTTTAACAATATGTTGTATTTTATACGTTTATGTATATATGTTATTTATTTATTTTTTGGTAAACTCTTATTTTGTGGGGAAAAGAATAAGGAAAAATAACGGGATAAAAATAAATAAATTACATTAAATTAATTTTAATAAATATATTTAAAAATGAAAAATTTAATTGTTATATGCAAATATAGAAATACATATATACAGATATAAATGTGGAAATAAATGTAAATGCTTATTTTATATTTTGTTATTTGTCTGTATGCTTCCACATTTATTTATTCTTTTAGTAATTTCTCTTTATATTTCCTTTGTTTGAACTTATTTATTCTTGCATTTTTTTTTCATGGCACTTCTCTAACTCCATATTAATTTGAACCTGTTATTTAAATGAAATCTGAGAAATTTAGAAAGGAAATGTCTCTTTGAAATGTGGCAAGGATCCCCAACTGTTTTGATCTTTAACAACATGTTGTATTTTATGTTTATTTTTTAGTAAATAGAAATAATATTTGTCAAGTAAATGCAGTGGAGTAAAAAGTACAATATTCCCCTCACAGCATGGTGGAGATGACTGGAAACATCCGTGAAAACTGCTGTATATATTTCTCCAGTCTTATCCGTGTTGTTGAGGCTGTGGTGTTGTCCTCCTCAGATCACTCGTGCTCACTACCAGAACGGTCTGCTGGCGTCCAGGCTGGACAGCACGCCGCAGTCTCCAGAAGGCAGCCACACTCGTCTGGACACGTCTGTCTCTTTGCCCCCCGTGACGCCACCGGGGACCCGCGCCCCGCTGCCGCTGGCCACGCCTCCTGCAAAGCGCCCGCCGTCCAACACTCAGCCGCCGAGCGGCCGCGGCGCTCTGACCCAAACCGCCACCTCCTCCGGCCGCAGACCGAGCCAGTGTCTGCCCCAAGCCACGCCCCCTCCGGGCAACCCCACCCCCCTCTCTCAATCCTCCGCGAGCACAGCGACGTCCACCTTTAACCCCCACTCGGCGATTCCCTCCTCCCTCTCCTCCAAGCCCCAGCAGTCGCCGCCCCCTGCTGGCCCGGAGAACGGGCCGGGCGAGACCGACACTCTGCTCAGTGAGCAGCAGAACTGTGTGGGCCCACGCCGGCCCAGCCACACCCAACCACACGTCCACACCATCACTCACGCACACACTGAAAGCACCATCTAACTTCAAGTCCCTGAGGGGAAACTAAACTACCTGAGCACTCGCCTACTCACACAACACACACTCGCACTACGTCCTGTTTGCTCATTGTCTCCTCAGCTCTCTTGTAGACGTCTGCTGAGCATCAGCACTTCATGTGTGTTTTGTAAACAGAGATCCTCTTTTCTCCCGTCCTGCATGTTCCCCTCTGGACACTGAAACAGATCCAGAACTGCAAAGATGGCCGAGGGAACACTAGTGAGTGTGAATGGAAACGTGTGCTTTTAAAGGAGCAGTTCACCAGGATTACAAAAAGACTTGCAGATGTTTTTGGTTTTGAGATTTCTGCCTTCAGCACAGCGAAACGTTAACTGAACAGACAGAAACAACAAACGGTTTCTGTGGATCATCTGCAGACCTCACTGTGGACAAGGGAACTCCTCTGTACGACCACAGTGGGGTCTGTGGATTATCCTGAAGAACTGGTTTCTGGAAAGGCTTGTTGCTGCTCAAGTGAAATCAAAATGCTTTTTTTATTTAGATTATTTTTGACAACATTTGAGATCGATCTTGAGTATCATACCTTTAAAGTGTTTTACCGTACCTTTAAAGTCAAGCCCCCAGGAAGAGCGCCAGCCGTTGATTTCGATGTTTGAAGTGGCCAAACGGTGGTGCTGCAGCGTCTGTGTCTGTTGCGTGACGTCATTGGACCCAAAAGGACTTTTTCCCTTACATTGAGAAAGAGACGCCTGTAACTCAGAGTTCGAAAAAGTTTGCATGAAATACATGAAAAATGGGCAATATTCAAAATGGCCGACTTCTGGTTGGGGCGGAGCTAATGAAAGGCAATGGGAAAATACGTCCGAAATAATGAGAGCAATGTGGGTACGACGTTTTGTGAATATCGGAGCAACTTTCGCTAAACATACGTAAACCCGATCACTATATTCTCACAAAGCTCACAGGGTTTGATGGACATGCCAAGTTTCGTGAGTGTTTGATTTAAACCACGGGCGGCAAAACTGCGTTTAATAGCTAAAAGTAATTAGAGGGCGCTATAGAGCCGACGTGCCGCTGCCAAACCTCGCTGCGACGTCAACTCTTAATATTACTAATCTGAACGTGGATGCAAAGCTTCGTGTTTAGTTTTTTACATCTTAAAGTCTCAAACATGGATTTGTAAAATAAAGAAGACAATCGTAATTTAATGTAATGAAACGCAAATATAACAGATGTTTCCACAAATATTTCCCAAAAAAATGGAAAAATGGGAAAAAATATGCAGATTAGCTGCATAATTCAGTTTTCAATGTTAAGTAACACAAACCTCCTTCCTGTATTTCAGAGGCAGATAATCTCAAAACATCTTTACATTAAACCTTTTTTTTTTTTTTTTTTTTTACTAATTTCTGTGAACTGACCCTTTGAGTCGTCACTGCTGAGACATTAACAGAAAACTCACATTCCCACCTGGCACGTCCGGATCACTTTAGTGTTTTCATTTAGTCTATTTATTTTCAAAGAGTGAAACTTTCAAAAAACTACAAAGTGAAGGTTTTATTTTTATTAAGTATGATTTTAGTTGTAGGAGGGCGGTTTGTCAGATGTGAATGATGAGTGCTGATCTGTCAGTGAATCAGTTCAATGACCAGCAAACGGACCAGAGTCACTGAACTGAGTCAAAGTTAAACAACCAAACCTGAGATTCTGCACGTTTTCACCCATTTTATACAGTTAACCGTTTTACCAACTTCAAGGCCATTGAAGTTTCCATTTCCATTGGTTTCCATTCATTTCAACTGTTGTCATAGTTGTCGACTTAAGAAGGACTTTATAATAACCATCATTTCTATATAGTAAATTGACAGTAGTTTAAAGTTAGTTAATAGTTTACTGTCAACAAACAATGAAATGGTAACTAATAATGTTTAATAATCATAGTGATGCTGTGATCATTAGTTTTATTTGTAAATTCTATATCATAACTGATAAGAGTTACAAATTAGAAATTAAAATTCTCTAAAATGAAAGTCATAAATTTACAAGAAAAATCAGAAATTTTTGTGAAAAAATGTGAATATTCTCTGAGATTTAAGTCAGAAATTTAGGCGAAATTTGTTTTTGTGCTCTTTGAGTTTGTGAAGGCAGTGCATGCATGACAAAATAAAGAGAGACGTATTTGAATTGAAGCAAACAAAATATAAACTGTAAATGTTAAAGCGGGACACAAATACAGTGTGAGACGTCATATAATGTCAAATTAATAAGTAAATGGAATAACAAAAAAATACACTGTTTAAAAGTACTTTTTACATGAATTATTATCTAATCTTAAAACTCTATTATTAATTCACCATTTAAAGACAGAATACAGGAATAGAAACATTAATTGTCAAATTTAATCACTTTTTTTGTATTACTTTAGTTTATTAATACACAAGGATATATTAAGACATTTTTGCATTATTATTTTATTAACTGATAATATTTTAAGTTTGATAATTGATTTTTCTGCACTACAGAAATGAATTGAAACCAATGGCAGTTTGTAAAGTAGAAATAAATTCATGCATGCAATGGAAAATAGTCCACAGTAATATAAATGACACATTATTACACCTGGAAAACATGCAAAAACACCGGTATGGTCCTTTAAATCAATATTACTAGTGATGTGAAGGTGGCCTACCTCTTGAAAAAGGCAATATATGCTTTAAATTATTTAATATCCAAGAGTGATGTTGAGATATTTATTTTATGGAATATTAATTTATATATGATATTCAATTTTATATTTTAGAGACTTTGTTTATTTTTGATTTCTTTAGTCCTTGTTAAAGTCGAAGGACAAGCTGCGTTCGTCAGACAGTGTTTCTTGTGAACGGCTTCCGCTAAATCTTCCTCACTGTGAATGGCTTCGCTCGGCACGACGCCAGCTCCTTGTCAGAGCTTCGCCGAGACACGACGCCGAGACGCGACGCCGAGACGCGACGCCGAGACACGACGCCGAGACACGACGCCGAGACACGACCAAACTGGATCTGTAGTTGTTGCAACACTGTGCGTTCACCGGCATGAAGCGATGGACCGATGATGTCAAATCTCCTTGTTGGAAGCTACACTGGGCATTTTATTTATTTCCAGTTATTGTGTGTTCAAGCTCTTAAATATGGGTGACATGATAAGTGGCATGAAGACCAAATACTCCAGAGCAACGAGCAATTTAATGCTGACAGTTTTTAGTAGCAAGTACTATCTGCTGTCCAAGTTTAATGAGGGTATTTCTACATATTCTCTGCACAAGACTCTTAATGCAACTGCATAACTGTGACGGCTTATTAGGTCCATTGTAGGTTAAACAATTCTTTAGACCTGCAGAGGAGGGTAATATTCAGAGAAAAAGTGACGGATTTAAGATTGAAGTCGTAAATTTACATGAAAAAACGTACAGTCGTAAATTTACGTGAAAAAAATCAAAATTCTACAAGAAAAAATTATATTCTGTGAGACTATAAAGTCAGAAATTTGCAAGAAAAAAATTCTCTCAGATTACAGTCGTAAATTTATGGAAAAAATGAATATCCTCTGTGATTAAAGTCAGAAATTTAGAAGAAAAATATCCACAAATTTAGTTGAAAAATGTTTAATGTTCTTTGAGATTATAAAGGCAGAGATTGCAAGAAAAAAAATAAAATTCTCAGAGTTGTAAATTTATGAGAAAACAAATTGAAAATATCTATTTTTCTTACAAGGCTGATAAACCTCATCGCACCACAGTGGATGACCTCATCAAATACTTTGCAATCAGATTTTTAGCAATAAGGAAATTGTCATGATTTTAGCCCAGAATCACCAGATCTGAAGAGACGTGAACTGAGTCTGTTCAGAAGAAAACAATCTACTGAGTTTTTTCTTGTAAATTTACTGCCTTCATTTTGAAGAATACTAGAGTTGTTTTTTCATAATTTTTTTTTTATTCTTGTAATTTTCCACGTTAATTTCAGAGGATATCTTTTTTTTGTAAATTTGTGGGTGTTTTTTCTTTCCCACTTAATTTTTTTATCTTGTTTTTTTCTCATAAATTAGTGAGCTTCAGAGGTGCTTTTAGGCTGATTATTACAAACTTTTTTCACTTTTTCCTAAGCTAAACATCTCGTCGTTGGTTTCATATTGATGGACAGATACGAGAGTGGAATTGATCTGCTCATCTTACTCTGAGCAAGTTAATGTATCTTTAACTTGTGTTTCACATGTTTTTGTTAACCTTTGAGCTTGCAGTAAGCTCAGGGTTAAGGACTGAAAACAGCTCACAGCACAATAACTTGATGAGATTTAATGGACAACAAACATTCCTCTGCATGTCTTCACACTAGTGATGTTAACCCTGTCGGGGCGGAAACCTCGCGTTGTGTCCTGTAACTGGACAGATGTACGTATGTACGTATGCTGTGTGTGTCTGTATGACACTTTAAAACAATGTGAAGTATATTTTATTGTGTGTAAATGACACTGAACCTATTGATTAGAGCAGACGAGGCAGTGGAGGAAGCTGGGTTGTGTTCCCGTGGAGATAAAGAGATTAACATGAAGACGACTGTAGCAGCTCACTCCTCTCGGACTGAGCTCCGGTGTTAAAGCTGCTAGCGTGTAATCTACCTATTTTTGTTTTATTCCTATGTATGCAGTGACTCTGAAGCAACTTTAAGTGACTGTGAAGATAAATTATTTTGTTGATGACATAGTGATTTATTTGAAAAGATATGATGTATAAGCTAGCACTGATTTGAAAAACAGTGTGTTACGTAGCGTTAAGTCTGAAAAAGTGATTATTCCAAAGCATTTCTTCTTTTTGGGATGATTTCTCAAAAACCAGATTGACAACCTGCTCCGGGCCCCCCAAAAAGCCCCAGGCTCACTGTGGTAATTTAATGTATTTAAAAATGATTGTGTAAAGCCCAAAATCAAGAGTTAATAGTATGAAAGAGGTTTATTTTCTTATCCTCAAAATGTAAAAATCTAGTTTTAAGACCTTCGTTTTTTCAGTTTGAAGCTATACCTACAAAAAGTGATGCACTGTAATCCATATATATATATATATATATATCCCAAAAATCAATGTGTATTTAATGCACTTGATCATGAACCAGGAAGTATAAAGAGTGACAAATGCCGTTAGGGCAAAGTTCGGGGTGGATGGAACCAGACTGTTTGCAACCAGATGTCAGTGTATTTGTCACGTAACTTATGGACTTAAGTAACAGCATTTTGGTAATTATTTTAACCCAAACCATGATCGTTTCCTGAAGCGTAACTAAGTGACTTTGTTGCCTGAACCAGAGCCAGCTCCGATCAATTTGGTGTTAGCCGGTGCCCTCTACGTTGTGCTCTTAATGCGTCCTGCCAGGTTCTTAAACAGCTTTCTTTATGTGCATAAAATAATCAAATAATCAAAATAATTGAATCTGACTTTGAAAAACCAAGGTAAGCTGATATATATCTTTTAATGAAATTGTCTGGTTTGAATAGGTGAAAGATTAAGCTGCAGCGTCTGCTAGGCATATTTCTAACAATTTAACCACCTAAAAGTGAAAACTAAAACCTGTTGGTGTCAGTTATATTTTAATTAGACTCTGCCTGTCTCATTGATCACCATGATCTTACTGTGAAATTGGGATCAGTTCTACTTTTAACCCTCTGATGGTGAGTCATCTGTCTGGTTTTAACATGACTATCATTCGGAGGACGTTGCAGGTCTCAGTTGTTAAGACAGCAGACTTACACTTATATCAGAAATCTTGAGACTGCGGTGAATCTGTTGATACCAGTCACGCTAGCTTACTGGGAAAGGCGCTAAATATTGAGCCGCTTTGACTGCGAGGTCCGTGACGTCTCACTGGCATACGGTAGTGTGGCCTAAACCTAACCAAGTCATTTCTTATGGGGTCAGAAGTTTATTTTGAAAAGACTACATGCATGTAACATGCAGAAATTGGCACACGTTGCTGGAGAACACGAAAAAAAAAAGAGGACTAACACTGTTGTATGAGGACATGAGTTATTTGTGCTCTAGTTAATGAGCACACGGCACACCTGGGGCGATGCACGGAGAGTGGGGTAGGAACTGATGGGGTTAATGGGGCCCCAGCAGCTCATTGTTACCTCCTACCAGGTGAGTCCGGTCACGGAGAAGATCGGCACTCTGTGAAAACCATAGATTTACTTCAGCAGGACCTTCCAGCTCACTGACCTGAGAGGAGAAACCTGCTCATTAATGGAAATACACAGTAGAGTCGACATAGCCTTACCCTCTACTGGAAGAAAAACTAGACCTGCCTGCTGGTTCATATAGGTCTCTGACTGTAGCAATTGGTCTTATACTGGTTTCCAGTGAAGCCACTGGTTGGCTGTGTGACTACCAGTTTGTGTACTGGGAAATGTGCAAACAATTGTTCGACTTATTAATGTTGTATTTATTGTAAACAGTGTATTTATTGTTTTATTTTATTTGTTAAAGGCACCTGAAGGTGTGGTTCTGTGAAACGGGCTTCCAGCTGTCAGACGCAGCTTTTATTGGGTTCATTTACCCAGAAACACTGTGTTCAGTTCCCTGATTGCTGTTTGTGTGATATTACTGTAAATACTCTGTACATGAGGAGATGGGCATTGGTGTGATGCTGAAATAGAACAATAGCTCTATTTATAAGACGTTTTACTCCCATTGTTTTGCTAGGAAGGCATTAAAATAGCAATAAACATTGCACAGAGTTGACCTCAAATAATAATTTATCTCTCATATCGTCCTTTTTTTGTCATTAGATAACCAAAGCTTCTCTCTTTCCCATCCTGTCATCCTCCAGCATCCTGTATCTCCCTCCTATTTTTCACCTTGCCCTTATCTCGTCTCCTCTCCCGCCGCTCAGAAGTATTGAAATTCCTGCGGCTTTGACTGCCGGTCCGATCTGCTAAGCCCTTTTTATTGTTCAGACCTTTTTTTTTTTCTACCATGGGATTGGAGCGGGGGAGCAGGGCTTATCAGCAACTCCTGTAGTGTTGTTTTTAGCCCTGCAGCGGTGTGATGATTAGACCTGTACGAAGGTTAAATATTTTCTGGTGCAGGGTTCTCAGGCCGGTGAGTTTTCCACACTGTGTATCATTCACAAGTGGTTTGAGGTTGCAGAAACAAAAGGTGAGGAGAGTGAAGTGGCCCCACGACAGGTTTTTACATCTATTATATCATCCTTTTATTAAAGGTGCCTGGTCTGCGGAGAGATCAGGCTGGATTTATCAAGGTTTTCAGAGTTGCAGTTGAGATTTCTGCTAAATCAAGCACCTGAAATACAACAAATATAATGCTTTCAATCCAGTTTGGTCTTGGATTTATAAACTGATATGGAAGTAAAGTTATTTTCCCTTTTCGTTTCCCCAGAGTATGTAAAGTAGAAACCTTTATGGCTGTTTGACTTGAATTTTCTTAGATTGCAACAGTTGGACAAAGATGGAGGAGCACTACCAAACAAGGACTGTGTAACTTTAAAGCAATGTGTACATACTGTTTTATAAGTACTGTAAGGCATTCACTGAAGAAATCTGAGGGTAATAAACCTGAGATATATTTCTCTACAGAAAAATCGGACTCTGCTTGATTCAACATGCAAAGTTTTCTTCTGGTCTGCAGGATTTCACGTGAACTGATGTGAGATGTTTACAGGACGTGTGGGTGGATCCTCGCTTTCTGTTATCAAAAGGAAGCTGCTTATTATATTCCTGCCATTACAAACCAGGCATTTCTTCTCATACACTGACTGCACAGATGTGTTTTTTTTTTTCAAATCCAGGACTAGGAATATGTTTTTATGCCAATTTAAAAACTGCATTGTGTCACAGATGCATCTTCATTTAAAGGATAAGTTCACGTTGCCTCAAGTCTGTCTTAAAACAATATTCACTTGTCCATATGTGTTGAAGGAGTCCACAAAAAGTGGTTTAACTTGGTTACTTTGGTGAACTGTGACACGCAAATTAGTTTTTAAACCACCACGTCAGCACTGATGAAAAGGGGCATTTTATTATTATTAACATATTATTTTTTTTAAATATACTGTATGTATATAAATGTCATGAAATAGGGTCAACCGTGTTGGACTTACCCGTCAACAGTGGCTTTGCGAAGTTCAGGTCTGTTTTAAAACACTACGGTGTTCAAACATTTTCAACCCATGAAATGTAGATTTTAGGAAATTTCATTTTTAAAACCAGCATTAATAGTAATAATAATAATACATTTTATTTGGTGGCGCCTTTCAAGACACCCAAAGTCTAGTTTACAGCTCAAAAAAGTTGTTTAAGTGTACAATAAATTCTTTAAGAAAGCATTTTTGGACACAGGGAATAAATACAGGCAATAACTTTAAGTTAATATGCCTGTCACTTTGCCTCCATATATTCTATTTAAACATTCACATCATCACTAAAAACCAAAGATATAATATCAGTAAACAATAAATATATAATAAATAAATTTAAAAAGGAAAATAGAGTAAATGAGTGGTTGGGTTCACATTATTGCACATCAGAATCATAATGTTTATTTAGGTGTATCAGGTATTCACTACGAAGTTGCTTTGGGGCCAATAGGCAGTAAAATTAACAAGAGGAACACTATACAAATATGACCTATATCACTTTAAGATATAAATAAAAAGTGAAAATAATAGTAATGAAAACAATATAAACACAGCTGAAATATGAAATGTTGATACTGGATTTTATTTACTGCTTGTTTACATCTCTGAGACTGTGTGTATATACAGTATTATTTTCTTTATGTATTTCTTTAGGTATTATTTGTTTTTATTGGCATTATACATTCACTCACTTTGCAGTTGCTGTACACCTGTCTACGAATATGTGCTATTTTATTTTATATTTTATGTATTGTTAGATTTGATTCTCCCCCCTTTTTTTTTCCCCTTCCCCCCCCCCCCCCTTTTTTTTTTTTTTTCCTTTTTTTTTTTTTTCCCCCCCCCTCCCCCCCCCCCCCCCCCCCCCCCCCCCGTTATATGATGAATGATATTTTTTCACTATATATTATAGCATGTGCACTATTTTGTCATTATTTTATTTTTTTTTATTTAATGTTACACAGGCTTGAAAAAGTGTGAACTAAACGTTAACTCTGTTTTTTACAGTAGTAAATCAGGATTAACTGTGAAGCGAGTCAGGGCTCGGATTGATGAATGACTTGTTTTGATGAAACCTAACAAAGATGGGCGTTCTCCGTCTTGTTTTCTCCTCTCTTATTGGCTGTGAGGGCTGGCTGGTGCTCACAGGAGGCGGTGCGGTAAAAAACAACACAAAAACATTCAGAATCCAGCTTCGAAATGAGGAGAACCTCCGCCTGTGTGAGCGGAGCCAAAATGGCCGCCACGCAGCTCAGTTGCACGGCTCGTTCTGTTTGGCTGCTCGGCCCCGGTGGGCGGGGCCGCTGCAGGGCTGGAGTCACATGACCCGCGCAGTGCCAGGCCAATTCCAATATGGTGGCCAGCTTGGCAGGTCTACGGTTCGTGTTGATGATATTGTTGTTCTGCGGGATCAGGTTCGGCGCCTGCAGCCACGAAGCTCCGCTGGTTCTGGGGCTGCGACTGGAAGATCCGGCGGCCCTGGTGTGCATGAAGGGTCGGATCATCTCGGCGCCAGAGGGAGCCACGTTCAGGCTCCGTCTGTTCGGGACCGAGCTGAATGGAAGCTGGCCGTGGGTGGCGTTCGCAGGGGCAGCTGGCGGAGCGGCCGGGGGAGTCGGGGATGCGCCTGACCCGTGCGGGCAGGAGTCCAACCGTCACGAGTCCGCGTTCCAGGTGACGGAACGGTTCTCCCCGGATGAGAAGTACAGCGGGCTGATAACGGTGGAGGTCCGGCAGAGGAGCATCTCTGCGGGAGCAGCGGGCAGCGAGCAGACCCTCTACCACCTGTGCGTGCTGAGCGGGGAGAGGTGGGCATCCTCGGGCCCGGACAGGCTCCGGATCAGCACCGACACGGGTCTGCCCGGGGACTACATCCCGCCGTGGGGCCTGGCCGTGCTGGTGGTGCTGCTGCTGCTGGTCTGCGGGCTCCTGAGGACCGTGAACCTGAGCCTGCTGTGGCTGGACCCGGTGGAGCTCTACGTCCTCCACAGCTGCGGTTCCGAGGAGGAGAAGCGGGCCGCCAAGCGCCTGGAGCCGATCAGGAGGAGAGGGAACTTCCTGGTGAGTGTCTGACAAGTACTACAATGTAGAAGTACTCTGTTAGTAAAGTAAAAGTATGACAGTATCAGCATCAAAATATAATGAAAGTACCAACAATAAAAGTAGTCTAATGCAGAACGAGCCGCTTCAGGATAATACGTGTTATAATTATTGATGCGTTAATGTGTTCATTGATCACTTTAATGTTGCTGCTGATAAAGTTGGAGCTGACTTTAAATTAAATCACATAGTAATGATCATACAAAACAAATATGTAAACATACACCAGGGAGTTTTCTTTTTTTGTCTTGTCAATGTTTTTCTTGTAAATTTGTGATTTTCTGTCTTGTAAATTTACAACTATAATCAGAATATTCAAGTTTTGTAAATGTCGGACTTTAATCTCAGAGAATGTTGAAGTTTTTGTCTTGCAAATTTACAACTTTAATCTCGTTCAAGTTTTTTTTTTTATAAATGTGTGACATCTATAATCTGAGAGAATATTAAAGATTTGTTCTCATAATCTTTATATCGTAAATTTTCAATTTTAATCTCAGAGATTTTCAAGTTTTTTTCTCATAAATTTACGACTTTATAATCTCGGGTTCAGATTCTCAGACATCATCTAAATTGCGCAAATATAATAATAATAATAATAATAATATAATGTGTTAATATTTGTGTTACAAATCTGAATCTGTAATTTAAATAAATTTATCAAATAAATGTAAATATTACAATATTTCCCTCTGAGACATAATAATAATGATAATTCACTTTATATGTGTAGTACCTTTAATACAAGAAATGCAGCACAAAGTGCTTTACAATAAAGAAAAATAGACAGAATGAACATAAGATGGAAAGTAAATACACTCTATAAAATAAGATTGAAATAAAAATCTAAAAGCATGATTGAATAGAATAAAGAGCATTCTCTTTATTCTATTCAATCATGCTTTTAGATTTTTATTTTAGTCTTAATGCGTTACCAAAGATGGAAACTGAAACCCACTGAATAATAATAATAACATTAAAATCAGTACTCATATTTACAGCATGCACATACTGTATACATCAATAAACACTGCAGCAGCTCCAGCCTCTTCTGCTCTGTTATTCATTGGAGTGGAGTAGAAATATGAAAAATAGCATAACATGAAATTTCATCAGGAAAGTACTATGTAATTACCTCATAATTGTACTTGAGTAAATGTACTTGGGGGCGGCAGTAGCTCAGTCTGTAGGGAGTTGGCTTGGGAACCGGAGGGTCACCGGTTCAAGTCCCGACATGGACCAAAAACTGAGTGTGAACTGGTAGCTGGAGAGGTGCCAGTTTACCTCTTGGGCACTGCCGAGGTGCCCCTGAGCAAGGCACCAAACCCCCAACTGCTCGGGGCGCTTGTCAGGAGCAGCCCCCTCACTCTGACATCTCTCCATTAATGCATGTATGTGTGTTTCAGGTCTGCATGTACCATGTATGAGTTTAACAGAGTGTAAATTGAATTTCCCCATTGTGGGACTAATAAAGGTAGATCTTCTTCTTCTTCTTCTTCTTCTTCTTCTTCTTCTTCTTCTTCTTCTTCTTCTTTTAGTTACATACTAGGAAGCCACATGGCAGCAGGCAGAGGATGAAAATGTCCTTCTTAAATGTCTTTTTGTGCGTCCTCTCTCCACCCAGACATGTTCGCTGCTGTTCCTGTGTGCTGTGGGACACTCGGTCCTCGGCGTCCTCCTGTACCGGGCGCTGGGCTCCATCGTCTCCGCCGTGTTCGCCAGCGGCTTCCTCATCTTCTTCCTGGCTGAGCTGGCTCCTCACATCCTGTGCTCCGGTTATGGGTTCCAGCTGGCGCCGGGTCTGACCTGGCTGGCCCAGGTTTGTCTGGTGCTCACCTGCCCCCTGTCCTGCCCTCTGGGGCTGATCCTGGACCTAGCGCTGAGGAGGGACATCAGCACCTGTGGGATCAGGGAGAGGGCCATGGAGATGATCCGCACGAGCGTCAATGACCCTTACAGGTAAGAAAAGACTCTTGTAAACAGGCCACGAGGTGCGTTTGATGTCGTCTCATCCACACGGCGTCCTGTCTCAGTGAGTTTGTGAAGGAGGAGTTCAGCCGCGGGATGCTGCGCAGTAAGACGGTGGAGGACATCCTGACCCCCCTGAAGGACTGCTTCATGCTGGCCAGCTCGGCCGTCCTGGACTTCTCCACCATGTCCGAGATCATGCAGAGCGGATACACCAGGGTGCCCATCTACGAGGAGGAGAGGTGGGCTCCCAAACACACGGCTGTCAGACCTCATAGACAACCAGCAGTTATGGTTTACTCATGAAAATCATAATCAGTACAGTGACCGAATTATTGTCCTTATAAAATACAGTCTAGAAGTGTGGATCAGCTTTGAATGATGCCGTATTACAGCTAATAAAGGTAAAAAAATATATATATATATATATATACATATATATTACAGAGCCAACCAATATTCTGAGAAAACACTCAAGATTAACCTTTTAGATTAAAGTAACAAACACAGGAAAAAAAAACACAAATTTATTAGACAGAAAATTGTAATATTCTCTGAGATTAAAGCTTTTTACAAGAAAAAAAATCACAAATATAAGAGAAAAAAATTGAGTGATTTCAGAGATTATAAAGTTGTAAATTTCTGGAAAAAGCTACAAGAAAAAAAAACGTGAATATTTTTTTGAGATTAAAGTAATAAATTTAAAAAGAAACAAAATGAATATCTGAGACTGTCAGAAATTTATGAGAAAAAACTTACAAACCGTCTGACCTGAAAATCAGTAAATTAACGCTCACTGGGATTCATATATTAAAAATATTTTCTTAGTATAATAAAATGTAAATATAAAGAGAAATAAATGAAACAATATATAAGTAAATTAAAAAATGTGTAAATATAAAGAAAAGTAAAACAATAGATAACAGCAAAAGAAATAGAGAAAAATAAAAGAATAAACATAAATACATCATATTAAATATGAGAGAGTGTATACGTGTTTTTATTTATTTTCACATGCATTTGTTCATATATTTTCATATATATATTTATTTATATATTAATACATGTATTTATTTTTGAATGTAAAGTACTCTATTCTGTATACTTTTTTTACATTTTTTTTAAATGTTTTTATTTTTATTTAATGTAATTTTTTTTAATTTTTTTTAATCCCGTTGTTTTTCTCTATTGCTTTTGCTCTTTGCTGTTGTTTCACTTATTGTTTTGTTATTGTTTTACTTAATTTATAGATCATAGAATAGGTTCATAAAGCTGGTTCTGTCTCCAGACTGCAGCCATGAGGCATTATAACACGGAGCAGTTGAATGTTTAAACTTTTCATAATGAAAGAAGAAGCTGTTAGTGATTAAACTCTTTGGAGCGCCTTGGATTTCACTTTCACCCGGTAAGGTCGGTTTAGTGAACGATGACACAAAGTGTGCTCTTAGAGTAAATTTGCTTTCATGGCCGTATTCATGTCTGCTCATCAACACCTGTTTGATTTTGCAGGTCAAACATCGTGGAAATCCTTTATGTGAAAGACTTGGCTCTGGTGGACCCGGACGACTGCACCCCCATGACGACCATCACCAAGTTCTACAATCACCCGCTGCACTACGTCTTCAACGACACCAAGCTGGACGCCATGCTGGAGGAGTTCAAGAAAGGTGGGCTCACACTCACAATATTACAGCAGAGGCTTCTTAGCTATAATGTTATTCACCATTTTACTCATATTTATTTGGTTTTAGGTTGAGTTTGTCCAGAGTGTCTGCAGGGCTTAAACTGTCTTAAAGTATTGAATTCAGTTTCTTCCCAAAAATAATGTTCTTAGAAAGTATTAAATACTCTGAGTGCACATCAGGGGTTTATTTAGCACAATTTTGTTTTTTCCCCTACCTCATTACAGTAGCTGTGGTGCTCGGTGCAGTGACACTTGTTTTTCTGCAATGCAAACTCAACTCAAACTCAGTGCAAACAGCAATGTGTATTTTCAGGTGCTGTGGACCATCCACATACCTCACTGTAAATAGTTTTTACCTCAGTCTTCTCTATTCTACCGACCTGTCGATGAGGATTGAACTCTGAAATAAAATGAAATGTCCTCTTTCTGTCAGGTAACTCTCACATGGCCATCGTCCAGAAGGTGAACAATGAGGGCGAGGGGGATCCCTTCTACGAGGTGCTGGGATTGGTCACCTTAGAGGACGTTATCGAGGAGATCATCAAATCAGAGATCCTGGATGAATCAGACGGCTACTGTAAGCCAGTTTATTGTAAAATAGGTTTTTTCATTTAGCGGCTGATACATTTTATTAAATCTGTCCTCGTCCTCCTGTAGTGGACAGGAAGGTGAAGCGTCCTCTCGCCCCGCTGGAGATTCCTCTTGAGCCTCGCAGTGTCCACGAGGAGTTTTCTCTCTTCAAGCCTCCAGAGGGAGAACCCAAGATCCGGACCTCACCCCAACTCCTGCTGGCCACACACCGCTTCCTGTCCAGAGGTGAGTGATGACCTGCGAGTCTTTACTTACTGTATCTATGATACAGTTGAAAAGTTTGTAATCTCCTGCCACAAATCTTTTGTGTGTCCAGCCAGATGTATGAGAGGACTACTCTATATGTCTGAATCTTGTAGAAAGTCCTCTTAACAAATATATGTTATTTAGTTTGGTACATGGAGTACAAAACGCTGAACAGTGGTTCAACCAGACTGACAACTGAAAAGGCAAAAAGACTTTGTTATCCCTGGGGGGAAATTCATCTCCATCTCATTATTTAATCAGTATTTTTTAAAATAGTGGACTATTTTCTCACACTTAGAGTCACAGACATTTTTATTTAATTGTTCTCATATTTACTTTTGTTTTTGATTAATTATTTATTTAAATTAATTTTTAATTAATTAATTATTTATTTGTTTTTTAAATGGCCATAATTTTGATAAATCACATACCCATTTAAGAAATGATCGGTGTTTGGTATCAGTTGTTCATGCAGGGAGCCTGAGTGATGTCGCCCTCCGGCCACTGCGGGGCGCTGTAACATTGAGGATTGTGACATCACTTCCTGTTTGTAGCCTAAAGCGGAAGTCAACAAATCCGAGCGGTAGATACAAAAATCTGAACGGGATCGACAACGAAATGTATCGGTAATGTTACTGTAACATGTCTAAGATGTTTATATTTACGACGGGAATGAGTACATATTGTTGAAACGATGGCAGCACTTAGTAGGTTAAATATACTAACGTTAAAATCATCCGCGATAAACAACGGAGCTCCGTGATACTTAGCTAGCTAACGTAGCATTAGCATCGTCGGCTAACAGTTGCGGGCAAAATGAACACAGCGGAGCACAACAGCTGGATTTCAATGGGGAAATAGTGGAGACCACAGGGACAGGGTCGGCATCTCCAGGTCGGTGTAACCAGTGTTCATCGAGGCTGTAGGTGAGTAACCTGTTGTCGGTGTTACACCGAAATCTGGCCCGCAGAAGCCTGTAATAAATGAGGCAAATAAATGTAAAAAATGAGGCAAATAAATGAAAAAAACCCTCTCACTTAAATTATTAACATACACAGATGTATTTTAATGTTTTAAAAATATAATAAATATAATATTAGATATATTCACTAAAAGAAAAGTAAAAGACAAGTACAGTGGGATCACATTTACATTACTATAATGCTAATAACATAATAAACTTTATCGAGGATGAATGAAATGAAACAAGATACCAAAGTGAATGATGAAATACATGAATAGCAAGATTTAAATTATAGACAAGAAATTAAAAATCAATAAAGTAAGTAGATATGCTTTCCGATAAAGGTGTTTTTTTTTAGAAGAGACTGACTCAGACAGCCTTATTTTCTTTGGTTGGTTTTTCCACATGGAGGACAGAACCCTACAAAAATCAAAAATAAATAAATGACTAGATAAACAAAAAATAATGTCATCAACTGTAGCAAAAGTGGTATTAAAAATAAATGTAGCCATTAATTTAGTGACGAAACTTGACAGAAATTGATGATACCATTTTAATTTGCTTCTTTATTTTTGTATTAATTTTTTTATTTACTTTCTGTTTAATTTACTTTTATTTAAGTATTTATTTTTTAAAATCATTTTTTAGTTTTATTTTTTATCATGTTTTCACGTATTTTTGCACTTATACTTTATTTATTTTAAATTACATAAAGGGTGTAATTAAACAGTAGAGTAAACAGATAAGGGAAGTGATACAAAGATAAATAAATAAAGAAGCAACTTGAAACCGATATCTATTTATGTCACATTTTATCAATTACCCCTAATACAACAGTCAGGAGTGTTTTCTGTTTAATTTCTGTTTATTTAAGTATATATTTTTAAATGTATTTAATTTTATCATGTTTACACATATTTTTTATTTGTTTTAAATTAAGTGTAGGGGGAAATTCTGGAAGAGTAAATATATAAGGGAATTAATACAGAGATAAAGAAACTTAAAACTGAAGTTTCTATTTAGGTCACATTTTCTCAATTAATTAATGGCTACATTTATTCTTAATTTTTACTTTTAATTTTGCTAAATTTAATGACATATTTATTTATCTAGTGACTTATTTATGTATTCATTTATATTTTATTATTTCCCCTCTACGACATAGTCAGGGGTGTATAGCACTCTTCGTGTCCGACCTTCCGACTGTTCACGAGTCACACTTTCATTTCCGGAGCAGAACTTAAACTATTTAATGTAGGAACTTCAAATCTGATGGTCGACAGTGGTCTAGTTGTGCCTTTTGGGGGTTAGAAGTCCAGGATGCCCAAAACCTTTGATTTTTTAGTCAAAAACTGTGATTTTTCCAACTTCAATTTAATCCATCCATATTTAATTAATCATGTACGATTAATTAAATATCAGACACTATCACCCGGCACCGTGGACACATGTTTGAAATCCAAACAAGTTATGAAGTGGTTAACACCAGGAGAGTTCAACAAGACAGATCATATTTGTCTTCAACTGACTTTATCTTGGGGAAGGTGAGCTAATAACAACCTAGACTGTGCTCCACAGACTAATTTCATTAGTGCCAAAAGGGCAAATCCTTTGGCGCTCCTTTAGTAAAGGTCAAGTGGTGAGCGGGGGTAAATTACTAACAAACAGGACACTGAGATTTCTTGCAGCAGGCGTGATATGTTGTGACACATGACCAGTAGATGGCAGTATTTGCTTTGTGATGTGCTGTGGCTCGATAACAAGTGTTTCTGTTTTAGTAGAATTGAGCTTTTCCAAAGTTCTTCTTCAGACGTCACTGCTGAAACGTGTTAGTCTAGGGTTATCAGTACTGGAATATTATCTGAACATAATCCCAGTTTAATCGTCTTCAATCAAACCACTGAGTAGACTGCAGAGGGACTAACTCAATATCAAGAACCCAGTTGACCTAATCAGTTGTGGTTCAGTAATGATCGACGGTCACTGACGCCTTTCTGGACTGGAAAACTAATTCACCAACCTAATTCAATAGTGTTCTCCCATCATACAACTCTGTGGGGACTAGGACTAAATGGCAGTTTGAATCATTTCAATCTTCTTCTGTTGTGGACAAAACTATTTAAAATTTGGTGTCTGAATTATTCTGTTTTTGTCTCTGTTATAACAGTTATTATTGAAGGAAAACATCAATATAACAGCTGATTACAAACTTTTCAGCGGTGGTTACTGTGTGACTGAATGGGAGTGAGCTCGAAGCCTCACGCTGATTGAGTTAGTTAAACAGCGCACAAGTAATGATTATGCTTATATTATAAATCCACCGAGGATCGACCGCTACATGTTATGAGATCTGCCGGTCTCCACATATTTGACATCACTGATCGTATCCCGTGTCTCTGACCTTTGACCCCCTGCAGAGGTGTCGCACTTCAGCCCCGGACGTGTGTCTGAGAAGGTCTTGTTCCACCTGCTCCGTCACCCCAGTGTCAACCAGGAAGTGCACTTTGACCCAAACAACCGGCTGAGCCCGGGTCACTATCTGTACACGCGCAACCACCCGGTGGACTACTTCATCCTGCTGCTGCAGGTATGTGCACATACATCTGTATGCACAGAATCACATAAATAGAGCTTTACAGGGATAGTCATTTTGAAGTGTGACAGTATGAGTGACTTCTCCATATCAGTTTGTGTGCACTATATTTATAATGTTTCAACACCTCGCTGCCCTTTCCGATGGGGATCTGAAGCTGTTATCTATGCTCTGTTCAAAGCCGCCAGGCTCCATTGACAAAAACAGTAATTTTACTTCTCAGTGCACAGGAGCTGCTGGTCTCCCGCTGCCTCGATTGGTTAAGCCAAGTTCACACTACACAACTTGTTGTCTTGTAATTGTGAATCTTTAGCTGAATTTCCACCAAGAGTTCTCGGGACTTTTAGTTTAGTTCCTTCAGCCCACTGTTGTCTATGTTTCCAGCGTGGTCTAAAGACCTCTGAAGATTAGACAAATTAATCCGCTGACGTATGAAAAAGCGACATGACGTGAGACGTGATCACCAGCAGATGGCTGCTGGTGATCACAGCGGTAAACACACTGTAGCCTGCAGTCCAATGTGTTGTCTGTTTACTCTAAAAGACACACTGAAATGAAATAAACGTTGGGTTTTTGTCTCACTGCAACATTTACTGCTGCACATATTCGCTGATGCACATTGGATGTAATGAATGGAATGAAACTAAGAGCGTCTGTAAGTCACAGTAAATCATGTGTTGAGTGTTTGATGGTTATTTGTGCTTTGGAGCGTTAACGCCTTGAAACAATCAGAAAATAACTGTTCTCCCTCCTCTAATGTTACCACTCACCCTTGTGATCTCTCGCTCTCTGTTTTAGAATGAGTCAGGAAGTCGACAGCAGAGCCGAACTTTACTTTTAATGTTATCAGACAAAGAGAAATGTTCTCCCCTTAAACTAAAATGGTCCTACATCGATACTCCAGCACTTCCTTGTTTATGAATGAAGCGGTACACAAATCGAAGCCGTTGAAACGGCCGGGCTGTGTGTGTTCCATCAATCAGCGATGGTCATCCCTGCAAACTCCACCTACCCCCAACCAGGGCCTTTTCACCCCCCAAAAAAGGCCCCGTCCATGGTCCCTAGTCCCTAGTCCCTGGTCCCTGGTCCCTGCGGTGGAAACGCAGTGATTTCCTCAAAAGGTTCTCAGTTCTGGGAGAAAGTTCCTGTGGTGGAAATGTGGCTTTTAAGTCGTTGTGGTTGTCACAGTACATGATTGGCCGGCAACAGGTCGTCACACATGCTCACAAAAGAGCCTGTTTCCACACGTCTTTACTATTTCCCAACACCTTTGCTCTGTGCTGTAAATGCAGCACATACAGTATGTTCCTGTTGTTACAGGCGACCCCTCCACCAGGTTCCCCTCAGTTCATGTCTCACGCTCTCATTGGCTGTAGCTTCCAGACAGGTCCAGATATTAAGCCTGCTAGATAAGAAGTACCTGCTTGTGGACAGTTTTAGGGGAACTTTTGGCAGTTCACAGTTTCCTTTATTTAATAGAAAACACATGAAATATTTTGACATTAACATCTTCAGTCTTCTTGTGTGTTTGTGCTCAGGGACGAGTGGAGGTGGAGATCGGTAAAGAGGGGCTGAAGTTTGAGAACGGAGCGTTTACGTACTACGGCGTGTCGGCGCTAACGCTCCCATCTTCAGGTGAGATCACACATTTAAAGGAACAAACCACCCAAAAAACAGACTCTACATTTCCTGATTTCTTTCTGATTCCTCATGATTTTAGACAAAATTCAACATCTACACAAAAAGTTGTCTGTATGATTTAATTATCAGTAGTTTTATTAATTAGAGCAACTAGTGGCAGGTGTTAATAGTTAGTTTAATAATGAACTTTTTTTATTTGATTACTAGACTTGACACTTGACATCATCACTAATCTTTATTGCACATATACTTTTTAAAAAAAAACTGTACATGTTTTTTAATTTTAAAAACATCGTTTTTACACATTTCTTACTATAACTGTATATTATGGTTAAAATTCTTACATTTTTTACAATTACAAATAATAATAAAAATTAAAACAGCAGTATCAATTTCTGTCACGTTTTATCAGTTACTTAATGGCTACATTTATTTTTAATATTATTTTTGCTACATGTAATTTATTTTTTCTTCAGTTTAATTTTCACTTATTTCTTTATGTATTTATTGTTAATATTCATTTAATTTTGTTTATTTTTTATTTATTTTATATTATTTTAAATTAAATAAAAGGGAAGAATAATTTATTATAGAATAGTAAATAAATAATGGATTTAATGCTTTAATTTAATGATAAATAAAGAAGCAAATTAAAACAGAAATTTTAATTTGTCACATGTTATCAGTTAATTAATGGCTACATTTGGTTTTACATTTAATGACATTATTTATTTTCTAATTATTTTTAAATCCATTTATTGTTGCATTTTTTTATTAATTTACTTTCACACTTATTTCATATTTATTTTAAACATTTATTTCTAATATAATTTCTTCTACATTTAATGACTTATTTTTTATTTACGTTTTAGGTTCCGTTATCCGAGTTTTGCACTAAAATACTAAGGAAAATTCCTTGTATGTGGAGAAAGTATTTGGCAATCCATTCTGATTATGATTTGAGTGAGAAGAGTCTCCTGTATCTCCGCTAGAGCTGCAACGAATGATTATGTCCATTATTGAGTGATCATTTTGTCGATAAAATGACACAAAGCAGTAAAAAAACCAAAACAGTCCAAACCCAAAAATATTCAATCAACTATCACAGAAATAGGAAGGCAAAAAATGCTTTGTGTTTTTCTGTGATCGATGACTTACTTGATTATTAAAAAATCTATCTTTGTGCAGTGCATCAGTCTCCAGTGTCGACTCAGCGTCACTCTCCCAGGGATCCCTTCGAGTCAGCAGACGCTACGAGTCCGTCCAGCTACTGTCCCGACTACACCGTCCGGGCGCTCACCGACCTGCAGCTCATACGGGTAAGTTTCTATTTCCTGCTCTACTCCACTACAACTCAGGGATAGATGTGGTACTTTTTACTCCACTACTTTTATCTGACAGTTTTAGTTACTTCCTGTCCAGGTAAAACCGGGTATCTCCAGATGTGCTGATGTTGAATGTTTGTGATAAACTGAAGGATGAAATGTTCCTTTATGTGTAGAGAAAATCTTCCTCATCGTTTTACGGTACGTGAAAGCTGCCGTAGTTCTCCGACGCGCTTGTGTAACCGCTGTAACGTGAGCCGCTGAGTCCTAAACCGCTGTACCGCCAGCCGCCGTCTGACTTACGTTACTCCTAAAGTAGTGTTGTTGAGGTGAGGATGACTCTGAGCAAGGTGAACGGCGTGGTGTTGCACTCAGCGGCTCACGTTACCTCAGTCTTGGAAAGAGAGGAGCGAACAGAAGGGTACTCGGCTGCAATCTGCAACCACACCACTAGATGACACCGAATCCTACACAGTGTACCTTTTAAGCTAAATAAACTCTATAGAGTTTATAGACCACGATGCATTGCTGCAGATTAAACTAGTCAACAGGAAATAAAGGAGTTAAATGATCTGATAGACCATGATGCATTGCTGCAGATTAAACTAGTCAACAGGAAATAAAGGAGTTAAATGATCTTATAGACCATGATGCATTGCTGCAGATTAAACTAGTCAACAGGATATAAAGGAGTTAAATGATCTGATAGACCATGATGCATTGCTGCAGATTAAACTAGTCAACAGGAAATAAAGGAGTTAAATGATCTTATAGACCATGATGCATTGCTGCAGATTAAACTAGTCAACAGGATATAAAGGAGTTAAACAGACACATTAATGCAGCAGAGATATTAATCCAGAAACATCAGATAGATAACAGGGAATATTTTACTGACACAGCAGTACTTTTATTGGAAAGAAATTGATTACCCAGATATGTTTAATACCCAGATTTGTTGAGCTCTGATGCAAACAAATCTCTTATATATTTTATCCCACCTCACTCTTTTTTTTTTATTAGCAAAGAGCAAAAGAAAACACAGGCAGCAGCTTAAACAAAGATGTCCGACGCGTTTTTTCTTTTTAATACATTTATTAAAAAAGAGCAAAAACAGTGTCAGTGCTTTGGTTTTTAAAACATGGGAATTATTCTTTTAATTATTTTTCTATTTACGTTCACAACTGATATTGTACAGTCTGACATGTAATATCACACGGTGTGCGGAGCCTTTAGTTTTTCACTCTGAGGAAACAGTAATTCAAACCTCTTGTTTTGCAGGTGACACGTCTCCAGTATCTGAACGCTCTCATGGCGTCGCGGGTCGGTCAGAGTCCAGATCCTCCGGAGATTAAGATCCTCCCCAACAGTCAGACCAAGCTGCTCAACGACAGAAACACCACACAACAAGGTAAGCCTCCCCTAAACGCTGTCCGACCTCCGGGGTCGGCCGACTAACCCCACTGATTAATCACGCTTTGAATACAAACGTCCTGGTACTTTTCTTACTGCACTGTCCTGTTTGCTTTCAGCTGAACTAAAATAATTTCTCTCTCTTTTCTTTTCCCTCCTTGCGTGCCTCCATGTCTCCTCCTCTTTCCTCTGACCCGTCCAGAGTTCCCTGTAAACTTTTCATTCTTTGATACCATTGAGAACTACTGTTAGTGCTTTTTTTTTTTGCATGAGGTAAATGAAATGGCATGACAGCACACTCAGACACTCTTAGTCTCCCCTTGAAAGTCTAACAGGACGGGTTTAACCCTTGACCTCCCACTGGATGCAGTTTTATTTCACCGGACTAACTCCCATCTGTGTCTGTGAGGCTTAGTAACCTCAGTGTTATTCATCCTGTCTCATCCTTAGTCTCTGCTTCTCCCTGAAATCATCTCACGTCTCTCTGCTGGGTATGTAGACATATAACTGTAAACTTTGTCAGGATTATCTGTTCATATAGATAATATTAGAGTTAACTGATGAAATGGGTCCTCTGGCGTCCATATTGGAGGCTCTGGGGGCTAAGATGATATGGAGGACGGAAACTGCCAAATTAAATACTCATTAAATGTAGCAAAAAATAATATTTAAAATAAATGCAGCTGTTAATTAATCGATAAAATGACAAATTTGTATTTGTTTTAATTTGCTTATATTTTTGATTTATTATTGCACTTATTTATATTTATTTTATATTTATGTGTGATTGTCCCTTTGCATTTCACTCATTTCCTCAAAATTTCTCTTTCCTTTTCTTTCTGCATTTCTGCCTCATTATGCAAATGAGAGGGCTTTCTCATTTATTTTCTCTATTCGAGTGTGTGTACATATGTTCACTATAGTATATATATATACTATATGCATGTATATATATATAAAAAAAAAAATTAAAAAAAAAAAAAAAAAAAAAAATATAATAGAAAATATGTGTACATATGTATATGTATATATATATATATATATGTATATATGTGTGTGTGTGTATATTTATATATTATGTCTATATGTGTATGATGTATGTATGTGCGTACGTGCACGTACATACACGTATGTTTGTACATGCATGTGCGCGTACGTACGTACGTGTATGTTTGTACATGCATGTGCGCGTACGTACGTGCGCGTATGTTTGTACATGCATGTGCGCGTACGTACGTCAGCGCATGTATGTACGTACATGTACGTGCGCTGACGTACGTACGCGTATGTTTGTACATGCATGTGCGCGTACGTACATGCGCTGACGTACGTACGCACGTACGTGTATGTTTGTACATGCATGTGCGCGTACGTACATGCGCTGACGTACGTACGCACGTACGTGTATGTTTGTACATGCATGTGCGCGTACGTACATGCGCTGACGTACGTACGCATGTACGTACGTACGCGTATGTTTGTACATGTACGTGCGCTGACGTACGTACGTACGCGTATGTTTGTACATGTACGTGCGCTGACGTACGTACGTACGCGTATGTTTGTACATGTACGTGCGCTGACGTACGTACGTACGCGTATGTTTGTACATGCACGTGCCCGTACGTACATGCGCGGACGTACGTACGTGCGCGTATGTTTGTACATGCACGTGCCCGTACGTACATGCGCGTATGTTTGTACATGCACGTGCCCGTACGTACATGCGCGGACGTACGCACGTGCGCGTATGTTTGTACATGCACGTGCGCGTACGTACATGCGCTGACGTACGCACGTGCGCGTATGTTTGTACATGCACGTGCGCGTACGTACATGCGCTGACGTACGCACGTGCGCGTACGTACATGCGCTGACGTACGCACGTGCGCGTATGTTTGTACATGCACGTGCGCGTACGTACGTACATGCGCTGACGTACGTACGCGTACGTGCGTACGTACATGTGCGTACGTACATACATATGTGTACGTACATGCGCTGACGTATGTGTGCGTACGTGTTCTACGTACATGTGTGTATACACACCCACATGTATAGATCAACTGCTTTGTAAAAAGCAATGTATAAAGAAAAGAATATAGAAATAAAGGTTGAAATAAAAGGGAAAATGGTGCAGAAATGCATAAAAATAAGTGCAAAAATAGATAAAAAGGGGACATTACACAGAATACTAAATAAGGGAATTAATAAAGAAATAAAGAAGTAAATTAAAAGAACTATCAGTTAATGTCTACATTTATTTTTAATAATATTTAGTATGTAGGATCTAGAACTGAAACTTCTCCTGTGTGTCGGAGAACTACAGCAGCTGATGAAAAAACGTGAAAGTCTCTCCGTAGAGACATGGAGGACTCTGAAGAGGACCTGCTCCCTATGAAGACCTGGAGGACTCGTTCTAAGCTAACGAAAACACACTTCTTAATTAGAGCTGATTATACATTATTATATTCCATTTCTGCTAAAAGATCCCCATAAACACTACGCACTGGTCTTTCAGGCATGGCTGGATGTTATTAGATTAACTTAAAGGGCTTCTTATCTCTTATCTTATCTCTCTCTAATCTTTAACTGTGCAAATAATCTATTAAAAACACCATTGTATTTTACAGTACATTAATTATCTCATTCAAAATAACACAAAGGTCCGGTCAGTGAGTAGCATTTCACAGGATCTATTCACAGAAATGGGATATAATATTCATCTGTGTTTTCGTTAGCTTGGAGTGAGTCCTTCATGTCTACACAGTGAGCAGATCCTCTTCAGGGAGTCTGCCATGTTTCTACAGTAGCCCAGAACAGACAAACTAAACTCTGGACAGAGTCACGTGTCTTTTACGTCACCTGAAGGCTGCTGTCGCTCTCCGACACGCTTGGACCAAATCCTACACACTGTACCTTTAATTATATCATTATTACTGAAACAAGAGGAAATAGTGCTATTTGTGGGGGACTATTTTCAGTGGCGGATTAATCCACAAGTGGTTCTCTCGTGAGTATTTGTGGCAGCAGGACGGTGTTCGTGGGATTAAAACTGAGTTTAAAACTACAGTGCGTTCATGGTGATGAAGGAACCAGGAAGCAGTCATAAGGTTATTGATGTATTAGTTCCCTCTCAAAACAGAACTGACCACACCGAACTGCTGACCAGAAATACCACATATTACAGAAGAAGACCTCCAATACGTCTGTCTGAGGATGTGTTAACATCACCTCAAGCATAATAATAATAATAATAAAAATAAAGACGACGGTGACAACATGGCACAGAAGTGACGGAGCAGCCTCTGACAGAAGCACCATCAGCTGAAAATGTAAATAAAATCTGTATTTTAATGATATTGGTAGCACTTTATAATAACCATCATTTATAAATGGTCAATTGATTAAACATAGTTAATGGTTATTTTATGGTTAAATGATACTTGATGCTATAATTTCAGTTAGTTTATCATTAGTTTGTATAATATGAAATACTTTATAAATTATATATTGTATCATAGCTGATAAGAGACAATAATTAAGATTCTGATTACATTAGTAAACTATCAGCTTATTGTTGCACACACACACACACATATATACACATATATATATATGTATATACATATATATACATACACATACATATATACATATATATACACATACATATATGTATAAGTATTTGTTAATAATTAGTAACTTTTAATAAATTGACAGACTGTAAACTGATTATACTATTGACAAAGTAGTAACAATTTGTCTAAATAATGTTTATAGATGCTTCAAAAAGTACTATTATAATGATCAGCTGCAACTTTAAGTATTAAGAAAGTCTTACATATATCTATGTAATCATTAAACACTCATACTGTATGTAGTATATAAAATGTGTGTGCAACGATAAACTATTAAAATTAATTACAGCATTACTATAGTAATATTAAAACTATAAATATTACTATAATACAACTATCAATGTATGATGGGTATTATTAAATGTTACCATGATGGTTGTGAGCTGACCGCCACCACTCATGTACTCACCTCTTCTGTCGAGTCATGACTGAGTCCTGGCAGTCCTAGGGCTGATGGGAAATGGAGTTCATTCTAAAAAAAAAATATTTATATATATATTATGATATTGGATCATTTAAAAAGCTACCATCCTCATGTAAACATATGAAGCCAGCCACACCACATACTGTTGAGAAAGGCTCTGCTTCAAGGCCGGTGCTGTGTCTCAGTTTGCGTACTTCTGTACTTTACGCTCACTACTTTGAGTCCATAAGCGCGTTAACACCCTGATGTAAGTACCAGGATGTTGTACCCAAAACGCTAGATGCTTCTGAAGCTCAGCGGTCACCATCTCTGCTACGTGGCGGAAGGGGGGGAGGCCTGCTTCAGCGGTTGTGATTAGCGTTGTCGCGATACTAAAGTATTTCTATGCCAATACTGAAACGACGGCAAAAAATCAAAAACATCGGGAATGTCGGAATAATAGATCAGAACATGGAACTTAAAATATTTTAAAATGTATTTATTAAAAAATAAATAGTATACAGTATCCCCTAGACTTGAGTTTGTGATTTCTGATAGTTAACTTTTTATTTGATCATGCACACATTTCATCTCTAGTCTTACTCCTACTTTTCTTTATACTTTTTTATTGATAATAATAATTTTTATTCTAAAATGGAACAAATGTTGCACAACGACGCAACGCACGGATCATATTAAAACAGGTATTCTTCAAGTACCAGTACAAATAAAACGGGTTATCAGTACCTTTCTAGGATCGATATACTATGCAACACTATACAAATTTAAGTAATATTTTTTTCACTAAGTACCACTATACTGCTGTCGGATCCAATTGAATAATATATTATATATATATATATATATATATATATATATATATATATATATATATATATATATATATATATATATATATATATATATATATATATATCCGTGATTGACATGCTGCATGTCGGAAGTCGATAATTCAGTCTGTATTCCCGAAAAGGGTGGAGGGTGGGCGTGGATCCGACCTCCACCCTCCATGTTAAATCCAGCCTGGTAAACACTACACATCCAGTAAAGGAGGGAAACACTTTGGAAAAGCAGAGCTAGACATCACAGCTAAAGCTGCACGCTAACTCCGTCACGGACGGGAAACGTCATCGTACGGCGGTAACGTGCGGTCCCGCCGGCCGTCGCTCTCGTCTCCGTGGTCCGACGGGCCGACGCTACGACTGTAGAGCTCCATATACTGACATTTATGTTAAATGCATTCAGACGGCCCCGATGGAGCTGACCATGGATGGATAAAGAGAACGGAGCTGACGGAGAGCTAGAGACCACCTTGGAGGAGTTAGAGGAAGTAGACACCTGGGACTAGTTTTCAAAATAAGGTGTTAAAGAGATCCATATATGCAAAATCCATCTATGGAAATCAGATTGATTGGATTATAAGATAAGATGAACCTCACTTTTAACTGGTATAATTTAGAGATTTTCTAAAGTCCCTAGAAGTGTATGATTCAACTTTTCCCATGGTCTAGTGTTAGAAAAAGTTATATTATATTAGTTATATAAGTTACGTCTCGAATCGTCGCCCAAGTATGGTGAAAATATCGAATTGGGAGATGGGTGTATCGTCGCCCTAGTGTGCACAGAGTACTACAGGGAAGTGTACTAATAGAAGTATGCGAATTGAGACACAGTGTGTTTTTAGTTTGTAGAATTGTTAAAAAAGCCAATGAGGTTTTGAATGAGGTTTTCTTACTTGTATCGGAGCCTGGCTGCTGCTGCTGCTTCGTCGTCTCTCTCGTGCCGTCTTGTCGCGTTCCCTCTCTTTTTTTACGCCCTCCGCCATCTTTAAAGTCCTTGTGTACGTGTGGTTGCCTCGGTGTGATGTCATCACCCCCTCACTCACACCAGCTCTCCTTCTCATTGGTCGGGTTCCACAGGTGGCGGTAACGCCCAGGAGAGCTCCACAGAAGAGGAGGCTCATGGGTAGCGCGGTTCTGACCTGCTCCAAACAAGTAGAGATTTTTTAGTTTGTTTTTATTGATGAATCATCTATGGCTGGAACGTAGTTTATTGGACAAGACTGGAGTGAGAGTGACTTTATGTGATATGTAGAGCCACAGCTCACACGTCTCATCTCCATCCCCATTCCTCTTTGTTGTGATTATTATTTCATGCTGTTTTATACAATTTGGAATATAGTATATGTGTGCATATATAGATATATATACACACACACACATATACGTTTTATTGTAATTTGGCGGTGCCTTTTCTTCCAGGTTCGTACTAAACTCGATGCATTACCATGAGTCCTCGCTGTCTGGGTGCCAAAGCTACATGTGTGTGTTGTCTGTATGTTTGTACTGACGCATCCGTCCGTTTGACACACTAAAAACATGTTGGTTAAAAGCAGATTTGCACATTAAATATGTGCACTGCTGGTAGTATTAAGCTGTTTCACAAGCTGTAAGGTACGTCCACATTTTCATACCCTCACATCACATTTCATCAGCTTTCGGTGGTTAGTTGAGACTTTAAATATTCAGATAGAAAGTGAGTGGTGAGGGCATCCAAAGTGGCCCAGGATATAACCAAAGTAAAATATGAAACGCTCCTCACTAACAAAACGTTCAAACTGAAGCTTAAATAGGCAGTGAGTGGTTGGTAGTATAGCTGAAACAATTAGTCAATTATCAGGAAAAATATGTACTTTAATAATCAATTAATCGCCTTAGTTGTGAGGATTTGCTGCTATTCATTGTCTTAAATGATGATAAACTGAGTTTCTTTGGGTTTTGGGCTGTTTGTCAGACAAAACAAGACCTTTTAATACATTAATTTGGGATTTTTTTCCATATAAATGGGCCAAGTCCCTCTCTTTGAGCCTGTTTGATTTGATCCATGAATCACAGACAATGTCTGTCAATTTAAAACTGAATTTTGCAAGTCCAGAAAGTCTCTGTCATATCATTTATCTTTCAGCGATGCTAGCTAGCTAGCTAACTTAGCTGTGTTCTCCACACAAACTGGCCCACGCTCGGCTTGTCGCAGTAGTCGGTGTTACACGGTGATTGGGCAAACACCTATTACATTACACACCCGCCGCTCCCACCATCGTTTTAAACAGAAATAAAACCCATTTAGTTCATTTTGCCGCCTCAGCAGCATGTTATCGATAGATAGTTGGACAACAGATGCTACAAACTGACGAGAGACAGTTGACAGACCAAGAGATGGAGGAGGATTTGTCAATATTTCAGATTTAAACCTGGCAGCTACATGGGAACCATGACGTTAATGAATGCATCGCCTGTAGCCGCCGGGTTGACCATGAGCGACAAACATCATATGTGTGATTCATGGCGCAATTCATACGGGATTATTTGTGTCTCGCCGTTGACTACTGTACATATTTTTTCTTAAATAAGGTCCCGTGGTGGTCCACCAGAAGGGTGGGTCTCTATTTTCTGACATTTTATAGATCAAACAAAAAGAGAAAATAAAGCAACGAAAATAGCCCGAGTACTAAGTGTGTACCAAGCACACTGAGACTGAGAGACACTAAGTAACGACGGGAGGGTGTTGTGCATTTTTGATGTTCAGTATCTCTGAATAAACAGAGTATGAACAGAGTATTTAGTAAGGCTGGGGTTGAACCTCAAAACCAGTATTAAATACACAAATACATCATGAATCTGACCAGATTTAAACCAAACATCTAAGTTTAGCAGTTTTTATTTTTGTGCAGCTGCTTGTGTTTCGATAATATTTAACATTTGGGAACTTTTGGCTTTTTAAGTTAAATGGGAAGAAACGTTTAGTTGATATATATATAATATTGGTCAGCATCGTTTTAGCCCCGATGGTCAAATATAACAAACAATTTGAATTATGCAGACATGCAGCTCCTACAAGTTATGATTTTCACTGTTTTCTAACATTTTATAGACAAAACTACCAAGAAAATAATCAGCCAATTCATTGACCATAAAAATATCTGCATTTGCTAAAGTAAGTTATTGATTAAAGTATCTATTTGGTACCAAACTCTGGTATTATATCAACACTAGTATGAACCATTTTAAGAGACACCCAGCCCTGCTAATAGGTCGATCAACAGAAAATCAAACAGTAATTTTGGAAATTAATCTTGTAAAGCATTTTTCAACATTCAAATGTCAGGAGTTGCTGCTTTACACTGTAATCTGATTACCTTTGGGTTTGTTTGTCAAACAAAAGGAGACATTTGAAGATATTGTGATTGGTGTTTTTCACTATATTCTACCTTTTATAGACTAAATCATAAAATAACAGTTATTAAATAATCATTACTTGCCGTTTATACTCTTATCCTGAGGTAGTTTAAGGTTAAAGCTGGACGTATTCTACAACTTGATTTTGTCAATAAATCCCATAAAAAATGACCAATAATGTGTATGTTTGTCTCAAAACTTTCTTTGACTCCTGCTGAAGAAATAAATGACTAATATAATGTATATAGTTTCTTTTTTTTAAAGTCTCAGTAATTCCCTAAAACAGCTGGATGCTGTAGCTTTAAATCAAACAAACAGGAGGAAATAGAGCGTTTGTTGGGGACTATTTTCAGTGGCGGATTAATCCACATTTGTTGCTCTAGTGAGTATTTGTGGCAGCAGGATATAACCCCCCTTAAATTTACAAAATAGCACCTGAATCTTAATTTGTACCTTTTTAAAAGACTTAAATTTTTCAAGATGCTGATTTCGTCTCCTCCACATTAAGGGTAAATCAAGGGATAATAAATTAAAGATTTTTTTAAAGTATGTTTTAATGGATTATCTGTTCAGTTTAAGTCATTTTAAGAGGCAAAAATCCCATAAAAAGTAGCATGAAAGCCATATTCACCTTAATTGACAAATTAAAGCTTTTTTAAAGAATAAATTAAGGGATGACTTAATGCTATTTGGTTAATTTAAAGTTTTTTTTTTACTTCCAAAAAATTCCCCAAAATATATTAGAAATACCTTAGAATTATTAACTAATTATCCTCATTAAAAATATCTTAATTACAACATCCAAGTATCATGAAAGCTATGTTCACCTTAATTGAAAAATAAAATAATACCATAATAAATTTAAATCAATATTCATTTTATCCGCAGATAAATAGACTGAAGGAGTTCAATTTATTTTAAGGAAGTTTTAAGGGATTATCTGTTCAATCTAAGTCATTTTAAGAGGCAACGATCCCTTTAAAAGTAGCATGAAAGCCATACTCACCCTAATTGAAGAATTAAAGGTCTTTAAAGGTATAAGTTAAGGGATGGCTTAGGTCAATCTACAAGTTTTTTTTTAACCCAAAATCCCTCTAAATGTGCCAATAATCTATTAGAAATACCTTAGTGTATTACTATTACTGCTGCTACTCAGACAGGAGGAAATAGTGCATTTATTAGGGACTATTTTCAGCGGCGGATTAATCCACATTTGTGATGAAGGAACGTTACCCAGCGACACAGTGAGGCTCATTGATATGTTTTAACGGCAGAGGAAGAAGAGATATTTTAACTTATTCTTCCTAAAGCTCCCGTTTTTGTTCGGTCTCGTATATATTATATATATATATATATATATATATATATATATATATATATATATATATATATATATATATATATATATACATTTCAGTTTTGTTAACATTCCAGTACACGCTCACGTCCGTCTGTCTATGAATGTGTGCGACATGCAATATTTCACTAGTATATGTCAGCAAGTGTCATCTTCACCTGAGCTCCGTTACCTGTTCTGTACGCTGATGACGGCCGTCACTGTTTTATGGGTGTAAACATGTTGAATATGTCAGAAATGGCCTCTAAATAAGCCTTTGTGTTGCCTGTGAGGATATTTAAAAGCAGTACTCACATGTTCATATGTATGTGGAGAGTCGTGGGTCGTCTCCTCCATACTGCAACTACACTGTAAAGAAATGGGTAAGAAAGTTAATGTCTCTTACAAACAATCCAAATAATGTATTAGAAATACCTTAGTGTATTACAATCCACTAATTATCCCCTTAAAATCCTATTTAAAGTAACTTTATCACATCAGTATTAATATTTAGCAAACGCTCAACCAGGAGGAAATACAGCGTTTCTTCAGGACTATTTTCAGCGGCGGATTAATCCACATTTGGTGCTCTAGTGAGTATTTGTGGCAGCAGGATATAAAAACCCTTAGATTTACAAAATAGCATCTGAATCCTTTTTTAAAGGACTTTCATATTCCAGGATAAATCAGTGGATAAATTAAAGGATTATGTGTTTTTTTAAAGGAAGTTTTAATGGATTATCTGTTCAGTTTAAGTTATTTTGAAAAGCTCTTTCAAGGTGTAACTTAAGGGATAACTTGATTTTAAGTGGTTAATTTAAAGGGTTTTTTTTACTTCTAAAAAATCCCCTAATAATATATTAGAAATACCTTAGCCTTATTATTATTAACTAATTATCCTCATTAAAAATATCTTAATTGTATCATCAAAGCAGCATGAAAGCTATTTTCACCTTAACTGAAAAGCTCTTTTCAGGTCTAAATTAAGAGATGTTATGTGGTTAATGTTAAGGGTTTTTAACTTCCTAAAAATCCCCCAAAAATATATTAGAAATACCTTAGCACTATTAATTAATTATCCTCTTAAAATCTCATTAAAAATAGGAGAATAGATTTCGGGGTGCAGCCCATAATAAGGGTAAATCAATGGATAAATTAAAGGATTTTCATATGCTTTATGCATTATTTGTTCAGTTTGAATCATTTTAAGAGATAACAATCCCATAAAAATTAAATTATTGTACTACTTAAAATCCCCCATAAATATATTAGAAAGACCTTATTATTATTATTAACTAATTATCCTCATTAAAAATATCTTAATTATATCATCAAAGTAGCATGAAAGCTATTTACACCTATCTACACCAAAATAATATATATTAGAAATAATTTGAATAAATCAATATTAATTTTTAACAAACATTACTCAAACAGTTAATTGACAGTTGAAAATTAATTCCCAGATTTTGGGAAAATCAACAGATAAACACATTGAAGCATTTCAGTGTTTTTATTTTCTTTTTTTAAAGGAACAGTTTTAATGGATTATCTCTTCGGTTTAAGTCATTTTAAGAGATAACGATCCCATTAATTAATTAAATAATTTGATAAACAGAGAGACGTCTCAGTTTGAATCATATTAAGATAAGACCAATTAATTCCACAGTGGGGACATTTACAATGTTAATACCACATATTGACCTTTTCAATAGGACGCTGACTTTATTCACTGATTTGACAACGTTTCTATTCAACATTTCAAGTAATTGATCTAAAAGCTGTCAGAAAATGCCCAGCAGCAGGGCTGGTGAAGCCCAATAAATCCAGATATTTATACAGATATTATATTATATATTATACAGTCTAAAGTCTCACCTTTAAAATAATGAACTTCCTGCTGCGTGTCACAGTCATGTCAGAGTTTCTATTGGCCCAAAGCTAAAGTGGGCAGAACTAATGGACACAATCTGCTTCTTTTATTGGTGCAACTGGTCCCCACCTGAAGATATGCACTTTTTAACTGCATCATTTTATAAGTTATAGCAAATTATTTTGGGCCCCCGTAACAAAGCACCACAGACCCCACTTTGAGAATCACTGCTGCGATGTTTAAGATTTCCTCAGCAGGATTAGGCACAAGTTTAGAGCGTTATTTACCCTCCTGCCTGACAAACTAGTCCGACCTGGCTGGTACCGATGGATTCATCAGAGTTTCTAGTTTTCTATGATACCAGGATCTTAACACGGGCTTTAAAACTGAACTCGCTACGACCTAAAAATCACAAGCTGCGTTAACACATTAAAGAATTAGTACCTCAAATTTGTACTTTGAGTGAATGTATTAGTGTCTCTCCTGCATGTTTTTGTACAGAACAAGCAAGAAACACATTTTGTCCCCATTTCTTACAGTGTAGTTGTGTCACAGGGGGATTTCCTCCCAGATTACTCTCTCAGCGTATAGTACACACAGTACGGCATCTTAGTACTGTGGTAAAATAAACTTCTGACCCGTAAATCAGCAGCAGGGCTGTTTCGTCGGCTCGGCGTTACATCAGCACCGTTTCTGTCTGCTTTGAGTCCATCGGTGTGTTTTCAGTCATTCAGTGTCGTCATCGTCGCCATATTCCAGCAGAAATCTGTGATTCTGAGTCAATATTCAGCTGTTACTTCTCTTTTATTTTGCTGTAATACGTTTGTTTCTATGGTCTCAGAAGAATGAATGTAAAAAGATAATCATGACTCTGTACTGACTGAGTGGTTGAAGAGGTGTGCATTAATTAAATATGACTGCTTAGAATATGATTTGAGGATGTAGTTTATCGGTTTTCAGGTACAATAACGAGAGTTATTGAAAGCTACATACAGTTGAAGTAATTCCTCCTTCGGTCCAGGTTACATTTTTGTATTTTCTATTTTATTTTATTTTTCGGGGAACGCTGCCGTTTTGCTGGGTGCATTGAGAGACTCCATTATAACACTTTCAGTAATCAAGTTTCTTAGGAAATAAACTCAATCCTGTTCTACAATATGTTGATTTTCTTTGTTTTTTCTATTCCCACACACACAGTCTTTGTCAGAAATATAAGGAAGTATAAGTGAACATGTAATTTAATGCTCACTTACACTTCCTTATATTTCTCACTGTGTGAAATTGTTTGGGTCGACTTATAAGATCATTTTACTACAAAAACGAGGCTTACATATTATCAATAAAGCTTCTTACTAGGATCACACTAATCCACTGTTTAAAAGTCCCATGAGATGAAATTTAATGATTTAGTTTATTAAAATAATATGAAAATAATGGTCAAATCAAAGTCACTCCCAGTTGGTGTGCAAACATTTTTTTTTTCCACCACAGGAGAGCAAATATTATCTGACTAATAGAGTATTTGTAAGTTTACTGTGCAAAAAGCTAAAACAGGTATTAACAGGAGATTTATTTATACTGTTGGGGTCAAATTATGGAGTAATGCAAATATAAAATTAAGAATGAGTAACTTCCATTTGGTTTTTAAAAGACTGGTCTGCAAAGCTATTTTTGAGGGTAACAAGTATGAATGATTTTTATTTATTTCTAGAGGGTAGCTTAATTTGATAATATATATTAAATTGGCATATATAAGCATTTTGCTTCTGCCTGTTCAATAAAAAGACTGTTGACTTTGCTAATGCTGAATGTACTGTTCATACTGTATTATGTGTGATGACTGAAATACTACTACTACTGCTGCTACTACTACTACAACAGACCGATTAGTTGTCAACTAACAGATTAACTATCAGACTATCAGATAAAACCAGAAAACCTGATGAATCCATCAATACCCAACACGTCATACTAGATTCCTGGAAAGAAGGTTAAATACCAACACAAAGTCGGGCTAAATTTTGTCAAGGAAAACTGTCATGTCCATGTTCAAAGGGGTCCCTTGACCTCTGACCTCCAGATGTGTGAATGTAAATGGGTTCTCTGGGTCCCCACCAGTCTCCCCTTTACAGACATGCCCACATTATGATAGTCCCAGTCAGTCTGAATGCAATATGTGTTATTTTCACATATTCTAAAATGCTGTATGTGTTTCTGCATACTGGGTCCCTAAACAGTCCTGAACCCCATAAACTGGGTCTCAGTGTAAAGCTGAGACTCTGGTGGATCAATGAGTCCAACTGGATTCATGTGTGATGATGTTAGTCCCCATAGGAGCCATTTCATTGATCACTGTATAAAATGACCTGTGGTGACCTCTAGGATAACTACTACTACTACTACTACTACTACTACTACTACTACTACCTCTAGGATAATCACAGCCTCATGAAACTTAACAGCAATTCATGCAGAAATCTCAATGTCAAAAGTTTTTTTCTCCAGTGGTAAAATGGTTAAATTTAGCAGCAAATCTGTGTAACAAATGGTATCAATCTAAAAATTGCTGCAACAACTTATGAGACATAAAAGAGCAGGAGGGTGGACATCAGATACTAATATAAGGTTCTAAACCCTTATACACTTTTACAGTTCATTTGAATTGATGATGATTTATGACTAGAACAACTTGACACTCAGCGCTGAGCTGCATCTCAAATTAATCTCCAGCTTTCAGATGATATTCACCACTTCTATGTGACATCTACTGTTGGCCTGCTGTCTCCCCCTAAAGACCCCCTGGACCCCTTAAAAAAGACGAAAACAGGTGGGTCTCAGAGGGTTAATAATCTGTTAAGTAATTAATTAAGTAATTTTAAAAAGCCAGCTGATTGCAGCATCTTAAATGTGATTATTTTCTGTTTTCTTTCCTCCTCTGTGACAGTAAACTGAATATCTTTTAGTTGTGGACAAAACAAGACATTTGAGGACATTTTTCCAACATTTTCTGATATTTTATAGACCAAATAACTTATCAATTAATCAACAGATTAACTGACAATGGAAATAATTGTTAGTTGCAGCCCTACTTTATAACAATGAGCTTTAATTCTAAGCCAGTTACAAGTCTAGTTCAAGGGCTACTGTGGTACCGAGACCTGGTTAAGAGAGGAACTGAGAAATATTTAGGTCGCCTTTACATCGAGACCCCACTAAAGGGAAGAACTAAGAGGAAATTTAATTAACTTAAACCCCAAATAGGAGCACAAAATGTCCAACTCAAACAGTCTTCTTCAAAAAGTTTAAATATCCTCTATTCAAAGTGCAAAAATATGAGCCAAGAAAAAGCAAAAAATATTTACAAAAAGAAGTCCAACTCACCGTGTGTTGGGTTGGGACAGAGATAATCCAGCCTTGACTTGGTTTGCCGCTCAGTGTCAATCTTTACTGTCCTCGGTACTCACTGGTTTCACTGCTCTCTTCAGTCCATCGAGGTACTGCTATAAAAAAAACGTTAATGTGAGTTAAATGTGGTGATTTTCCCCGAAAAAGCTCAAAACCAAAATTCCCTCCACAGCCAAGTCTCTTTCCCTTTGTTCCCAGACCACACACCCTATCCGAGCCACGCCCCTGACCTGAACCACTCCCCTATCCGAGCCACGCCCCCATCTGAGCCACGCCCCTATCCGAACCACACCCCCTATCTGAGCCACACCCCTGACCTGAACCACTCCCCCATCTGAGCCACGCCCCCCACCTGAGCCACGCCCCTGATCTGAACCACACACCCTATCCGAGCCACGCCCCTGACCTGAACCACTCCCCCATCTGAGCCACGCCCCTATCCGAGCCACCTCTGAACAAATCCGCTGACTGGCAATGACATGACTTAAATCAGGGGTGAGAGGCTTTTAACTATCAGATCCTCCATTGTTAATGCACACATAGTTTTCCCCTCATATTTTTGCCACTTTATTTAAATAGTTACTCAAGTAAAGTACCTCAAGTGTACTTTTAAGCATCAAAATACTATACTATGACTTTTTTTTAGGACATATTCCAACATACTATAGTATTTTAATTGACATACAATAACTTATATATACTATAACTGTAATTTATATTTTAGATACGATACACCTTCTTTGATGAAAGTCTCACTGTATTATACTGACTTTTTATGACATTTTTGCATTTCTTTAACATATACTATGACTTTTTAATGCATTTTTAAACATACTTTTCTGACTTTTGTTTCAACATACTGTATGACTGTCTTTTTTTCTGTCTATTTTGACATACTATACAATGACTTTGTAAAAAAAAGTCATAGTGTATATATATATATATATACACTATGACTTTTTTTTTACATTCTATATTATAACTTATTTCTTGACTTTTTTCAACATACTATACTATAATTTTTTTCCCCCAACATAGTATGCTATGATTTTTTTATGACATTTCTCGACATACTATATTATCGCATTTTATGAGTTTTTTGGACATGCTATACTATGAAGTTTTTTTATCATATATACAGTACTATATATGACATACTATACTATGACTTTTTGTGACATTTTTCAACATTCCATACTATGACTTTTGTCAACATACTATAACTAACTTTTTTCGACATACGAAACGGTGACTTTTATGACATTTATCAACATGCTATAGTATGTCTTTTTTCATGACTTTTTTTCGAGATACTACACTAGGACTTTTTTGTATATTATAAAATGTCGACAATTTCGTGAAAAAATGTCATAGCATAGAATGTCGAAATTTTTTTTTGAAAAACAGGTCATTTTATTGAATCTTCAAAAATGTCAGGGTAACAGTCATATTGTAGTATGTTAAACATTATTATGATTAAAAAAGTCTTATTATAGTACAATGAAAAATTTCATGAAAAAAAGTCAGTATAGTATGTCGAAAATTTCATGATCAAGTGATAGTGTCAAATTATATAAAAATACAATGACTGTTCAACCTGTTTTTCAAAAAAAATTCAACATACTATACTATGACTTTTTTTCATGAAATTTTCATTGAAATTTTCAAAATATCATTTTACTTTTTTTAATCATAATATTGTTTAACATACTATAATATGACTGTTAACATGAAATTTTTCAAGATTCAATAAAATGACCCGTTTTTCCCGTTAATGTTCTATAATATGACTTTAATCAAAATATTGTTTAACATACTATAACATGTCTGTTAACGTGAAAATTTTCAAGATTTACTAAAATGACCTGTTTTTCAAAAACAATTTCTCAACATACTATACTATGACTTTTTTTCATGAAATTTTTCAACGTACTATAAAGACTTTTTTAAATCATAATATTGTTTAACATACTATAATATAACTGTTAGCATGACATTTTTGAAGATTCAGTAAAATGACCCGTTTTTTTAAATTGTTTTTCGATATACTACACTGACTTTTTTCTATAATATGACTTTTTTTTAACAATAATATTGTTTAACATACTATAATGTGACTGTTGGTATGACATTTTTGAAGATTCAATAAAATGACCTGTTTTTCAAAAAAAAATTGATATACTATACTATGGCATTTTTTCATGAAATTTTTCAACGTACTATAATATGACTTTATTCAATCATAATATTGTTTAAGATACTATAACTGTTAGCGTGACATTTTAGAACATTCAGAAAATGACCTGTTTTTCAAAAAAATTTCGACATACTATACTATGACTTTTTTTCCTAAATTTTTCAAAATTATATTTTACTTTTTTAATCATAATGTTGTTTAAGATACCAAACAAACGTTAGGCATTTTTAAATAAAATTTTTTAACAACAACTTGCTTTTTTCAAACTTTTCAACATTCTAAATGCTTTTTAATCATAATATTTTTACATACTTAATAGCGAACATGAAATTTTTCAAGTCAAAAAATGCATTCAAATTTTTTAAAAGATTTTTTCATAAATTTTTCAACGTTCTATAATATGACTTTTTTTTACAATAATATTGTTTACATATATAATGCGACGTTGATATGACATTTTTTAAGATTCAATAAAATGACGTTTTCAAAAAAATATTGACATACTATACTATGACATTTTTTATGTAAAATTTTCAACTTTTCACAATGACTTTTTTTCACCATAGAATCATTCTACATGGTATAATACAACCGTTTTCATGACTTTTTTCAACATAAAAAAGATTTTGACGTTTTCATAGTGAAATTTTCGACATACTGTACTATGGCGTTTTTTTTTTTTTTTTAATTTTCCAACATTTCACAAAATGACTTTTTTTCACCATAGAATCATTCTACATGCTATAGTACGACTGGTTTCATGATTTTTTTCAACAAACAAAAATTACACGTTTCCATCGTAAAATTTTCGACATACTATACTATGACTTTTTTATGTAAAATTTTTATGAGTGGTTTCTGATTTTTTTCAAAAAACCAAAAATTTGACGTTTTTATCGTAAAAATTTCGACATACTATACTATGGCATTTTTTTTGAAACATTTTCCAACATTTCACGAAATGACTTTTTCTCACCATAGAATCATTCTACATGCTATAATACAACCGTTTTCATGTTTTTTTTCAACTTCAAAAAAATTTGACATTTTCACCGAAAAATTTCGACATACTATACTATGGCGTTTTTTTTTTGTAAAATTTTCCAACACTTCACGAAATGACTTTTTTTCACCATAAAATCATTCTACATGGTATAATACGACCGTTTTCATGATTTTTTTCAACATAAAAAAAATTTGACGTTTTCATTGAAAAATTTCGACATACTATACTATGGCGTTTTTTTTTTTTGTAAAATTTTCCAACACTTCACGAAATGACTTTTTTTTCACCATAGAATCATTCTACATGGTATAATACGACCGTTTTCATGATTTTTTTCAACATAAAAAAAATTTGACGTTTTCATTGAAAAATTTCGACATACTATACTATGGCGTTTTTTTCTTGTAAAATTTTCCAACACTTCACGAAATGACTTTTTTTCACCATAAAATCATTCTACGTGGTATAATACGACCGTTTTCATGATTTTTTTCAACATAAAAAAAATTTGACATTTTCACCGAAAAATTTCGACATACTATACTATGGCGTTTTTTTTTTAAAATTTTCCAACATTTCATGAAATGACTTTTTTTCACCATAGAATCATTTTACATGGTATAATACCACCGTTTTCATGATTTTTTTCAACATAAAAAAAATTTGACGTTTTCATTGAAAAATTTCGACATACTATACTATGGCGTTTTTTTTTTTTTTTTTAAATTTTCCAACATTTCACAAAATGACTTTTTTTCACCATAGAATCATTCTACATGCTATAATACAACCGTTTTCATGGTTTTTTTCAACTTCAAAAAAATTTGACATTTTCACCGAAAAATTTCGACATACTATACTATGGCGTTTTTTTTTTTTGTAAAATTTTCCAACACTTCACGAAATGACTTTTTTTCACCATAGAATCATTCTACGTGGTATAATACGACCGTTTTCATGATTTTTTTCAACATCAAAAAAATTTGACGTTTTCATTGAAAAATTTCGACATACTATACTATGGCGTTTTTTTCTTGTAAAATTTTCCAACACTTCACGAAATGACTTTTTTTTCACCATAGAATCATTCTACATGGTATAATACGACCGTTTTCATGATTTTTTTCGACATAAAAAAAATTTGACGTTTTCATTGAAAAATTTCGACATACTATACTATGGCGTTTTTTTTTTTTTTAAAATTTTCCAACACTTCACGAAATGACTTTTTTTCACCATAAAATCATTCTACATGCTATAATACGACCGTTTTCATGATTTTTTTCAACATCAAAAAAAATTTGACATTTTCACCGAAAAATTTCGACATACTATACTATGGCGTTTTTTTTTTTTTAAAATTTTCCAACATTTCATGAAATGACTTTTTTTCACCATAGAATCATTCTGCATGGTATAATACCACCGTTTTCATGATTTCTTTCAACATAAAAAAAATTTGACGTTTTCATTGAAAAATTTTGACATACTATACTATGGCGTTTTTTTTTTTTTTTTTAAATTTTCCAACATTTCACAAAATGACTTTTTTTCACCATAGAATCATTCTACATGCTATGAGTGCGTTTTCATGATTTTTTTCAAAAAAAAAAAATTTGACGTTTTCATCGTAAAAATTTCGACATACTATACTATGGCGTTTTTTTTTTAAACATTTTCCAACATTTCACGAAATGACTTTTTTTCACCATAGAATCATTCTACATGCTATAATACAACCGTTTTCATGTTTTTTTTCAACTTCAAAAAAATTTGACATTTTCACCGAAAAATTTCGACATACTATACTATGGCGTTTTTTTTTTTTGTAAAATTTTCCAACACTTCACGAAATGACTTTTTTTCACCATAGAATCATTCTACATGCTATAATACGACCGTTTTCATGATTTTTTTCAACATAAAAAAAATTTGACATTTTCATCGAAAAATTTCGACATACTATACTATGGCGTTTTTTTTTTTTTTTTTTTAATTTTCCAACATTTCATGAAATGACTTTTTTTCACCATAGAATCATTTTACATGGTATAATACGACCGTTTTCATGATTTTTTTCAACATAAAAAAAATTTGACGTTTCCATCGTAAAATTTTCGACATACTATACTATGACTTTTTTATGTAAAATTTTTATGAGTGGTTTCATGATTTTTTTCAAAAAAACAAAAATTTGACGTTTTTATCGTAAAAATTTCGACATACTATACTATGGCATTTTTTTTTTTTTTTAATTTTCCAACATTTCACGAAATGACTTTTTTTCACCATAGAATCATTCTACATGCTATAATACAACCGTTTTCATGTTTTTTTTTCAACTTCAAAAAAATTTGACATTTTCACCGAAAAATTTCGACATACTATACTATGGCGTTTTTTTTTTTTTAAAATTTTCCAACACTTCACGAAATGACTTTTTTTCACCATAAAATCATTCTACATGCTATAATACGACTGGTTTTCATGATTTTTTTCAACATAAAAAAAATTTGACGTTTTCATTGAAAAATTTCGACATACTATACTATGGCGTTTTTTTTTTTTGTAAAATTTTCCAACACTTCACGAAATGACTTTTTTTTTTACCATAAAATCATTCTACGTGGTATAATACGACCGTTTTCATGATTTTTTTCAACATAAAAAAAATTTGACATTTTCATCGAAAAATTTCGACATACTATACTATGGCGTTTTTTTTTGTTTTTTTTTTTAATTTTTCAACATTTCACAAAATGACTTTTTTTTTCACCATAGAATCATTCTACATGCTATAATATGACTGGTTTTCATGATTTTTTTCAAAAAAAAAAATATTTGACGTTTTCATCGAAAAATTTCGACATACTATACTATGGCGTTTTTTTTTTTTTTTAATTTTCCAACATTTCATGAAATGACTTTTTTTCACCATAGAATCATTTTGCATGGTATAATACCACCGTTTTCATGATTTTTTTCAACATAAAAAAAATTTGACGTTTTCATTGAAAAATTTCGACATACTATACTATGGCGTTTTTTTTGTTTTTTTTTTTTTAATTTTCCAACATTTCATGAAATGACTTTTTTTCACCATAGAATCATTCTACATGCTATATTATGAGTGGTTTCATGATTTTTTTCAAAAAAACAGAAATTTGACGTTTTCATTGTAAAAATTTCGACATACTATACTATGGCGTTTTTTTTTTTTGTAAACATTTTCCAACATTTCACGAAATGACTTTTGCTCACCATAGAAACATTCTACATGCTATAATACAACCGTTTTCATGTTTTTTTTCAACTTCAAAAAAATTTGACATTTTCACCGAAAAATTTCGACATACTATACTATGGCGTTTTTTTCTTGTAAAATTTTCCAACACTTCACGAAATGACTTTTTTTCACCATAGAATCATTCTACATGGTATAATACGACCGTTTTCATGATTTTTTTCGACATAAAAAAAATTTGACGTTTTCATTGAAAAATTTCGACATACTATACTATGGCGTTTTTTTTTTTTTTTTTTTTTTTTTAATTTTCCAATATTTCATGAAATGACTTTTTTCACCATAGAATCATTTTGCATGGTATAATACCACCGTTTTCATGATTTTTTTCAACATAAAAAAAAATTTGACGTTTTCATTGAAAAATTTCGACATACTATACTATGGCGTTTTTTTTTTTTTTTTTTTTAATTTTTCAACATTTCACAAAATGACTTTTTTTTCACCATAGCATCATTCTACATGCTATAATATGAGTGGTTTCATGATTTTTTTCACCTAAAAACAAATATTTGACGTTTTCATCGTAAAAATTTCGACATACTATACTATGGCGTTTTTTTTTTTTAAAATTTTCCAACATTTCATGAAATGACTTTTTTTCACCATAGAATCATTCTGCATGGTATAATACCACCGTTTTCATGATTTTTTTCAACATAAAAAAAATTTGACGTTTTCATTGAAAAATTTCGACATACTATACTATGGCGTTTTTTTTTTTTTTTTTTTAAATTTTCCAACATTTCACAAAATGACTTTTTTTCACCATAGAATCATTCTACATGCTATAATATGAGTGGTTTCATGATTTTTTTCAAAAAAACAAAAAATTTGACGTTTTCATCGTAAAAATTTCGATATACTATACTATGGCATTTTTTTTGTTTTTTTTTAATTTTTCAACATTTCACAAAATGACTTTTTTTTCACCATAGAATCATTCTACATGCTATAATAAGAGTGGTTTCATGATTTTTTTCAAAAAAACAAATATTTGACGTTTTCATCGTAAAAATTTCGACATACTATACTATGGCGTTTTTTTTTTGTAAAATTTTCCAACATTTCATGAAATGACTTTTTTTCACCATAGAATCATTTTGCATGGTATAATACAACCGTTTTCATGATTTCTTTCAACATAAAAAAAATTTGACGTTTTCATTGAAAAATTTCGACATACTATACTATGGCGTTTTTTTTTTTTTTTTTTTAATTTTCCAACATTTCACAAAATGACTTTTTTTCACCATAGAATCATTCTACATGCTATAATACGACTGGTTTCATGATTTTTTTCAAAAAAAAAAAAATTTGACGTTTTCATCGTAAAAATTTCGACATACTATACTATGGCATTTTTTTTTTTTTTTTTACATTTTCCAACATTTCACGAAATGACTTTTTTTCACCATAGAAACATTCTACATGCTATAATACAACCGTTTTCATGTTTTTTTTCAACTTCAAAAAAATTTGACATTTTCACCGAAAAATTTCGACATACTATACTATGGCGTTTTTTTTTTTTTAAATTTTCCAACACTTCACGAAATGACTTTTTTTCACCATAGAATCATTCTACGTGGTATAATACGACCGTTTTCATGATTTTTTTCAACATCAAAAAAATTTGACGTTTTCATTGAAAAATTTCGACATACTATACTATGGCGTTTTTTTTTTTTTTTTTTAATTTTCCAACATTTCACAAAATGACTTTTTTTCACCATAGAATCATTCTACATGCTATAATACGACTGGTTTTCATGATTTTTTTCAAAAAAAAAAAAATTTGACGTTTTCATCGTAAAAATTTCGACATACTATACTATGGCATTTTTTTTTTTTTTAAACATTTTCCAACATTTCACGAAATGACTTTTTTTCACCATAGAAACATTCTACATGCTATAATACAACCGTTTTCATGTTTTTTTCAACTTCAAAAAAATTTGACATTTTCACCGAAAAATTTCGACATACTATACTATGGCGTTTTTTTTTTTTTTAAAATTTTCCAACACTTCACGAAATGACTTTTTTTCACCATAGAATCATTCTACGTGGTATAATACGACCGTTTTCATGATTTTTTTCAACATAAAAAAAATTTGACGTTTTCATTGAAAAATTTCGACATACTATACTATGGCGTTTTTTTCTTGTAAAATTTTCCAACACTTCACGAAATGACTTTTTTTCACCATAGAATCATTCTACATGGTATAATACGACCGTTTTCATGATTTTTTTTGACATAAAAAAATTTGACGTTTTCATTGAAAAATTTCGACATACTATACTATGGCGTTTTTTTTTTTTTTTTTTAATTTTCCAACATTTCACAAAATGACTTTTTTTCACCATAGAATCATTCTACATGCTATAATACAACCGTTTTCATGGTTTTTTTCAACTTCAAAAAAATTTGACATTTTCACCGAAAAATTTCGACATACTATACTATGGCGTTTTTTTTTTTTTTTTTAATTTTCCAACACTTCACGAAATGACTTTTTTTCACCATAGAATCATTCTACGTGGTATAATACGACCGTTTTCATGATTTTTTTCAACATAAAAAAAATTTGACATTTTCACCGAAAAAATTTCGACATACTATACTATGGCGTTTTTTTTTTTTTTTTTTTTTAATTTTCCAACATTTCATGAAATGACTTTTTTTCACCATAGAATCATTCTACATGCTATAATATGACTGTTTTCATGATTTTTTTCAAAAAAACAGAAATTTGACGTTTTCATTGTAAAAATTTCGACATACTATACTATGGCATTTTTTTTTTTTTTGTAAACATTTTCCAACATTTCACGAAATGACTTTTTTTCACCATAGAAACATTCTACATGCTATAATACAACCGTTTTCATGTTTTTTTTCAACTTCAAAAAAATTTGACATTTTCACCGAAAAATTTCGACATACTATACTATGGCGTTTTTTTCTTGTAAAATTTTCCAACACTTCACGAAATGACTTTTTTTCACCATAGAATCATTCTACATGGTATAATACGACCGTTTTCATGATTTTTTTCGACATAAAAAAAATTTGACGTTTTCATTGAAAAATTTCGACATACTATACTATGGCGTTTTTTTTTTTTTTTTTTTAATTTTCTAACATTTCACAAAATGACTTTTTTTCACCATAGAATCATTCTACATGCTATAATACGACCGTTTTCATGATTTTTTTCAACATAAAAAAAATTTGACATTTTCATCGAAAAATTTCGACATACTATACTATGGCGTTTTTGTTTTTTTTTTTTTTAATTTTCCAACATTTCATGAAATGACTTTTTTTCACCATAGAATCATTTTGCATGGTATAATACTACCGTTTTCATGATTTTTTTCAACATAAAAAAAATTTGACGTTTCCATCGTAAAATTTTCGACATACTATACTATAACTTTTTTATGTAAAATTTTTATGAGTGGTTTCATGATTTTTTTCAAAAAAACAAAAATTTGACGTTTTTATCGTAAAAATTTCGACATACTATACTATGGCATTTTTTTTTTAAACATTTTCCAACATTTCACGAAATGACTTTTGCTCAACATAGAAACATTCTACATGCTATAATACAACCGTTTTCATGTTTTTTTTCAACTTCAAAAAAATTTGACATTTTCACCGAAAAATTTCGACATACTATACTATGGCGTTTTTTTTTTGTAAAATTTGCCAACACTTCACGAAATGACTTTTTTTCACCATAAAATCATTCTACGTGGTATAATACGACCGTTTTCATGATTTTTTTCAACATAAAAAAAATTTGACATTTTCACCGAAAAATTTCGACATACTATACTATGGCGTTTTTTTTTTTTTTTTTTTTTTTTTTTAATTTTCCAATATTTCACGAAATGACTTTTTTTCACCATAGAATCATTCTACGTGGTTTTAATACGACCGTTTTCATGATTTTTTTCAACATAAAAAACATTTTACGTTTTCATTGAAAAATTTCGACATACTATACTATGGCGTTTTTTTCTTGTAAAATTTTCCAACACTTCACGAAATGACTTTTTTTCACCATAGAATCATTCTACATGGTATAATACGACCGTTTTCATGATTTTTTTCAACATAAAAAAAATTTGACGTTTTCATTGAAAAATTTCGACATACTATACTATGGCGTTTTTTTTTGTAAAATTTTCCAACACTTCACGAAATGACTTTTTTTCACCATAGAATCATTCTACGTGGTATAATACGACCGTTTTCATGATTTTTTTCAACATAAAAAAAATTTGACATTTTCACCGAAAAATTTCGACATACTATACTATGGCGTTTTTTTTTTTTTTTTTTTTTTTAATTTTCCAACATTTCATGAAATGACTTTTTTTCACCATAGAATCATTCTACATGCTATAATATGAGTGGTTTCATGATTTTTCTCAAAAAAAAGAAATTTGACGTTTTTATTGTAAAAATTTCGACATACTATACTATGGCATTTTTTTTTTTTTGTAACATTTTCCAACATTTCACGAAATGACTTTTTTTCACCATAGAAACATTCTACATGCTATAATACAACCGTTTTCATGTTTTTTTTCAACTTCAAAAAAATTTGACATTTTCACCGAAAAATTTCGACATACTATACTATGGCGTTTTTTTCTTGTAAAATTTTCCAACACTTCACGAAATGACTTTTTTTCACCATAGAATCATTCTACATGGTATAATACGACCGTTTTCATGATTTTTTTCGACATAAAAAAAATTTGACGTTTTCATTGAAAAATTTCGACATACTATACTATGGCGTTTTTTTTTTTTTTTTTTTTAATTTTCTAACATTTCACAAAATGACTTTTTTTCACCATAGAATCATTCTACATGCTATAATACGACCGTTTTCATGATTTTTTTCAACATAAAAAAAATTTGACATTTTCATCGAAAAATTTCGACATACTATACTATGGCGTTTTTGTTTTTTTTTTTTAATTTTCCAACATTTCATGAAATGACTTTTTTTCACCATAGAATCATTCTACATGGTATAATACGACCGTTTTCATGATTTTTTTCAACATCAAAAAAATTTGACGTTTTCATTGAAAAATTTCGACATACTATACTATGGCGTTTTTTTTTTTTTTTTTTAAATTTTTCAACATTTCACGAAATGACTTTTTTTCACCATAGAATCATTTTACATGGTATAATACGACCATTTTCATGATTTTTTTCAACATAAAAAAAATTTGACGTTTTCACCGAAAAATTTCGACATACTATACTATGGCGGTTTTTTTTTTTTTTAAAATTTTCCAACACTTCACGAAATGACTTTTTTTCACCATAGAATCATTCTACGTGGTTTTAATACGACCGTTTTCATGATTTTTTTCAACATAAAAAAAATTTTACGTTTTCATTGAAAAATTTCGACATACTATACTATGGCGTTTTTTTTTTGTAAAATTTTCCAACACTTTACGAAATGACTTTTTTTCCACCATAGAATCATTCTACATGGTATAATACGACCGTTTTCATGATTTTTTTCAACATAAAAAAAATTTGACGTTTTCATTGAAAAATTTCGACATACTATACTATGGCGTTTTTTTTTTGTAAAATTTTCCAACACTTCACGAAATCACTTTTTTTCACCATAGAATCATTCTACGTGGTATAATACGACCGTTTTCATGATTTTTTTCAACATAAAAAAAATTTGACATTTTCACCGAAAAATTTCGACATACTATACTATGGCGTTTTTTTTTTTTTTTTTTTTTTTTAATTTTCCAATATTTCATGAAATGACGTTTTTTCACCATAGAATCATTTTGCATGGTATAATACCACCGTTTTCATGATTTTTTTCAACATAAAAAAAATTTGACGTTTTCATTGAAAAATTTCGACATACTATACTATGGCGTTTTTTTTTTTTTTTTTTAATTTTTTAACATTTCACAAAATGACTTTTTTTTCACCATAGCATCATTCTACATGCTATAATATGAGTGGTTTCATGATTTTTTTCATAAAAACAAATATTTGACGTTTTCATCGTAAAAATTTCGACATACTATACTATGGCGTTTTTTTTTTTGTAAAATTTTCCAACATTTCATGAAATGACTTTTTTTCACCATAGAATCATTTTGCATGGTATAATACCACCGTTTTCATGATTTTTTTCAACATAAAAAAAATTTGACGTTTTCATTGAAAAATTTCGACATACTATACTATGGCGTTTTTTTTGTTTTTTTTTTAAATTTTCCAACATTTCACAAAATGACTTTTTTTCACCATAGAATCATTCTACATGCTATAATATGAGTGGTTTCATGATTTTTTTCAAAAAAACAAAAATTTGACGTTTTCATCGTAAAAATTTCGACATACTATACTATGGCATTTTTTTTGTTTTTTTTTAATTTTTCAACATTTCACAAAATGACTTTTTTTTCACCATAGAATCATTCTACATGCTATAATAAGAGTGGTTTCATGATTTTTTTCAAAAAAACAAATATTTGACGTTTTCATCGTAAAAATTTCGACATACTATACTATGGCGTTTTTTTTTTGTAAAATTTTCCAACATTTCATGAAATGACTTTTTTTCACCATAGAATCATTTTGCATGGTATAATACAACCGTTTTCATGATTTCTTTCAACATAAAAAAAATTTGACGTTTTCATTGAAAAATTTCGACATACTATACTATGGCGTTTTTTTTTTTTTTTTTTAATTTTCCAACATTTCACAAAATGACTTTTTTTCACCATAGAATCATTCTACATGCTATAATATGAGTGGTTTCATGATTTTTTTCAAAAAAACAAAAATTTGACGTTTTCATCGTAAAAATTTCGACATACTATACTATGGCATTTTTTTTGAAACATTTTCCAACATTTCACGAAATGACTTTTGCTCACCATAGAAACATTCTACATGCTATAATACAACCGTTTTCATGTTTTTTTTCAACTTCAAAAAAATTTGACATTTTCACCGAAAAATTTCGACATACTATACTATGGCGTTTTTTTTTTGTAAAATTTTCCAACACTTCACGAAATGACTTTTTTTCACCATAGAATCATTCTACGTGGTATAATACGACCGTTTTCATGATTTTTTTCAACATCAAAAAAATTTGACGTTTTCATTGAAAAATTTCGACATACTATACTATGGCGTTTTTTTTTTTTTTTTTTTAATTTTCCAACATTTCACAAAATGACTTTTTTTCACCATAGAATCATTCTACATGCTATAATACAACCGTTTTCATGGTTTTTTTCAACTTCAAAAAAATTTGACATTTTCTTTGAAAAATTTCGACATACTATACTATGGCGTTTTTTTTTTTTTTTTTTTAATTTTCCAACATTTCACAAAATGACTTTTTTTCACCATAGAATCATTCTACATGCTATAATATGAGTGGTTTCATGATTTTTTTCAAAAAAAAAAAAAATTTGACGTTTTCATCGTAAAAATTTCGACATACTATACTATGGCATTTTTTTTTGTAACATTTTCCAACATTTCACGAAATGACTTTTGTTCACCATAGAAACATTCTACATGCTATAATACAACCGTTTTCATGTTTTTTTTCAACTTCAAAAAAATTTGACATTTTCACCGAAAAATTTCGACATACTATACTATGGCGTTTTTTTTTTTTTAAAATTTTCCAACACTTCACGAAATGACTTTTTTTCACCATAGAATCATTCTACGTGGTATAATACGACCGTTTTCATGATTTTTTTCAACATAAAAAAAATTTGACGTTTTCATTGAAAAATTTCGACATACTATACTATGGCGTTTTTTTCTTGTAAAATTTTCCAACACTTCACGAAATGACTTTTTTTCCACCATAGAATCATTCTACATGGTATAATACGACCGTTTTCATGATTTTTTTTGACATAAAAAAATTTGACGTTTTCATTGAAAAATTTCGACATACTATACTATGGCGTTTTTTTTTTTTTAAAATTTTCCAACACTTCACGAAATGACTTTTTTTCACCATAGAATCATTCTACGTGGTATAATACGACCGTTTTCATGATTTTTTTCAACATAAAAAAAATTTGACGTTTTCATTGAAAAATTTCGACATACTATACTATGGCGTTTTTTTCTTGTAAAATTTTCCAACACTTCACGAAATGACTTTTTTTCCACCATAGAATCATTCTACATGGTATAATACGACCGTTTTCATGATTTTTTTTGACATAAAAAAATTTGACGTTTTCATTGAAAAATTTCGACATACTATACTATGGCGTTTTTTTTTTTTTTTTTAATTTTCCAACATTTCACAAAATGACTTTTTTTCACCATAGAATCATTCTACATGCTATAATACAACCGTTTTCATGGTTTTTTTCAACTTCAAAAAAATTTGACATTTTCACCGAAAAATTTCAACATACTATACTATGGCGTTTTTTTTTTTTGTAAAATTTTCCAACACTTCACGAAATGACTTTTTTTCACCATAGAATCATTCTACGTGGTATAATACGACCGTTTTCATGATTTTTTTCAAGATAAAAAAAATTTGACATTTTCACCAAAAAATTTCGACATACTATACTATGGCGTTTTTTTTTTTTTTTTTTTTAATTTTCCAACATTTCATGAAATGACTTTTTTTCACCATAGAATCATTCTACATGCTATAATATGACTGGTTTCATGATTTTTTTCAAAAAAAAAAAATTTGACGTTTTTATCGTAAAAATTTCGACATACTATACTATGGCATTTTTTTTTTTTTTTTTAAACATTTTCCAACATTTCACGAAATGACTTTTTCTCACCATAGAAACATTCTACGTGGTATAATACGACCGTTTTCATGTTTTTTTTCAACTTCAAAAAAATTTGACATTTTCACCGAAAAATTTCGACATACTATACTATGGCGTTTTTTTTTTTTGTAAAATTTTCCAACACTTCACGAAATGACTTTTTTTCACCATAGAATCATTCTACGTGGTATAATACGACCGTTTTCATGATTTTTTTCAACATAAAAAAAATTTGACATTTTCACCGAAAAATTTCTACATACTATACTATGGCGTTTTTTTTTTTTTTTTTTTTTTTTTTAATTTTCCAATATTTCATGAAATGACTTTTTTTCACCATAGAATCATTTTACATGGTATAATACGACCGTTTTCATGATTTTTTTCGACATAAAAAAATTTGACGTTTTCATTGAAAAATTTCGACATACTATACTATGGCGTTTTTTTTTTTTTTTTTTAATTTTCCAACATTTCACAAAATGACTTTTTTTCACCATAGAATCATTCTACATGCTATAATACAACCGTTTTCATGGTTTTTTTCAACTTCAAAAAAATTTGACATTTTCACCGAAAAATTTCGACATACTATACTATGGCGTTTTTTTTTTTTGTAAAATTTTCCAACACTTCACGAAATGACTTTTTTTCACCATAGAATCATTCTACGTGGTATAATACGACCGTTTTCATGATTTTTTTCAACATAAAAAAAATTTGACATTTTCACCAAAAAATTTCGACATACTATACTATGGCGTTTTTTTTTTTTTTTTTTTTTTTTATTTTCCAACATTTCATGAAATGACTTTTTTTCACCATAGAATCATTCTACATGCTATAATATGAGTGGTTTCATGATTTTTTTCAAAAAAAAAAAGAAATTTGACGTTTTTATTGTAAAAATTTCGACATACTATACTATGGCATTTTTTTTTTGAAACATTTTCCAACATTTCACGAAATGACTTTTTCTCACCATAGAAACATTCTACATGCTATAATACAACCGTTTTCATGTTTTTTTTCAACTTCAAAAAAATTTGACATTTTCACCGAAAAATTTCGACATACTATACTATGGCGTTTTTTTTTTGTAAAATTTTCCAACACTTCACGAAATGACTTTTTTTCACCATAGAATCATTCTACATGGTATAATACGACCGTTTTCATGATTTTTTTCGACATAAAAAAAATTTGACGTTTTCATTGAAAAATTTCGACATACTATACTATGGCGTTTTTTTTTTTTTTTTTTAATTTTCTAACATTTCACAAAATGACTTTTTTTCACCATAGAATCATTCTACATGCTATAATACGACCGTTTTCATGATTTTTTTCAACATAAAAAAAATTTGACATTTTCATCGAAAAATTTCGACATACTATACTATGGCGTTTTTGTTTTTTTTTTTTTAATTTTCCAACATTTCATGAAATGACTTTTTTTCACCATAGAATCATTTTGCATGGTATAATACTACCGTTTTCATGATTTTTTTCAACATAAAAAAAATTTGACGTTTCCATCGTAAAATTTTCGACATACTATACTATAACTTTTTTTTGTAAAATTTTTTTTTTTTCCTAATTTCTCTTATAATATGAGTGGTTTCATGATTTTTTTTAAAAAAAACAAAAATTTGACGTTTTTATCGTAAAAATTTCGACATACTATACTATGGCATTTTTTTTTTAAACATTTTCCAACATTTCACGAAATGACTTTTTTTCACCATAGAAACATTCTACATGCTATAATACAACCGTTTTCATGTTTTTTTTCAACTTCAAAAAAATTTGACATTTTCACCGAAAAATTTCGACATACTATACTATGGCGTTTTTTTTTTTTAAAATTTTCCAACACTTCACGAAATGACTTTTTTTTCACCATAAAATCATTCTACGTGGTATAATACGACCGTTTTCATGATTTTTTTCAACATAAAAAAAATTTGACATTTTCACCGAAAAATTTCGACATACTATACTATGGCGTTTTTTTTTTTTTTTTTTTTTTTTTAATTTTCCAATATTTCACGAAATGACTTTTTTTCACCATAGAATCATTCTACGTGGTTTTAATACGACCGTTTTCATGATTTTTTTCAACATAAAAAACATTTTACGTTTTCATTGAAAAATTTCGACATACTATACTATGGCGTTTTTTTCTTGTAAAATTTTCCAACACTTTACGAAATGACTTTTTTTCCACCATAGAATCATTCTACATGGTATAATACGACCGTTTTCATGATTTTTTTCAACATAAAAAAAATTTGACGTTTTCATTGAAAAATTTCGACATACTATACTATGGCGTTTTTTTTTGTAAAATTTTCCAACACTTCACGAAATGACTTTTTTTCACCATAGAATCATTCTACGTGGTATAATACGACCGTTTTCATGGTTTTTTTCAACATAAAAAAAATTTGACATTTTCACCGAAAAATTTCGACATACTATACTATGGCGTTTTTTTTTTTTTTTTTTTTTTTTTTTAATTTTCCAACATTTCATGAAATGACTTTTTTTCACCATAGAATCATTCTACATGCTATAATATGAGTGGTTTCATGATTTTTTTCAAAAAAAAGAAATTTGACGTTTTTATTGTAAAAATTTCGACATACTATACTATGGCATTTTTTTTTTGAAACATTTTCCAACATTTCACGAAATGACTTTTGCTCACCATAGAAACATTCTACATGCTATAATACAACCGTTTTCATGTTTTTTTTCAACTTCAAAAAAATTTGACATTTTCACCGAAAAATTTCGACATACTATACTATGGCGTTTTTTTCTTGTAAAATTTTCCAACACTTCACGAAATGACTTTTTTTCACCATAGAATCATTCTACATGGTATAATACGACCGTTTTCATGATTTTTTTCGACATAAAAAAAATTTGACGTTTTCATTGAAAAATTTCGACATACTATACTATGGCGTTTTTTTTTTTTTTTTTTTAATTTTCTAACATTTCACAAAATGACTTTTTTTCACCATAGAATCATTCTACATGCTATAATACGACCGTTTTCATGATTTTTTTCAACATAAAAAAAATTTGACATTTTCATCGAAAAATTTCGACATACTATACTATGGCGTTTTTGTTTTTTTTTTTTTTTAATTTTCCAACATTTCATGAAATGACTTTTTTTCCACCATAGAATCATTCTACATGGTATAATACGACCGTTTTCATGATTTTTTTCAACATAAAAAAAATTTGACGTTTTCATTGAAAAATTTCGACATACTATACTATGGCGTTTTTTTTTTTTTTTTTTTTTTTTTCAACATTTCACGAAATGACTTTTTTTCACCATAGAATCATTTTACATGGTATAATACGACCATTTTCATGATTTTTTTCAACATAAAAAAAATTTGACGTTTTCACCGAAAAATTTCGACATACTATACTATGGCGGTTTTTTTTTTTGTAAAATTTTCCAACACTTCACGAAATGACTTTTTTTCACCATAGAATCATTCTACGTGGTTTTAATACGACCGTTTTCATGATTTTTTTCAACATAAAAAAAATTTTACGTTTTCATTGAAAAATTTCGACATACTATACTATGGCGTTTTTTTTTTGTAAAATTTTCCAACACTTTACGAAATGACTTTTTTTCCACCATAGAATCATTCTACATGGTATAATACGACCGTTTTCATGATTTTTTTCAACATAAAAAAAATTTGACGTTTTCATTGAAAAATTTCGACATACTATACTATGGCGTTTTTTTTTTGTAAAATTTTCCAACACTTCACGAAATCACTTTTTTTCACCATAGAATCATTCTACGTGGTATAATACGACCGTTTTCATGATTTTTTTCAACATAAAAAAAATTTGACATTTTCACCGAAAAATTTCGACATACTATACTATGGCGTTTTTTTTTTTTTTTTTTTTTTTTTTTTTTCCAATATTTCATGAAATGACTTTTTTTCACCATAGAATCATTTTGCATGGTATAATACCACCGTTTTCATGATTTTTTTCAACATAAAAAAAATTTGACGTTTTCATTGAAAAATTTCGACATACTATACTATGGCGTTTTTTTTTTTTTTTTTTAATTTTTTAACATTTCACAAAATGACTTTTTTTTCACCATAGCATCATTCTACATGCTATAATATGAGTGGTTTCATGATTTTTTTCATAAAAACAAATAAAATTTGACGTTTTCATCGTAAAAATTTCGACATACTATACTATGGCGTTTTTTTTTTGTAAAATTTTCCAACATTTCATGAAATGACTTTTTTTCACCATAGAATCATTTTGCATGGTATAATACCACCGTTTTCATGATTTTTTTCAACATAAAAAAAATTTGACGTTTTCATTGAAAAATTTCGACATACTATACTATGGCGTTTTTTTTTTTTTTTTTTTAAATTTTCCAACATTTCACAAAATGACTTTTTTTCACCATAGAATCATTCTACATGCTATAATACGACTGTTTTCATGATTTTTTTCAAAAAAAAAAAAATTTGACGTTTTCATCGTAAAAATTTCGACATACTATACTATGGCGTTTTTTTTTTTTTTTTTTAATTTTTCAACATTTCACAAAATGACTTTTTTTTCACCATAGAATCATTCTACATGCTATAATAAGAGTGGTTTCATGATTTTTTTCAAAAAAAAAAAATATTTGACGTTTTCATCGAAAAATTTCGACATACTATACTATGGCGTTTTTTTATTGTAAAATTTTCCAACATTTCATGAAATGACTTTTTTTCACCATAGAATCATTTTGCATGGTATAATACAACCGTTTTCATGATTTCTTTCAACATAAAAAAAATTTGACGTTTTCATTGAAAAATTTCGACATACTATACTATGGCGTTTTTTTTTTTTTTTTTTTAATTTTCCAACATTTCACAAAATGACTTTTTTTCACCATAGAATCATTCTACATGCTATAATATGACCGTTTCATGATTTTTTTCAACTTCAAAAAAACAAAAATTTGACGTTTTCATCGTAAAAATTTCGACATACTATACTATGGCGTTTTTTTTTTTTTTTTTATTTTCCAACATTTCACGAAATGACTTTTTTTCACCATAGAAACATTCTACATGCTATAATACAACCGTTTTCATGTTTTTTTTCAACTTCAAAAAAATTTGACATTTTCACCGAAAAATTTCGACATACTATACTATGGCGTTTTTTTTTTTTTGTAAAATTTTCCAACACTTCACGAAATGACTTTTTTTCACCATAGAATCATTCTACGTGGTATAATACGACCGTTTTCATGATTTTTTTCAACATCAAAAAAATTTGACGTTTTCATTGAAAAATTTCGACATACTATACTATGGCGTTTTTTTTTTTTTTAAATTTTCCAACATTTCACAAAATGACTTTTTTTCACCATAGAATCATTCTACATGCTATAATACAACCGTTTTCATGGTTTTTTTCAACTTCAAAAAAATTTGACATTTTCTTTGAAAAATTTCGACATACTATACTATGGCGTTTTTTTTTTTTTTTTTTAATTTTCCAACATTTCACAAAATGACTTTTTTTCACCATAGAATCATTCTACATGCTATAATACGACCGTTTTCATGATTTTTTTCAACATCAAAAAAAAATTTGACGTTTTCATCGAAAAATTTCGACATACTATACTATGGCGTTTTTTTTTATTTTTTTTAATTTTCCAACATTTCACGAAATGACTTTTTTTCACCATAGAATCATTCTACATGCTATAATACAACCGTTTTCATGTTTTTTTTCAACTTCAAAAAAATTTGACATTTTCACCGAAAAATTTCGACATACTATACTATGGCGTTTTTTTTTTTTTTAAAATTTTCCAACACTTCACGAAATGACTTTTTTTCACCATAGAATCATTCTACGTGGTATAATACGACCGTTTTCATGATTTTTTTCAACATAAAAAAAATTTGACGTTTTCATTGAAAAATTTCGACATACTATACTATGGCGTTTTTTTTTTGTAAAATTTTCCAACACTTCACGAAATGACTTTTTTTCACCATAGAATCATTCTACATGGTATAATACGACCGTTTTCATGATTTTTTTCGACATAAAAAAAATTTGACGTTTTCATTGAAAAATTTCGACATACTATACTATGGCGTTTTTTTTTTTGTAAAATTTTCCAACACTTCACGAAATGACTTTTTTTCACCATAGAATCATTCTACGTGGTATAATACGACCGTTTTCATGATTTTTTTCAACATAAAAAAAATTTGACGTTTTCATTGAAAAATTTCGACATACTATACTATGGCGTTTTTTTTTTTTTATAAATTTTCCAACATTTCACGAAATGACTTTTTTTCACCATAGAATCATTCTACATGCTATAATACGACCGTTTTCATGGTTTTTTTCAACTTCAAAAAAATTTGACATTTTCACCGAAAAATTTCGACATACTATACTATGGCGTTTTTTTTTTTTTTTTTTTAATTTTCCAACATTTCACGAAATGACTTTTTTTCACCATAGAATCATTCTACATGCTATAATACAACCGTTTTCATGGTTTTTTTCAACTTCAAAAAAATTTGACATTTTCACCGAAAAATTTCGACATACTATACTATGGCGTTTTTTTTTTGTAAAATTTTCCAACACTTCACGAAATGACTTTTTTTCACCATAGAATCATTCTACGTGGTATAATACGACCGTTTTCATGATTTTTTTCAACATAAAAAAAATTTGACGTTTTCATTGAAAAATTTCGACATACTATACTATGGCGTTTTTTTTTTTTTTTTTTTTTTTTAATTTTCCAACATTTCACGAAATGACTTTTTTTCACCATAGAATCATTCTACATGCTATAATACGACCGTTTTCATGATTTTTTTCAACATAAAAAAAAATTTGACGTTTTCATCGAAAAATTTCGACATACTATACTATGGCGTTTTTTTTTTTTTTTTTTTTAAATTTTCCAACATTTCACGAAATGACTTTTTTTCACCATAGAATCATTCTACATGCTATAATACGACCGTTTTCATGGTTTTTTTCAACTTCAAAAAAATTTGACATTTTCACCGAAAAATTTCGACATACTATACTATGGCGTTTTTTTTTTTTTAAAATTTTCCAACACTTCACGAAATGACTTTTTTTCACCATAGAATCATTCTACGTGGTATAATACGACCGTTTTCATGATTTTTTTCAACATCAAAAAAATTTGACATTTTCACCGAAAAATTTCGACATACTATACTATGGCGTTTTTTTTTTTTTTTTTTTTTTTTTTTAAAATTTTCCAACACTTCACGAAATGACTTTTTTTCACCATAGAATCATTCTACATGGTATAATACGACCGTTTTCATGATTTTTTTCGACATAAAAAAAATTTGACGTTTTCATTGAAAAATTTCGACATACTATACTATGGCGTTTTTTTTTTTTTTTTTAATTTTCCAACATTTCACAAAATGACTTTTTTTCACCATAGAATCATTCTACATGCTATAATACAACCGTTTTCATGGTTTTTTTCAACTTCAAAAAAATTTGACATTTTCACCGAAAAATTTCGACATACTATACTATGGCGTTTTTTTTTTTTTTTTTTTAATTTTCCAACATTTCACGAAATGACTTTTTTTCACCATAGAATCATTCTACATGCTATAATACGACCGTTTTCATGATTTTTTTCAACATAAAAAAAAATTTGACATTTTCACCGAAAAATTTCGACATACTATACTATGGCGTTTTTTTTTTTTTTTTTTTTTAATTTTCCAACATTTCATGAAATGACTTTTTTTCACCATAGAATCATTCTACATGCTATAATACGACTGTTTTCATGGTTTTTTTCAACTTCAAAAAAATTTGACGTTTTCATCGAAAAATTTCGACATACTATACTATGGCGTTTTTTTTTTTTTGTAAAATTTTCCAACACTTCACGAAATGACTTTTTTTCACCATAGAATCATTCTACATGCTATAATACGACCGTTTTCATGATTTTTTTCAACATCAAAAAAATTTGACGTTTTCATTGAAAAATTTCGACATACTATACTATGGCGTTTTTTTCTTGTAAAATTTTCCAACACTTCACGAAATGACTTTTTTTCACCATAGAATCATTCTACATGGTATAATACGACCGTTTTCATGATTTTTTTCGACATAAAAAAAATTTGACGTTTTCATTGAAAAATTTCGACATACTATACTATGGCGTTTTTTTTTTTTTTTTTTAATTTTCCAACATTTCACAAAATGACTTTTTTTCACCATAGAATCATTCTACATGCTATAATACAACCGTTTTCATGGTTTTTTTCAACATCAAAAAAATTTGACATTTTCACCGAAAAATTTCGACATACTATACTATGGCGTTTTTTTTTTTTTTTTTAATTTTCCAACATTTCATGAAATGACTTTTTTTCACCATAGAATCATTCTACATGGTATAATACGACCGTTTTCATGATTTTTTTCAACATCAAAAAAATTTGACGTTTCCATCGAAAAATTTCGACATACTATACTATAACTTTTTTTTGTAAAATTTTATGATTTATTTTAAAAAAAAATTTGCGTTTCATCGAAAAATTTCGACATACTATACTATGGCGTTTTTTTTTTTTTTAATTTTCCAACATTTCACGAAATGACTTTTTTTCACCATAGAATCATTCTACATGCTATAATACAACCGTTTTCATGGTTTTTTTCAACTTCAAAAAAATTTGACATTTTCACCGAAAAATTTCGACATACTATACTATGGCGTTTTTTTTTTTTTTTTTTTAATTTTCCAACATTTCATGAAATGACTTTTTTTCACCATAGAATCATTCTACATGCTATAATACCACTGTTTTCATGGTTTTTTTCAACTTCAAAAAAATTTGACATTTTCACCGAAAAATTTCGACATACTATACTATGGCGTTTTTTTTTTTTTTAAAATTTTCCAACACTTCACGAAATGACTTTTTTTCACCATAGAATCATTCTACGTGGTATAATACGACCGTTTTCATGATTTTTTTCAACATCAAAAAAATTTGACGTTTTCATTGAAAAATTTCGACATACTATACTATGGCGTTTTTTTCTTGTAAAATTTTCCAACACTTCACGAAATGACTTTTTTTCACCATAGAATCATTCTACATGGTATAATACGACCGTTTTCATGATTTTTTTCGACATAAAAAAAATTTGACGTTTTCATTGAAAAATTTCGACATACTATACTATGGCGTTTTTTTTTTTTTTTTAATTTTCCAACATTTCACAAAATGACTTTTTTTCACCATAGAATCATTCTACATGCTATAATACAACCGTTTTCATGGTTTTTTTCAACTTCAAAAAAAATTTGACATTTTCACCGAAAAATTTCGACATACTATACTATGGCGTTTTTTTTTTTTTTTTTTTTTAATTTTCCAACATTTCATGAAATGACTTTTTTTCACCATAGAATCATTCTACATGCTATAATACCACTGTTTTCATGGTTTTTTTCAACTTCAAAAAAAATTTGACATTTTCACCGAAAAATTTCGACATACTATACTATGGCGTTTTTTTTTTTTTGTAAAATTTTCCAACACTTCACGAAATGACTTTTTCTTCACCATAGAATCATTCTACATGGTATAATACGACCGTTTTCATGATTTTTTTCAACTTCAAAAAAATTTGACGTTTTCATTGAAAAATTTCGACATACTATACTATGGCGTTTTTTTCTTGTAAAATTTTCCAACACTTCACGAAATGACTTTTTTTCACCATAGAATCATTCTACATGGTATAATACGACCGTTTTCATGATTTTTTTCGACATAAAAAAAATTTGACGTTTTCATTGAAAAATTTCGACATACTATACTATGGCGTTTTTTTTTTTTTTTTTTAATTTTCCAACATTTCACAAAATGACTTTTTTTCACCATAGAATCATTCTACATGCTATAATACAACCGTTTTCATGGTTTTTTTCAACTTCAAAAAAATTTGACATTTTCACCGAAAAATTTCGACATACTATACTATGGCGTTTTTGTTTTTTTTTTTTAATTTTCCAACATTTCATGAAATGACTTTTTTTCACCATAGAATCATTCTACATGCTATAATACCACCGTTTTCATGGTTTTTTTCAACTTCAAAAAAATTTGACATTTTCACCGAAAAATTTCGACATACTATACTATGGCGTTTTTTTTTTTTTTTTTTAAATTTTCCAACATTTCACGAAATGACTTTTTTTCACCATAGAATCATTCTACATGGTATAATACGACCGTTTTCATGATTTTTTTCAACATAAAAAAAATTTGACGTTTTCACCGAAAAATTTCGACATACTATACTATGGCGTTTTTTTTTTTGTAAAATTTTCCAACACTTCACGAAATGACTTTTTTTCACCATAGAATCATTCTACGTGGTATAATACGACCGTTTTCATGATTTTTTTCAACATAAAAAAAATTTGACGTTTTCATTGAAAAATTTCGACATACTATACTATGGCGTTTTTTTTTTGTAAAATTTTCCAACACTTTCACGAAATGACTTTTTTTCACCATAGAATCATTCTACATGGTATAATACGACCGTTTTCATGATTTTTTTCAACATAAAAAAAATTTGACGTTTTCATTGAAAAATTTCGACATACTATACTATGGCGTTTTTTTTTTTTTTTTTTAATTTTCCAACATTTCACGAAATGACTTTTTTTCACCATAGAATCATTCTACATGCTATAATACGACCGTTTTCATGGTTTTTTTCAACTTCAAAAAAATTTGACATTTTCACCGAAAAATTTCGACATACTATACTATGGCGTTTTTTTTTTTTTTTTTTTTTAATTTTCCAACATTTCATGAAATGACTTTTTTTCACCATAGAATCATTCTACATGGTATAATACCACCGTTTTCATGGTTTTTTTCAACATCAAAAAAAATTTGACGTTTTCACTGAAAAATTTCGACATACTATACTATGGCGTTTTTTTTTTTTTTTTAATTTTTCAACACTTCACGAAATGACTTTTTTTTTCACCATAGAATCATTCTACATGCTATAATACGACCGTTTTCATGATTTTTTTCAACATCAAAAAATATTTGACGTTTTCATTGAAAAATTTCGACATACTATACTATGGCGTTTTTTTTTTTGTAAAATTTTCCAACATTTCACGAAATGACTTTTTTTCACCATAGAATCATTCTACATGGTATAATACCACCGTTTTCATGATTTTTTTCAACATAAAAAAAATTTGACGTTTTCATTGAAAAATTTCGACATACTATACTATGGCGTTTTTTTTTTTTTTTTTAAATTTTCCAACATTTCACAAAATGACTTTTTTTCACCATAGAATCATTCTACATGCTATAATACCACTGTTTTCATGGTTTTTTTCAACTTCAAAAAAATTTGACATTTTCACCGAAAAATTTCGACATACTATACTATGGCGTTTTTTTTTTTTTTTTTTTAATTTTCCAACATTTCACGAAATGACTTTTTTTTCACCATAGAATCATTCTACATGCTATAATACGACCGTTTTCATGATTTTTTTCAAAAAAAAATATTTGACGTTTTCATCGAAAAATTTCGACATACTATACTATGGCGTTTTTTTTTTTTAAAATTTTCCAACACTTCACGAAATGACTTTTTTTCACCATAGAATCATTCTACATGGTATAATACGACCGTTTTCATGATTTTTTTCAACATAAAAAAAATTTGACGTTTTCATTGAAAAATTTCGACATACTATACTATGGCGTTTTTTTTTTTTTTTTTAATTTTCCAACATTTCACAAAATGACTTTTTTTCACCATAGAATCATTCTACATGCTATAATACAACCGTTTTCATGGTTTTTTTCAACTTCAAAAAAATTTGACGTTTTCACCGAAAAATTTCGACATACTATACTATGGCGTTTTTTTTTTTTTTTTTAATTTTCCAACATTTCACGAAATGACTTTTTTTCACCATAGAATCATTCTACATGCTATAATACCACCGTTTTCATGGTTTTTTTCAACTTCAAAAAAATTTGACATTTTCACCGAAAAATTTCGACATACTATACTATGGCGTTTTTTTTTTTGTAAAATTTTCCAACACTTCACGAAATGACTTTTTTTCACCATAGAATCATTCTACGTGGTATAATACGACCGTTTTCATGATTTTTTTCAACATCAAAAAAATTTGACGTTTTCATTGAAAAATTTCGACATACTATACTATGGCGTTTTTTTTTTTTTTTTTTAATTTTCCAACATTTCACAAAATGACTTTTTTTCACCATAGAATCATTCTACATGCTATAATACGACCGTTTTCATGGTTTTTTTCAACTTCAAAAAAATTTGACATTTTCATTGAAAAATTTCGACATACTATACTATGGCGTTTTTTTTTTTTTTTTTTTAATTTTCCAACATTTCACAAAATGACTTTTTTTCACCATAGAATCATTCTACATGCTATAATACGACCGTTTTCATGATTTTTTTCAACATCAAAAAAAATTTGACGTTTTCATCGAAAAATTTCGACATACTATACTATGGCGTTTTTTTTTTTTTTTTTAATTTTCCAACATTTCACGAAATGACTTTTTTTCACCATAGAATCATTCTACATGCTATAATACAACCGTTTTCATGGTTTTTTTCAACTTCAAAAAAATTTGACATTTTCACCGAAAAATTTCGACATACTATACTATGGCGTTTTTTTTTTTTTTTTAAAATTTTCCAACACTTCACGAAATGACTTTTTTTCACCATAGAATCATTCTACGTGGTATAATACGACCGTTTTCATGATTTTTTTCAACATAAAAAAAATTTGACGTTTTCATTGAAAAATTTCGACATACTATACTATGGCGTTTTTTTTTTTTGTAAAATTTTCCAACACTTCACGAAATGACTTTTTTTCACCATAGAATCATTCTACATGGTATAATACGACCGTTTTCATGATTTTTTTCAACATAAAAAAAATTTGACGTTTTCATTGAAAAATTTCGACATACTATACTATGGCGTTTTTTTTTTTGTAAAATTTTCCAACACTTCACGAAATGACTTTTTTTCACCATAGAATCATTCTACGTGGTATAATACGACCGTTTTCATGATTTTTTTCAACATAAAAAAAATTTGACGTTTTCATTGAAAAATTTCGACATACTATACTATGGCGTTTTTTTCTTGTAAAATTTTCCAACACTTCACGAAATGACTTTTTTTCACCATAGAATCATTCTACATGGTATAATACGACCGTTTTCATGATTTTTTTCGACATAAAAAAATTTGACGTTTTCATTGAAAAATTTCGACATACTATACTATGGCGTTTTTTTTTTTTTTTTTTTAATTTTCCAACATTTCACAAAATGACTTTTTTTCACCATAGAATCATTCTACATGCTATAATACAACCGTTTTCATGGTTTTTTTCAACTTCAAAAAAATTTGACATTTTCACCGAAAAATTTCGACATACTATACTATGGCGTTTTTTTTTTTGTAAAATTTTCCAACACTTCACGAAATGACTTTTTTTCACCATAGAATCATTCTACGTGGTATAATACGACCGTTTTCATGATTTTTTTCAAGATAAAAAAAATTTGACATTTTCACCAAAAAATTTCGACATACTATACTATGGCGTTTTTTTTTTTTTTTTTTTTTTAATTTTCCAACATTTCATGAAATGACTTTTTTTCACCATAGAATCATTCTACATGCTATAATACCACTGTTTTCATGGTTTTTTTCAACTTCAAAAAAATTTGACGTTTTCACCGAAAAATTTCGACATACTATACTATGGCGTTTTTTTTTTTTGTAAAATTTTCCAACACTTCACGAAATGACTTTTTTTCACCATAGAATCATTCTACGTGGTATAATACGACCGTTTTCATGATTTTTTTCAACATAAAAAAAATTTGACGTTTTCACTGAAAAATTTCGACATACTATACTATGGCGTTTTTTTTTTTTTTTTTTTTTTTAATTTTCCAACATTTCACGAAATGACTTTTTTTCACCATAGAATCATTCTACATGGTATAATACGACCGTTTTCATGATTTTTTTCGACATAAAAAAAATTTGACGTTTTCATTGAAAAATTTCGACATACTATACTATGGCGTTTTTTTTGTTTTTTTTAATTTTCCAACATTTCACAAAATGACTTTTTTTCACCATAGAATCATTCTACATGCTATAATACAACCGTTTTCATGGTTTTTTTCAACTTCAAAAAAATTTGACATTTTCACCGAAAAATTTCGACATACTATACTATGGCGTTTTTTTTTTTTTTTTTTTTTTTAATTTTCCAACATTTCATGAAATGACTTTTTTTCACCATAGAATCATTCTACGTGGTATAATACTACCCTTTTCATGATTTTTTTCAACATCAAAAAAATTGACGTTTTCATTGAAAAATTTCGACATACTATACTATGGCGTTTTTTTTTTTTTTTTTTAATTTTCCAACATTTCACAAAATGACTTTTTTTCACCATAGAATCATTCTACATGCTATAGTATGACTGGTTTCATGATTTTTTTCAACAAACAAAAATTACACGTTTCCATCGAAAATTTTCGACATACTATACTATGACTTTTTTTTGTAAAATTTTTCAACTTTTCACAATGACTTTTTTTCACCATAGAATCATTCTACATGCTATAATACCACTGTTTTCATGGTTTTTTTCAACTTCAAAAAAAAATTTGACATTTTCACCGAAAAATTTCGACATACTATACTATGGCGTTTTTTTTTTTTGTAAAATTTTCCAACACTTCACGAAATGACTTTTTTTCACCATAGAATCATTCTACGTGGTATAATACGACCGTTTTCATGATTTTTTTCAACATCAAAAAAATTTGACGTTTTCATTGAAAAATTTCGACATACTATACTATGGCGTTTTTTTCTTGTAAAATTTTCCAACACTTCACGAAATGACTTTTTTTCACCATAGAATCATTCTACATGGTATAATACGACCGTTTTCATGATTTTTTTCGACATAAAAAAAATTTGACGTTTTCATTGAAAAATTTCGACATACTATACTATGGCGTTTTTTTTTTTTTTTTTTTTTAATTTTCCAACATTTCACAAAATGACTTTTTTTCACCATAGAATCATTCTACATGCTATAATACAACCGTTTTCATGGTTTTTTTCAACTTCAAAAAAATTTGACATTTTCACCGAAAAATTTCGACATACTATACTATGGCGTTTTTTTTTTTTTTTTTTATATTTTCCAACATTTCACGAAATGACTTTTTTTCACCATAGAATCATTCTACATGCTATAATACCACTGTTTTCATGGTTTTTTTCAACTTCAAAAAAATTTGACATTTTCACCGAAAAATTTCGACATACTATACTATGGCGTTTTTTTTTTTTGTAAAATTTTCCAACACTTCACGAAATGACTTTTTTTCACCATAGAATCATTCTACGTGGTATAATACGACCGTTTTCATGATTTTTTTCAACATCAAAAAAATTTGACGTTTTCATTGAAAAATTTCGACATACTATACTATGGCGTTTTTTTCTTGTAAAATTTTCCAACACTTCACGAAATGACTTTTTTTCACCATAGAATCATTCTACATGGTATAATACGACCGTTTTCATGATTTTTTTCGACATAAAAAAAATTTGACGTTTTCACCGAAAAATTTCGACATACTATACTATGGCGTTTTTTTTTTTTTTTTTTTTTTAATTTTCCAACATTTCATAAAATGACTTTTTTTCACCATAGAATCATTCTACATGCTATAATACAACCGTTTTCATGGTTTTTTTCAACTTCAAAAAAAATTTGACATTTTCACCGAAAAATTTCGACATACTATACTATGGCGTTTTTTTTTTGTTTTTTTTTTTAATTTTTCCAACATTTCACGAAATGACTTTTTTTTTCACCATAGAATCATTCTACATGCTATAATACGACCGTTTTCATGATTTTTTTCAACAAAAAAAAAATTTGACGTTTTCATTGAAAAATTTCGACATACTATACTATGGCGTTTTTTTTTTGTAAAATTTTCCAACACTTCACGAAATGACTTTTTTTCACCATAGAATCATTCTACATGGTATAATACGACCGTTTTCATGATTTTTTTCAACATAAAAAAAATTTGACGTTTTCATTGAAAAATTTCGACATACTATACTATGGCGTTTTTTTTTTTTTTTTTTTAATTTTCCAACATTTCACAAAATGACTTTTTTTCACCATAGAATCATTCTACATGCTATAATACAACCGTTTTCATGGTTTTTTTCAACATCAAAAAAAATTGACGTTTTCACCGAAAAATTTCGACATACTATACTATGGCGTTTTTTTTTTTTTTTTTTTTAATTTTCCAACATTTCATGAAATGACTTTTTTTCACCATAGAATCATTCTACATGCTATAATACCACTGTTTTCATGGTTTTTTTCAACTTCAAAAAAATTTGACATTTTCACCGAAAAATTTTCGACATACTATACTATGGCGTTTTTTTTTTTGTAAAATTTTCCAACATTTCACGAAATGACTTTTTTTCACCATAGAATCATTCTACGTGGTATAATACGACCGTTTTCATGATTTTTTTCAACATAAAAAAATTTGACGTTTTCATTGAAAAATTTCGACATACTATACTATGGCGTTTTTTTTTTTTAAATTTTCCAACATTTCACAAAATGACTTTTTTTCACCATAGAATCATTCTACATGGTATAATACGACCGTTTTCATGATTTTTTTCAACAAAAAAAAATTTGACGTTTTCATTGAAAAATTTCGACATACTATACTATGGCGTTTTTTTTTTTTTTTTTAATTTTCCAACATTTCACGAAATGACTTTTTTTCACCATAGAATCATTCTACATGCTATAATACAACCGTTTTCATGGTTTTTTTCAACTTCAAAAAAATTTGACATTTTCACCGAAAAATTTCGACATACTATACTATGGCGTTTTTTTTTTTTTTTAAAATTTTCCAACACTTCACGAAATGACTTTTTTTTCACCATAGAATCATTCTACGTGGTATAATACGACCGTTTTCATGATTTTTTTCAACATCAAAAAAATTTGACATTTTCACCGAAAAATTTCGACATACTATACTATGGCGTTTTTTTTTTGTAAAATTTTCCAACACTTCACGAAATGACTTTTTTTCACCATAGAATCATTCTACATGGTATAATACGACCGTTTTCATGATTTTTTTCGACATAAAAAAAATTTGACGTTTTCATTGAAAAATTTCGACATACTATACTATGGCGTTTTTTTTTTGTTTTAATTTTCCAACACTTCACGAAATGACTTTTTTTCACCATAGAATCATTCTACATGGTATAATACGACCGTTTTCATGATTTTTTTCAACATAAAAAAAATTTGACATTTTCACCGAAAAATTTCGACATGCTATACTATGGCGTTTTTTTTTTTTTTTTTTTTAATTTTCCAACATTTCATAAAATGACTTTTTTTCACCATAAAATCATTCTACATGCTATAATACCACCGTTTTCATGGTTTTTTTCAACTTCAAAAAAATTTGACATTTTCACCGAAAAATTTCGACATACTATACTATGGCGTTTTTTTTTTTTGTAAAATTTTCCAACACTTCACGAAATGACTTTTTTTCACCATAGAATCATTCTACATGGTATAATACGACCGTTTTCATGATTTTTTTCGACATAAAAAAAATTTGACGTTTTCATTGAAAAATTTCGACATACTATACTATGGCGTTTTTTTTTTTTTTTTAATTTTCTAACATTTCACGAAATGACTTTTTTTCACCATAGAATCATTCTACGTGGTATAATACGACCGTTTTCATGATTTTTTTCAACATCAAAAAAATTTGACATTTTCACTGAAAAATTTCGACATACTATACTATGGCGTTTTTTTTTTTTATAAATTTTCCAACACTTCACGAAATGACTTTTTTTCACCATAGAATCATTCTACATGGTATAATACGACCGTTTTCATGATTTTTTTCAACATCAAAAAAATTTGACGTTTTCATTGAAAAATTTCGACATACTATACTATGGCGTTTTTTTTTTTTTTTTAATTTTCCAACATTTCACGAAATGACTTTTTTTCACCATAGAATCATTCTACATGCTATAATACGACCGTTTTCATGGTTTTTTTCAACTTCAAAAAAATTTGACATTTTCACCGAAAAATTTCGACATACTATACTATGGCGTTTTTTTTTTTTTTAAATTTTCTAACACTTCACGAAATGACTTTTTTTCACCATAGAATCATTCTACGTGGTATAATACGACCGTTTTCATGATTTTTTTCAACATCAAAAAAATTTGACATTTTCATTGAAAAATTTCGACATACTATACTATGGCGTTTTTTTCTTGTAAAATTTTCCAACACTTCACGAAATGACTTTTTTTCACCATAGAATCATTCTACATGGTATAATACGACCGTTTTCATGATTTTTTTCGACATAAAAAAAATTTGACGTTTTCATTGAAAAATTTCGACATACTATACTATGGGGTTTTTTTTTTTTTTTTTAATTTTCTAACATTTCACAAAATGACTTTTTTTCACCATAGAATCATTCTACATGCTATAATACGACCGTTTTCATGGTTTTTTTCAACATAAAAAAAATTTGACATTTTCATCGAAAAATTTCGACATACTATACTATGGCGTTTTTGTTTTTTTTTTTTTAATTTTCCAACATTTCATGAAATGACTTTTTTTCACCATAGAATCATTTTGCATGGTATAATACTACCGTTTTCATGGTTTTTTTCAACATAAAAAAAATTTGACGTTTCCATCGTAAAATTTTCGACATACTATACTATGACTTTTTTATGTAAAATTTTTATGTTTTTTTCATTTTTAAAAAACAAAAAATTTGACGTTTTCATCGTAAAAATTTCGACATACTATACTATGGCATTTTTTTTTTTTTTTATTTTCCAACATTTCACGAAATGACTTTTGCTCACCATAGAAACATTCTACATGCTATAATACAACCGTTTTCATGTTTTTTTTCAACTTCAAAAAAATTTGACATTTTCACCGAAAAATTTCGACATACTATACTATGGCGTTTTTTTTTTTTTTTTTTTTTAAATTTTCCAACATTTCACGAAATGACTTTTTTTCACCATAGAATCATTCTACATGGTATAATACGACCATTTTCATGATTTTTTTCAACATCAAAAAAAATTTGACGTTTTCACCGAAAAATTTCGACATACTATACTATGGCGGTTTTTTTTTTTGTAAAATTTTCCAACACTTCACGAAATGACTTTTTTTCACCATAGAATCATTCTACGTGGTTTAATACGACCGTTTTCATGATTTTTTTCAACATCAAAAAAATTTTACGTTTTCATTGAAAAATTTCGACATACTATACTATGGCGTTTTTTTTTTGTAAAATTTTCCAACACTTCACGAAATGACTTTTTTTCACCATAGAATCATTCTACGTGGTATAATACAACCGTTTTCATGATTTTTTTCAACAAAAAAAAAATTTGACGTTTTCATCGAAAAATTTCGACATACTATACTATGGCGTTTTTTTTTTATTTTTATTTTCCAACATTTCACGAAATGACTTTTTTTCACCATAGAAACATTCTACATGCTATAATACAACCGTTTTCATGTTTTTTTTCAACTTCAAAAAAATTTGACATTTTCACCGAAAAATTTCGACATACTATACTATGGCGTTTTTTTTTTTTTAAAATTTTCCAACACTTCACGAAATGACTTTTTTTCACCATAGAATCATTCTACACGAACATTTTGCATGGTATAATACCACCGTTTTCATGATTTTTTTCAACATCAAAAAAATTTGACGTTTTCATTGAAAAATTTCGACATACTATACTATGGCGTTTTTTTTGTTTTTTTTTTAATTTTTCAACATTTCACAAAATGACTTTTTTTTTCACCATAGCATCATTCTACATGCTATAATATGAGTGGTTTCATGATTTTTTTCAAAAAAAAAAATATTTGACGTTTTCATCGTAAAAATTTCGACATACTATACTATGGCATTTTTTTTTTAAACATTTTCCAACATTTCACGAAATGACTTTTTCTCACCATAGAATCATTCTACATGCTATAATACAACCGTTTTCATGTTTTTTTTCAACTTCAAAAAAATTTGACATTTTCACCGAAAAATTTCGACATACTATACTATGGCGTTTTTTTTTTTGTAAAATTTTCCAACACTTCACGAAATGACTTTTTTTCACCATAGAATCATTCTACGTGGTATAATTCGACCGTTTTCATGATTTTTTTCAACATTAAAAAAATTTGACGTTTTCATTGAAAAATTTCGACATACTATACTATGGCGTTTTTTTTTTTTTTTTTTAATTTTCCAACATTTCACAAAATGACTTTTTTTCACCATAGAATCATTCTACATGCTATAATACAACCGTTTTCATGGTTTTTTTCAACTTCAAAAAAATTTGACATTTTCACCGAAAAATTTCGACATACTATACTATGGCGTTTTTTTTTTTTTTTTAAAATTTTCCAACACTTCACGAAATGACTTTTTTTCACCATAGAATCATTCTACGTGGTATAATACGACCGTTTTCATGTTTTTTTTTTCAACTTCAAAAAAATTTGACATTTTCACCGAAAAATTTCGACATACTATACTATGGCGTTTTTTTTTTTTGTAAAATTTTCCAACACTTCACGCAATGACTTTTTTTCACCATAGAATCATTCTACGTGGTTTTAATACGACCGTTTTCATGATTTTTTTCAACATAAAAAAAATTTGACGTTTTCATTGAAAAATTTCGACATACTATACTATGGCGTTTTTTTCTTGTAAAATTTTCCAACACTTCACGAAATGACTTTTTTTCCACCATAGAATCATTCTACATGGTATAATACGACCGTTTTCATGATTTTTTTTAACATAAAAAAAATTTGACGTTTTCATTGAAAAATTTCGACATACTATACTATGGCGTTTTTTTTTTTTTAAAATTTTCCAACACTTCACGAAATGACTTTTTTTCACCATAGAATCATTCTACGTGGTATAATACGACCGTTTTCATGATTTTTTTCAACATAAAAAAAATTTGACATTTTCACCGAAAAATTTCTACATACTATACTATGGCGTTTTTTTTTTTTTTTTTTTTTTTAATTTTCCAATATTTCATGAAATGACTTTTTTTCACCATAGAATCATTTTACATGGTATAATACGACCGTTTTCATGATTTTTTTCGACATAAAAAAATTTGACGTTTTCATTGAAAAATTTCGACATACTATACTATGGCGTTTTTTTTTTTTTTTTTTAATTTTCCAACATTTCAGAAAATGACTTTTTTTCACCATAGAATCATTCTACATGCTATAATACAACCGTTTTCATGGTTTTTTTCAACTTCAAAAAAATTTGACATTTTCACCGAAAAATTTCGACATACTGTACTATGGCGTTTTTTTTTTGTTTTTTTTTTAATTTTCCAACATTTCATGAAATGACTTTTTTTCACCATAGAATCATTCTACGTGGTATAATACTACCCTTTTCATGATTTTTTTCAACATCAAAAAAAATTGACGTTTTCATTGAAAAATTTCGACATACTATACTATGGCGTTTTTTTTTTTTTTTTTAATTTTCCAACATTTCACAAAATGACTTTTTTTCACCATAGAATCATTCTACATGCTATAGTATGACTGGTTTCATGATTTTTTTCAACAAACAAAAATTACACGTTTCCATCGTAAAATTTTCGACATACTATACTATGACTTTTTTATGTAAAATTTTTAAACTTTTCACAATGACTTTTTTTCACCATAGAATCATTCTATGTGGTATAATACGACCGTTTTCATGATTTTTTTCAACATAAAAAAATTTGACGTTTTCATTGAAAAATTTCGACATACTATACTATGGCGTTTTTTTTTTTTTTAATTTTCCAACATTTCACAAAATGACTTTTTTTCACCAAAGAATCATTCTACATGCTATAATATGAGTGGTTTCATGATTTTTTTCAAAAAAAAAAAATTTGACGTTTTTATCGTAAAAATTTCGACATACTATACTATGGCGTTTTTTTTTTTTTTTTTTTTTTTTTTTTTTCCAACACTTCACAAAATGACTTTTTTTCACCATAGAATCATTCTACATGCTATAATACAACCGTTTTCATGTTTTTTTTCAACTTCAAAAAAATTTGACATTTTCACCGAAAAATTTCGACATACTATACTATGGCGTTTTTTTTTTGTTAAATTTTCCAACACTTCACGAAATGACTTTTTTTCACCATAGAATCATTCTACGTGGTATAATACGACCGTTTTCATGATTTTTTTCAACATAAAAAAAATTTGACATTTTCACCGAAAAATTTCGACATACTATACTATGGCGTTTTTTTTTTTTTAAAATTTTCCAACACTTCACGAAATGACTTTTTTTCACCATAGAATCATTCTACGTGGTATAATACGACCGTTTTCATGATTTTTTTCAACATAAAAAAAATTTGACATTTTCACCGAAAAATTTCGACATGCTATACTATGGCGTTTTTTTTTTTCTTTTTTTTTTTTAATTTTTCAAAATTTCATGAAATGACTTTTTTTCACCATAGAATCATTTTGCATGGTATAATACGACCGTTTTCATGATTTTTTTCAACATCAAAAAAATTTGACGTTTTCATTGAAAAATTTCGACATACTATACTATGGCGTTTTTTTGTTTTTTTTTTTAATTTTCCAACATTTCACAAAATGACTTTTTTTCACCATAGAATCATTCTACATGCTATAATATGAGTGGTTTCATGATTTTTTTCAAAAAAACAAAAATTTGACGTTTTCATCGTAAAAATTTCGACATACTATACTATGGCATTTTTTTTTTTTTTACATTTTCCAACACTTCACGAAATGACTTTTTTTCACCATAGAATCATTCTACGTGGTATAATACAACCGTTTTCATGATTTTTTTCAACATCAAAAAAATTTGACGTTTTCATTGAAAAATTTCGACATACTATACTATGGCGTTTTTTTCTTGTAAAATTTTCCAACACTTCACGAAATGACTTTTTTTCACCATAGAATCATTCTACATGGTATAATACCACCGTTTTCATGATTTTTTTCGACATAAAAAAAATTTGACGTTTTCATCGAAAAATTTCGACATACTATACTATGGCGTTTTTTTTTTTTTTTTTTTTAAATTTTCCAACATTTCATGAAATGACTTTTTTTCACCATAGAATCATTTTGCATGGTATAATACTACCGTTTTCATGATTTTTTTCAACATAAAAAAAATTTGACGTTTTCATTGAAAAATTTCGACATACTATACTATGGCGTTTTTTTTTTTTTTTTTTTTAATTTTCCAACATTTCACAAAATGACTTTTTTTCACCATAGAATCATTCTACACGCTATAGTATGACTGGTTTCATGATTTTTTTCAACAAACAAAAATTACACGTTTCCATCGTAAAATTTTCGACATACTATACTATGACTTTTTTATGTAAAATTTTTATGAGTGGTTTCATGATTTTTTTCAAAAAAACAAAAATTTGACGTTTTCATCGTAAAAATTTCGACATACTATACTATGGCATTTTTTTGGAAACATTTTCCAACATTTCACGAAATGACTTTTGCTCAACATAGAAACATTCTACATGCTATAATACAACCGTTTTCATGTTTTTTTTCAACTTCAAAAAAATTTGACATTTTCACCGAAAAATTTCGACATACTATACTATGGCGTTTTTTTCTTGTAAAATTTTCCAACACTTCACGAAATGACTTTTTTTCACCATAGAATCATTCTACATGGTATAATACGACCATTTTCATGATTTTTTTCAACATAAAAAAAATTTGACGTTTTCATTGAAAAATTTCGACATACTATACTATGGCGTTTTTTTTTTTTTTTAATTTTCCAACATTTCACAAAATGACTTTTTTTCACCATAGAATCATTCTACATGCTATAGTATGACTGGTTTCATGATTTTTTTCAACATAAAAAAAATTTGACGTTTTCATTGAAAAATTTCGACATACTATACTATGGCGTTTTTTTTTTTTTTTAATTTTCCAACACTTCACGAAATGACTTTTTTTCACCATAAAATCATTCTACGTGGTATAATACGACCGTTTTCATGATTTTTTTCAACATAAAAAAAATTTGACATTTTCACCGAAAAATTTCGACATACTATACTATGGCGTTTTTTTTTTTTTTTTTTTTTTTTTAATTTTCCAATATTTCATGAAATGACTTTTTTTCACCATAGAATCATTCTACGTGGTATAATATGAGTGGTTTCATGATTTTTTTCAAAAAAACAAAAATTTGACGTTTTCATCGTAAAAATTTCGACATACTATACTATGGCGTTTTTTTCTTGTAAAATTTTCCAACACTTCACGAAATGACTTTTTTTCACCATAAAATCATTCTACATGCTATAATACAACCGTTTTCATGGTTTTTTTCCACTTCAAAAAAAAATTTGACATTTTCACCGAAAAATTTCGACATACTATACTATGGCGTTTTTTTTTTGTTTTAAATTTTCCAACACTTCACGAAATGACTTTTTTTCACCATAGAATCATTCTACGTGGTATAATACGACCGTTTTCATGATTTTTTTCAACATAAAAAAAATTTGACATTTTCACCGAAAAATTTCGACATACTATACTATGGCGTTTTTTTTTTTTTTTTTTAATTTTCCAACACTTCACGAAATGACTTTTTTTCACCATAGAATCATTCTACGTGGTATAATACGACCGTTTTCATGATTTTTTTCAACATAAAAAAAATTTGACATTTTCACCGAAAAATTTCGACATACTATACTATGGCGTTTTTTTTTTTGTAAAATTTTCCAACACTTCACGAAATGACTTTTTTTCACCATAGAATCATTCTACGTGGTTTTAATACGACCGTTTTCATGATTTTCTTCAACATAAAAATAATTTGACGTTTTCATTGAAAAATTTCGACATACTATACTATGGCGTTTTTTTTTTTATAAAATTTTCCAACACTTCACGAAATGACTTTTTTTTCACCATAGAATCATTTTATATGGTATAATACGACATATTTTCATGATTTTTTTCAACATAAAAAAAATTTGACGTTTTCATTGAAAAATTTCGACATACTATACTATGGCGTTTTTTTTTTTTTAAAATTTTCCAACATTTCACAAAATGACTTTTTTTCACCATAGAATCATTCTACATGCTATAGTATGACTGGTTTCATGATTTTTTTTCAACAAACAAAAATTACACGTTTCCATCGTAAAATTTTCGACATACTATACTATGACTTTTTTATGTAAAATTTTTTAACTTTTCACAATGACTTTTTTTCACCATAGAATCATTTTATATGGTATAATACGACCGTTTTCATGATTTTTTTCAACATAAAAAAAATTTGACGTTTTCATTGAAAAATTTCGACATACTATACTATGGCGTTTTTTTTTTTGTTTTTTTTTTAATTTTCCAACATTTCACAAAATGACTTTTTTTCACCATAGAATCATTCTACATGCTATAGTATGACTGGTTTCATGATTTTTTTCAACATAAAAAAATTTGACGTTTTCATTGAAAAATTTCGACATACTATACTATGGCGTTTTTTTTTTTTTGTAAAATTTTCCAACACTTCACGAAATGACTTTTTTTTCACCATAAAATCATTCTACGTGGTATAATACGACCGTTTTCATGATTTTTTTCAACAAAAAAAAAATTTGACATTTTCACCGAAAAATTTCGACATACTATACTATGGCGTTTTTTTTTTTTTTTTTTTTTTTTTAAATTTTCCAATATTTCATGAAATGACTTTTTTTCACCATAGAATCATTCTACGTGGTATAATACGACCGTTTTCATTTTTTTTTTCAACTTCAAAAAAATTTGACATTTTCACCGAAAAATTTCGACATACTATACTATGGCGGGTTTTTTTTTTAAAATTTTCCAACACTTCACGAAATGACTTTTTTTCACCATAGAATCATTCTACGTGGTTTTAATACGACCGTTTTCATGATTTTTTTCAACATCAAAAAAATTTGACGTTTTCATTGAAAAATTTCGACATACTATACTATGGCGTTTTTTTCTTGAAAAATTTTCCAACACTTCACGAAATGACTTTTTTTCCACCATAGAATCATTCTACATGGTATAATACGACCGTTTTCATGATTTTTTTTAACATAAAAAAAATTTGACGTTTTCATTGAAAAATTTCGACATACTATACTATGGCGTTTTTTTTTTTTTTTTTAATTTTCCAACATTTCACAAAATGACTTTTTTTCACCATAGAATCATTTTGCATGGTATAATACTACCGTTTTCATGATTTTTTTCAACATAAAAAAAATTTGACGTTTTCATTGAAAAATTTCGACATACTATACTATGGCGTTTTTTGTTTTTTTTTTTTAATTTTCCAACATTTCACAAAATGACTTTTTTTCACCATAGAATCATTCTACATGCTATAGTATGACTGGTTTCATGATTTTTTTCAACAAACAAAAATTACACGTTTCCATCGTAAAATTTTTGACATACTATACTATGACTTTTTTATGTAAAATTTTTAAACTTTTCACAATGACTTTTTTTCACCATAGAATCATTCTACATGCTATAGTATGACTGGTTTCATGATTTTTTTCAACAAACAAAAATTACACGTTTCCATCGTAAAATTTTCGACATACTATACTATGACTTTTTTATGTAAAATTTTTTAACTTTTCACAATGACTTTTTTTCACCATAGAATCATTTTATATGGTATAATACGACCGTTTTCATGATTTTTTTCAACATAAAAAAAATTTGACGTTTTCATTGAAAAATTTCGACATACTATACTATGGCGTTTTTTTTTTGAAAAATTTTCCAACACTTCACGAAATGACTTTTTTTCCACCATAGAATCATTCTACATGGTATAATACGACCGTTTTCATGATTTTTTTTAACATAAAAAAAATTTGACGTTTTCATTGAAAAATTTCGACATACTATACTATGGCGTTTTTTTTTTTTTTAAAATTTTCCAACATTTCACAAAATGACTTTTTTTCACCATAGAATCATTTTGCATGGTATAATACTACCGTTTTCATGATTTTTTTCAACATAAAAAAAATTTGACGTTTTCATTGAAAAATTTCGACATACTATACTATGGCGTTTTTTGTTTTTTTTTTTTAATTTTCCAACATTTCACAAAATGACTTTTTTTCACCATAGAATCATTCTACATGCTATAGTATGACTGGTTTCATGATTTTTTTCAACAAACAAAAATTACACGTTTCCATCGTAAAATTTTTGACATACTATACTATGACTTTTTTATGTAAAATTTTTAAACTTTTCACAATGACTTTTTTTCACCATAGAATCATTCTACATGCTATAGTATGACTGGTTTCATGATTTTTTTCAACAAACAAAAATTACACGTTTCCATCGTAAAATTTTCGACATACTATACTATGACTTTTTTATGTAAAATTTTTTAACTTTTCACAATGACTTTTTTTCACCATAGAATCATTTTATATGGTATAATACGACCGTTTTCATGATTTTTTTCAACATAAAAAAAATTTGACGTTTTCATTGAAAAATTTCGACATACTATACTATGGCGTTTTTTTTTTTGTAAAATTTTCCAACACTTCACAAAATGACTTTTTTTCACCATAGAATCATTCTACGTGGTATAATACGACCGTTTTCATGATTTTTTTCAACATAAAAAAAATTTGACATTTTCACCGAAAAATTTCGACATATTATACTATGGCGTTTTTTTTTTTTTTTTTTAATTTTCCAACATTTCACAAAATGACTTTTTTTCACCATAGAATCATTCTACATGCTATAATATGAGTGGTTTCATGATTTTTTTCAAAAAAACAAAAATTTGACGTTTTTATCGTAAAAATTTCGACATACTATACTATGGCATTTTTTTTGAAACATTTTCCAACATTTCACGAAATGACTTTTGCTCAACATCGAAACATTCTACATGCTATAATACAACCGTTTTCATGTTTTTTTTCAACTTCAAAAAAATTTGACATTTTCACCGAAAAATTTCGACATACTATACTATGGCGTTTTTTTTTTTTTTTTAAATTTTCCAACACTTCACGAAATGACTTTTTTTCACCATAAAATCATTCTACGTGGTATAATACGACCGTTTTCATGATTTTTTTCAACATAAAAAAAATTTGACGTTTTCATTGAAAAATTTCGACATACTATACTATGGCGTTTTTTTTTTGTAAAATTTTCCAACACTTCACGAAATGACTTTTTTTCACCATAGAATCATTCTACATGGTATAATACGACCATTTTCATGATTTTTTTCAACATAAAAAAAATTTGACGTTTTCTTGTAAAATTTTCCAACACTTCACGAAATGACTTTTTTTCACCATAGAATCATTCTACATGGTATAATACGACCATTTTCATGATTTTTTTCAACATAAAAAAAATTTGACGTTTTCATTGAAAAATTTCGACATACTATACTATGGCGTTTTTTTTGTTTTTTTTTAAATTTTCCAACATTTCACAAAATGACTTTTTTTCACCATAGAATCATTCTACGTGCTATAATACAACCATTTTCATGTTTTTTTTCAACTTCAAAAAAAATTTGACATTTTCACTGAAAAATTTCGACATACTATACTATGGCGTTTTTTTTTTTTTTTTTTAATTTTCCAACATTTCATGAAATGACTTTTTCTCACCATAGAATCATTTTGCATGGTATAATACCACCGTTTTCATGATTTTTTTCAACATTAAAAAAATTTGACGTTTTCATTGAAAAATTTCGACATACTATACTATGGCGTTTTGTTTTGTTTTTTTTTTTTTTAAATTTTCCAACATTTCACAAAATGACTTTTTTTTCACCATAGAATCATTCTACATGCTATAGTATGACTGGTTTCATGATTTTTTTCAACAAACAAATATTTGACGTTTCCATCGTAAAATTTTCGACATACTATACTATGACTTTTTTTTGTAAAATTTTCCAACTTTTCACAATGACTTTTTATCACCATAGAATCATTCTACATGCTATAATACAACCGTTTTCATGGTTTTTTTCAACATCAAGAAAAATTTGCCGTTTTTTTTTCATTGAAAAATTTCGACATACTATACTATGGCGTTTTTTTTGTAAAATTTTCCAACATTTCACATGACTTTGAGAAAATGAAAATTTTTTTAAATTTTTCAACATTTCACGAAATGACTTTTTTTCACCATAGAATCATTTTACATGGTATAATACGACCATTTTCATGATTTTTTTCAACATAAAAAAAATTTGACGTTTTCATTGAAAAATTTCGACATACTATACTATGGCGTTTTTTTTGTATTTAAATTTTCCAACACTTCCCAAAATGACTTTTTTTCAACCATAGAATCATTCTACATGCTATAGTATGACTGGTTTCATGATTTTTTTCAACAAACAAAAATTTGACGTTTTCATCGTAAAATTTTCACCATAGTATAATATGAAATTTTTTTGTAAAATTTTTCAACATTTCATGAAATGACTTTTTTAACCATAGACTCATTTTACATGCTATAATATGACCGTTTTCAGGAACATCAAAAAAATTTGACGTTTTCATCGAAAAATTTCGACATGCTATACTATGACTTTTTTTCATGAAATTTTTCAAAATGCTATTTTACTTTTTGTAATCATAATATTGTATAAGGGGCTGCACGGTGGTGTAGTGGTTAGCGCTGTCGCCTCACAGCAAGAGGGTCGCAGGTTCGATTCCAGCTTGCGTCTCTTCTGTGTGGAGTTTCCATGTTATCCCCGTGTAAGCATGGGTTTTCTCCGGGTACTCCGGCTTCCTCCCACCGCCAAAGACATGCTGTTTAGGTTAATTGATGACTCTAAATTGCCCGTAGGTGTGGATGTGAGTGTGAATGGTTGTCTGTCTCTATGTGCCCTGAGATGGACTGGCGACCTGTCCAGGGTGAACCCCACCGTCACCGGGATCGGCTCCAGCCCCCCCGCGACCCCTAACGGGATACGCGGCTGACGATGAATGAATGAATGAATATTGTATAAGATACTATAATATAACTGTTGGCATGATATTTTTGATTCAATAAAATGACCTCTTTTTCAAAAAAATTTCGACATACGACTATGACTTTTTTCATGAAATATTTCAACGTTCTACAATATGACTTTTTGTAATCATAATATTGTTTAACATACTATAATGTGACTGTTAGCATGACATTTTTGAAGATTCAATAAAATGACCTGTTTTTCAAAAAATTTCGACATACGACTATGACTTTTTTCATGAAATTTTTCAAAATGATAAAATTTTACTTTTTTTAATCATAATAGTTTAGCATACTATAATATGAAATTTTTCAAGATGACGATGAAGATACTATGACGTTTTTGTCGCAAAATTTTCGACATACTATACAATGACTTTTTTTTTTTAAATTCTCCACATACTATACTATGATATTTTTGATATAATGAGACACTACTATCACTTGATCATGAAATTCTCGACATAGTATACTGAGCCATTTTTTTCACGAAATTTGACATTCTATACTATGACATTTTTCCACAAAGTTTTCAACATACTATACTACGACGTTTTTTTCACCCATCTTTCGACATACTATGCTAAGGCGGGTTTTTTTTCACCAAATTTGCGACATACTATACTATGATGTTTTTTTTTCACGAAATTTTCGATGTACTATACTGAGTTTTTTTTTCACGAAATTTTCGACGTACTGTACTATGACATTTTTCACATAATTTACACTATACTATCACTTGATCATTAAATTTTCGACATACTATACTGACATTTTTTCTTGAAATTTTCATCATACAATACGATGACTTTTATAGTATAGTATGTAAATGTCAGAAAAAAGCTACAGTATATCATGTCGAAAAAACTTAGTATAGTATGTCAAAAAAAAGTCATAGTATTGTATGTTTAAAAAGCCATGATATACGATAAGTCGTAAGAGTCATACAATAGTTTGCCAAAAAAATTGCAAAAAAATAGTCATAGTACAGTATGTCAGAAAAAGTGGAAGCATAGCATGTCGGAAAAAGTCATAATGTATTTCGAATAAAGTCATGCAAAAAGTCGAAAAAAAAAGTCACACTATAGTATGTAGAAAAAATCCAAGTCAGAGCATAAAAAATCATAGAATAGTATGTTTAAAAAGTCATAGTATAATATGTCAAAACAGTCATATATATGACTATATATATACTATATAGTCTATATACTATATAGTATATAGACGAGTCGTAGTATAGTATGTCAAACATAGTCATAGTATACTATGTAGAAAAAGGTCATATAGTATGTCAGAAATAGTCAATATAGTATGTGAAAAAAGTCACTGTATAGTATGAAGAAAAATGTGAGAAAAAAAGCTATGGTTTACCATGTTGAAAAAAGCAGTAGTATAGTATATCAGAAATATAGTATCATAGTATAGTATGTCAAAAAAGTCATGGTATTGTATGTCAAGAAAATGCAAAAAAAGACACAGTATGGTATGTCAGAAAAAGTCAAAGCATAGTATATCGAAAAAAGTCATAAAAAAGTCAAATAAAAAATACAAAAGAAGTATTGTATGTCAAAAAAGTCATAGTATAGTATGTCAAAAACTCATAGTATATGTCAAAAAAAAAAAATCATAGTGTAGTATATCGAAAAAGTCCTAAAGGCAGTGTAGTATGTTGGAAAAATTTCATAGTATAATGTTGAAAAAATGCAAAAAAAAAAGTTACAGTATAGTATGTCAAAAAAGTCAAAGTAATAGTATAGGATGTTGAAAAAAGTCATGAAAATAAGCCATAGTATAGTATATAGAAAAAAGTCCTCGTATAGTATGTCAAAAAAATCCAAAAGAATCGGAGCATAGGATGTTGAAAAAAAGTCATAGAATAGTATGTAGAAAGATGTCATAAAAAAGTAATCGTATAGTATGTCGGGAAAAGTCATAATATACTAAGTTGAAAAAAAGTCATAGTACAGCATGTCAAAAAAAGGTCATAGTATAGTATGTTTAAAGGTCATAGCACAGTATTTTTAAAAAAAATGCATAAAAAAGTCATAGTCTAAAAAAAACATAGTGTGGTATGTGGGAAAAAGTCAGAGCATAATATGTCCAAAAAATGCCAAAAAAAAGTCATAGTACAGTTTGTCGAAAAAAGTCATAGTATGCTATGTCGGAAAAAAATCATTGTGTAGTATTTAAAAAAAAAAAAAGTCATGGTATAGTGTGTTGAAAAAAGTCCTAGTCTAGTATGTAGTACTATACTAGTACTAGTCGAAGTACAGTCTGTCAAAAAAAAATGTCTTTACTGTCAAGTCAGTAAAGATGTCAAAGAAAATCAAGAAAAATTAAGTAAAATTCCTTCTAAAAATTCGTAGTAGAGCATGTTGAAAATGTCACAATAAGACTAGTATAGTATGTCAAAAGGTCATGATAAAAGTGTAACAATGGAAAAAAATTAATGGATAAGATTATTAAATACTTGACGAATCTCCCTTCAAGGTACATTTTGAACAGATAAATAATATGTGACTGTTTTGTTATTTTTGATAATACATAGAAATAAGAAGTAACTGTATGAAAAAACAAACTATTTCTTCTCTCTCACTTCACAAATAAAGGGCAGATTACACTCAACCTCACATCCTTACGGGTGTGTTCGCACCACGACGTCATTGTAATATCTGGTGAAACGGGCCATGAGATGGGCTGCAAATGATGCTCAGTTCACGGTGCCATCGGTGGCTGCAAGTATGAACAGGTCATAATAAAGATGGTAAATATAAATCCTCACATACTGCAACGGGTCCAGGATTAAATCTGAAGTGGATCCATCTGCCTCACGGTTCTGTTCCAGGAGGGCAGAAGATAAAACTCTTTGTCTCCACTAATTTCTCTCATTTATCTACTGTTGACTTGATACCAGATGAATACAATGACCAAAGAAATCCTTTTTAAAAATCAGCTAAAACTCACAGCATTTATTTAGTAGTAGTTTCACTTGACTTCAACAACAACTCTGAGCTTAACGTGGACGACCACTTCCTGCCGCAGGAACATTCACAGCAGCGGCTTCTTGTCACACAACCAGGTCAGTATGTTATGTAGTACTGTTGTAGTAGTATTACTGCTCCATAATTCATCTCCTGCCATAATAGACAATGAAATATGCAATTTTACTTTCTAGAAAGCTGCAACAAAGTTAACACAGTTTGCAGTAAACACTATATACTGTATATACATGTGTGTGTAGTATTTCCATGTCTGCCTCTGCTGACTTCCTGACATGGAAATTACGCCGTGGTTCCCCCTCACACGTGTGGTTTTTAAAATGCAAGTCGGCCCAGACGATGAAGTATTAAAGGGTGGAGGGTGGGTGTGGATCCGACCTCCACCCTCCATGTTAAATCCAGCCTGGTAAACACTACACATCCAGTAAAGTATTAAAGGGTGGAGGGTGGGTGTGGATCCGACCTCCACCCGCCATGTTAAATCCAACCTGGTAAACACTACACATCCAGTAAAGTATTAAAGGGTGGAGGGTGGGTGTGGATCCGACCTCCACCCGCCATGTTAAATCCAACCTGGTAAACACTACACATCCAGTAAAGTATTAAAGGGTGGAGGGTGGGTGTGGATCCGACCTCCACCCGCCATGTTAAATCCAACCTGGTAAACACTACACATCCATTAAAGTATTAAAGGGTGGAGGGTGGGTGTGGATCCGACCTCCACCCGCCATGTTAAATCCAGCCTGGTAAACACTACACATCCAGTAAAGGAGGGAAACACTTTGGAAAAGCAGAGCTAGACATCACGGCTAAAGCTGCACGCTAACTCCGTCACGGACGGGAAACGTCATCGTACGGCGGTAACGTGCGGTCCGGCCGGCCGTCGCTCTCGTCTCCGTGGTCTGACGGGCCGACGCTACGACTGTAGAGCTCCATATACTGACATTTATGTTAAATGGATTCAGACGGCCCCGATGGAGCTGACCATGGATGGATAAAGAGAACGGAGCTGACGGAGAGCTAGAGACCACCTTGGAGAAGTTAGAGGAAGTAGACACCTGGGACTAGTTTTCAAAATAAGGTGTTATCAAAGAAATCCATATATGCAAAATACATCTATGGAAATCAGGTTGATTCGATTGTATCCACTAAGTATAAAACAGTACATGTCCCTTATAAATCAAAAGAAAATACCACTAACTTGAGAGAGTTATGTCTTTATTCTTTGATTTTTGGGTCAAGAAATGTAGTACGTAACCTTCCTTTAACGTTATACCACATACACCTCTGTATCTATGAGAGGTCAAAAACGATCATGTCATCTCGTGTTTGCTTCGTCTTTCTGCACCACATATTTCCAACCACAACATTTCCCATCAAAGAGTAGTGAGAGCAGCATGAGACACAAACCAAACATCCCTTTAGTCTCGGTGATGACACAATACAACAACTAACTAGCCTCCCTCTCGGTGCTTAGACACTGGAGGTGGGGGAAAGATTTTTCTGAGTCAAATGAGCTCATATTTCCCAGCAGACGAAGCCACAACAAAACTCACATAACATCCCCGGCAGCAGCGAGTATTTAAAAACTGATTCAGTCGCTAAAGGTAAAATTCTTGACTGTGTTTTGTTCAAAATATTCATTTCTGCAAACGAGAAAATCTTGCAGCCAAACATTCGCAGACCCAAAAGTGTCCACAGATGTCGACTACATGGGGATAAATGTGTTTGTACATCGTGTTGATGTGCTGAAACATGCAGGAATATATAACATGGAGTCTGTCACAGAGCTTCAACAACATGCTACACAATATATTCATTCACACATCTTGAGGTTAACGGACTAGAGGTTGACTGATGGATCTTCAAACAACCAACAGCAGTTTGGAGCTGGAAAAAGTCTCCACCACATTTAGTTTAGCTTTGCAGGTTGTCAGCTGTGTGTCTGCCGGATCAATGATAGTGATTATCACACAAACTGTGTGTGTTTGTGCTGCACTAGCAGCTGCTAGCTGCTAACGTGTGTGTGTGTGTGTGGTGGTTAGTGTGTGTGTGTTGGTGGTGTTATAGCTGTGAATGTAGCTGTAGCAGACAGTGTGTGTTCAGTTTATCGGTGAATAAATGCTACGAGGCTACAAGCTACAACTCCTCAGCTGGAAGTCCAGAGACAACTTCCTGTATCTACACCGGCTCCCTCTTAAGGTGGACTATTAAGGTGGACCAGCTTTACTCCTAAAGTAATGAGCCGCTCCTCTGAGATTTTCTCAGCTTTTTAAATAATTATTAATATTTCTTTTAAACGTTTAACCAATAGCGCGAACCGCTTCAAATGCTTAATGTCGGTTTTCACAGTTAATTATTAACATCCCTCGTTAGATTAATACAATTAAAGGCTCATCAAGCAAACCAGTTTGCAGCAGTGGCAGAAATATTTAGATCCTTTAGTGCAGTAAAAGTACCAATACCACCAAATTAAAGTCCTGCATTCAAAACCTCACTGAAGTAAAAGTATGCATCCCCTAAATGTACTTAATGTAAAAGTACTGCTGTGTCAGTAAAATGTTCCTGTCAGTATTTCCCTGTTATCTGTCTGATGTTTCTGGTTTATCACAAACATTCAACATCAGCACATCTGGAGATACCTGGTTTTACCTGGACAGGTAAAAAGTAGTAGTAGTGGAGTAAATATCTCCCTCTAAGATGCAGTGGAGTAAAAGTATAAAGTTGCATAAAATGGAAATATTCAAGTAAAGTACAGGTTCCTTGAATCTGTACTTGAATACAGTACTTGAGCAGATTTGGGCGACCAAACATCGGCTACAAAGTGCCAGATTATAAAGGTTGGACGGGTGCAGCAGCAGGAACTAAGAGGTGTATTATTTCCTCTCACAGAGTACAAAGTGTTTCCATGCATTTGTTTTATTGTGGTGTCCTGTTTCAAAAAATCATTTACTCACTTCTGAAACATCAAAATGTTTTTTTTCTGGTTGTATAATCTCCACTATCCAGAAATGTTTACGGTGTTAATGAAGCATGTTTTGTTTCAAGCACTGCTGATGTGGGCCCTAACCCTCTGATAGACCGACAGACCAGTTTTAGTCTTTTTTAGGGGGTCCAGGGGGTCTGTAGGGGGAGACAGCAGGTCAACAGTAGATGCCACATAGAAGTGGTGAACATCATCTGAAAGCTGGATTTGAGATGCAGCTCAGTACTGAGGGTCAGAAATAAACATGAATTAATGAATTAAAATGAACTGTAAAGGTGTATAAGGGTTTAGAACATTGTGATATTAGTGTCTGACGTCCATCCTCAGGCTCTATTATGTCTCATAAGTTGTTGCAGCAATTTTTGGGTTGATACCATTTGTTACACAGATTTGCTGCTAAATTTAACCATTTTTTGCTGCTGGAGAAAAGAAAAAAAAATATATATATATCAATAATCCTCCAAAATACCACATTAAGACACCAAGACCTTGCTGTGATTTGGGATCAAAAGCTTTTCACATTTGGAGATTTCTGCAGGATGTTGGTCACTGGTGTTGTGTAAACTGCTCAGAAACCGCCTTATTGTCAGTGTAGCTAGGAAAGACCCCATCCTCTGAATGGTCCAGGTCTCTAGTTACCAGGATGTAGATGTAGTAGTAGTAGTAGTAGTAGTAGTGAAAAACCCCTCCTCTAATTCCATCTCTATTCCAATTATATAAAGTAGTAGTCAGTGTAGCTAGGAAAGCCATCCATCCTCTGAATGGTCCAGGTCTCTAGTTACCAGGATGTAGATGTAGTAGTAGTAGTAGTAGTAGTAGTAATAGTAGTCAGTGTAGCTAGGAAAGCAATCCATCCTCTGAATGGTCCAGGTCTCTAGTTACCAGGATGTAGTTTAACCATCCTCCCTTTTTATGTAGTAGTAGTAGTAGTAGTAGTAGTAGTAGTAGTAGTAGGTCTCTAGTTTGTGGCTGTAAAGTCTCATGAGGCTGTGATTATCGTAGAGGTAGTAGTAGTAGTAGTAGTAGTAGTAGTAGTAGTAGTAGATAGTAGTAGTAGTAGTAGAAGTGATCAATGAAATGGCTCCTATGGGGACTAATAACATCATCACACATGGATCCAGTTTATGGGGTTCAGGACTGTTTAGGGACCCAGTATGCAGAAATCAAAATTCAGATACAAGATTTTAGAAGAGGAGACAATTTTTTCTGGCAACAATTGAATCGAAGGCAACTGGACTTAGATTTGTCTCTGAAGACGTTTCACCATTATCCAGGTGGCTTCATCAGTTAGAACACTACAGTCTGACTAGTCCCTACTAGTCTAACTAGTCCCCACTAGTCTGAGGAGACAATAACACACTGCATTGAAAAACTGAATGTGTAAAGGGGGGACTAGTGGGGACCCACAGAACCTATTTTCATTCAAATATCTGGAGGTCAGAGGTCAAGGGACCCCTTTGAAAATGGCTATGCCAGTTTTTCCTCACCCCAGCTTAGAGTTTGGTGTTATTTCACCTCCTTAAGGACAAGCTTGGCATGGTTGGTACCGATGGACTGCTTGGGTTTTCTAGTTTTATACAGTACCTGAATCTTCACTCAAAAACCTGCTGCAGCTTTTGAAAGACAGTAAAGTCAGTGGGGATTTTGTGTCTCAGAGGGTTAACATGGTTTCCTGGGCGAAGCCACAACCTAAACCAGGAAGCTGCGATTGTATAAAAAGGGAGATGCTTAGATTGAGGCGCTCAGTCAGGCTGCAGGTGGGACGAGGCTATCGACTGGAAGCTCGGTTACTTTTCACTTTTAATTATCATTTGATACAGCGAGACAATGTGTGACTTCAATCTGTCCCAGGCTTTAGAGGGGTAAGCTGTTTGTCCTTAAACTGATATTTTCTTTAAATGCTTTTTTCACTAACTGTTGGGACGTACCAACATTACAAGAGAGAAAAGTGTGATTTTAGAAAACAGTTGATGTGCTGAGAGAGCATGTAATCTGTTAACGTGGTGAAATGGTTTATTAGCACAATGAACCTGAATGCAGGAGCTCCTCTAAAAAGGGAAGAGCTCCAGTCTGTCAACGTGTTTCACTTCTCACTGACCTCTCACACGTCGACAAAACATGATGAAACACTGTGGAAATTATCAGCAGTGGAAACTACAGTAGTACTACTTTATGTGTTGAGCAAAAGCTAAATAAACTCCTTAAAAAACCTCTTGGATCAGCTGGAAAACGTAGCAGCACAAAGCTGAAAACAGGCTGATTTTCTGATCTGATAGACCATGATGCATTGCTGCAGATTAAACTAGTCACCAGGATATAAAGGAGTTAAATGATCTTATAGACCATGATGCATTGCTGCAGATTAAACTAGTCAACAGGATATAAAGGAGTTAAATGATCTGATAGACCATGATGCATTGCTGCAGATTAAACTAGTCACCAGGATATAAAGGGTTAATGATCTGTAGCTGATGCTTGCTGGTTAGGAGTATATAAAATGATCTGATAGACCATGATGCATTGCTGCAGATTAAACTAGTCACCGGGATATAAAGGAGTTAAATGATCTTATAGACCATGATGCATTGCTGCAGATTAAACTAGTCACCAGGATATAAAGGAGTTAAATGATCTGATAGACCATGATGCATTGCTGCAGATTAAACTAGTCAACAGGATATAAAGGAGTTAAATGATCTGATAGACCATGATGCATTGCTGCAGATTAAACTAGTCACCAGGATATAAAGGAGTTAAATGATCTGATAGACCATGATGCATTGCTGCAGATTAAACAGTTAAACAGACACATTAATGCAGCAGTGATATTAATCCAGAAACATCAGATAGATAACAGGGAAATACGGACACAGCTCTACTTTTACTGTAGACTATTGTACTTTAACTACATTTAACTGATAAAACTGTTACTTTAAATTTAGCTGATACATACGGTACCGCAGTGAGGTTTCGAATTCAGGACTTTCACTTGTAGTGGAGTATTTTAAGTGTGGTTTTAGTACTTTTACTAAAGTATATTCCAGCACTGATGACAAAACCTTAAAGTACTTTAACTACATTTAGCTGATATTACACACATGCTTTTACTTTAAGTATATTTAACTGCACAATGAATACTTTTACTTTAAGTACATTTTACTACACAAAGAATACTTTTAATTTAAGTAATTTAAGTGTGTTTTATTGCACAATGAATACTTTTACTGTAAGTACCTTAAGTACATTTTGCTGATAATAGTTAAACACTTAAAGTAAGTTTTTGAATACACAGGACTTTTACTTGTAGTAGAGTATTTTCACAGTGTGGTATTAGTATGATATGTCATTAAGTATTCTAATATAAACGATAGAAGTCTTGTAACTGATAATTAAGAATATTTATTTATTGGTCTCAGTCGGCTAAGATTAACAGTATTTAGTCTATTATTATTATTATATTAGTCTTTATGTTCATCTCTGCTAAACAGCAGCTTTAAAGTGGGATTCTCAGTTTTACAGATCTGTCAATTAAATCAACTAATCGATTAATATTTTTTTCCTCTTTTGTATTTCAGCTCATCCGACTTCAGTGAGACAAGATGCGAGTCCCACTGCTTCAACATGACGGTAAGATGATTTATTTATGTATTTATTTATTTGAGGTCCTGCAAGCCATAATTCACTTCCTCTCACATCTACAGTATGTAGGGCTGCACAGTTAATCAATGATTAATCAAGGTCGTGATTTGGGCTTCTCACAGTTCAATGAACACGATCGCCTGTAATACTGACATTTAAAATGTGTGCGCCGCTTGTAACCGTAACCCTTAACCCTAACCCTAACCCTTAACCCTAACCCTTAACCATAACCATAACCCTTAACCTTAACCATAACCCTAACCCTTAACCCTAACATTTAAAATGTGTGCGCCGCTTGTAACCCTAACCCTTAACCTTAACCCTAACCCTTAACCTTAACCCTAACCCTTAACCATAACCATAAACCTTAACCCTTAACCATTATAAGTGCAATAAGAACTTAACTTATAGGTACAACTATATCATTGATATGATGGACACATTTCTGGCTTTATTTTTCTATTATGTATATACTAATTTATTTTATTAATACTGTTTTTACATCTATGTTTCTTGTCTACTGCACTATCCACTTGCTGCTGTAATGTATGAATTTCCCCACTGTGGGACTAATAAAGGAATATCTTATCTTATCTTATCTCTTAACCCTAACCCTTAACCATAACCCTAACCCTTAACCCTAACCCTTAACCATAACCCTAACCCTAACCATAACCCCTAACCTTAACCCTTCAGCCTAACCCTTAATTATAACCCCTAAGCCTAACCCTTAACCCTAACCCTTAACCATAACCCCAACCCTTAACCACCCTAACCCCTAACCCTAACCCTTAACCCTAACCCTTAACCCTAACCCTTAACCATAACCCCTAACCATAACCCTTAACCTCTAACCCCTAACCCTCAACCCTACCTCCTAACTCTTTTCCTACATTGTGCAGCCCTAATCTGTAGATCAGCGATCAAAATAATGAGGATAATCATTCAGGCCATAATCATGCGGCCCTACATATGTTACATATGTATTTTCACTCATGTTACATATTCTCACATTCAGTCCTAATCTGATATTATAAAGAATATGTGAGACGAGAATGTTTGTATGTATGAATATAATATATGTATTAAATAGGAACCAAGGTTGAGTCCTTTAATATTGATTAAAAATGTATTTGGCACATTGAAAAAACAGCTGGAGCAGCTTAACCTGACACACTATATGTTCAACAAGCTACTTCATCCAGACACTAAAGGTCCTGGTTCAAAGACATTAAATTTCTAAGCTTAAAGTATTAATATTATATGAATTGAATTGACTTAAAACTGACAGAGGAATAAGACATATCAGGCTTTGGATACACACAGAGTATGTATTAGGATCAATTAACTGCCAGTATATGTATGTGATTAAAGGGGTTAAACATCATGTATAAATGTGAAGCTGATAAGACAGTATGTATAGATGAAAAGTGTGTATATGGAAGAGTTAACACACACGATACGGGGAAGTTAAAATATGTGAGGTCCAGAATGTATTAGACATCCTGAGCTGCATTTTTTTTTTTATTTATGTGACTGTCAACACACTTTCTGACTCAGATGAGAAGAAGCACCTGCACAATGACGTGATGGTTTCTATTCTGTTTATGTGTGTGCAGGATGTGCAGGATGACGTCTTCTTCAGACTCGACGAGGGACTGGACCTGGTGGTTTCCCGCAACCCACCAACCCTGCAGTCTGTCGCTTATCTGCTGATGGCGGGGAACCGGATGAAACGGTCCCTAAATTGCTGTGGTAGGGAACGCCGAGACAATGAGCTCTGCAGCGCCATCATGGACAGCCTGGTGACCGGTGGGTGACAGCACGACACCGCATTCAAAATCCCATTCATATTTATGGCAATTCTAATAACTAGGGCTCTCCAAGTTAACGCCACAATAAAGCATTAATGAAAATTCATTTTAACATTAATTTCTTTAATGCATTAACACAACTTGTGATTTTTAGGTTGTAGCGGCTCAATTTTAAAGCCAAAGCAGAGACGCTGGTATCATATAAAACTAGAAAACCTGGTGAATTCATAGGTACCAACCAGGTCAGACCAGCTTAAAATGCTCCAAATGCACTAAATTTTTAGGGATGTAAAACTGTCATGTCCATTTCCAAAGGGGTCCCTTGACCTCTGACCTGCTCCATTGTGTCTGCACTGCAGCACACTTATATATTTTAATTATAAATAATGTATAATTAAATATTGAATACATGAAACAGGCAATCAAAAAAAACCTAAACTTTGTCAAATAAACTTTTGAATGGAAAAATAGTTTTACGGCACTAAGAGCATTTATGCACCTGCTTGATAATCGGATAATGCTCAGACATTGGCTGATGAAGTCAAATAATCAGCCCGATTAATCGGCCGACTTCTACTGGAAACTGTATCTTATTATGTAAAACACATGTTGACAAACTGCATAATTTGCAGATTAAAAAGGTAATAAATCGCAGTATATGTTATTGAAATACTCAGCATATCACAAAATGTTTCGAATCTAGGGCGGTCAAAGTTAACGTTATAATGCGTTAATGTAAATCCGTTTTGATGCCACTCATTCATTAATGCATGGAAGATAGTGGTATCATATGAAAGTGGTGAACCTGATGAATCCATCGGTACCATCCAAGTCACAGCAGCTGGGAGGGGAGGAGTTCAACTAACGCTCCAAAGATAAGCTAAATTTTGGAGGAAAAACTGTCATATCCATGTCCAAAGGGGTCCCTTGACCTCTGACCTCTAGATATGTGAATGTAAATGGATTCTCTGGGTCCCCACCAGTCTCCCCTTTACAGACATCCCACTTTATGAAAATCACATACAGTACAAATATGTTATTGTCTCCAAGTATAAAATGGTGTATTTAAATATTTCTGCCTACTGGGTCCCTAAACAGTGTTGAACCCCATAAACTGGGTCTCAGTGTAAAGCTGAGACTCTGGTGGATCAATGAGTCCAACTGGATTCATGTGTGATGATGTTAGTCCCCATAGGAGCCATTTCATTGATCACTAGGTGAGTCTTTATACTATGAGTTTCCCTAAACATGATTTGAAAAAACATCTCCTTACACTGAACTGTAAGCTCAGGATCCTGATGTGGATCATCTCAGCCCTGCTGAATGTGGCCCGACTGGATGGACGGATGGAAACGGATGGCTTTGTTCCTAAATACAGCCTTTCTGTCCACAGAGACAGTCGTCGTGGCGACGGAGAGCTCGTCCACGGCGGTGAAGCGAATATTTCAGCGCATCAACAGCGAGGAGCGGTGCACTCTGTGCGACATCTCAAAGAAAGACGTCGTCCAGATATCGGGAGAATTAAAGCTGCAGGCCATCACGCTGAGCGGAGGAAACTGTGAACGCAAAGGTACCACCAAGTACATGTAATTACACTTTACTGGAGTACTTCCATTGTTGTGCCACTTTATACCACTACTTTTTACTGCACTACCTTTATTTGACACGTAATTACTTTATACATAATGAGTACTTTTATTTTTCATACTTTAGGTACATTTAGCTGATAATACTTCTGTACTATTACTTAAGTAAAGTTTTGAATGCAGGACTTTTACTTGTAATATAGTATTTTCAGTGGTGAAATTTAACTAAATATGTGTACTCAAGTATTGCAACTAGGTACAATTTTGACATCCTTGTACTTAATTTGATTATATCCATTTTCTGCTACTTTATACTTCTACTCCACTACATCTCAGAGGTAAACATACTTTTTACGGCACTATATTTGTCTGATACTGTGAAAGGAGCCATTCTGCAGAATGAGTACTTTTACTTTTGATACTTTAAGTACATTTTGCTGATAAAAGCCATTACTTAAATAAAGTTTGAATGAAGGATTTTTTCTTGTAATATAGTGTTTTTCAGTGGTGGAATTTAACTAAGTACATGTACTCAAGTATTGCAATTAAGTACAATTGTGGCATCCTTGTACTTTACTCGAGTATATCCATTTTCTGCCACGTTATACTATTATACTTTTTACTGCAGTACGTTTTTACACTTGGAATTAGTTTTTACATAATGAGTACTTTCACTTTTCCTACTTTAAGTACATTTTCCTGATGATACTTCTGTACTATTAATTAAGTTATGAATTTAGGCCTTTTACTTGTAATGCAGACTTTTACCTTCACTTAAGTACAATTTTGATATTCTTGTACTACAAATACTTCCACTAATACTTCTACTTTTACTTGACTTGAGTACTTCTTCCACTGCGTCAGCTGCGACTGTGTGATGTCTCTAAATGAAGACTGAAATCATCTCTGTCTTTGTCCCACGTTAGTGAATTTTAAACTGTCGCGGTACATCACGGAGCACGTGGCTCCGTCTGTCCCACGGGGTCAAACCGTCCTCCTGTCCATCACCAACACCAACCTGCACATGTCCTGCTCTATGAACGACGGCAAAGCTGTGTTGAACCTGGAGGTGGTTTGTTTTGCTTGTTTTTTAAATCGTGTCTAATATTTCTCTGATTTCTGTTTATTGTTAGAACTGAGCAGCTAATGAGACATTTTGTCTTTGTGGCAGGAATGCAGTGAGCAGAATTTAAAACAGATCAGCGACGATGGACATATGGACCGTTTCCTCTTCTACAAGACAACCACGGGGATCTCTCTGACCACTTTTGAGTCCGTTAAGCATCGCGGCTGGTTCATCAGCACTTCCTGCGAGGACGAACGCCAGCCTGTTGAGATGTGTACCGTGGATGCCGACAGGCGTCTCACCTGCTTCCAGATAAACTAAGAGCTTTTGTTCAGAAATGTGCTGAAGGTTTGTATTGTCACCACTAGATGGAGCCGTCGTCTGTGACGTCCCCTCCGCCTGCAGGATGAGCTACATAAAGCTAATACGTCATTTAAACCGTTTACTTTATATTATTTCTACTCACTGACAAAATGATCTGTACAAACTAAATTTATCTGCTTTGGTAGAGAAAGCTGTAACAGGATATTCCTCAAAACTACTGTTTTTCCTATAATTATAGTTCATTCATTTTAATGTCTGTTATCACAAATGTGTTTTTTCATGTGTTTGGTTTCGTTGAAACAGCCATGAGACACGTCAAACAAGTTTAAAAGTGTAATGTGTTAAATTAATATGGATATTCTGTGTGCTGCTTGTCTATTATAGGTGTGTTTAGTGTTTATTCCCTGAACAATATGAATGATTTTTCTTTGCTTTTGCAAATCGTACATTAAATATGAAGGTAAAATTCAGTGTCTCGGTTTTTCCCTTTTTTCTCCAGTTTGATGTTGTCGAATCGTGTTCAAAATCACATTATAATCTCTAAATAAAGCATTTAGATAGTTGAACCGCCTTAAACATCTGTATAACCAACTCACTGTTTCTGTCTGTAGCGTGTCAACTGCTTTTAATGTCCATTTTCAGATAAACACTCAATACAAATTATTTTATATTAAGCCAACATTATGAGATAAAAGTCAAATATACAAGACAAAAGTCACTATATATGAAATAAAAAGTTTTTAGAGAATTTAGATAGACACTCGAAATTGAGATAAAATTAAAAAAAAAATTAAATTATAAAGTAAAATTATGAGATAAAAAGTCAAAATTATAACAGAAAAAGTTGAGATAAAAAGTTGAAATTATTAAATAAAGTCAAAATAAGACAAAGGGTCAAAATTACAATATAAAAAAGTCAAATATGAGATAAAAGTCATACTTATAAGATCAAAAATTGAGAATTACATAATAAAAAATCTAAATTACAATTTATAAAATATTCAAAAGGGGGTCAACATTATAAAGTTACATCAAAATTTCAGATGAAAAGTAAAAATACAAGATTGAGACAAAGTTATGAGATAAAAAATAAATAATAGACAAAAAGTCAGATTATTATGTAAAAAGTCAGAATTTTCATATAAAATTAACATGACATATGAATTAAGTCAAACTTGAGATAAAATGTTAAAATAAATAAATGTTAAATGTCAAAATAAGATAAAGTCAATAAGATTACAAGTCAAAATCATAAGATAAAAATTCAAAATCATAAGATAAAAAGTCAAAATTATGAGATAAAGAGGAAAAAGAGATAAAATCAAAATGAGACAAAAACACAAAATTGTGAAGAAAAAATTCTGAATTTTCAGATATACCATAAAAATGAGATTGAAAAGTTATGAGAAAAAAATCTAAATTATAAGATAAAAAGTCAGACTATTCAGATAAAAAGTAAAACATGAGATTGAGTCAAAATTATAAGATAAAAGTCAAAGTCATACAATAAAGCCAAAATCATAAGATAAAAAAGTAAAAATTCTGAATAAAAAGTCAAACTTTTGACATAAAAGCCAAACTTTTTAAACTTCATCAACCTTATTTAAGCTTGTGAAGCGAGACACACGACACTGAATCGTTCCGTTGACCTCTTTAAATCAGTACAGTACTTCCTGTGTTTTCACCTGGTCTGGTACACGACCGGCTGCACTTCCTCCTCCGACCAGTTGTTATATAACCTGGCGACACTGCAGCGCGACGACGTCCTCTACTGGCGACACTGAACACACCATCCACCAGAGCAACATGCACAACGGCCTGTAATCTGAATTTCACAGCACTCCCCAAATTAAATGCCAATCTGCTCTTACACTGAAAAAAAAAGGACTTAAAGAAACTCAGCCAATCGGAGGCGGCGGAGAGCCAGTCGACCTCTTCCCATTGGTGCAGCCTGCTGGGGTTTGCATGGCGACACCTCGGGCTGCGTCTCGACTCGACTGCACCGCCAATGAGGGAGGCTGAGCTCGACGCCACGTCGTGTGGCTGCGTAGAGCAGATTACGGAGTGATGTGCATTTAACGGTGAAGAGGCAGCTGAAGAGGTCACGAGCTGAAGGGAAACGCGTCTTTTACGCTCACGTCTCCGTCCTCGCTGCTTTGAGGATGCAGACCGTCTTTGTCGACCTGTTTTAAAGGTCGACCCAACACGTCCTCTGCTTCCTCACAACCCTTCCTCCAGTTCTGCCAGTGTCCGTATGCATGCTGAATCACGAGGAAAACTTAAATCCCATCCCTGACACTGTACACACTCACTCCCATGTGCAGGAGTGCATGACCAGCAGTGTGCTGCATTGTGTGTGTGGGCCTGTGATAGCGAGCGCCTCCCTCTGCCATGCACATTCCCGGCACATGGCAACAGAAGCTAAATATAGCCCGGCAGCAGCCCGGCCTCGCAGCGGGATCATGCTTCCTGCCCGCTAACGCAGGATCCCTCCCCGCCGCTGTCCCTGTTTCTCTGCTTCCTACCAACACTGCTCCTCCGTGCACCTCGCTCTCCTCCTCCTCTTCTTCCAGTCTTACTCCCTCCATCATCATCATCGTCGTCACCCCTCTCTGCAGATACTCTCCTTCTGCCTCCATTCACCTCATCCCCTCTGGATTTCAGCTCCTCTGCAGCTCGACTGTCACTTTAACCCATATACCCACACAAGGGCAGTGATGGATGAACCGAGTACAAGTACAGTACTAAAGTACAGTGGGGACGTATTTGAGTATTTCCATTTCATGCTGCTCTGTGCTTCTACTCTACTACATTTCAGAGGGAAGCGATGCAACTTAACCCTCCTGTTGTGTTCCCGTCAACCATGCAGCTTTTGTCTTCCCAGGTCAAAATTAACTCAGTTCATAAAGCATGCATTATAAATTATCACCCAGTTCAGTGTTACACCTTTTTAGACATCATTCCAGATTATTATTATTATATTAATTTACACCTTTTTGTAAAATAAGGTTAATAAACTATTTTTTTGTTAAAAAAGTAGATATTATGAATTATTTTGATTATACTGTAGTTATTATCAGAGGAGCATAATGTTGATGGATTATCACATACTGGTATATGTAAACTTTTAGTCAGAGTATTGTTTTGAAAGCATTTTAATGGCAGCGCAGAGTGGCTTCCCATCAATTTCGACCCAAGAAGTCCACAGATGTTATTAATTTGAATAAAACACCCACAATTCAACAAAAGCAGTGGTCATTATTATTCATTACGACCATAGTGGGGAACAATCGTGTTATTTGGGGGCAATTAGATGAAAGAAATCCATATTTATGAAATAATAAAGTTTGAAAATGGGTCCCGAGGAAGGTCAATAGGCTGTCACATATCACTGTAGCGTGATTTGTGCAATTTGTGGTTGTGATGTACATCAGTTCGTTTTTAATCATTACTACTATGGAGGCAGCTATATGAGAGGGTTAGTTTTTTCTTTACTACTCATTTATACAGCATCATACCGGAAAAAAAGCATTTTCTCTATTAAAACAACACAAGTGAACGAGGAAAATCCGCTTTGGCTGAAGCCGAACCTCGTCAAGTGGATTGATAAGGTCTGGTCACATAACGGCCCTTCGGAGTGAAACTCTGCCGACCGCTCATGCAGACCGGATCCTGTTTTCCCTCCCTACCGCCACCAGCTGGTAGAACCAGGAGACGCTGCTCTGCATACAGCGACGGCCAGAAACGGCAATACCTCACAAGGCACAACAAGCAAGCCAGTAAATAACAACGTGGTCCATTTCATAACCATCAATCTGCAACGACTTATCCCGTCAGGGGTCGTGGGGGGCTGGAGCCGATCCCAGCTAGATCAGGCGAAGGCGGGTTCACCCTGGACAGGTCTGCTGTACTTCGGTACCAAGTCAATGCCAACATTCTAGTTTTCTACAGCACCACAGGTCCCGTCAGGACTCGAAATGGTAGAAAATGCCTTTAGGACGCAGTAAACTCACTACCGAGGCATCTAAACTATTTTTATGCCTCTGCGCCAGCAACAGCCGGGGTCAGAGGGGTTTTTGGGTTGTCTAAAACGATGAAGTGATGACATTTTGGACAAACTTGGACGTAAACTTGACTGCTTGGAGGAGGCGTACAGCAGCCAGGCAGTAATTCTAGTTTCCCTGAAGGTGCTAACTTGTGAACGGCAAATCTGTGCTGAAATCGACAGGAGAAGGTTAAGGTTAGCGGTTAGCTCCATGCGGGATTGTGCCGCTTACCGGCTGCTAACAGTGGCTGCCGATGAAGGTGCCATTGATTTACACTGTGATGTGTTCAGGCTCTATTCTGTAAAATTAGAAAAACGTTATCATGACGTGTTCAGATGTAGTTTTTGGTGAGAAACTTGAGTGAATCCAGGTGTTTGAAGGAGGTATTTTCACAGCAATAGGAATTATGACCAGTAGTAACAGTAGTAATAGACAGTAGTAATAAATTAGTGGATGTTGAAGTACATGGGATTCATTGTTTACTGTGGTATTAAATAGGTATTGAAAGTACCAAATTTCTGGGAATGTGACATCCAAAAAGTAATAATTTAATGACACATTTTTCAGCTTCAAGTACTTTTACTTTTGATCTGATGAAGTGCAACTTGCGGGTAATACCTGTGTCCATTTACTTGTTTACGTAACATAACTTTACTTAAAGGATCAGAGTACTTCCTCCACCTCTGGTCTGTAGTAATCAAAGTAGTTTTGAAAATGTATCTTTATGTCATAGTATTTCTATACCAGACAGTTTGCAGTGATGGGAAGTAACTAAGTATATTTGCCCAAATACTGTGCTTATGTACAATTTTATGTACTTGTACTTACTTGAGTACTCCCATTTCACACTGCTTTATATGTCAACATTTCAGAGGGAAGTAATGTACTTTTACCAACAACAGTAAAATGCTACATACACTTTAATCAGCTGCATAAATAATAATAAATAAATAATGATATAATACTAAATAATATATCACTCAGGGGACATTTTTACTACCGTGGAGTATTTTTACACAGCTGTGTTGTTACTTTTACTCAAGTAAAGAATCTGAATACTTCCTCCACCACTGGTTTGTAGTAATCCTATGGTATTTTGTGGGATTTATCTTTATTTTCTTCATTATTTCTATATCTGCTCCCACAATATTCCTGTCAGTACTTCAACAGGCCTGTTAAAAGATATGTATTTGCATTAATGGAAGTACAAACTCAAAAACTTGTTGTTAACTTAAGTATTTTAATTTTAAGATGCTTTTTACTTCTACATTTCAGTGCACAATCTGGCTCCATAACGAATACTTTCTTGATACTTAAAGAACATTAAGCTGATAATACTTGTGCACTTTTAGTAGTATTTGGAAAAATTAAAATTGTGTTATTGCTAAGGATCTAAGTACCTCTTCCACCACTGGATAATTAAATGATGATACTTCAAATGTGTTTTTTGTGTACTTTATTAAGTTTAGTGTCTTATTTTTACACCAGTAAAAAAACTTAAAGGCCACATAAATTATTTAATGATAAAATACCTTTTTTGCTTTTAGTACTTTTACACTTGATATTTTAAGTGCATTTTGCATTTCAGCGAACTTTTCAAGGCTGGCTTTGACTTATTTTAAGATAAGATATTCCTTTATTCGTCCAACAGTAGGGAAATTTGTAGATATTTTACGTTGCAGTATTGCTACCTTCCACTACTGCTTGAGGGTATGATTTACACACATACTCATATATATGGAAGTCAGCGATCTGACTGATCCTGGTGTGATGGTACGCGATGGACTGCTGGGAGCATGTGGTATAATCCTGGCTTGATTTGGCACCCTGCCTGGTGAGGTACTACATTACTGCTGCATTAGACCCGGTTCACATGAGCATGCTTGCACACATTACTGCTGCGCTGCCCGGGAGGTGAGAGCGGGATGAAAGTGATGACGGGAGGTCATCCAGGTGGCAGGTGAGCACATTCACAGTGGAGGAATATTCATGGAGATCGGCACAATGATAATGGATGTGTTGAGGATTTCCGCTAGCTTGGATTGAGGAAAGGTTCATGCTGATTATACATTAGAGTTATTCCCTCCATCTCTGGACTGTAATCCAGCACTTGAACACCTCCTGGGACTCGTTCTGACGGACTGATTCAAGGTGAGACACTTACAGCGGAAGTACGTTTGAGGTATTTGTACTTAACTTGAGAGTTTCTGCTTTACTTTATACTCCATTACGCCAGAATAAAATGTTGGTATTTTACATTCCCCAATGTTTCTGAACCAAAATACATTTCATATCAACATTTCTGCATATGTGTATATCAACTAGGCCTGTAAGTCGATTAAAATGTTTAATTGCAATTAATCTCATGATTGTCCATACTTAATTGGGAACAATTGCAAAATAATCATATTTTTATATGTTCAATATGTACCTTTATGAGAGTTTTGTTAAGCATTTAACACTCTTATCAACATGGAAGTGGAAAATGTCTGTATATATTTTCTATTGGGAATCAATTAACAACACAAAACAAAGACCGATATTGTCCAGAAACCCTCACAGGTTCTGACTTTAGCATAAAAATATACTGCATGTGATTATCACACAGTGGGCATGTCAGTAAAGGGGTGACTGCAGCAGCCACGGTGCTGCGTTCACTGTCTCTAGTTCACCGTCAGGAGAGTTACTGTAGCAGCCACAGTGCTGCGTTCACTGTCTCTAGTTCACCGTCAGGAGAGTTACTGTAGCAGCCACGGTGCTGCGTTCACTGTCTCCAGTTCACCGTCAGGAGAGTTACTGTAGCAGCCACGGTGCTGCGTTCACTGTCTCCAGTTCACCGTCAGGAGAGTTACTGTAGCAGCCACGGTGCTGCGTTCACTGTCTCCAGTTCACCGTCAGGAGAGTTACTGTAGCAGCCACGGTGCTGCGTTCACTGTCTCCAGTTCACCGTCAGGAGAGTTTGCAGCCCGGTTTCTCTTTCCCTTTTTCCTCTGCGTTCCTTTCTCCTTTTCACCTTCAGGAGAGTTACTGTAGCAGCCCCGGTGCTGCGTTCAATTTCTCCAGTTCACCGTCAGGAGAGCTACTGTAGCAGCCACGGTGCTACGTTCACTGTCTCCAGTTCACCGTCAGGAGAGTTACTGTAGCAGCCACGGTGCTGCGTTCACTGTCTCCAGTTCACCGTCAGGAGAGTTACTGCAGCAGCCACGGTGCTGCGTTCACTGTCTCCAATTCACCATAATTTCTCTAAAAACCAAGAAATATCAACCTCATGGTAGCGCTAAAGGAAATGTCAGGGGATTACCAATGTTGTTGCAGTTCATCCTGAAGGGAACATGAATGTCTGCACCAAATTGTATGGCCATCCATCCAATTGTTGGGATGTTTCTCTAAAAACCCACAAATATCAAACTCACGGTGGCGCTAGAGGGAAAGAGTCCCCAAAGTTAAATTAAATCTGAGGAGGAAGTCATGGCCACAATGGCGGCGGTGGTTGTCCTTCCTTGTTCAGTCAGCTTGGTCCTCTGTTGGCCATCTTGTATCCCATCGTAAAGATTGAACATTTTTAATATTTAACGTTTAATATTTACGATCTGAAACTGGTGGGACCAGGATGGACTCCGAGCCGATCGGAGGATGTAAAAAGCACTAACATACCTCACAGCACAGGAACATCTGGAAAGATAATCTTAACATCATCAAACAATCAAGGCTTTTCAGGTGATTGTCAGGAGGAATGAGTAATCAGGAACTAGCAACCCTACTGCACACAGGCTACATCCTTCTGGAAACCATGAAAACACCACAATAAAACAGCTAGTTATGTTGAGAGACTATCTTGGACCTCAAACAAAAGACTGAAACTGCTCCGTCCAAACAGTGAGTCACTGCACTCATACATAGCTCACCTCATACTCAGAGACCACGTCTATCAGTAATGTGCTGCAGGTCATTTTATATACGATACACCTTCATGTGATTTCAGTTAAAGCAGCAGCCGGCGTGGAGGACTCGTTCTTTTGCTGTTTGCGCTCATTAAGAGCTGAGAGGAGCCGGCCTCTCACCTCAGAGCTCCAGGGAATGAAGTCATCTTGTAAAATGTGACATTACATGCAGTGTTTCTGCACAGCGGAGCTCATTAATGGAAGTGTTAGATGAGTGCCTCTTCGAACATGATCTGCTGCACCCCGAGTCCACGAACATGACGTGACTTGTTCCTATTTTTAATCCATTTGCATCTTGTCGTGGTCAAACAAACAGGATAATTAGCAATAATAACGTCTTAATGCAAATGCATTTTAACGCCACTAATTTCTTTAACACATTAACGCAACTTGTGATTTTTAGGTTGTAGCGGCTCAGTTGTAAAGCTAGAGTGAAGATCCTGGTCTCATCTGAAACTAGAAAACCTGATGAATCCATCAGTACCAACCAGGTCAGACTAGCTGGTAGTGAAGGAGGTTAAATAACGCTCCAAATTTACACTAAATCATGGCAATGAAAAACTGTTCAAAGGGGTCCGTTGACCTCTGACCTCCAGATGTGTGGATGTAAATGGGTTCTCTGGGTCCCCACCAGTCTCCCCTTTACAGACATGCCCACTTTCTGATAGTCCCAGTCAGTCTGGATCAAGTCCTAGTCAAGTCAGCACTCTGACACACTGACAGCTGTTGTTGCCTGTTGGGCTGCAGTTTGCCATGTTCTGATTGGAGCAGATTGTTGATGCTAAAGTCAGAACCTGGGAGGGTTTCTGGACGATATCTGGTATTGATTAGTGTTGTTATTGATTTCCAATAATAAATAAATACATACATTTACATAGAGCAGCATATTTGTCCACTCCCATGTTGATAAGAGTTTTAAATACTTGACAAGTCTCCCTTTGAAGTACATCTTGATAAGAAATAAAAAATTATTTTGTGATTAATCACAATGAACTATGGACAATCATGTGATTAATCATGATTAAATATTTGAATTCACTGAGTACTTTTTACTCCACTGCATTTGTAAACAACTATAGTTACTTTACAGATATATAGACATATTTATATACATACATAATATATGAATGTACCCAGTAGTATATTAAGTAATTAAAAAGAGCTGCCACATTAACATAAATTAATATAATATATAAAAAATTATTATTATAGTTCAATAATATAGATATATCTGAAATGGGCGATTCTGCATAATGAGTACTTTTATTACTTTTGGTACTTTAAGTATATTTTAATGCAAATACTTTTGTACTTTTAATTATGTAACTTTCTGAATGCTGGACTTTTACTTGTAACTGTATTTCTGCATTGTAGTATTACTACTTTTACTTAAGTAAAAGATCTGAGTACTTCTTCCATATATTTTGAATGTTAAATCTTTGTCTGCAAATTATATCTGTAAAAAAAAATATAGTAAAGTAAAAAGTGCAATATATCTGTACTGGAGTACACATATGACGGGACAAGTAAAGTAAGATAAGTACCTCATAACTGTATTTAAGTGTAGTACTTTAGTAGATATATTCAGTACTCCAGTGCAGCTTGTAGGAAACAATAAAAAAATTAGAGTAATTAACTCAAACTGATTTAAGAATGAACCGACAGATACAAAGGTTACTACCATGAACACAACACCTCTTTTGACTACATTATGTAGTATTATGAAGTACCTGCCTGCACACAGAGTAGGATGTTGTATTTGCCACATGTGAGCAGCGCAATCACACTGTTGTAGGAGCGTCGGTGTCCGCGGACCATGAGGTCCTAGCGGCACAGCTGACTCCTTGACCAGGAATGTCGAGTCTGCAGAGGCCTCCCACATTAAAATAGACAGCGTGTCCTGTCAGCACTCCCTCACAGCGTCCACATGAGCGACCAACAGCTGCCATATTTACTGACCTCCTGAGTGGGGAGGGGAGACGCCAGGAGAAAGGGACCAGGCAGGGGAGAAGCTACAGCAGGAGATCAGCATGAGGGGAGGAGGAAGATCACATTACCCTCGTCTCTTCTTCTTCCTCACACCAGGAAACAAGTTGAGCTGTATGCTTCCTCACAGCGTCTCCACCAGACCACTGAGGCGGTTAGACGCCACGGCGACCACGACTAACCGGCACGTCGCGTTGATTTGACGCTGGATTCAAGACGGATGAGCGGTTTCCTGCAGACAGTCTTCATTAAGCTCAGAGGCAGCTGCTGTGTCGACTGTAAAGCCTCAGCTCCTCATCCGCTAATGAAAACCGCTGCTGGTACAATTGGATCTTTACCGCCGCCAGCGCCAGTATCTGCTGACACAAATCCAACACCATCTGCTTCCCCCTCTGAAACAACTAACTTTATTAATTTGATTAGTAATAGAAAACATAATGAACTAATTCTATTAATTCTATCGATCAGATGATTGATCCCCAGCAGGGCTACGTATAACAGGCCGTTACTATGTATAACAAACTGTAGGTACATCACACCGTTGCTAGGCATAACAGACCATTACTAGGTGTAACAGACCGTTGCTATGCGTACCAGACCGCTGCCATGCGTAACAGACCGCTGCCATGCGTAACAGACCACTGCTAGGCGTAACAGACCATTGCTAGGCGTAACAGACCATTACTAGGCGTAACAGACCATTACTAGGCGTAACAGACCACTGCTAGGCATAACAGACCATTACTAGGTGTAACAGACTGTTGCCAGGTGTAACAGACCGTTGCCAGGCGTAACAGACCGCTGCAATGTACAACAGACCGTTGCTAGGCGTAACAGACCGCTGCAATGTACAACAGACTGTTGCCAGGCGTAACAGACCGCTGCACTGTACAACAGACCGTTGCTAGGCGTAACAGACCGTTGCTAGGCGTAACAGACCGCTGCCAGGCGTAACAGACCGTTGCCATGCGTAACAGAGCGCTGCAATGTACAATAGACCGTTTCTTGGCATAACAAACCGTTTCTTGGCATAACAGACCGTTTCTAGGCATAACAGACCGTTGTTAGGCATAACAGACCGTTGCTAGGCATAACAGACTGCTGCATGCATAGCAATGTATAACATACCATTGCTATGTGTAACAAACTGTTGCTATTGGTGCCTTCAAATGAGGTCACGTTTACCGTGTTGACGAGGTGGGAAGTCCTGTACACAACCTGCGTTGCGTTCAGGTGGTTAAGTCGTGAAGAAGATCGCTGCAAAGCAACGGCTCGAAGCCACAGAGGCTAAAAGTTCAGCAAGCTAGCTAGCTAACATGATGCAGGAAATGTAAAGACATAAAATTACAATTTAAAACAATATATGACTAAAATTACAATAAACTGTACAATATTAACTTATTATGCACCGATAAATTAACCTCCATGGGCTCCACCATCTCTCACAACATCAACAAACACGTCACAACTCGTGAACTCGGAGCTTCCAGAAAATTTACCCTGATGAGGTCTACTACTACTTGTAACAGAGTATTTCAACACTTTAGTATTACTACTTCTACAAAAATAAAGGATCTGACTACTATATACTGTACATCCACTAATAAATGATTGTAGCAGCTGCAACATTAGTGGCACTTGCATGAGTATTTTAAATACTAATATAAATACTAATACGTGTTGTACTTTTATCTAAGTAAGATTCTAAATGCAGAAGTATGCAAGCAGAGTAATACATATGTGGTTTAAACCACAGCAGATGCTTTAAATATAATAACAGATATGACCCCAAAGTCATATGAAAAACTGACTGACAGTTTCCTCTTTTCACTCGTGGTTCGTCCTCAATTCAGAGTTTGTTTGTTAGAAATAGTTAAGATATTAAGTTCATCTAATCTAATAACAAAAGTACTTTAATACATTAATACAGTCAAATAAATGTATAATTTGCTCATGACAATTTCATTCAAAGCAATGTTTGTCACAACAACAAACTGTTAAGGCTAAACTATAAGGCTATATATATATATATATATATATATATATAATATATATATATATATATTTTAATAGATTGATGGAAAATAAATTAGCAGCAATTTACATAATTGATTTATTGTTCTTAAAAAAGAACAAAGAAGGCATTTCTGTCTCCATCTGAAATGTGAGTCTTTTGCTTGTTTTCATTAATTGGAAACTGAATATTTTTGGGTTTTGAACAGTTGGTCGGACAAATCAAGAAATCTGAAGCCATCTTCAGCCTTAGCAACCTGTGACAGGCACTTTAACTGTAATAGATCAAAAAATTAATCGATATTGAAGATTAGCATTCGGATTTTCCCCATGAAGGACTTCTCAAACCAATCTCAGTAAATTACACAACTTTAGGCTAATAAATAACCGAAAATATGAAAAATAAAGAAGAACGATGTCTGGTTTCAACTTTAAAATGTGAGGATTTGCTGCTTTTCTCTTTAAAAATCATTATAAACTGAATACTTTCAGGTTTTGCTGGGATGGAAAATAAGCAACTCAACTGTCTTTAGAAAACTGTGGCGGACATTTATCTCAATGTTTCAGACATTTTATAGACCGAAGGATTCATCAATTAATCAAGAAAATAGCCGATGGTGAAAATAATCATAGCTGCTTTCTGTTCACATGGATCCCATCTCATTAAACCATAACTTTAGGCCAATAAATAACTACAGAAAATATGAAAAATAAAACAAAAGATGGTGATACAAACCGATGGTGACTGCAAGAGAACTATTATAATAATTGACTAATTATTTCAATAAAATCTCAGGTTCCAGCTGTAAAATGTGAGGATTTTCTTGGTTTTAAATCATTATACACTGAATACTTTCAGGTTTTGGACTGCTGGGTTGGAAAATAAAAAACTTAACTGACTTTAGAAAACTGTGGCCGACGTGAATTCGACTATAGAGCGACTCTATTACCTCATTTCATTAAACCATAACTTTGGGCCAATAAATGACTACAGAAAATATGAAAAAATATAACAAAAGAATGGTGACACAAATGGATGCTGATTGCTAGAGAACTATTATGATAACCGATTAATCATTTCAATAACTTATCAAGTAAAAACTGAAAAAAAATCTCTTTAAAATGAGGATTTGTGGCCTTTCTCAGTTTTAAGTCATTATAAAGAATATTTGGGGGTTTTGAACTGCTAGGTAGAAAAACGAGTAACGTATAGCACCTCAGAAAACTGTGACGGACATTTTTCTCAATGTTTCAGGCAATTTTATAGTGAAAATAATCGTATTTCATTAGCTCGGTATGAATACAGTGATTTAAAAATATACAGTCACAACATGAGGTATTGCATTTAAAGTTGTTTTAATTAAGGAAGTGTTATACTTTCACTCTAGGAAAAACAAAATGAAAAATAATCTGGAGGTTTGGGTCACAACTTTGTTTTAAGAAATTAACCTTTTATTATTATTATTATTACTATCTTTAGACTTGTAATTCCTTTACACAATACATTTTCCTTTATAAGTATTTCAAAATATCTTTTGCTGGTTTGTTCGGTAATATTTTTCCTATAAGTAGAATCTCATTTTAATATAGTTCTCTTTTGAAAACAAAACAAAACAACATCCATCAATGTGTTTCTGTCCAGGGTCTTCACGTGTTGGAAGATGTTGCGTCAGGAAAACGGCCGGTCGAGGACGGCCGTCGGTCCGGCTCTGCTCGCGACAGAGAGGCTGATGGGAAACTCATCGCTGACGCTGGAAGGTCAGAGAGGCTTCGCTGTATCTGGTGATGCAGCGCTCCCGTGTCAATGCCAGATATTTGGACCCTTGTAGTGGCATGTAGGAGCATTAAAAGTCCTGTATCTCTGTTGTATCTCTGTTGTTGTCGATGGTGGTGGTGGCGGAGGTGGTGGGGGTACTAAAGACAGTCCTCTCCCCACTTGTTTGCGTCGTTCTCAAACACCAGGGATGCTCTGGTGTGAGGAAAGCGAATCTTATTGAAAACATTATGAATTATGCTTTGAAAATACCGCTAAGATTGTATGTATAACATAAAACCCAGCTGATCCGCACTGTAACTGACTACAGGAGTCAAAGCTTTAGTTTAGTCCGCAAGGCCCTTGTTGTTTGGGCTTAAAGATAATCCTCTCAGTAACTTCCCCCTAATATTTTGGGTAATCTTTTCGATTTGCCGCTGCTGCAGGGCTCCACCAGCTGCTGATATATCAAATGCAAAACATCCACAGCAGAGTGACAGCAGCTTTCTATACATTCCTCTCTTGCTCTTCATCTGACTGACTTGCAAAAATCCCACAATCTGCCCACTGAGGAGAGACCTGGACTGGAACAGGAATACAATGGATGCTAGTTCTCTCTCTCTCCTTAAACCGGAGCACGGAAAACACCTTCTCTTTAAATATAAACTATGCTGCAAATAGGAAAGCATTCATTGGCTTCACTTCTAGTTTATAAAAACCAATCTGCTGGTTTTAGTAGGTTCTCTCTTTCATTTTTTTTTACAATAAAGCACTCTTTTTTTTTTTTTCTCCAGTGAGATGTAGATCTCATTTGCACATTTAGTCCACTTGTTTTTCCACTTTCAGAGATTCACACACACTCCAACCCCTCAACCCTACAAACTTTAGGATAATACACCGATAATTCCCTGCACATGTACTCTTTTTTTTTAACGCCACGATACTTTAGTAGGCTATTACAGCACGATTTATCATGCACTTTCTGCTTTTTCTCTTTTATGCAAAACACCCCTATATTGCAGATGTGTCAGGACTAACAGCTGTTGTATTTTAATCTCTATCAGTCGTCGTCCACGTCGTCTCCCTCCGACTCGTCTCTCCTCTCGTACATCTTATCCCTCTGCCTCTCCTGGATCTCCTTCATCTCCTCGGCGTATCTGCTGAAAGCTCCTCCAAATTTGCCCCAAGCCTTAAAGGGGATGGTGATAGAGTTCCTGTAGCTGGGCTTCACCTCGCTCACACGCAGGAACACTCCGTATTTGTTGGACCCGACGTCGAAAAAGAACCGCTTGGAGTCCACCATGATGGAGGTGCCCTCGGGGAGCTCGCTGTAGCCGCCGGCGGCTGTGCCCCCGGCCAGCTCCTCGTCGTCTCCCCCGTAGTCATCTATTAGCTTAGCAAGGGCGTCTCTGAACTCTATTAGCCCCTGGGCCGGAAGAGCTATGGTCTGGCCGGACAGCATGCCGCCCGCAGGGCCCCCAACACCAAAGCCAGGTCCGCGGTTTACGGTCTGCCGGATCCGCAGGAACCTCCCCCTCTGGTTCTCCTTCAAGTCCAGGTAGTATTTGCGGTTTTCCCGGACGAGAAACTCGCTCTTGAGAGCTCGCCTGGGCCCGCCGTCCTCACCCACGGTGGACTGGGCTATCTGCTCCGGACTGCTAGGCCCCAGCTGGGCGTAGTGCTCAATGAAATCCCCGAGGTAGTCGCGGAACTCCGCCGCCACTGACAGGGAGAGGGTCAGGCGACTTTTGGAGCCCCCGGCCCCTACTTCGGCGATTTTGATGAACCTGCCCTTGCTGTTCTGCTTGACGTCCAGGTAGAAGCGCTTGTTCTGGATGTCGAGGCGCTTGGACGCCAGCTCCTGGGTCTCCTGGTCCCTCTGGAAGTGCTGGAAGCCGCCTCCACCGCCGCCCCCGCTGCTACCACCGCGCTCACTCCCGCTGTCGCCATCCGCCATCTTCAGCTCCACCATTCGGCTTCTGCCCCTCTCTCCTGCGTAGCTGCTTTCTGCGTCCACTCAGCCAGCGCACGCCCCCTTCACGCTCAGGACCGCTGCTACTTCAGCGAGCGCTGTGATTGGCCCAACAGTCTGCCGCTTACACAAGTTCACACGGTTACTGCTTTCCCATTGGGTCCTTGATTTTGTCCGTTACACCCACATGTAGAAGTTCTCATCAGCCATTGGTCAGCTTGAGGATCCGTTTGCGGACTACTACTTCTGCTGTTTTTTTAACTACTCCCTCTGGTTGTGAAATATCTTTGTTTTTATGACATAATGTGATTAAAATTGTTTTTTTTTAATTTTCTGGCTACAGCTGGTGCAATGTGTCGACACACTTTGTTTTTCTCCACACACTTAAAGTGGAAAGAAAGTGGAAAGAAAAATATATACAGTCATGTTTTTCTATGTACAAAACAATTTTGTGACCTACTTTAAGTAATGCGTTATAGCTTGTGGTGGAAGAAGGTAAAAATGGTAATACTACAGTGTAAAATATTCCAATGCAGCAAAAATTAATAAAAAATAACTTGTCTAAAAGTACACAAGTGTCAAAATAAGTATTCAAAAGTAAAAGTGCTCACAACGCAGCCTGTGATATTGTTATATGTCACTGGACAATTAATACCCATACATGAATGCCAAGTACACTTACTGGTGGAGATGACGCCAATTTTAATTACACAGTTAGATAGGTCTATAATAATAATATAATCCATAATAATGCCTTATATTTTAGTAAAAAAAATAATCTGAAGTGAAAGAGGTAACAATATTCAAGTTACAAGCAAAAGACCTGCATTCAAAATCTTACTTGAGTAAAAGTACAACAGTATTAGCATCAAAGTAAGACCCTCTGGGTCTCAAGGGGTTAAGTATACTTAGGAAGGGTAGAGAGGGAGATAGCTGGTCAACAGTAGACGTTACATAGAAGTGGTTTACATCAACCTGAACCTGAAGATTAATATGTCAAGTTGTTCTAGTCAGAAATAAGAAATAAACACAAATGAATGAATAATTAATACATTGTGAAAGCATGTAAGGGCTTAGAATATTATGATAGAAGTATGATGCCCTTCCCTATTATGTCTATAAGTTGTTCCAACAATTTTTGAGTTTGTTACACAGATTTTGAGCTAAATTTAACCATCTGAAAAATAATAAAAATTATCAATAATCCCTCCAAAATACCAACATTCAGACACCAAGACCTTGAGGAACACCATAGAAAAGCCATGCTGTGATTTGTGATCAAAAACCTTTGACATTTCTTACAAGTATTGCAATATTCGGTGACTGGGTTGGTGAGTACTTGTGTTGTGTAAAGTAGTCAGAAACCCCCTTATTGTAGGTGTAGCTGGGAAAGCCATCCATCCTCTGAATGCTCTAGGTCTCTAGTTACCAGGATGTAGTACTAGTAGTAGTAGTTAGTAGTCGAGTGTAGCTAGTCAGTGAAGCTAGGAAAGCCATCCATCCTCTGAATGCTCTAGGTCTCTAGTTACCAGGATGTAGTACTAGTAGTAGTAGTAGTAGTCAGTGTAGCTAGGAAAGCCATCCATCCTCTGAATGCTCTAGGTCTCTAGTTACCAGGATGTAGTACTAGTAGTAGTAGTAGTAGTCAGTGTAGCTAGGAAAGCCATCCATCCTCTGAATGCTCTAGGTCTCTAGTTATGTATTACTACTAGCGTAGTAGTAGTAGTAGTAGTAGTAGTAGGTCTCTAGTTTGTGGCTGTAAAGTCTCATGAGGCTGTGATTATCCTAGAGGTAGTAGTAGTAGTAGTAGTAGTAGTAGTAGTAGTAGGGCTGTGGTTTCCTGGGTGGTAGTAGTAGTAGTAGTAGTAGTAGTAGTAGAGGCTGTGATTATCCTAGAGGTGGGAGAGTAGTGTAGGGTTTTCCTGTGTAGTAGTAGTAGTAGTAGTAGTAGTAGAGGCTGTGATTTTCCTAGAGTAGTAGTAGTAGTAGTAGTAGTAGTAGTATCCTAGAGGTCACCACAGGTCATTTTATACAGTGATCAATGAAATGGTTCCTATGGGGACTAATAACATCACACATGGATCCAGGTGGACTCATTGATCCACCAGAGTCTCAGCTTTACACTGAGACCCAGTTTAGAAGAAGAAGAAGAAGAAGATATTCCTTTATTAGTCCCGCTAGGGGAAATTCAATTTTTTTCACTCTGTTAACTTATACACACACATGCACAAACAGGTCCATATACATGCAACAATTGGAGAGGTGTCAGAGTGAGGGGGCTGCTCCTGACAAGCGCCCCGAGCAGTTGGGGGTTTGGTGCCTTGCTCAGGGGCACCTCGGCAGTGCCCAAGAGGTAAACTGGCACCTCTCCAGCTACCAGTTCACACTCAGTTTTTGCCCATGTCGGACTTGAACCGGTGACCCTCCGGTTCCCAAGCCAACTCCCTACAACTGAGCTACTCCCCCCCTATTTATGGGATTCAACACAGTTTAGGGACCCAGTATGCAGAAATATTTAAATACACAATTTTAGAATAGGAGGGGAAAAAAAGGGGGGGGGGGGTACTGGTGGGGACCCACAGAACCCATTTACATTCACACATCTGGAGGTCAGAGGTCAACGGACCCCTTTGCCAGTCTTTCCTCGCCAAAATTTATCCTAAGTTTATTTGTGACAAATTCATTAGGTTTCTAGTTTCATATGATATATGGACCTTCACGCTAGCTCTAAAACTGAACCGGTACTTAACGTACCAAAACAAAATTGTGCCTAAGTAATTGTACTTAGTTACTTCCCACCACTGGTTATTGTTCCACCTTTTTTGTATGTGAGCAGTTTCCATGATGTGGTGGCACATAAACAGGCCTTGTACGTGGGAAGACTTTTGTTTAACGCTCCGGCAAATATTAGAAAATATTATCTGTACAACAACAGTAAGCAAGTCAATGTCATGTTTTATTTTCCAGCAGCCACAATTATGGCAAACGCAAAAAATATAATGCAACTGATTTACCCTATAATTATTATCACTGTCAATGTACTTTATTTTTATCATTTATTTTATTTTAAATTATTTACATATTTATTTTAATATCTTATTTTCTGTCTTTCGTTTTTATTAATTTAATTTAATTTTTGCATCAGCAGTGGTCCAGGGTTGGGTGGGAGGGAGAATGGAGGGACGATCATTTACGATTATGTTCTATTTGCATGTTTCTGTACACCTGTTGTTACTCCCAATAAGCTCCTACTGAGAAAATATACAGTATATATATATATAATGCGACTGATTCATTGACAAGCTGACTCATTAAAGTACCAAAAGTAAAAGAATGACCCCTTTCATAGTATATTATATCACATAATTATAATTATTAATGTATATTTTTATATTTAGTCATTTAGTTCTTGATAACATTTTGTATTATTAATCTGAATCTGCAAAATGACTTAAGTTATAAGATAAATGTAGTGTAGTAAAAGTACAATATTTCCCTCTGAGTTGTAATGAAATGGAAGTATAAAGTAGTAATACTCAAGTAAAGTATGTTAAGATTATTCAGTAGAAATATACATATATATGTGTGTGTGTGTGTATATATGTGTATATATACATACATACATGTATATATTACATATACACATATATTTATATATACTGTATATATACTGTACATAAATACACAGATAAAGGAGTATTAGATATTACATGCTTTACCCATCTCTGCCCACAGATGGCAGCATTTGTCTCTCAGGTAAGTTTTTAGCACCTGAGTTCACAGATGAAACCACAGCTGCCGCTGTGCAGGTGTTTCTGCAGCAGTTTGTTTCACTTTATATATCCTGTGTTGTGTTTTGTTACCACAAACCTTATTTATCAAAGTATGTGCTGTTAGTTTCATGTGTCGAACAGATTCTTAAAATGCGAAAAAGCTTAAAGGTGTCAATCCACATCACTGCTGAATAACAGGCTGTGATGGTTTGGTAAACCACCAAGCAGAGCTACAACGATTGTTAACTATTCAATTAATCACAAACTATTTTGATAATCAATGAATCTGTGTGAGTAAGAAAGAAAATAGTCTAATTTCTCTGATTGCAGCTTCTTAAATGTGAATATTTTCTGGTTTCTTTACTCCTCTGTGACAGTAAGCTGAAAATCTTTGAGTTCTGGAAAAAACAAGATACCTGAGGACGTCATCTCGGGGGTTTTGGAAAACACTGATTGACAATTTTCACCATTTTATATACCAAACAACTAGAGATGGGACCAATTTGATCCAATATCGGTATCCGGCTCCGATACGCTTAACCAGCAATGGAAGTAATTGTTAGTTAAAGTCTACAGATAAGTATTTTGTACATGAGGATGTCAAGATCTTACAGAAATACTAGAATCCAGACTAAAAATATGGACTACAACCAGCAACCAGACTCCATACAATTTTCAGAGTATTTAAAATAAAAAATAAATGTCATAGTTTACTAATTAATGCAACTATTAAAGAATATTTTCAGGAAATGATAACTCACTACAGTTCAGTAACTTGACATGATCCTTACCGTTAGTCTGATTTATATTTTTGGCATTGCATATTTTGGACATCTGTTTATTGACATTTGTATACATGAACCTTCACTGATGTTTTATATTTGCATTCTTTATCTCCTACTTTGTACTGCGACGGCTGCACAACAATTTCCCCTGGGATGAATAAACTTCTCATCTCTTAAATCTATTGACATTTTTTTGCCTGAAAACATTAAATTCAGAGATATTAGAATAAGCCTCCTCTGCATGTTAACTCGTCCTCATGTCATTGCAGCCGCTGAATTCCCTGAAATATTACCAAGAACATGACCTCAGTGTTGTCAATGGTAACTACAGAAAAACTCTCTTCTCCATGTGATTTCTCCGTAGTGCAACATGAAAACCATAAGCTGAAAACTGACTCTGGGAGAACACATTACTGTACCTCCCTTTGGTCTGAAGCTAGGCATTTTTAGTGTTAAGTTAAGTTAAGTTGAGTGAATTAAAATATTAATCCAGACCTCAAAAGAGGAAACTGAGGCCCTGATGCTTTTTATTAAGAATGTGATGATACTGCATGTTAATCTCCATAAATACAAAATACTGTGTGTATTTTTTTGGTGAGAAGAACAAATTGAAGAGAAACTATAATCAGATGAGATTTGAAAAAAAATTAGATTATAGTTACACTGTCAAGGATTACTTTTCTTTAACTACTGAGGGGGAGGTAGCAGGTCAACAGTGGATGTCACAGAAGTGGTGTACATCATCTGAAAGCTGGGAACCTGTTCTAATCATTAAGATGAAATAAATATGAATTAATCAATTAATTCATATTTGATTTAAAATGGTACATTGACACACATTTCACCTGTAACAGCGATTAAGATTTTCTCCTCATCCTGCCATTTTAAAAATGCTGTTTTGAAAACATTTTGATTAATTGTGGAGCCCTGGTTTGGTTTTGTACAATCTAATGTTATAAATTAGAAAACAATCCCATGTAATTTGTATTCAGTAGTTAATGTCTAAGTAATCTAACCCAACCATGAATATTATGTTCAAGAACAGATAAAAGTACAATACAATATTAAAGTAAAGAGCATCAAGTGTATCACCGTGTCACACTACAGAGACCTGATGTCCAAACCAACCATATAATCCTTTTCTGGAGCCTAAATCTGATTATCAAGTATAAATATACGACAGCTTCCCTCAGTGCAGCCTCTCTGACAAATAATATCAATAATATATAATAATGGACAAGTATTATTAAGCCAACATACGTTAATATCAGTTAGCAGCAGAATGACACACCAACGAAGCAACAACACTGAGATGTCAAACAAATCAACGCGACAACGATGCGGCCAAAAATACAAACACGTTAGAGCAACATTAGCAGTTTTAGGACACAAAGCGAAGTACAATGAGTATAGTAAACGTGTTGTTGTACTCACTCGTCGGAGCGTCCTCCTGGGAGTCGAGGTCATGGTGAAGTCCCTCTCGATCCGCTCCAGGGTCGACACAAGGCGAACCTTGTCACCAGTTCACACCTCCCGGCCCGTAGAACCGGTCCACTCAGCCTCTCCGTCCCAGGAAAACCGGTCCACTGCGCCTCCGGGCCCCATAGAACCGGTCCACTCCGCCTCCCGACCCCACAGAACCAGTCCACTCCGGCCCCATAGAACCTGTCCACTCAACCTCTCCGTCCCAGGAAAACCGGTCCACTGCGCCACCGGGCCCCATAGAACCGGTTCACTGCGCCTCCCGACCCCATAGAACCGGTCCACAACAGGTCCACAAACAGCAGAATACCCTCACGTTTCACCGGACTCGCTCCTGCAGAAAACATGGTAGCATACAGCGTGTTAGCCATTCCCGGCATGCACCTGTTCGTGATGCAGCGGCGTAAGTGAGTTTAATTTGCGTCACTTTGCGTCACTTTTTTTTTTTTTTAAACATACATCTATGCCAAAATACAACGGTTCTAAGCGGTATAAAAATACTACAGTATAACTAAAGTTCTATTAAATACTCAAAATAAGTATAAGTATCAAATACGGGATTGGAAGCAATGACGCCAACCAATGTAGTAGTGGATATAATCTCGCGAGATTGTTACATTTTGGCCTTGATCTCGATAGACTGTCTGGCAGATAGTCCCGCGAGACTTTGAACGGCTCTGGTTTTTGCAGATCTCAGATCAGATTTCTCGGTCTCGACACGCGCTCAACATGGTGACGATGGCCGCCGGCTAGCAGCTACCGGTGCTAACGGTGTAACAGCACGAACACCGCAAACAACAGCGAAGATGCTAACAGAGCTAGCAGTGTTTACCTGAGGGAGAGCCGGCGGACACTAGCGGTTTGCTGCGGTATTAATGCTCCACATATCAAACGGAGTAAATGATCTGTAAATATGATTTATTACTACCAGTCTGGTTATGTTGTCACATTGACATGTTCTTACTTTACAATGATAAACGGACTTTTTGTTATAATGTGCTTTCATTGTATAAACATCTTAGCAATATTTGCATATTTTTCATGCATGTGAATTTATTGAAAAATGTATTGTTTCTGTCTTTTATTTATAATATAATATATCTATAATTAACTTGAGGTTTTTTTTTAATTTTGACTGAGTAGTTCATTCGTTTGTATGAATATTTAAATGACTAGAAAATATTTATGGTGGAGCATCTTTTTAAGTAATATTGTCTTTGATCATTGTTATTAATATTATTACTTTTCTTTTCCTTTATAGGCTACTAATTTGAAAAATAGTAAAATCAATTCTCTGAAGACAGAAGTTGGTGGGCCAAAAATAAAAAAAAAATAATAACAATATCAGAGATATTAAATAACTCAGTCACAGGTTTTAACATCCTTAAAGTTTTGTGAATTGAAGTTTAGCCAAACCACAACGGTGGACTTGAGTAAAAGTAGTAATATGATTTATAAGTATTGAATTACAATAAAAAAAATCCTGCAATCAGAGTTCCATAGAAAAATTGCAGAAGTATGATCAGGAAATCAAAAGTAAAATTACTCATTCTGCAGTGTTTAAAGGAGCAAAAAGTGGAAACTACTTCCATGTACTGTACCTCAAAAACCCAGGCTACTTATGACCAGTACTGAAGTAAATGTATTTAATTACATCACTGGATAAAAGCAGGATTGAGGATGTACAGCCCACTTGTTCCAGTGATATCTTACTTTCAGATAATTCGGATGGAAACACATCAGATGACACGTTAAGTTTTTATTTTAGCAGTCCGATTTCACAGTGACATAACAAAAACAAATCAAATAAAACAACTTCTTAGATTCAAATTTAAATATATCCAAACTATACATCAGTTACAAGCAGAGATACACACATAAATCACACTATTGCACACCACCCTATTGGATTCAAGCTGTTCCTGATATTTCTGTTAACATTTATACTGTGAGGAAAAGATGAATGAAAACAGCACAGTCTGATTTTGTCAGACAGAATATCACAGCAGTAGTATCAGTAGTACTGAGGGTAGGTCGGGTAGGATCCCATCAGTGGTGCTGAGGCAGACGGCAGCATGACTGCTGGGAGGCTGTTGTACTGATAGAACGAGTCCAGGGGCAGTGAGGGAACGCTGGGCAGAGGGGAGCTGTACTGCAGGCTGTGTGGATGGACGTAGGACGCAGCCGCCGGGCCCTCCGGTGCTGCTGCTGCTGCTGCTGCTGCTGCTGCGTGGTATCTGGGATAGGGACCCGGTCGGTAGGCCTGCAGCTCAGGGTAATGCATGAACTGAGATGCAACGTTTGCCTGGCAGGCGTGAGCCAGAGCGTCCTGCACTGTCCTCTTCAACTTCATCCGCCGGTTCTGGAACCAGTTTCTGATCTGAGGAGAAGAAGGAGAAAATCTCACATTAATACAGAACATTAATATTTATCTCATTTAGTGAACATGAGGGCCAAAGACAGGATGTTACTGGGAAATAAATAAAATGAATTAATAAAAATAAATTAAAATATTCAGAAAAATATAACTAAACAAACTAGTGGAAAAATAAAACATGACACAAACAAGAAATAACTTTATTCACAAATAAATAAAAAAATAATTAAAATAATAGAAAAGAAAATGGAAAATAAATAATTAAATAATAAATACATACTGAAAAAAATTACAGAAAATTATAATAAAAATATTCAGAAAAATACAACTAAACAAACAAGTGGAAAAATAAAAACATGAAAAAAGAAATCTCCTTAATAACATAATAACATAAATTCAAAAAATATTTTAAAATAAAATAAATTAGAAAAATAAAACAAATTAGTGAGTATATAAATAATAATTTAAAAAAAGAATCAATGAAAATAGTTCCCCAAATAGCCCAACAAAAAGTCTCTAAAATGTTTTAATTACAGTACTTTATTAAATATCCCAAAAATAAAACAAAAATAAATATTTTAATATTATATATTTTTTATATTTTTTATATTATTTATAATTTAACATTATTTTATGTATTCAGTTTATATAACATTTTATTTACTGACACTGTGGAGAATTTTATTGATGTATTGAGTCTAAATCAGCTTGAGTGTAGGCGTTCAATAGCAGAATAATAAATTCAGAATAAATTCAGATGAAACAGAGGACTTGATGTAAGTGGACACATATTGATGAAGACGTATTGTTAGTCACCTGTTTGTCAGACAGGTTGAGCTTCCTGCAGAGCTCAGCCTTGTCCTGTGTTCCCAGGTAGGCGTTCCTCTTGAAGGCCCTCTCCAGGCTGCTGATCTGCTCCGCCGTGAAGGCCGTACGAGGCCTCCTCCCCGACAGAGGCGACGCCGGTGAGGTGGAGGTGCAGTCGGCGGGCGCCGGGGGGGACACCGAGCGACCTCCTTCGCTCTCGTAGCCGGAGGTCTCCTCCTCTGTCCCGCTGCTGAAACCCGCCTCAGTCACTGCAGAGAGGAATGAAGAGGAGATCCTGTTAGAGGGAACCACTGGTGGAGGTACTGACATCCTTTAGGTACTAATACCACACAGAAAAATACTCCCTCAGTCAAAGGATGTCACTGTAAGCAGTACAATGTAGGTAAAGTATTAAAAGACTGACTGTTATTCAACCGTTAGATTATTATTCCTCATGCATTAAATGAGCCAGAGCTCATTCTGAACCATCAACTAATTATTATTTTCATTATGATTAATATCTGCTGATTATTTTCTCCATTAATCGATTGTTTGCTTTGTAAAAATTGGGAAAATATTGAGAAATGGCATCACAATGACCCAGAGCCCAAAGTGACACCTTCACAATGTTTGTTTTATTATTAAAAATACATTTAAAATTTTAAAAATAATGAGTAATAACGCTTGTTTTCTCAATGATTAATCCTTTCAGCTGTGCATATAAATGGTTGTGTTGTTAAAGTTCTAGCAAAACATCATATTTCTGCATTTGTTGTATGTTTTGTGTGCAAAAATCTTAATTTGTGAAGTAACTAAAGGACAACATAAATAAATCAATGAACTAAAATAAGAAAAATTAAATGGAAAATAAATACACTTTTACTATATATAAACAAACATAAAATACAGAGTAAAAAATAATAATTAAATAAAATAAGAAATAAAATGTAATACAGCAAACAAAAGTAAATATATAAATTAATAAAACAAATATGAAATGCAGTGTCCAAGTCTCACAAATAATAAGAAATAAATCAAACAAATACAAAAAATTCAATACAGAAAATAGATAAAATACTGGTGAAAACACAAATAAATAAATAAACAAAAAATAGTCCCACAAACAGCCCAAAACAAAAAAAAAGTCTCTAATTAAAAAAAAAATACATTATTTTATTTTAATTGGTTTATTTGGTGTATTTCCTTAAAATTGTATTTACTGACACTGCTAATAATAATAATAAAAAAAAACATTTATCACAATTTTCTCTCAATCCACGAATTGATTAATCGACTGATCGATTCAGCTGTACTTGTATTAACTGTTGGGTAGTTAAATTTATACAAAAAATGTGATTTTACATGTTCTTTGTATTTTTTTTTTTGTGTCCAAAAATCTTAATTTGTGAAGTCTATTAGATAAATGTAGTGGAGTAAAAAGTAATATGTAGAAGTAGAAAGTAACATGAAAGGAAAAGACTCAAGTATCTGTACTTCAGTTTAGTACTTCCAAGTACTGTCCCTGCATTCAAAATGTTATGTAAAGTTGTAATAATATAAGTTTACAAAAGAGAATGGTACATTAATAAGTATATGCTAGATATGCAGGTTAAAGTAAAGTGTTAAGTTTTTTTATAAGATGATGATAGTTTGTATGTAAAATACTAATTTGTAAAGTAACTATAGCTTTCAGATAAATGTAGAGGAGTAATAAGTAATCTGAGATGTAGAAGTAGAAAATAACATGTAAAGTACCACAAATCTGTACTTGAGAACAGTACTTTAAAGTAAAGACAAGTAAAAGCCTTGAATTCAAAATGCTAATATCACGTGTTTTCTTCAGAGAATTTACAAGTACTGACAAAAAATGTACATTACAGTTTCTTAAGTATTTTATTAGCTGATCTGTATGTATTTGTATGCTTGTAAAGTAACTATAGTTTTCAGCTAAATGTTGTATTTTCCCCTAAAGTGAAGTACAAAGAGGCATAAAATGGGAATACCCAAGTAAAGTACAAGTACATGAGTAGATGGTTCTGGACTGAACGTACCCTGATTCCTGGGAGAGGTTTGGTGCTGCAGACTGAAAGCATCCAGCTCCTGGATCCTGGTTTCTTGCTGCTCTGGTGAATTTTCTGCCTTCTGTCTGCAGTAAAAACCCGGCAGACTCTCTGAATGAGTCCCACAGGCGGCGGGTCCAGGTCCATGTCCGGGTCCAGAGGCTGAGGTGGTCTCTGTATCTGCAGGCTGGCTGCTCTGGGCCATCCACTCAATAGAGAAATGTCCTCTCATGGCTGCTGAGTGCTCAAGAAAGAGTAAATCCTTGTGTTTTAACAGTTGTGTCCAGAGTGCAGGAGTAACTGGTCTGTCCTGGTCCTGGTCCTGGGAGAGTTTAACAGCCCCCCTCAGCTCAGCTTGTCTGTATTTATAGGGGACATCAAACTCCCTGAGAACCTGAGATCAAACAGACAGTCATCCTCCCGTCCTCCTCCCTCCTCCTTTAGTTTTCACAACTGGAGTAATTAAGACGTCTCATTCAGTCTCAATGAGGCTGTTACAGCGAGGCTCCAGTGAGTCTGGGAGGACCCCCCTCTCCACCTCCAGACCTCCACCCCCCTCCTTCCTGCCTCCAAAATAAAAAAGATAATAGACACACCTCAACCCAAACTGTCTGCATCTCCTCCACCACCACGTCCTCACTGTAAATACATAAAATCCTGTTTTTGTCCCTCTCACCTTCACAGTTTCACTTTAGTTGATTTAGTCGTTATACAACTCAAATACACATATTAGAAATAATAAACTAAATTATCTCCATATTTTCTCCATTCTGGGAAAACTGCAGCTTTACACCAGGCACTAATGACTTGGCCTTTAAGATGTGAGTATTAGTAAAGTCGCAGATTCATACAGTAATAAGTTTTGAAGATATAAGTAAAGGAATTGATCCAAAGCAGTTTTTTAAGGAGGAAAGACTGTCATGTTCATCTTCAAAGGGGTCCGTTGACCTCTGACCTCCAGATGTGTGAATGTAAATGGGTTCTCTGGGTCCCCACCAGTCTCCCCTTTACAGACATGCCCACTTTCTGATAGTCCCAGTCAGTCTGGATCAAGTCCTAGTCAAGTCAGCACTCTGACACACTGACAGCTGTTGTTGCCTGTTGGGCTGCAGTTTGCCATGTTCTGATTGGAGCAGATTGTTGATGCTACAGTCAGAACCTGGGGGGGTTTCTGGACAATATCTGTCATTGATTTGTTAATCGATAAAAAGTAAAAAATGTCTGATTCATTCGTGCTAAAAATTTTACTTGATTGGGAAAAAAAGCGCTTTTTTAAGCACCTCCGAATTAGGAGCTTCATAACAAACATGGACCTAATCTCCAGATTATTGTAGCTGCAGCAAAAAATGGTTGTTCAGATCTCAATGAACAAATTACTGTGGAATATTTCTTTACAATAAATATATATAAAGAGAAAACTCCAGTTGTACTTCACCTCATGATTTATGGATCACCTGAAGTGTTACCCATGAGGGCAGCTTGTTTCATTTCCCTTTGCAATGCCCTTTATTAGTATTTACTTACTGTATGTGCACTGTGGTTATTTGTTATGTAGTTCACATCTTAATGCAAGAATTTGCACATATTTATTATATTCTCATTATTTACTGATATTTCTTTACATATATTGGGTTTATATTGTAGCATTTTTGTATTTCTTTATTTTTATATAAGAGCAACTGTGACACCCTAGTTTCCCCTCAGGGATCAATAATGTATTTCTGATTCTGATCACTAAAGATTTGCATGTTTAAAGGTGCCTGTCTCTTTTTTTTTTTTCCTTGTATTTTGGGGTTCTGTCCGTTTTACTAATGAGACTTCCAGCTGAAAAGCTATGAAACCATGAAACCATGCATGTTGAGTAAAGACGGTTTAAAAGGTGAAACTAAGACGGGAATGAACCTGGACTCCACAGTGTTCATAAATCATCTATCTATCTATACATCTATACATATATATATATATATATATATATATATATATATATATATATATATATATATATATATATATATATATATATATACATATATATATATATATATATAAGTATATACACACAGTATAGCAAATCAATAAATTTAGTAGCTACCTTTATATTATAACAGTAATAGAAAAGATGAAGTTACTGTAAGTACCAAAGACTCAAAGGATTAATCCCACAAAAGGAAGAAGTACTGGATGATCCTGTACTTAAGTAAAAGTACCTCCTGTAGGATAATGGACATAATCTATTCCTTGGCGCCTTAAATCATCTGAAACCATTGTGTGGATTTCAATGGTAAACTGGGGATTTAGGGATCAGGCTGAAGTGGCTGATAACGACCTGAGGAGGACGATCCGACCTGTGAAGAGGCTCCTCATCATCATCATCATCATCATCACCACCGGCTGGATGGTCAGACTGTCTCTGAGCAGGAGGAAGGAGGCCGGACAGGCGCTGTTTTGTGTGCAAATGGCGCAAAACACTGAGGTTTAAAGGGTTAATCGGGTCAATCACGAAGCGGAGCCATTGATAAGATAATGAGCCGGTGAATGGAGCCGGGGCCGTCTGCGCAGAGGAGGACCGGAGAGGAGGAGCAGGGAGGAGGAGCAGGGAGGAGGAGGAGAGAGGAGGAGAGAGGAGGAATAGAGAGGAGAAGAGAGGAGGAATAGAGAGGAGGAGAAGAGGAGGAGGAGGAATAGAGAGGAGGAGAAGAGAGGAGGAATAGAGAGGAGGAGCAGGGAGGAGGAGAAGAGAGGAGGAGAGAGGAGGAGAGAGGAGGAGCAGGGAGGAGGAGAAGAGAGGAGGAATAGAGAGGAGGAGCAGGGAGGAGGAGAAGAGAGGAGGAGAAGAGAGGAGGAGAGAGGAGGAATAGAGAGGAGAAGAGAGGAGGAATAGAGAGGAGGAGAAGAGGAGAGGAGGAATAGAGAGGAGGAGAAGAGAGGAGGAATAGAGAGGAGGAGCAGGGAGGAGGAGAAGAGAGGAGGAGAGAGGAGGAGGAGAGGAGGAGCAGGGAGGAGGAGAAGAGAGGAGGAATAGAGAGGAGGAGCAGGGAGGAGGAGAAGAGAGGAGTAGAGAGGAGGAGCAGGGAGGAGGAATAGAGAGGAGGAGAGGAGGAATAGAGAGGAGGAGAGGGGAGGAGAGGAGGAGAAGAGAGAGAGGAGGAGAAGAGAGGAGGAGAGAGGAGGAATAGAGAGGAGAAGAGAGGAGGAATAGAGAGGAGGAGAAGAGGAGAGGAGGAATAGAGAGGAGGAGAGGAGGAATAGAGAGGAGGAGAGGGGAGGAGAAGAGGAGAGGAGGAATAGAGAGGAGGAGCAGGGAGGAGGAATAGAGAGGAGGAGCAGGGAGGAGGAGAAGAGAGGAGGAATAGAGAGGAGGAGCAGGGAGGAGGAGAAGAGAGGAGGAATAGAGAGGAGGAGCAGGGAGGAGGAGGAGAGAGGAGGAATAGAGAGGAGGAGCAGGGAGGAGGAGGAGAGAGGAGGAAAAGAGAGGAGGAGCAGGGAGGAGGAGAAGAGAGGAGGAGCAGAGAGGAGGAGCAGGGAGGAGGAGAAGAGAGGAGGAATAGAGAGGAGCAGAGAGGAGGAGAAGAGAGGAGGAGCAGGGACGAGGAGAAGAGAGGAGGAATAGAGAGGAGCAGGGAGGAGGAGCAGAGAGGAGGAGCAGGGAGGAGGAGAGGAGAGGAGGATAGAGTGGAGCACAAAATCACAAGATTACTGCAAACTAGCGATGGAGGAAGTATTCAGAGTATCAGTACAGCAGCTGAGATGTAGTAGAGTGTAGTAGTGGAGTAGAAGTATAAAGTAGCATAAAAGGAAGCACTCAAGTAATGTACAAGTACCTAAAATTGTACTTCACTACAATACTTTAGTAAGTGTACTTAGTTACTTTCCACAACTGCAAATAATCATCTACATTTGAATAAACTAACAGTAACAATACTATAAAAAGTACCATAGACTCATAAATCAATAAATAAATAGATACAGATACAGTAGCAGTTATAATGTGGACACACCTTCTCATTCAGTGGCTTTTACTTATTTTAATTATTGTCTCTTCTATTCGTGTTCCTATTGGCTGTCCTCCGGATGGTGGGCGGTGCTTGGTGTTTCCTCAACTGGTCTCAACATGGCTGCCGGGTCACAAACTTCCTCCTTTCACAACTAAACAGTAACTACAAGATGTTTCTGAGAACATGTTACTGACAGATTATTGATGCGTTATTGATTTATTTGATCAGCGCTGCCTAGTGTGACCGTTTGATCAGCGTTCATCAGTGATTGACAGCTGATCAGAGACAGCAGACTCCAGATCAGCTCTGATTGGTTGTTTTCCTCCTGTCCGTGAGACACATGATTCATGTACTACTGTCAGGATATAGTGACTGTTGATAACTTGATTTTAAACCATATTTGCTCCATTTCTACCCACTGCAACTTTACATAAAAAAAGCAATACAGCAGTGTAAAAATACTCCAAGTCCTGCTAAAGTGAAAGTACTTCTTGCAGAAATATCATTAGCTATGTTAGATTCGTTTTAACGCCACTAATTTCTTTAACGCATTTACACAAGTTGTGATTTTTTTGTCGCAGCGGCTCAATTTTTAAAGGCAGAGTGAAAACGCTGGATTTCATATGAAACTAGAAAAGCTGTTTGGTACCAACCATTACGTCATATGAACTCCTGAGAAGGAGGCTGACTAACGCTCAGCACTGGAGGAAAAACTGTCACGTCCATCTTCAAAGGGGTCCATTGACCTCTGACCTCCAGATGTGTGAATGTAAATGGCTCTATGGGGACCCAGTTTGCCATTTTATGATTGGAGCATATTTCTGATGCTGAAGTCAGAACCTGTGAGGGACAATATCTGTCATTGTTTTATGTTGCTTTCAATTTTCCATAATAAATATCCACATACATTTACATAAAGCAGCATATTTGCCCTCTCCATGTTGATAAGAGTATTAAATACTTGACAAATCTCCCTTTAAGGTTCATTGTGTTTCTTCAGTCTTTAAGGTCACATCAAAGAGCTTCATGTCCCCCAGAGCATGATGGGAGACGAGGAGGTGGAGGAGGCCGACGCTGATACCAGACAGACGGATGGAGGTGACGGAGAGACAACAGATGATCAGGACCCCTTTGAACCTTTAACTGGACCAATCATCTGCCTGTTGTTGTTGTTGTTTTCTGACTCTAGACTCAGACGACTTTGTGTTTTACTGGAGTAGTTTGATTTCATACTCTGCTACAGTTTGGGGGGAAATGTTGTACTTTTTACTTCATCTACAAGGAGTAATATGGCTTTTATAAAACCTACTGCCCAAAGCTGAAGGTGATGACTGAAGGGATGAAATCATGTAGATGTGTTTGAAATTTGGCGCTCAGACACAAAGAGCACCACATACTGTACGAGAACCGTTGTTTTACATTTTAGGGCTGCTGGGATATTGTCTACTGCCTGCCATAAAGGCCTGGGACCCCTCAGGTGAGCCACGTCACAGCAGCACAGCCTCCAGCTCCTGGATTCAGCGGAGACATTTAAATTTCACCACGTAAAGACGAGACGAGCCTCCGTCCTGCGTTTGATGAGGGGAGTGGTAGCGCCTGCCCGTCCACCAGGACCGGTCCCGCTGGCCCCATCAAAGCCCCGGCAGCCTTTGATGAGGCTGATAGGGATCAATGGGACAGGGGAAGAGGCCTTAACAGACTGTTACAGACGGGGCGGGCAACTGCTGGAGACTGCCGGCAATGGAGATCAATGATTACTGGGCGTCATCACCACCTCCATCTGCATAGAGGAGTCCATTCAGCGTCACACACGCTTATTCTCACATTTCAGATGGTTTTCTTCGATTAGTTGTGCTAAACTGCACCAGGAGATGACTGTAAATATTATTATTATCATCAACAAATCATTTTTAATGATTACAAACACAAAAAGGAAGAGTTTTAGCATTGATTATTGTTTGACTCATTTGTTTGCAACACCAAGGAGGGAGAACTGGAGATTTCTTAGTTTAAATCAAAGAGAAATTGTTCAATTAAGATTTAATTGTTTTTTCCCATGAGTGTAAATATGTATTTTTACTTTATTTGTATTTTTTTCCTTCAATTTACATAAAATAAAAATACATTTAAAAAATAAAATTAAAATAATAAAAACTTATTACATTATTAAAAATATTTTGTGTTTGTTTTTTCCCCCCAAAGCATTTAAGTATCTATTTTTCAATTTACAGTTTTGATGGTAAATTATAAGAAAAGGAATGTATTTGGTTCAAATCTGTCTCTTGGATAAGAAAATAAATAAGTTAAACAATTAAGTTATTAAAATTAGTTGTTTGTTTTGCAGAACAGTATATTTTTATTGCTTTTGTAATTTTCCTACTTTTTCTCTGAAGAATTAATTAATAAACTGTGAATCTTGTTGTCAAAGAATTTATTTTTTTAATCTGTTATTTACATAAGAAATAAATAAGTTTGCATTAAAAATGACTTACAGTAAATACTTTTTATGATGAACTCATGCCACCTGTTCATTTGTAATTCTGAATACAGTAAAATAGCTGACTTCATTTTTTAATTAATTACAACTCACTCTGTAGCACCAAATGTGGGTTAATTCGCCACAGAAAATAGTCCCTCAACAAATGCACTATTCGTCCTTCTTACATAGAAATGATATATATTGAATTTCCCCACTGTGGGACTAATAAAGGAATATCTTCTTCTTCTTCTTCTTCTTCTTCTTCTTCTTCTATATTTGTAGATTCACTGGTCGTTTTCAGGAGGAACCGGTGGGCTCGGAGTCGAGAGCCACAGACAGGAAACCAGAACGTACCGAGAGACGGACAACAAGCTGTCGGCCTTTTCAGGAGATGTGTTCACATTAAAGAAGAGTTTAAGTTTAGGATTTTATCTGTTAAACCTCATTAAGTCTGTTACATTCAGGCGTACCAGGTTGGGACAGGTCTGGTCTCCATGTCGGCGCCCCGGGGTGTTGGGGGGGGGGGGAGTCAAAGTGTGTTTGTGTCCATAACAGAGCAGCAAACAGGCCCATTAGAGATGAAAGGGTCTGAATGGAGCCAATCAAAGACGAGCTCAGCAGGAGACCACTACCCCACAGACAGCAGCAGCCTGGGTCTGGGTCTGGGTCTGGGTCTGGGACTGACGACCGGTGACCCCCTCATCATCATCATGGATAACACAGAGAGGGCAGCACCCTGGGTCTGGGTCTGGGTCTGGGTCGAGGACTGGGACCGGGGCCATCATGGATAACACCCACGGTGCTCACTGAGGATCACAATCTGGTTTATTGGCCTGTGGTGCGTTCACTGTCCTGGCAGATAAATGCAGAATATTTCCACACTAAGTCCTGTGTGTGAACACAACAGACAAAAGAAGTAACGTAAACAAAGATTATGCAGAAAGAAATAAACAACAGATTTAAAGAGGCAGATCCAGAGTCAGTCCAGAGACAAGCAGTGTTTTAGAGTTTAAGAAACCTGCAGTTTAGTGGAGGTGAATGGGTTTCTGTTGGTGGCTCAAATAAAACAATACACCATCAGCAAACACGAGTCCTGGTTTCTGTTTTCACTGTTTAAAAAATAATATGTTCAAAGTTTGAGTATATATCATGATACTTTTTCTTGTGTTTTTCCATGTTGTGATACTATATCAGATAAGATAAGATAAGATATTCCTTTATTAGTCCCACAGTGGGGAAATTTACACGTTACAGCAGCAATACAAATAAAATAAATTAGTATATACATAATAGAAAATAGAAAAAAGTAAGACAGAAAAATTCACTATGTTTCACTATGTTTATTTGACAGAAATCACAAAATAATATTCTCCATAAAAACAGTATACGTTTATACAGCATCACACATACATAGGACATAAATTAAAGATTAAATTCCTGAAGCTTCCTGGTTTGTGACGTCTCACTGTAAACTACAGTAAACGAGTTTCTAGTCGTGTCTGTTTGTCTCGTGTCAGACGTCTCTGAGTTGTTATCAGTTTCATTTAAATAATTACTAAAAGTCCAAACAGGTTAAATTATTCATACACTTCAGCAAAAAACTGAGATTAGAGATAAGTTAAGAACATATTAATGTATCAGAAGAAATTACATTATATATAAATAAAAACATAAAAATATACAGAATAAATGATTTACAACACGATAAATGATGATAAATGATGATTTAATTGCAACAAATAAATAATTCCTATTTTAAATAAATATATACAGAAATAATTACAATATAAAAAATGGGAAAAAGAATGATTAAAATGACAAAAAAAAGAACTATATATATTATAAATATATTAATAAATATACATAGAAACAAATAATACATAAATGTTTGAATAAATTAAAATACTTATAATTATTCATATTACTGTCTCAAAAGAAATGACAAAATATTAATATATACAGAACAAAATTATATATATATATATATATATATATATAAATACAGAAAAAGAAAATCAAATAAATTGAAAATGCTATAATTACTATTATTCTTTAATTTTATTTTTTCATTAGTTGTCTTTATATTTCTACATGTATTTATTTTTTCATGTATATGTTTTTAACTGATATCGTTAAATATTGAATGATTTAAAGAATAAATACGTGTGGAAATATTAGAAAATAAGCAAGAATAATTTTAAGGGTTTTTGTTTATTTATTCAACATTTATTTGTCATGTATTTCTTTATATATTTATTTACATTTATTTCTAAAAGCATTTTTATTTATTTATTGCATTTAAATTACTCAATTTTTTCTGTACAGTTTTGTTTTTATTTTATTTCTACATAATGTAATTTCTTCTGATACATTAATGTTTTTAACTTATTTCTAAATTTTATCTAAATGTTTGGATAAATAAAAAATATTTAAAAATACTCTAGCATTTTCATTTATTCTAATATTTATTTGCTATATATTTCTGTATATATTTTTACATTTAGAAATATATTCATTTATTTTTTGTATTCAAATTACTCTATTTTCATATATAGTTTTTTATTTAATTTTATATAATGTCATTATGTCTTTATATTGTACATGTATTTATTCTTTAAATTATCCAATATTTCACACACAAAAAGAGAGTCACATATCAGTCACAGGGGACTTTTTACTGCACAATGAGTACTTTTACTACATAATACTTTAAGTACATTGAACTGACAATACTTTAGTAGTTAAGTGGAGTTTGAATGCAGGACTTTTACTGAAGGAAAGGATCTGAATTTAGGTTTTCTATAACAGAGATGCTCATTTACAGCAGACGAGCTGCAGATACATTTCCTGTGTGTGTGTGTGTGTGTGTGTGTGTGTGTGTGTGTGTGTGTGTGTGTGAACTACAGGCGTTTCCTTCACCTCTTCCTAACAGCCTCATTAACCTCTAAATACCAGTTTAACATCAAAGGCGGTGTCGGCGTTCACACCTCCGTCTCCTCTCTCATCCTCCCTCCCTCTCTCTCTCTCTCTCTCTCTCTCTCTCTCTCCCTCTCTCTCTCATCCTCCCTCTCTTTCTCTCATCCTCCCTCCCTCTCTCTCTCTCTCTCTCTCTCTCTCCCTCCCTCCCTCTCTCTCTCTCTCTCCTCTCCCTCTCTCTCTCTCTCTAACATGTACGCACTTCTTCATTTCGTCTCTTTATTCCTCTGATTCAACACAGCTGAGCTGTATGCAGGGTGAACACAACGCTGCACACTGAGTGTCTGCAGTGGAAATACGAGCAGTCAGGATGTAAAGACGTTTTCTTGTATGTTGCTGCATCACCATTGACACGTCCCTGTTTTTGACGCCGTATGTGTGAACCAAAAGTTCCTGAAGGAGACACGAGAGCGAGCTCGTCCTCAGCGAGGAGACTTCCAGTCTGCGAGACCAGAGACCAGACGGGACGCAGTCACTCGAAATGTTAATCGATTCAACTGTGGACGAAGGATATGGAGCTCCTGGAAAAACGGATGAGTTCTACTTGTTGCTTGTCAGAAGACAATACTAGAAATCTAAGCTCTTTGTACTCATGTACTCTTTACTCTTCTCCAGTACTTATGTCACATTTTACTTACTCAACATATTCTCCTTTAAAGAGTTAAAGAAATACTGTTAGGGATGGATTGGCAGTGGTGGAAAAAGTACTCCGATCTTTTACGACAGTAAAAGTGCCAAAACAATGATGTAAAAATAGTCAGATACCAGTAGAAGTCCTGTATTCAAAATTATTACCAGATAAATGTACTTAAAATATCAATAGTACAAGAACTCATTGTGCAGTAAAATGTACTTAAAAAGTATCAATAGTACAAGAACTCATTGTGCAGTAAAATGCACTTAAAGTATCAATAGTAAAAGTACTCAATGTGCAGTAAAATGCTGTTAAAGTATCAGTAAAAGTACTCATTGTGCAGTAAAATGGTCTTTAAGTATCAGTAGTAAAAATCCTCATTGGTCAGTAAAATGTACTTAAAGTATTAGTAGTATTCACTGTGGGGTCAATATCAAAGTAGAGAGGTATTTTCTGTATTTCTTTGTCAAACAGACGATAATGTTTTACGATGTTCAGCTCTGTTCTTGTTTGATTCTCAGCAGATTTAATCCCAGCTGGTCTTATTTTCAGCCCTTAAGAGAGGAAACACCTTAAATCCTGATGTGAATTTCTCCACTGTGGGACTAATAAAGGAATATCTTATCTTATCTTAAATCCTACAGCCTGTCTAGGGACGAAGCGTTGGTTGCTCGGTCCACGTCTTTATCTCAAACTATTTTATGTATTTCCATGAACTTTTATTGAGGATGTTTCCTCTGATGTCTCCTCTAGCGCCACCATGAGGTTCATGCTGGTCTGTTAATGGGATTTGTTGACAATAAGAAAAATACTGTTGTCTCATAATAATAATCTACTTTATTTGCACAGCACTTTCTGCAAAGTGCTTTACAGAACAAGATAAACTAGTAAAGCAGTAAGTAAGATAAAAACAGTGAAATCAGAAATAAAGAGACCTCAATAAAACTGTATAATAAAAACAGGTAAAGTAAAAGTGGTAAAAACTAGACAAACAGCCAATCTACTTTTGGTTATTCAAAAATTTCAAGGAGTAATTTAAAAGATAAAACTTCATTTTTTAAGCTATAAATGTACCTAATAAACTAATAAACATTATGCAGAAGTTTCCCTAGAAAGCTTGACTACAAGTGCAACTAGCTGAATCATTCAGTTCATCTTAACGCTGAACAAACAAAGTGGTCGCAGCTTCGGATCGATGAAGACGATAAACGTTCGTGTGGATGAATCCAGCCCAGCGCCGCCGAGGCCGAGCGCCGAGGCCGAGCGCCGAGCGCCGAGGCCGAGCGCCGAGGCCGAGCGCCGAGCGCCGAGGCCGAGCGCCGAGGCCGAGCGCCGAGCGATTCGTCAACGAGACGCCGCGTCCACCAGAAAAGTGGAGCTTTCTATCCAGTAAAAAGGTCATCCGGCACCAAAAACACGCAACAGCAAATTCCTGATAGATTCCTTCGGAACGTCGACGCTGTTTTTCTTTGCAAACTCTCTCTGCTTTGATTTCAAACACTGTGCAGCTCTTTTCATTTTAAAACACACATTTTTATATGCATTTACTGTACATATACAGTATATAGGAAAGGATGTTATTCCTGCATTTATCATCATAAAGCCAGCAGTGTGCAGCTACAGACATACGATATTTTACGTACTTTTTACATATTGTTTATACTTCTTGTTAGATATGACTTTTTACTTTTGCAGTAATAGCCTTTATATTTTATTTACTCCTAATATTTTGATTGTTGTGCATCAAAAAAAACACAGCAAATTCCTTTTATATGTTGAAAAGCAGCCACGGTGCTGCATTCACTGTCTCCAGTTCACCGTCAGGAGAGTTACTGTAGCAGCCACGGTGCTGCGTTCACTGTCTCCAGTTCACCGTGAGGAGAGTTACTGTAGCAGCCACGGTGCTGCGTTCACTGTCTCCAGTTCACCGTGAGGAGAGTTACTGTAGCAGCCACGGTGCTGCGTTCACTGTCTCCAGTTCACCGTCAGGAGAGTTACTGTAGCAGCCACGGTGCTGCGTTCACTGTCTCAAGTTCACCGTCAGGAGAGTTACTGTAGCAGCCACGGTGCTGCGTTCACTGTCTCCAGTTCACCGTCAGGAGAGTTACTGTAGCAGCCACGGTGCTGCGTTCACTGTCTCCAGTTCACCGTGAGGAGAGTTACTGTAGCAGCCACGGTGCTGCGTTCACTGTCTCCAGTTCACCGTGAGGAGAGTTACTGTAGCAGCCACGGTGCTGCGTTCACTGTCTCCAGTTCACCGTCAGGAGAGTTACTGTAGCAGCCACGGTGCTGCGTTCACCGTCCCCAGTTCACCGTGAGGAGAGTTACTGTAGCAGCCACGGTGCTGCGTTCACCGTCTCCAGTTCACCGTCAGGAGAGTTACTGTAGCAGCCACGGTGCTGCGTTCACTGTCTCCAGTTCACCGTGAGGAGAGTTACTGTAGCAGCCACGGTGCTGCGTTCACCGTCCCCAGTTCACCGTGAGGACAGTAACTGTAGCAGCCACGGTGCTGCGTTCACCGTCCCCAGTTCACCGTGAGGAGAGTTACTGTAGCAGCCACGGTGCTGCTTTCACCGTCTCCAGTTCACCGTCAGGAGAGTTACTGTAGCAGCCACGGTGCTGCGTTCACTGTCTCCAGTTCACCGTCAGGAGAGTTACTGTAGCAGCCACGGTGCTGCGTTCACTGTCTCCAGTTCACTGTCAGGAGAGTTACAGCGTGTGTGTTTGTGCTACATTAGTAGCTGCTAGCTGTTAGCTCGCTGTAGATAATTATACAATACGGTTGTCGAAATGTGTCTCATAGAAATAAACATAATCATACACCAAGATCAGATTTTGTAAATTTCTCCGCTGTGGGACTAATAAAGGAATATCTTATCTTATCTTAAGATCATGAACTTGCAGTGTTTCGGAGTCTGATAAACATTTAAAAACATGGAACAGTTTCTAAACATTGGCAGGGAATAGAGCGCTGCACAATGACGTCCACGGGGAAGTTAGCATCACCCTGGTTCCCTCAACACAAAGCAGAAGGGATTGTTCCACCGGGTTTTAGATTACTGCCGAAAATCAGCTCTGTGGCAAACAAACGTTTATGATATTTACACATTTTGTTCAGCAAGATAATCTCCACAAATGAACACCACGTGATGATTTTTGAAGCATGAATATAATCACCAGAAGTAAGAAGCTAACGTGGACGAGACAGCCTGATGACTTTCAGTCATCTCATTTAGCCGCTTATTAGCAACTGCCTCTTTTAAGACACACAAAAGCTTCAAAATTCAGGAATGTGGTATTTACTGACATACTTCATATCGTAGAACAAATCGTTGAAATGTCTTCAGCTTGTGTTAACCACAGATCGAATGTCAGACATCTAAATAAAAACCTACTGATCAAAAAATACAAAAGTGCCCGTGCACAGCACTAGGTCGAGGTGCCGGTAATGTGGCAACGCATTACCGGCACGCACCCAGCGAAACGCAGCCTGAAGAAGCCACCAGCGAAACGCGTTGCTCAGAATAAAGATCCTCATGATGACATGGTCCAGTGTGCGGTATGTTTCCACTGTATGTGGTTATCTCCATTAAAAAACCTACTGATGTCCAGATGAGAGAACCGGAAGTGACGACTCATTTCCATGTTTTAGGACTCATTCCTGCAGCACTGAGCTGATCCTTTAACCCTCCTGTCTGCAGGTTAAAACCCTCAGATGGTACAGTACTTGCTTGTTCCTCCCGTTGAAGCTCCTCAGATCTTTTCAGGCGTTTCTCTCTGACGGAGGAATGTACTCCAGACCAAGATGAGCAAATATCTCCTCCTCCGATGTAGCTCTCAGATATCTACACTATGAGAAAAACACAAAACAGACATCCTATTACCTGTGCAGGAGAAAAGGCAGATATAAAATGTGTTCGGAGGAAGCGCTTACCTGTTTGTTATCGTAGAGAGCGTGGCTGCTCAGAGACATGGCCTTCTGGTGACCGGCCCAGCGTCGCAGCTCTCTCTCAAACAACTGCACACAATAAGTTAGTCAGCGGAAGTATTATTCACTACAGAAAATCCTAAACGAGGTCCTTTACATAAGCTCACCTTGGATCCAGTCCAGCCCAGCAGAGCAAAAGCGAACTGGCTGATGGGAGAGACCACCAGGTCCACCCTCACAGCTCTCCACAGTTTGAGTCCTTCAGCTTTAACCTGTGAGGGGGCTGCAACACTAACCGGATCCTCGGGTGAGTTTTCCGTCTCTGGCTGCGTCGTTCCTGGTCTCGCCTCCTCCGACAGCTTAAAGATGGAGAAACACCTCTCGAAGCGGTCCATGTTGGAGGCGGGCCGAGCAGGACCATCCTTTGCCTCCAGGTAAGAGTTTCTGGTAGTTTTCTGGTACAGCAGGAAACCCTGGAGAGACAGAGGCGAGAATGTGGTTAATATGAATCCAGATTATTAAAAATTCACCAATCAAAGCAGCCTCTGACTCACCTGTGATTCCAACCAGGAGACGACTTTGGGCATCAGTCCCTCCTCTCTGCCCTCCTCTGGGTGAGTTATCAGGAAGTCCACGTCATGGCCCGACAGCTTTCCTCTGGAGAGGGTCCGGAGTGATGTTGCCATTAAATCATCAAAAAATATTTTATGTATTTATTTATCTATTATTACTTTTTATTTCTATCAGAATAATTTCATTGAATTCTTTCTACCTTTATGTAAATATTCATACATAAAATTTAACAAACACTGGACATCTAGCGCACTGTACATGCTTATTTATAAATAACTAAATAAATAATAATCAAAATTAAGTGACAAACTGCAGCCCAACAGCTGCCGAACTTGATTATGACTTGATCCAGACTGACTGGGACTATCATAAAGTGGGCATGTCTGTAAAGGGAGACTGGAGGGGACCCAGAGAACCCATTTACATTCACACATCTGGAGGTCAGAGGTCAACGGACCCCTCTGAGTCCAGTAGAAGAAACTGTAGCAGCGACTCTAACATCAAGGTGTATTCAATAAAGTGAAATGTCTTTTTAACATTTAATGTTTTACTAGTAAGGGTCATGAAATGGATTTATTTACGCTTCTTTGTTCTTTTACCTCCTGAATCCTCCAGTCAGGGTAATCTGTGCCCCTGGTAACACAGACACAACGGCTTCCTCCACAATCTCTGCGATGGCGTCAGCCTCGGCCTGACGGACCGGCAGGTTAAGGTCGTCATAGTGCTCCAGACCTGAGACAACAAACCGACCACTCGCTCAGAGAGAATCCACTACCGAATGAACACGGATTTCAGCATCACAAACACTCACCTGCTTGTTGAGCTCGACTGAGCGTTTGATCTGAATCCTTCAGCTGCTGAAGGCTGGTTATCCCCTCCCTGATCCATCGCTCTGCTGTTTTTACTCCCACTCCAAAAATCCCTGTTAAAACCTGAAATACACAACATACACAAACTGTACCATACATTTCTGGTTTTAATTCAGCAAAAAATAACAGGGAATCTGAGAAACACTGATCACCTTAAAGGGAGAGTTTGGATGTTTTGTAGTGAGATAAAAATATCAATATCAGTTTAGGTGTTCACTATACTTAGAATATTTTCACTGCATTATCTTGCCGTCAGACAACCCTTCCCCTGGCGGGGGAACTGAAGCCGTCATCTACGCTCTCTTCAAAGCCACCAGACTCAGAACCTCCGTCAACTGAGGCAGCGGTAGACCAACAACTTAAAATTACAGGTTTTTTCAATGGAGTCTGGTGGCTTTGGCGCACCAGCCGTCATCTGCTGTAGATAATACACCACAAATACACACATAAACAACCGCACTTCAAAACACATGACTATCCCTTTAAGTACAATTTTTACTTGGGTATTTCTATGTCCTACTACTTTATACTTCTACTACATGCATTTTATTACTTTACATATTTAAAATATAATCACCAAATAAACTATATTACTATATCAATAACACTATTGATGTGTATAAATATTACTGAAAATAATGAAATAATAATAGAAAGTAAATAAATAATTGTTAAATACAGCAAAAATAAACATTAATTAATTGATAAAATATAACATAAATTGATATATTATTTCTGTTTTAATCTACTTTTTCATTTATTTATTTTTGTATTAATTCCCAGATTTATTTACGCTTCTGTTTAATTTTCCCTTTTGTTTATGTATTTATTTGTTTTACATTTTAAATTTATGTATATATTTTTGCATTTCATTTTTATTTATTTATTTATTCATTTTTGCATTTATTTTATATTTATTTTTACATGTATATATCTCTTTATGTATTCATGCATTTATTTATTGCACCCACATTTATTTTCCCAAATTGATTTATTTATGTGGTCTTTTGTTAAAACATTTCTTTTAACATTTCTTTTTCATTATGCAAATGCCGAGGCTGTCTATATTAATAAAAAATAATATCAAGTATGAAAAGTATTAATAAAAATAAATAACTAAAAGGGAAAATTACACAGAGGAGCAAATAGATAAGAGAATAATAAATAAACTAAATAAAGATGGTACATTTATTCTTAATATTACTTTTGCTTCATTTAATGGCGTATTTGTTTATTGATTGATTTACAGTTTATCAATAAAACAGCGGACAAACCTTCAGCACTTTAAACCGCTCAGACTGCTTCGTAGATTCAACTTCATCTGATGCTCCGTTCTCCAAAAGGTCCTACAAGACAAGAGGATAAAAACAGATTCTTAGATCTTGTTTGTGACAACAAAGATTAGAGATTAATGTTCCCGCTGACCTTGACGACTCTGAGCGAATGTCCTCCGAGGCAGGGAAGCCCTCTGAGCTGCGTCACGCCCGTCACCGCTTTGGGCAGAGCCTTCAACACGGCGGCGGCCCGTCGAAACGCGACACCTCGTCCGTCCTCATCACTGAGCTCAGCGTTTTCAGCCAGCAGCGACAAAGCATCCTGAGACAGAGAACGTGATGTATTTTTCAGCTGACATCAGGGCTGCAGGTGTGCTATGTGGGAAGTGTGTTGGCTGGGGGACTAACGGTGAGGACGGCGTTGTGGTTGTCCAGCGTGGTCCTTCTCTGACAGGCATAACTCGGTACAGAAAACATCACGACCTCCGCTTCATCACCCCGCTGCTCCTGAAAGACACGGACCGATTAAAGGAACAGCTCACCCAAACAATGGATAAAAGTTAAACTTTCAGTAAATAATAAAAGGGAAAATCTTCACTTTTACTCCAACTTGTGATAAATTATCTGAAGCATTATGTATAATTCTGAATAAGGTAGGAAAGGATGTTACACCTCTTTTTCTTTTCTCTTTTTTTTTGCATTTATCATCAGAAAGCCAGGACTCCACAACCATAGCTTTACTTTACATATTTTTCACATTATTTATTGTTTTATATGCACGATTCTTGGCTCTTGTAGTACTTATGTTTCCCTTTCTTCCTGAGCACCAAAACACCGAGGAAAATTCCAATAGCAATAAATAGCAATAATAGCAATAAATGGGATTATTTCTTCTCAACATCTTCACTGTCTGCACTTGTTGTACTAAACTTTCCTTATTGGACGATTTCTCTAATGTTTTCCTTTTTGTTTCCATTTTTGTTTGTGTCCATTTTTTCCATTTTTGTTTCCATTCCATTCCCGAATTTCCCTCTGGGGATTAATAAAGGTTCATCTTATCTTATCTTATCTTATTTCAGCCAATCTCCTATTATTTCATCCATATTTACACACTTACAGAATTAGACTTTATTCCCCAAATTTCAAATGCAAATTTCCCTACTGTGGAGCTAATAAAAGAAAATCTCATCTTATCTTATCTTAAGTACATGTGGTTGTTTTGGTGCAGAACAGCAAATTAAATAAATAAGATCAAAAATTATGATTAGATAGCTCAAGACAATAACAAAAAGCACAAAAGAAAAGCACTGAGAAACACAAAAAAAGCAATATATACTGTACAACTAGGTTTTTACCAGTAAGTAAACCTGCAGTAAGCTAAAACGAATGCAGTCTAATACAGGTTCTAGATGATTGATACATGATTTTATTGAAACTGAGAGCCGCTGATTCAACTGTACGACCATTTCTCCACTGTGGGACCAATAAAGGAATATCTTATCTTATCTTATCTTTCTTTCGGAGGATGAAGCGTGTGCTGCTGAACTGCACTTTGCTATAATGACAGGTAGGGCTGCCCCCTTAGTCGATTAGTCGAATAATCGGTCATTTCCTCTTAGCAGACTATGATTCTTCAGTTGCTTAGTTGTTTTTTTTATGTGGAATCACTTATTACTTATTTTCAAGAAAGTTATGAGCACATCTCTGGAAAACACCAGATTTAAAGTGGTGTTTTTGTGTGATTCTTTGTCGAGAAACTAATCAATTATTCTTACAACTCGTATCAGTGCTAGTCGACTAAGACGTTTCTATTATTCTGTCCACCCCATGAGGATAGGATGAATAAGAGGAACACCTTTCTGTGTACCGCAATAATTAAAAAAAACGCAAGATTATATTGGAAGATTATTAAAGGACTGTTTTAACGGCATTTCCTAATAAAGTAACAACTGAGTGTAAATCATACATGTATTGTAATGCTTCACATGTTAATTGCTACTGGAGATATTACAGATTTCACACAAATAATAATAATAATAATAATAGAACTAAATCATATCATCAGAGAGTGAAATATAAATATTATATATAATTTGTAATAATGTTAGATATAATAGTCTCTTGATATGTTTCATACTTCATAATCATTTGAGAAATATGAGCCTGGGGCTGAGAAACGTCAAATGTACCTGTACTTTATGTCTGTCCAGTATTTCAACAGGACGTCCTGCCTGCATGCTCTCCGTGTACCAGCTGATGTCCAGCAGGTGAGCAGGTGTTTGACCTCCGACTTGCGAGTCCATCCACGCTCTGACTTCATCACCACAGTTGTTCTCAGAAATCACATGTGTGACGCTCTCACTGTGAAGAGACAATATTCGGTATGTGATGCACAGACATCACAACTGTGACTGCAGCTGAGACACTATGGAGGACAGAACCCGTCAAAATAAACATAAATGAATACATGAATCAATGACTTGATAAATAAATCATAAAAAATAAAATAAATGTAGCCATTGATTAATTGATAAAATGTGACATAACCTGACATTCCTGTTTTAATATGCTTCTTTAATTAATTATCTTTGTATTAATCCCTTTCCCTTCTTAATTCCCCTTTATTTATTCATGTATTTATTTGTACTAATACTTACTATTTTTAAATTTTATTAATACAGACAGCCTCCTGCTTTGCATAATGAGGCAGAAAGCAAAAAGAATAAATAAATAAGGGGTGAAAAGCCAAAAGAAAATTGTGCAGAAATAAATACATTAATACATAAATAAATACATGCATTTAAAAATAATATAAATTAAATGTAATGATATTAATATACAAATTTAAATGCATAAATAAAATACAATTATTTTTTTTATTTATTTTATGTTTATATTTTACTTATTTAATGAATGGATCTAATTATGTATTCATGCATTAATTATTAAAAACCTGCACTGTACACTTTAATGGCTCAGCATGGAATCATTAAAGTTGATTTTACCTGAATAACTCCTCCACTTGAAATCCTTTCTTTCGACCGAGCTGAGACAGAAAAGCTCTTCGACTGGCTCCCATTTTTCTCTCCAACAGGAACAAAACAACCTGAGGGAACTTTACTTTAGCTCCACTCACAGTGTTCCCGGTGTTCCCAGTATTCCCGGCAGCTGAGGAGGCGACCTTCCTTCTCTTTAATGGCACCATGGTTCACTCTGTTGCTAAATAAGACGCTAAATCGTCAGTTAACAGGCCTGAATGCAAGCCGAGTCCGTGTCTTCCACGTGAAGCTATTTCATTTGTTTTTAGCCGGTTTTGACATTAGCTCCGTTGACTCCTCGCTAGCTTGCTTAAAAAAAAACCTAATTCTCATAAAAATAGTCATTAATATCGATAAAATGCTGCGGCATTGCGACGTTCAGGTGTGTAACGTAACGGGATGTATTCCTTGAAGAAGGTTAGAGTCGGTTAGCGGGAAAGAAACCACAAAAAAGCTGCAAACTTCTGTGCAAAAGTGTAACCGGATGCAGCTGTGTTGGTGCGCCGGCTCACCCTGCGCGTCACCAAAATAGTTCCGATTGGAAACTACTGCAGACTGCACGCATTTATGCCATTATAATTTGTATAGAATATAATTTTTCAATTTTTTTTAAGATATCAATGCCAGTGAATGTTAGCGATGGAAAAATACTTTGGAGTAACAATATTTTACTTTATTGATACAATTCAATAGAGTGGATACGAGGTCCAGTTTTTCATAATGCAGACGATACTGTATATTTCACAGAATAAGACTGCTATAAAATAAAATTAATTGTACAACAAAAACAAAATGCAGAGAATATCTAAATATTTCTCTCTTATTTTTGCCAATATTTAATTTTTACTTTTTAATAGTAGCCAAGCACATTTCATGGATATATTTTGGCAAAGATATTCATCAGATTAATGAAATAAATTATCAATTTTTATTGAATGTTAAGATTCCTAACAACAATAATAATGATAATAGTACTATTACTAAATCCAGGTTGTTATTTTTTTTAATTTCTGGGACTTTTTTTTTTTACTTTATTGAGAAAATTAAATACAGCACAATTCAGTACATTTAAGTGAACAGTTTTTGCCAATTGAAAAGAAAACTGTACAACAAATAACAAAAGACTGGTAAGAGCATAAACAAAACCTGTGGGGCTGTCAACCAAACACCTTCTAAGGGACGTAGGAGTGACCAGAAGGAACCTAAAAAAGGCAACCAATGAGCTGCCAGAGGAGGCCAAGAAGGGGAGCTTTTGGCTCTGGTTGAGGACGAAAGACATGTGCTGGGAAAAGAACAACTAACCACGGCAGTAGCCACAGTGGGGACACCTATGAGCTGCAGGAGGAGACGCGGAGACGTCCCTGTCACTGCTCCGCCAACAGGAGACGTTCCAGAAATAAAATAAAAGAGTGAAACTGTTGATCGGTGGTTCCTGGCTGATGACCCTGCAACAGACCCTTGGGCATGACGAGGTGCGACTGACAGCAATGCTCAGCTGGCAAATCCATCTTCCTGTATAAACTACTATTGCTTTGAACACTCACATATTAACTCATATATATATATATATATATATATATATATATATATATATATATATATATATATATATATATATATATATATATATATATATATATATATATATATATATATTCATGACCACAGTTTAAATAATAGAACAGGTTGGTCTTTAAAAACTCTTTTATTCCTAATGCCATTAATGCACTAAATGATACCATGTCTCACTGAACCTCTCTGTACTGTATTTGTCACTGTTGTCGTGTGTTTTTTTTCCATTGTAAGTGTTGTTGCTGTATATGAGACACTGTGGACAATAAACTAACTAACTAACCAACTAACTTTCACCTGAGAAACAGTTTTTCTTGACACACAAACTTTGATCAGAGTGTAACTGAAGGAGCAGAACTTCAGCTGTGATGGATATTTACAGATGTGACAGCAAATTATTAGACAGAGAAAGAAGAAGAGAAATGATATTTTTTGTATTTTTATTGAACAATTGAATTGATTGGGGACCAATCACTGGTCCTACCCCTGTAGAGGCCATTCACTGGTCCTACAGAGACTGGTCTCAGTCCCATAGAGGCCCATCACTGTCCTGGTTCTGGTCTCTGCACCACAGGGGCTAATCACTAGCCTCTGTAGTACAGATTGGAGCAGGAGGGAATCAGGGTGGGAGGAAGGACTTGAACCCTCAACAGCATCCATGTTGAAGGAGAAAATGGGCATCCCAGATTTTCTCCATCAAAATGAATACTACATTACTGCCTAAATGGTCTCGTCACGAAGGCCAACAACCTGCGGATGGTTAAACCCTTCTTAATAATTTGACTCCTTTTCTCAGTCGGTCCAGCTCTCCTAGTCTCAGTCGGTCCAGCTCTCCTAGTCTCAGTCGGTCCAGCTCTCCTAGACTCAGTCGGTCCAGCTTTCCTAGACTTAGTCGGTCCAGCTTTCCTAGTCTCAGTAGGTCCAGCTCTCCTGGTCTCAGTCGGTCCAGCTGTCCTTGTCTCAGTCGGTCCAGCTCTCCTTGTCTCAGAAGGTCCAGCTCTCCTAGTCTCAATCGGTCCAGCTCTCCTAGTCTCAGTTGGTCCAGCTCTCCTAGACTCAGTCGGTCCAGCTCTCCTAGTCTCAGTCGGTCCAGCTCTCCTAGTCTCAATCGGTCCAGCTCTCCTAGTCTCAGTTGGTCCAGCTCTCCTAGACTCAGTCGGTCCAGCTCTCCTAGTCTCAGTTGGTCCAGCTCTCCTAGTCTCAATCGGTCCAGCTCTCCTAGTCTCAGTTGGTCCAGCTCTCCTAGTCTCAGTCGGTCCAGCTGAAAATATGTCTGATATTGTAGTTTCTTCAAAGTAGCCTCCTTTTGCTCTGATTACTGCTCCACACACTCTGCATCCTCTTGATGAGCTTCATGAGGTCGTCACTTGAAATGGTCTCCACTTCACAGGTGAGCCCTGTCAGGTTTAATCAGTGGGATTTCTGGCCTTATAAATGGGGTTGGGACCATCAGAAGTCAGGTGGATACACAGCTGATAGTCCTGCTGAATAGACTGTTAGAATTTGGATTATGGCAGACAAAAAGCAGCTAAGTAAAGAAAAACGAGTGGCCATCATTACTTTAAGAAATGAAGGTCAGTCAGTCCAAAAAATTGGGAAAACTTTGAAAGTGTCCCCAAGTGCAGTTGCAAAAACCATCAAACGCTACAAAGAAAGTGGCTCACATGAGGACCGCCTCAGGAAAGGAAGACCAAGAGTCACCTCTGCTGAGGAGGATCAGTTCATCCGAGTCACCGGCCTCAGAAATGGCAGGTTAACAGCAGCTCAGACTAGAGACCAGGTCAATGCCACACAGAGTTCTAGCAGCAGACACATCTCTAGAACAACTGTTAAGAGGAGACTGTGTGAATCAGGCCTTCATGGTAGAATAGCTGCTAGGAAACCACTGCTAATGACAGGCAACAAGCACAAGAGACCTGTTTGGGCTAAAGACCACCAGGAATGGACATTAGACCAGTGGAAATCTGGGCTTTGGTCTGATGAGTCCAGATCTGAGATCTTTGGTTCCAACCACCGTGTCTTTGTGGAACCAGAAAAGGTGAACGGATGGACTCTACATGCCTGGTTCCCACCGTGAAGCATGGAGGAGGAGGTGTGATGGTGTGGGGGGGCTTTGCTGGTGACACTGTTGGGGATTTATTCAAAACTGAAGGCCTACTGAACCAGCATGGCTACCACAGCATCTAGCAGCGGCATGCTATTCCATCCGGTCTGCGTTTAGTTGGACCATCATTTATTTTTCAACAGGACAATGACCCCAAACACACCTCCAGGCTGTGTGAGGGCTATTTGACCAAGAAGGAGAGTGATGGGGTGCTGGACCAGATGACCTGGCCTCCACAGTCACCGGACCTGAACCCGATCCTGATGGTTTGGGGTGAGCTGGACCGCAGAGTGAAGGCAAAAGGGCCAACAAGTGCTCAGCATCTCTGGGAACTCCTTCAAGACTGTTGGAGACCATTTCAGGTGACGAAGCAGTAATCAGAGCAAAAGGAGGCTACTTTGAAGAAACCACAATATAAGACATATTTTCAGTTGTTTCACACTTTTTTGTTAAGTACATATTTCCACATGTGTTAATTCATAGTTTTGATGCCTTCAGTGTGAATCTACAATTTTCATAGTCTGGAAAATAAAGAAAACTCATTGAATGAGAAGGTGTGTCCAAACTTTTGGTCTGTACTGTACACACACATATATATATATATATACACACACAAGCTACTACACATACACGCACACATACATACATACACATACACCAGCCACATAATTAGGTACACCTGTTTTATTGCTTGTTAACACAAACAGCTAATCAGCCAATCACATGGCCCCAACTCAAAGCATTTAGTCATGTAGACGTGGTGAAGACAACTTGCTGAGGTTCAAACCGAGCGTCAGAACGGGGAAGAAAGGAGATTTAAGTGACCTTGAACGTGGCCTGGTTGTTGGTTCCAGACGAGCTGGTCGGAGTGTTTCACAGACTGCTGATCTACTGGGATTTTAACCCACAACCACCTCTAGGTTCACAGAGGACGGTCCGACAAAGAGGAAATATCCAGTGAGTGAGGAGAATGGGCAGACTGGTTGGAGATGATAGAAAGGCAACAGGAACTCAGAGAACCACTCGTTACAACTGAGGAACGCAGAACACCATCTCTGAACACAGAACACCATCTCTGAACACAGAACACCATCTCTGAACGCAGAACACCGTCTCTGAACGCAGAACACCGTCTCTGAACACAGAACACCATCTCTGAACACAGAACACCATCTCTGAACGCAGAACACCGTCTCTGAACGGAGAACACCGTCTCTGAACACAGAACACCATCTCTGAACGCAGAACACCATCTCTGAATGCAGAACACCGTCTCTGAACACAGAACACCATCTCTGAACGCAGAACACCATCTCTGAACACAGAACACCATCTCTGAACACAGAACACCATCTCTGAACACAGAACACCATCTCTGAACGCAGAACACCATCTCTGAACGCAGAACACCGTCTCTGAACGCAGAACACCGTCTCTGAATGCAGAACACCGTCTCTGAAAGCAGAACACCATCTCTGAACGCAGAACACCGTCTCTGAACGGAGAACACCGTCTCTGAATGCAGAACACCGTCTCTGAACACAGAACACCGTCTCTGAACACAGAACACCATCTCTGAACGCAGAACACCGTCTCTGAACGCAGAACACCGTCTCTGAACGGAGAACACCGTCTCTGAACACAGAACACCATCTCTGAACGCAGAACACCATCTCTGAACGCAGAATACCGTCTCTGAACGCAGAACACTGTCTCTGAACGCAGAACACCGTCTCTGAACGCAGAACACCATCTCTGAACGCAGAACACCATCTCTGAACGCAGAACACCGTCTCTGAACGCAGAACACCATCTCTGAACGCAGAACACCGTCTCTGAACGCAGAACACCGTCTCTGAACACAGAACACCATCTCTGAACACAGAACACCATCTCTGAACGCAGAACACCGTCTCTGAACGGAGAACACCGTCTCTGAACACAGAACACCATCTCTGAACGCAGAACACCATCTCTGAATGCAGAACACCGTCTCTGAACACAGAACACCATCTCTGAACGCAGAACACCATCTCTGAACACAGAACACCATCTCTGAACACAGAACACCATCTCTGAACACAGAACACCATCTCTGAAAGCAGAACACCATCTCTGAACGCAGAACACCATCTCTGAACGCAGAACACCGTCTCTGAACGCAGAACACCGTCTCTGAATGCAGAACACCGTCTCTGAAAGCAGAACACCATCTCTGAACGCAGAACACCGTCTCTGAACGGAGAACACCGTCTCTGAATGCAGAACACCGTCTCTGAACACAGAACACCATCTCTGAACGCAGAACACCGTCTCTGAACGGAGAACACCGTCTCTGAACACAGAACACCATCTCTGAACGCAGAACACCATCTCTGAACGCAGAACACCGTCTCTGAACGCAGAACACCATCTCTGAACGCAGAACACCGTCTCTGAACGCAGAACACCATCTCTGAACGCAGAACACCATCTCTGAACGCAGAACACCATCTCTGAACGCAGAACACCGTCTCTGAACGCAGAACACCGTCTCTTGTGTGATCACATTTGTGACGATGCCTGAGCATAATGATAACAAATTAAAGCCTGTCTTTGTAACGAATTCTCCCAGTTAAACAAGACTGTAAGATGCATATTCAACAAACATTTATATCTTACCATACAGCGCCTTCTCTGTTTTATCCAAATTATTTATTTTATAACCAGTATTCCTTAGTTTAATATCCATACATCGTTTTAGTCTCTTCATCTTTATCTTCAACCGCTTATCCGGCGTCGGATCGCGGGAGCAACAGCTCCAGCAGGGACCCCAAACTTCCCTTTCCCGGGCCACATTAACCAGCTCTGACTGGGGGATCCCGAGGCGTTCCCAGGCCAGAGTGGAGATACAATCTCTCCATCTAGTCCTGGGTCTTTCCCGGGGTCTCCTCCCAGCTGGTCCTGCCTGGACCACCTCCCTAGGGAGGCGCCCAGGATCGTTTTAGTATACATAATATATAAATATATATTTATTAAAAAAAGTTAGTGAGAGAGAAGCCCGGCCCGGGCCGGGTCGGGCCCAAAATGTCAATTACTACGTTCGGGTCGGGCTCGGGCTAAAGATCTTACCTCTAACAAGTACACAAGATAATAAAATAAAATTAAAAGGAATGATTAGTAGTGGGCCATATACATGAATAATGCATAAGGATATCATTGCAGAGATAAAAACTAACTGTAAACAACTTCTTTGAAGTGTACAGGAGCTGATTTATAAAAAATAATGAGATGGAGGAGCTGAACCTGAACCTCTGTAAATCAAACCAAATTGTAATTGGTTGATTGTTGTTTTATTTACCAGGAACATTATTTAACATTTCAGTTTCCAAGTCAATGTAAATGTGCCTAAATTAGCCAGAGAGCTTTCTTATTAGTAGGGGTGGGAAAAAAATCATTTTTTTTTAAATTTTGAAATTAATATTTGAATGCCTCTGAAAACTCAGAAAGAATTAAAGGTTGGAGGGTGGGCGTGGATCCGAACTTCACCCTCCATGTTAAAGTCCAGCGTGGTAAACACTACACATCCAGTAAAGGAGGGAAAGCAGAGCTAGACATCACGGCTAAAGGTGCACGCTAACTCCGTCACTGACGGGAAACGCTATCGTACGAAAATCGCAGCATAACCTGCATTTCAATCATGAAATTAACACATTTTCTTGCTAAATTAGCACAGATTACAAAACCTGTTAAACTAACTACCCCATGCTTTCTGTGGGTGAGCAGTACTCCTCACGATGAGTGAGGTGTGAATGTTGCTCTCTGATGGTGTTGAACTGCAGTGTGTGTGAATGTTTCTCTCTGATGGTGTTGAATGTTGTGTGGGCTCTCTGATAGTGTTGAACTGATGTGTGTGTGAATGTTTCTCTCTGATGGTGTTGAACTGATCTGTGTGTGAATGTTTCTCTCTGATGGTGTTGAACTGCAGTGTGTGTGAATGTTGCTCTCTGATGGTATTGAACTGCTCTGTGTGTGAATGTTGCTCTCTGATGGTGTTGAACTGATCTGTGTGTGAATGTTGCTCTCTGATGGTGTTGAACTGATGTGTGTGTGAATGTTGCTCTCTGGTGGTGTTGAACTGATCTGTGTGTGAATATTGCCCTCTGATGGTATTGAACTGCTCTGTGTGTGAATGTTGCTCTCTGATGGTGTTGAACTGATGTGTGTGTGAATGTTGCTCTCTGGTGGTGTTGAACTGATCTGTGTGTGAATGTTGCTCTCTGATGGTGTTGAACTGCTCTGTGTGTGAATGTTGCTCTCTGGTGGTGTTGAACTGCTCTGTGTGTGAATGTTGCTCTCTGGTGGTGTTGAACTGATCTGTGTGTGAATGTTGCTCTCTGATGGTGTTGAACTGCTCTGTGTGTGAATGTTGCTCTCTGGTGGTGTTGAACTGATGTGTGTGTGAATGTTGCTCTCTGATGGTGTTGAACTGCAGTGTGTGTGAATGTTGCTCTCTGATGGTGTTGAACTGCTGTGTGTGTGAATGTTGCTCTCTGATGGTGTTGAACTGATGTGTGTGAATGTTGCTCTCTGATGGTGTTGAACTGATGTGTGTGTGAATGTTGCTCTCTGATGGTGTTGAACTGATGTGTGTGTGAATGTTGCTCTCTGATGGTGTTGAACTGCAGTGTGTGAATGTTGCTCTCTGATGGTGTTGAACTGATGTGTGTGTGAATGTTGCTCTCTGATGGTGTTGAACTGATGTGTGTGTGAATGTTGCTCTCTGATGGTGTTGAACTGATGTGTGTGTGAATGTTGCTCTCTGATGGTGTTTTGTTTTCTTTTTTTTCTCTCTGTGTTGAACTGATGTGTGTGTGAATGTTGCTCTCTGATGGTGGTGTTGAACTGATGTGTGTGTGAATGTTGCTCTCTGATGGTGGTGTTGGAACTGATGTGTGTGTGAATGTTGCTCTCTGATGGTGTTGAACTGCAGTGTGTGTGAATGTTGCTCTCTGATGGTGTTGAACTGCAGTGTGTGTGAATGTTGCTCTCTGATGGTGTTGAACTGCAGTGTGTGAATGTTGCTCTCTGATGGTGTTGAACTGCAGTGTGTGGAATGTTGCTCTCTGATGGTGTTGAACTGCAGTGTGTGTAATGTTTCTCTCTGATGGTGTTGAACTGATCTGTGTGTGAATGTTGCTCTCTGATGGTGTTGACCTTTGGGGAACAGATGTGTGTGTGAATGTTGCTCTCTGATGGTGTTGAACTGATCTTTCAGCCCTCAGGAGGCAGCAGGATGGAGGTCTCTTTCAGCCCTCTCCCTATGTTGGATATCCCTTCTTCATGATGCCAGACCTGGGGAACCTCTGGGGAACCTCTGTAGTCCCTACTTCGCTAACGGAGCGCTCCCACCGGGTGCCAGGACAGTAAGTCAGCGGACTCCGGTCTCAGAGGTTACTGGGAGCTTATGTACTGGAGGATACTGGCCCTTTAAAGAACAACAGTCTTGGTTTATCTTGATGTTTCTGTTGTTTATCTGGCTGATGTGATGGTCACAATATCTTAAGGTTTTTCTACGAGATAGTGAGGGTGGAGGTAGCTGCCATCCTCTCTCTGTCTCTCTCTCTCTGTCTCGCTGTCTCTGTCTGTCTCTCTGTCTGTCTCTCTCTCTGTCTTTTCCAGGAGTCATTTATTTGACTTTGCAGAAGGCTTTGACTCACAATTCAGATTTTCATATTGAGGAAATAAAATGTAATGTAATAATAAAATTATTAAGATAATGAGTAAATGAACAGGAGGAGGAGGTGGAGGAGGAGGAGCAGGAGGAGGAGGAGGTGGAGCAGCAGGAGGAGGAGGAGGAGCGGGAGGAGGAGGAGGAGGAGGAACAGGAGGAGGTGGAGGAGCAGGAGGAGGAGGAGGAGCAGCAAGAGGAGGAGGAGGAGAAGGTGGAGGTGGAGGAGGAGGAGCAGGAGGAGGTGGAGGAGCAGGAGGAGGTGGAGGTGGAGGCGCAGGAGGAGGAGGAGGAGGAGAAGGAGGAGGAGAAGGAGGAGGAGGAGGAGGTGAAGGAGGAGGAGCAGGAGGAGGAGGAGGAGCAGCAGGAGGAGGTGGAGGAGCAGCAGGAGGAGGTGGAGGAGCAGCAGGAGGAGGAGGTGGAGCAGCAGGAGGAGGTGGAGGAGCAGCAGGAGGAGGAGGTGGAGCAGCAGGAGGAGGTGGAGACGCAGCAACAGGAGGTGGAGGAGCGGGAGGAGGAGGAGGAGGTGGAGGAGCGGGAGGAGGAGGAGGTGGAGCAGCAGGAGGAGGTGGAGGAGCGGGAGGAGGAGGAGGAGGAGGAGTGCCTGCTGGTCTGAAGTCAAGTCAGGGTAAACAGTCAATGTGCTGAACCATAATACAGGCTGTTTACTGTACTCATGTACTGCAGCCTATAGACGACCTGCTGACTGTGCTACACCCCCCCGACATTTCATAACCATAATCTTGGTATCTCTTCACACCTTCCTGACATTTCACCAGGATTAACCTTAATCCCTAAAACTAATCCCAGATATATGTTGTGTGGGGGTTAGTCTCAACCAAAATATGTAAGACTCAGTGCTTGATGCTGACCCTCGGAGGTCAACACCTCTCTCTGTCAACAGTACCCAATTTCCCTCCAGGGATTAATAAAGGTTCATCTTATCTTATCTTATTTTAACAGTACCTACCCTTTCAGTGGCCTCTGTTCGACGTCCCGGGAAGAACACCTGGCAGAGACGGTGCTACCCCAACACACCTGGTGAGAGACACACCCGTTCACACCTGTACCACCTGCCTAACTCGAGGTGTAGGGACACCAATATAATCAGTAGACAACAATAAATATTATGATGTGAATAAAGGTAATATTCAGTTGATCTTAAAGATCAAATTCCCCACTAGTCGATTCAGAACCTGAAAAATTAGCTCAGTCTATTTAAATAAATAAAATATTGTCAGTTATAATGTGTGAGGTGTTTATATCTTGGCTCAGTTCACGTTCGATAGCTGATTTTCGGTCGTATCTGCAGCTTATCTTTAGGTGAAACGCCTCAGCAGCAACACGTTACAGGTTCCAGTTATTAAACTCGACCTGCTTAACTGGCAGGTTCTGCTTCAGGTGATAACTGTCTGTTTGACGGCAAAACAAACTATTTCAATGTCAACTTGGGCTTTTAAAAATCGGGATGGGAATTTTTGTGAACTGGATGATCAGTCGAGAAGATAATCAGCAGATTAATTGATTATGAAAATTAGTTGGTCTCGATAACGTTTTCATTTTTATACTTTTAATGCTTTTACTGTTGATAAGTTATATTTTGTGATCACATCACAAATAAAGCTGTTCAAGGCTGGAAACAAGCGTCTTTTCATAAACTATAGACCTGCTCCCGGCTCCCACAATTCACAAAAATACTGGAAAAACTCTTCAGTAACAGATTGGACGCATTTCTAGAAAAGCACAAGATTCTGGCACAGAATCAGTTTGGGTTCAGGTCAAATAGATCGACAGCATTGGCAATAATAGAGGCAATAGAAGAAATCACAAATGCAATTGATCGTAAGCAATATGCTATTGGAGTATTTATTGATTCAAAAAAGGCTTTTGACACCCTCAACCGTGAAATATGAATCAGGAAACTGGAAAGATACGGTATCAGGGGATTAGCACTGTTCTTTACGTGGGAAACAGCAGTTTGTGGACCTGGGTGACTGGTTCTTCATGTTTGGACATTGCTCGTGGTGTCCCCCAGGGGTCAGTGTTGGGCCCTAAGTTCTTCATTTTGTACGTTAACGATATATGTAAAGTCACTAACGTATTGAGTTTCATGTTGTTTGCTGATGTCACAAATATTTTCTGCTCAGGGGATAATTTATAGGACATCACTCTAGAAATTAACAAACTACAGAAATGGTTCGACAAAAACATTCATTAAAAAGCAAGACTAAAATAATGCTGTTTGGTAACTGAACACTGAATACACAGGTACTAATAACAATAGATGGAGCTGAAATAGAAAGAGTTCACTAAATTCAATTTTTGGGGTAACCATTGACGACAGAATCAACTGGAAGTCTCATATCAAATATATTCAAACTAAAGTCTCAAGAGGCATTGCAGTAATAAAGAAAGCAAAAGAGGTTCTGGATCAGAAATCCCTCCAGACTCTCTACTGTTCCCTCGTCTCACCGTTCTCTCAGTACTGTGCTGAGGTTTGAGGAAGCGGCTATAAGACTTCACTACGGCCACTGATCAGCATTCAAAGGAGATCAATAGAAGAAGAAGAAGAAGAAGATCGACCTTTATTAGTCCCACAGTGGGGAAATTCAATTTACACTCCGTTTAACTTATACATGGTACATACAGACCTGAAACACACATACATGCATTAATGGAGAGATGTCAGAGTGAGGGGGCTGCTCCAGACAAGCGGCCCGAGCAGTTGGGGGTTTGGTGCCTTGCTCAGGGGCACCTCGGCAGTGCCCAAGAGGTAAACTGGCACCTCTCCATCTACCAGTTCACACTCAGTTCTTGGTCCATGTCGGGACTTGAACCGGTGACCCTCCGGTTTCCAAGCCAACTCCCTACAGACTGAGCTACTGCCGCCCCCATACGGGTCAGGAACACACTAACTCCCTGTTTCTACAGTCCAGATTACCACAAATTACAGACATCGTGGATTATCAAACAGCTTAAATAGCTGTTCAGAGCTAAAAAGAATTTATTACCAGTCAACATGCAGAAAGTATTCAGCTTTCATGAGGGGACTTATAATTTAAGGGGAAAAATGAACTTTAATTTCAACTTAATACATACAAACAGAAATTGTTTTTGTGTTTTGTGGTGGGGGAAGGTGTGGGGCAGGTTCAGGGGGGTGAAAACACGGACAGAAATTAAAAGGGTTAAGGGGAGGTGATGGTATTTTGTTTAATACGTTTAGGGGTATGGTGGGGTAGTATAGTACTATATATATATATATATATATATATATATATATATATATATATATATATATATATATATATATATATATATATATATATATATATATATATATATATATATATACTGGTACCTGTGTGGAGGAATGGCTCAGATCCCTCACCCTCTGGGATGGCTGTGAGTGAAACTATATGTAACTATACAACACGCTGTAGATGTGAACCACAGTTTAATGCAATGTGTTTGTGTTTGTGCAGGCAGGGACAGGCAATGAACCCCATCACTGGAGGCGTCTCACCTGCTGCTCTGGCTGTGAATGCCTCCATGTCCAGGTAACACTGTTGGTAGCGTTCGTATCACATCTGTAGCGTGATGGCACAGTCAACGTTTTCCAGTCGAGCAGATCTCTAGAATGAGGTTACCTAGTCACCTGGAGAGCAAAGTCCAAAATATACGAGAATGATCTCGTTACACTTCGAGAATAAATCACAGAGACAAAAAGTCATTATATTTGACCGATAACGGGTCATTAACTCGTCACTGCAGGAGGTCGATGGCCATTGTCCAGCAGGAGAAAGACTAGGAGAAGAAGCCTCATATCAAAAAGCCGCTGAATGCTTTTATGTTGTACATGAGGGAGGAGAGGCCCAAAGTGGTGGCTCAATGCAAAGGTAAAGAGAGCGCCACCATCAACCAGATCCTGGGAGAGGGTAAGAATCTATAGATCAACTTTACATATCTGCCTTAGTGAGTTAGATTATATTTAGATTAGTTTAGATCAGGGTGTGTGTGTGTGTTTGTGTGTATGTGTGTGTAACCTACAGCTAGCAGGTCTTTGTGGGGGAAAAAAAAACCTTTACGGCGTCCGGGTTTATTTCACAACAATGACCTGCTAGCTGTACGTTATTCTGCCTGTTACATGGCTATTAACTGTAGAAATCAATCATTTGACACCAAAATGTTCCTCCAGAGTCTGAGCTTTGCAGGAAGTACACCTGAATGAAGTATACTGAAGTGACAGTGTGGTGTTTGCTGTCCACAGTGGCATTCTTTGTCTGAAGAGGAACAGGCGAAATACTACAAACTGGCTCGTAAAGAGAAACTCCTTCACTCCAAACTGTACCCAGGCTGGTCAGCCAGAGACAACTACGTGAGTACTACTTCTAATGCTAACACTACTACTACCCCCTTCCCTTATTATCTAATACCTGCTGGTCACCAGAGACACTACTAGTACTACTTCTAATCTAACACTACTACTATTAAACACTACTAACACTTACCACTAACCCAGGCTGGTACAGCTGTTCGCTGCTGCACGATGACATCGCTACACCAACAGCTGATACCTCCTGTTTCTTTATGTTTAGGTTAAAAAGAAGAAGAGGAAGAGGATGAAGAGTGAAACTCAGTGTGAGGGTAAGACGATGCTGCTGTCAGTCAGAGAGTGTCTTGTATACACACACACATCCCCGTTCACACCTGACACAGACACACACCATCTCCCACCTGACACACACACACCTGTCCCAGGCTAGCCCCGCCTCCTCCCTGGAATCCCCGGCGACGCCAACCACCGCATTGGCCTCTTCTTTTATGCTGTAAATAAGCTTCTTTTAATACCTTTTTAGAAGATCGCGTATCACATTTTATATTACTATGACGAATTGGTCAATATTTAACTGTCTCTACCTCCTTACTACAAGATCAAGGCTTTAGGACACAATTAGGTGAGGATTTAAAATCGTTCTTTGATCTAAATATAGGCAGTACAGAAAATATTTCAACAGTTTGGGACTTTTATTATGGACTATATGAAAATGCCACTGCACAGCTTCACAATTTTATAAATTAACAAACTTTTTAGTAAGTGAGGAGTCTACTAATGTGAAGTTGTTATGGCAGAGGGACCTGAGAACAAATATTGCTCAGGAGAAATGGCTGATATGTTGGCAGGCTGTGGGAAGTATGTAAAAGAGGCACGAGGGAAGTTCACACAGTATAAGATTATACATAGATATTACCACACTCCTGTAAGATTACAAGGGGTGGGGGAATATCTATATCTATGTGGTAATATCTATGAACGAAACTGTTGACTGACAATAAGTGTTGGAAATGTAAAACAGGACTGGGAACCTTGTTGCTCTGTATATGGGAGTGTACATTGGTGGCCCCATTCTGGGTAGAAGTTGTGAACTTCCTGAGTGAATGGAGTGGTTCAGTAGTCCCCTTGACCCCTGTAATGTGTCTTTTAGGGGACAGGTCTAAGTTATCAAATGTGCCTAAAGGAACTTTTTCAGTTATCATGGTGGGCCTCATTACAGCTTCCAGAGTGACGCTAAGACACTGGAAAACGGCTGTGTCCCCTAATCTGAGGGAGTGGTTGGCTGCAATGGCGGAGACAGCGTCCTATGAAACTATGCTTTGTAGGTTGAAAGGTAAGGAGGAAGATGGGAGGAGCTCTTGGGAACTCTTTTGGAGCCATACAAGGCAGACCAGAAGCTAAATACAGCACCCTGCATTATCTGTTTGTTTAGTGGACTGGGTTTTCTTTTCCTGTGGATTCCTCATGTGTCATGTTGGTTTGGATTCCATAACCTCTCCTTTCTGGTGTTCGGGAGGATGTCAGTACCAAACACACCGAAAGAAAAACCTGCATCTTGAACCTGTACTTGTATTTATGTTTTTATGTTTCTGAAAACGTTAATAAAAATTTAAATGACAAAAAAAAAAATATTTAACTGTCTCTAACTCAACGATGTATTTTTTCTAATTCCTTACTCTGAATGATCACAGGTGTAGGGATCACAGTTTGCTTATTCACCCACTAGTAATGAGTGTAAATCTATTTTCTGATTCCTCCTCTGTTAATAAATATTCACACAGGTCTGAGGAAGCTCAGCTCATCATTATCTCTGCTGTCCATCCAGGGTTAGGGTTATATGTAGTGCGCCGCCTTCAGAGTGGCAGCACATCTTAGCAGCTCTCTCTTTGTTTTCACTTTCTTGTCTTTTTTTCTCATAACTTTTGGCAACTTTCTACAACTTTTATCGGGTGTAGCTCTCACTTAACAGTAGAACTACACACCAGTGTAAATAGTTTGTAGAGGTTGTCCTTTTTTCTCGGCATTTTCTCAACTTTTCACCCGACCATGCCACCAAGGAACAATAACAACAACAGCAACAACAATGGAGACGGCCGCCGGCAGTCGGACGGTGTATTCACGCGGAGCGCTCCTCGCCCTTCGGGACCGAGTAGCGGCACCACTGGCGGATATACCTGCCGAATTACGGAGACGAGGAACCAGAGCCGGCGCTCTGGTGAGGGCAAAGAGGGAGAGACGGAGGACCTTTAAACCCGACCCCAGGGTGCTCAAGGCATGTTCAGGGCAGCTGGCAGGAGCGTTCCAGCACCTCTTCAACCTCTCTCTCAGGCTGAAGAAGGTACCACAACTCTGGAAGACCTCCTGCATCGTCCCAGTGCCCAAGAATGGACTCCCTAGTACCCTCAATGACTACAGGCCAGTCGCTCTGACGTCACACGTCATGAAGATCCTGGAGCGACTGGTCCTGCAGCACCTCAGGCCCCTGGTGAGTGACTCCCTGGACCCCCTTCAGTTTGCATACCAGGCAAACACTGGTGTGGACGACGGCATCATCTACATGCTCCACAGAGCCTACACACACCTGGAGAAGCAGAGCACAGTGAGAATCATGTTCTTCGACTTCTCCAGTGCATTCAATACAGTCCAACCACACCGGCTAGCTGGAGTCTATTCTGAAGAACCCCTCCCACCCCCTCTATGACCAACTGGTCCAGATGAGGAGTACATTCAGCCAGAGACTGATCCCCCCTCGGCCCACTACAAACCGTCTGGGTCAGTCCTTTCTTTTGGTGGCCATCAGGCTCCAGAACCAAGGTCTGACCCCCATGTGACTGATCATCTGCTCCGTATTTATTCCAAATGTATATAATTACATATAATTATATAATTACATATACATATGCTGTGCATATACAATACCCACCACTTGCTGCACTTTACTTATTACTGTTACTTATTTATTTTTATTGTCAATTATCTTCATTGCACCTTATTTCATTCACTGCACCTTCTCTTTTATTTTTTACTGTACTGTATTTATCTGTACTGTTGTTGTTGATGCTGCTAAGACACCCGAATTTCCCTCCGGGGATTAATAAAGGTTCATCTTATCTTATCTTATCTTAAATTCACTCCTGAATCACAGAACAAGAATCATTTGAAGTAAAGAAATGCCAGAGAACCATCATGTTTCATCACTATAATCTTGATATTATAAAGAAAGAAAGATATTTCTTTATTAGTCCCACAGTGGGGAAATTCAGTTTTACACTCTGTTGTTCACACAGTACATATACATGTCAATGGAGAGATGTCAGAGTGAGGGGGCTGCTCCTGACAAGCGCCCAGAGCAGTTGGGGGTTTGGTGCCTTGCTCAGGGGCACCTCGGCAGCGCCCAAGAGGTAAACTGGCACCTCTCCAGCAACCAGTTGGTCTTGGTCCATGGGGGTCTTGAACCCGTGGCTTCCGCGTCCTAACCCAACTCCTTACAGACTGAGCTACTGCCGCCCCCAGTAGCACCCATATAGTGATATTTAACTCCTGAAGCTGAATTTTGGTCCAGACCGAGATATCTCAGGAACTATTGAATAAAGATCTATATCTGTATCTGTCTCTGTACATACAGTCCTTTCTAAAACTACTGGACCAGTGAGGCCACCTCCTTTATTTCTGCTGAACACTGAAACATCACCAGATGGATCTGAGACCAGAGATCAGGGTTTCAGCTCTATTCAGGTATTTCCTTCTAGATCTGATCCACCCCTCAGCAGATAGCACTGTTTGTAACAGAACTCCACATTTTACGGTGATCCACAGTCCAGGATCAGATAGACTTCAGATAGACTACAGTCAATAATACTTCATATGTAGCTCAGTCCGTAAGGACTTGGGTTAGGATGCGGAGGACCCGGGTTCAAGTCCCCCATGGACCAAGACCAACTGGTTGCTTGAGAGGTGCCAGTTTACCTCTTGGGCACTGCCGAGGTGCCCCTGAGCAAGGCACCAAACCCCCAACTGCTCTGGGCGCTTGTCAGGAGCAGCCCCCATCACTCTGACATCTCTCCATTGACGCATGTATATGTACTGTGTGAACAACAGAGTGTAAAACTGAATTTCCCCACTGTGGGACTAATAAAGGAATATCTTAATTTCTTTCTTTCTATATTTAGTTGTAATAACTGCATCAAGCCTGTGACCCACTGACATCACCAAACCTTTACGTTCTTCTTCTGTGGTGCTTTTCCAGTCTTTCTCCACAGCCTCTTTCAGTAGTTGTTTGTTTCCTCTTCAGCAGGTAAAATGCTGATCAACAGGGTTCCAGTCTGCGGGTGGACTGGTCCAGTCTAAAACCTTCCTCTTCTTCCCCTGATGAACTCCTCGGTGCTCTCAGGGGGTTTTGGCTCGTTGTCTGGCTGCATGATGAAGGATCTCCTGATCAGTTTGGTTCATCTCTCTTTAAACTGTCAGACTAAATGTTTCTGTAGACCTCTGAGTTTATGTAGCTGCTGCCATCATGTGTTCCATCATCAATGAAGATGATCTGTAGTCTGGTTCCAGTCTGTCCTTCCTCTTCTTATTGCTAATGAGTGGTTGTCCTCTCCTGGTGGAGTCTCTGTCCTCTAGGTCCTGAAGTCCTCTGTGAACGGTGGATTGGGATTCCTTCTCTCCTCCCTCTGGAGGTTGTTGCTGATGTCCCTGACAGCTGTTTTAGGGTTTTTCTTTACAGCTCTCACAGAGCTGATGTTTCCTCGGTCTACTGGTTCACCGTCTGTTGCTCGGTACACCGGTGGTTTCTTTCTTCTTCAGGACGTTCCAGATTAATACGCCCTCTATTATAGAGACAGAGCTGGAAACTGATGGGGGATCATCATCAGTTTGCCTGGTGGAAGTCACTGAGGTAGTCAAACAACAGTGGGAAAGCCCCAGGGATTGATGAGATTGGTCCAGAAATGCTGAAGGCTCTGGTGTGGAGGGGCTGTCGTGAATGACACGTCTCTTCAACACTGCGTGGAAGTCGGGGACAGTGCCTAAAGAGTGGCAGTCTGGGGTGCTAGTTCCCCTGTTCAGAAAGGGGGACCAGAGAGTGTGCCAATTACAGGGGTATCACATTACTCAGCTTCCCTGGTAAAGTCTACTTCAGGGTGCTGGAAAGGAGGGTTTGGCCAGTAGTCAAACCTTGAATTAAAGAGGAACAATGCAGATTCCGTCCTGGCCGTGGAACACTGGACCAGCTATTCACTTTCGCAAAGGATCCTGGAGGGGGTCTGGGAGTATGCCCATCCAGTCTACATGTGTTTTTTGGACTTGGAGAAGTCGTATGACCGGGTCCCCGAGGAGATACTCTGGGAGGTGCTGCAGGAGTATGAGGTGAGGAGGTCACTTCTCAGAGCCATCCAGTCTCTGTACTCTCAAAGCAAGAGCTGTGTTTTAGTTCTCGGTGGTAAGTCAGACTCATTTCCAGTGGAGGTTGACCTCTGACAGGGCTGTGCTTTGTCACTAATCCTGTCCATGGACAGGATATTGAGGCATAGTCAGGGGAAGGAGGGTTTGCAGATTGGTGTGCTGAGGATCTCATTGCTGCCTTTTGCAGATGATGTGGTCCTGTTGGCATCATCAGTCTGTGACCTCCAGCACTCACTGCACTGGACTGGTTTGCAGCCAAGTGTGAAGCAGCTGGGATGAGGATCAACATCTCTAAATCTGAGGCCATGGTCCTCAGCAGGAAACCATTGGATTGTCTTCTCCAGGTAGGGAATGAGTCTGTACCCCAAGTGAAACAGTTAAGTACCTCAAGGTCTTGTTCACGAGTAAGGGGACAATGGAACATGAGATTGATGATGGCTGGGTCATGACCCAAAGAACTTGATCACAAGTACAAGTGGCCGAAATGGGTTTTCTCAGGAGGGTGGTTGGCATCTCCCTTAGAGGTAGGGTGACAATAGATTGTGAATATTGTGTTATTATCATCTGATACTATTTATGGGGGCGGCAGTAGCTCAGTCTGTAGGGAGTTGGCTTGGGAACCGGAGGGTTAATGCATGTATGTGTGTTTCAGGTCTGCATGTACCATGTATGAGTTTAACAGAGTGTAAATTGAATTTCCCCATTGTGGGACTAATAAAGGTAGATCTTCTTCTTCTTCTTCTTATTTATTTCTCTATCTTTCTATTAATGTATTAATTTATTTATTTACCAGGTCTAGATGTAAAGTGAGAGTATGAATATTGTGTCATTATCAGCTCTTATTTATTTACCAGGTCTGGATGCAGCAGGAGACTCGAAGCTCTGCTCCTTCTGGGTGAAGATGTCTCTGGGGTTTAATGACCTCTGAGAAATCAGTGACCTGGCCTCCTGTGAATGACAGCAACAGTTTAAAGACGAATCACAGCAGCAACCATGTAGTCGCTGGTATGGATCAAGCTATACGTTTAAAAAAAAAAAAAAAAAAAAAAAAGCAGGAGCCTATATTTCCCATAATGCAACTCTTCCTCTGTTATTAGACCCTTCCTGGTTCTTTAATAAAAGAATATAAATGTACAAGCCTCAGGACATAAAACCTAAAGGAGACTACGACTCCCAGGGTGCATTTTGGTAAGAATCGACCAATCACAGAGTTTCAAATTCTGAAAAAAAGAGATCGTTAAGAAAACTGATTCAGTTTCTGAAGTGGGAAGCTGCTGAGGCTCATGGGTATTGTAGTATTTAGTTGAACTAACACAAACCTCTGTGATCATTTCATTATTCAGGAGAATAAATATTTGACACTTCTTAATCCAGAAGCTCCTGTGCGTTAATATCCTAATATTTGATTTGATCATTTATATTATATTAGATCATTTACATGTAAATGTTTACCGTCATACTCGTTACGTTAGCTTTCTGCACAGACTCGGCAAACTTGATGCCCAACCTCTTGTTTCCATTCTCCTGCTGGTTCTACCATAGACATGTTACGTTAGCTGTTGATCATTTTATATAGATCTTTTTATTACTTATTTCTTATATTATATATTTATTTTTTAGAACATCTCTCATGATGTTCATCTATTTTAACATTTGTCTGCTTCTGGACTTGTCAGCTTTGTTTTCAGTGATTTTCTCAGACTTCAGACATTAACTTGTTGACTTCAGTGTTATTGTTAGTGATAATAAACCAGAATGATCCTTTCCTCACCTGTCGCTGCTGCTCTCTCTCTCTTTCGTCTTCCTCTTTCTGCTTCTGATAAATCCTGAAATACACGAACATAGAAAACACCAATCAGTGGCTGTGGCTCATTGTGTGTTGTTGTTGTTGTTGTTGTTGTTGTTATTGTTGTGTGTGTTGACTCACATCTCCTTCCTCTCCCTCTCTCGTGTTTCTCTCTCCTCCGTTGCTCTTTTCTTCTCTTCCCATTGACGAGCCTCCTCATCCCTCTGAAGAAGAAGAGAGTCATGTTATTTTTAATTTGGATAAAACTACAGTTTATATACTGAGGATAAATATAAAGAGAAACCTGAGTTTGGACCCAGAAATCGTCCTTGTTGGTTTGTTGGATCTCCTTCATGGCGTTGACCTTCCGATACACAGAACCCTGTCAGAGAAGAAATTCGGAGTTCAACTAAATCCATGTTTTAGTTTCTTCTGGCTCACAGGACTGCTCTCCTACAAACTATGTTTATGGACAACGAATAATTTGTGCTAAATGCATGTTGAGTGTTTGGTTATCGTGTTAGAAAACATTCATAAAGTAAACCTCCCCCCATAAACCTCCTGTCTCATGCTTCAGTGTTTAACGGTTAGGGAAAACTGCTGGGAACTGTCGTGGTCCTGGGTTTTGGTTATAGTTTGTTTCCTGTTTTATTTTGAAAGTCACTCACTTCTTGTGTCAAATTAGTTTGTTCCACCTGTGTCTCGTCACCCTGCTCACCTGTTATTTAGTTCGTTATCCCTCCTCATGTGTGGTGTTTCACCTGTGACACAGTTTTCCTTCCTGTCGGACCGACTGCACTTCTGTTTGCTCTCAGTACATCATTTCACTGAACTCTTAACTCTTCTATACAAACATTATTAATATAAAAACAAGTCCTCTGTACATTATTTCTATATAAACAGAGATTTTTAATATATAAACAAGTCTTCTGGACATTATTAATATATTAAAAAGTTTTCAGTACATTATTACTATAGGAACATGTCTGCTCACCACAGGTTCTTTGGGAGTGTCTCGGTACTGTGTTTGTTTGTAGAAATCAAAGTTGGCTCCAGATGCTTTGGCCACTTTTTCTAGGATGGTCTCTGGTTCCACATCTTCCTCTCCACGGGCGTTTATGGTCACATGGGCTCCCTGAGGTCACAAGGTCAACATGTGTTTACGTAGCGGCGTCGTGCTGGTTAGTGAGCTTGGTCAACTGCTCCCTGGCCGTCGCATGAGACTGAGTCAGCTGGTTGCGGAGAACGTGAGTCTTTCTCTTCACTTGGTTACTCGCGGCGATCAGATCCTGCTCCTCCAACTCATTTTCTCATTTAAATGCTAGGACAGGTGGTTTTCACCTGAGAAACAGTTTTTCTTTACACACAAACTTTGATCAGACTGTAACTGAAGGAGCAGAACTTCAGCTGATGGATATTTACAGATGTGACAGCAAATTATTAGACAGCTAAGCAGAAATTATATTTTTGTATTTTTATTGAACAATTGAATTGATTTGAGACCAATCACTGGTCCTACCCCAGTAGAGGCCATTCACTGGTTTTTGTATTTTTATTCTTTGTTATTGTTCATTTTTTTTTTCTTTTATTCTATTTCTTAACTCGCCTTGTCTCAGTCGGTCCAGCTCTCCTAATCTCAGTCGGTCCAGCTCTCCTTATCTCAGTCGGTCCAGCTCTCCTGATCTCAGTCGGTCCAGCTCAGATCGGACTCTGATCCTCAGAAGGGAGTAATGATGAGCCAAGGTTCCTCTTCTCGCTCTCCAGTTTGTGACACATCTCAGCTGGATTCTGCATCTCAGCTGGATCATATTCTTCTCCTCCAACATGTTTTCTGTCTTAACTGAGTTCAGGTGGATTATGGTCTCCTCCGGCCTCCTCTCTTCCGTCACCTTTGCATTCTTCTGTTTGACCAGGCTTGTGGTTGTGTCCAGATCAGCTTGCTGCTGCTGAGAGTAAAATGTTGTCTGCGTCCTCTCTGTTTAAAACCTGGAGTGCAGGTCCTGCAGGTCCTCCTCCTCCTCCTGCTGCATTAACGCCAGCAGTTTGGTCATCTCAGTCCGCAGACGTTCCACCTGCTGCAGGTGAGAGCGCCTCGCCTGTCTCCTGCATGTCGAGCATCAGATTCTTGATGACGCTGTCCAGGTCTCAGTCGGTCAGGCTCTTCTTGTCTCAGTCGGTCCAGCTCTCTTTGTCTCAGACAGTCTCAGTTGGTCACGCTTGTGGTTGTGTTGATCAGTTTGGCGAGCTGGTATATATGTTTTATATTTGCCCTCCCTGGCCATCGCATGAGACTGAGTCAGCTGGTTGCGGAGCATGTGAGTCTTTCTCTTCACCTGGTTACTGGCGGCGATCAGATCCTGCTCCTCCAACTTGTTTTCTTAGCTGAGTTAAGATTTGCCTTCAGGTGGATGATGGTCGGTCCGAGACAAAGAGAGCTAGACTTACTGAGAGTAGGTCCAGCTCTCTTTGTCTCAGTCGGTCCGAGACAAAGACCGGCGTAGCGGGGTCGTGCTGGTTAGTGAGCTTGGTCAACTGCTCCCTGGCCGTCGCATGAGACTGAGTCAGCCGGTTGTGGAGAACGTGAGTCTTTCTCTTCACTTGGTTACTCGCAGCGATCAGATCCTGCTCCTCCAACTCGTTTTTTGTCTTAGCTGAGTTAAGATTTGCACTCAGGTGGATGATAGTGTGCAGCCTCTTCTCTTTCTTCACGGTTGCTTTCTTCTTTTTGACCAGGCTTGTGGTTGTGTCCATCAGCTGGGTGAGCTCCTTGGTGTATGGGCTGCAGGGCTTCTGAACCCTCTTCCTCTTCAGCCTTTCATTTCCTTCCGGGACCAGAGCAGCTTTCGCGTCTATGAGAGCGTTCTTGTTGGCTGTGATGGCTTGTTGGTACAGTCTGTGGATCTCATCCATCACTATGAAGTGCTGCTGGTCCACAGTTAAGGTGGCGTTATCCAGATCAGCTCGCTGCTGCTGCTGCTGAGAGTGAGATCACATCTGCTTCCTCTCTGAGTTGAACCTGAAGCGCAGGTCCTGTGTAGCCGGAGCAGACTGAACACCCCGACTACCCTGCGTTGTGTTCTGGTGCATAGAAGGAGACTGGACACAGAGGGACGCTGGACACAGAGGGTGCTGTCTGACTGGGCTTTTATTCCTGCATCTGCATCATATGAAATCATAGTAAGGCAGAGTGTGAGTTTTCATGCCATCCAAGCGGCCACCTCTCGCAGTCAAAGTCAAAAGCAGACTGACTTCATATGTAAGTATATAAAAACATTTTAAAAAAGACATTTTTCACAGGAACACTTCCATGTTAGCCAGCAATACATTTTAAATTGAATGCTAATTAATATAATATCTGAACCCAACCAGCTGTGCACATACCTGCATCATATGAAGTCATAGTAGGGCAGAGTGAGTTTTCATGCCATCCAAACGGCCACCTAACATCAAAGTTACAGGAGAGGTGGATCAGCACATGCGCCGCTGCGCACCCCTCCACACCCACACACACACACCCACACACACACCCACATACACACACACCACACACCCACACACACACATACACACACACACACCCACACCCACACACACACACCCACACACACACCCCACCCACACACACACCCACACACACACATACACACACATGCACACACATGCACACACACACAATGCAGGTTGCAGGTAAAACTGCTCGGTAAGCTAGCTTGCTCTTTCACTCAAATAAAGTTTCACAGTTCTGTTACGTGAATTCAAACACTTTCAACAGGTCACCAAACAACACTTCTGAAACTTTTTTACATAAAATGATTAATAAAACTTATGAAAACAACTTTTTGTTACAGTGGCCTCGGACACATACAGTACCTCTCGCAGTCAAGCTCAAAAGCAGACTGAGGAGAGACGGACCTGACGTTACAACCACTTCCGCCGGCCTTCAAAATAAAAGCGCTGACTGCGCAATCAAAGGACATATAAAATATAAAGCCAAAACAAATAAACGTGTCAGGTTGAGGATAAAATAATAATAATGAAAATGATCCAAAACACCATGTGAGGGATTTTGGTGAAATTATTTAAAATATATAATATAACCAACCCTTTTTTCTCTTGTATGTTACACATTCAAATGTAATCTTGTAAAAGTGTTGATTGGGGAGAATCTTGAATAATCCAGTTGTTTGAAGGAGATGTTTTCACAGAAATATAAAATAAATGACAGGAAGAGAACATTATGACCTGTTTAATATAATAATAATAATAATACATTTTATTGTAGAGCACCTTTCAAGCCCTGCAGAATGAGTAGTACAATTTTCAGGTACTTGTACTCACCTTGTTTCTTTCTCCCAAGCCCTGGTGTCGTCATTAACTTTAACTTAAGTAATTTATAGTAACTGTGCTGCTGCATTAAACAAAACAACACCACCAGTCTGTAATATTTCATCTCGTCTTTTTTGTCAACGAACATTAAGATAAATCTGAAATTAACTGCAAATTGACTTCATCACATTGATTGTAGCACTGGTATAATAGTACTGATGTAGTATTGACGTATGCAGTTTATATATATTTATGGTTCGGTTTGTGTATGTGCCGTTTGGTTCATTTCAAATAGGTTATGAGGCCGATTGTGTATTTTTTTCATTGTGTTTATTGTCACTCTAGAAATCGAGGCCGATGGAAAGAGGCTGGGACACGGCGGACAGAGCTACTGGACAAAAGACATGTCCAGGTTTTACTGCGCATGTCTCTTAACCACCACCACTATGTTGACACCACCACAGTTATTAAACCGTTACTGCACGTTAGCTCACCAGCTAACAGTGACTAGTAAAGATGTGGACGTAAATGACTCTAGTTCCTTCAAGTCAGCAGTATTCAGTGTTCAGAGGACAGGAGGACAGAGGACAGGAGGACAGAGGACAGAGGACAGAGGACAGGAGGACAGCAGGACAGGAGGACAGGAGGACAGAGGACAGGAGGAAGGACTGATACTGACTGATGTTTGTGTTCTTCAGTCTTTATAAACTTCACTCAGGAATCTGATTTATTTTATCAATATGTCAGATTGTTCCCAGTGAGATATTAATGAGTTTCTATGGTGACGCTGCTGTTGTAAACATTACTGTTACTGCTCCAGAAACAACATGTGTCCTCGTTGGATTTAAATATTCAAATCTAATCTGGTTCTGACTTTAAAAACAACCAGGCTGACACCAGTAGAGCTAATATGAACACCTGAATATGTATTTATCACAAGTCATGTCACAAACATGTCACCAGGTGCGAGCTGCCCAGCCAGCAGGAACTGTTCAACCAGCGGTGTCTCAGGAAGTCCCTGAGGACCAAAAAGGACACCACACACCCCCACAACAGCCTGTTCTCCCTCCTCCCCTCTGGAAGGAGATACAGGACCCCCAGGACTGAAACCAGCAGACTCAGGAACAGTTTCTTTCCCCAGGCCATAAGACTGCTGAACAGTTAAACTGTAAAGCAGTTACATTCAGAAGTGCAATAACAACCCAAATACATTAAACAGTATAACACAATCTATGCAAACTGTGCAAAAAAAATGAATAAATCAAAAATAAATACTGTCAAATACTGTGCACCTGTACAAACTGTAAATACACTTTTTTTCTATTATTTTATTACTGTGAATTTATTTTACCTCTGAGTCACTCTGGTTGTTGTTATTATTATTATTATTATTATTATTATTATAACAATAATAATAATAATATATTATTATTATTATAACAATAATAATAATAATATATTATTATTCTTATTGTTATTATTTTCTCTTCCTCTACCCTTTTTTTCTTGTGTGTGTGTTAAATGGATCTTACCAGCAAGAAGAATTTCACACGTTTGTACTTGTATAACCGGAGGGACAATAAACATCTTGAATCTTGAGTCATGTCATCATTGCAATATTGAAAAATGTTATTGTACATGACAGTTTTCGTTATATCTTGCAGGCCTAATATATATATTTAAAAACCCAAGAAAAACCAAAGCATTTGAATACTGATTTTGGAGATCAATTAACAATTCCTCATATGGTGCAGGCCTAGTATATGTGTTAGTGTTTTCATGTTGCTTTTTGTTGCTGGCCTGAGGCTGTAATTTGTTTTTATTTATTAATTCTTTTGAAATAACACAGTGTCACTTTTCTTTTAGATCAGGAGTCCAGCCGGAAGACGTGACAGTGAAGAAGTGTTTTGTTCCTGATGTTCGTCTACTGTTGTGAAGACAAACAGCCGTTGACTTGTTTTGCCACATAAATGAAATGCATGTTGAAACTGAAGTTGGAAATTGGCCTCCAGCTGTACCATAAATGTACCGAACCCAAGTGAAAACCGTGACCCCAAAAACCGCGATATGAACCGAACCGTGAATGTTATGAACTGTCCCACCCCTACTGGCAGCTATGTAAAAAAGAAATGAGAGAAGCAACAGACCTCAGCTTCGACCAACCAAAACCATAACTCATCTGATAACTACTTCATGACCTCAGTTTAAATGCTAGGACAGGTGGTTTTCACCTGAGAAACAGTTTTTCTTGACACACAAACTTTGATCAGAGTGTAACTGAAGGAGCAGAACTTCAGCTGTGATGGATATTTACAGATGTGACAGCAAATTATTAGACAGAGAAAGAAGACAAGAAATGATATTTTTTGTATTTTTATTGAACAATTGAATTGATTGGGGACCAATCACTGGTCCTACCCCTGTAGAGGCCATTCACTGGTCTCAGTCCCATAGAGGCCCATCACTGTCCTGGTCCTGGTCTCTGCACCACAGGGGTTAATCACTAGCCTCTGTAGTACAGAGTGGAGCAGGAGGGAATCAGGATGGGAGGAAGGACTTGAACCCTCAACAGCATCCATGTTGAAGGAGAAAATGAGCATCCCAGATTTTCTCCATCAAAATGAATACTACATTACTGCCTAAATGGTCTCGTCACGAAGGCCAACAACCTGCGGATGGCGGAGCCCTTCTTTGGTGGTGCCTCCAGGTGGGTAATGAAAGTGGAGGCAACGTAGTCATCAAACTCTGGCTGGTTCAGGAGCATTGAAACCAGCACTGTCTTTGCAGAGCCGTACTTTTTGCACAGATCCTTGTGGATGGCCTTGTCGACCCTGTCCATCATCTCTGGGGTGATCTCGAAATCCGCCCCCTCGACCTTGGCCCATATTTTGTCAAACAGGCGCTGGATGATGGGCTCCGGCTTTGCAAAAGCGCAGTTCACCTTTGTTTTGCGGAAGATCCGTGAAACCAGCTTATCCACAATTGCCATGACAGCAAATTTGTTTTTGTCTGTCAGTGCTGTGGGCTGCCTAGATGGTGCAGCTGTTGACCTTGGTGGTGACCTTGGTGATGCCCATGATGTTGGACTTGGTGGTGACCTTGGTGTTGACCTTGGTGATGCCCATGATGTTGGACTTGGTGTTGACTTTGGTGTTGAGCTTGGTGTTGGCCTTGGTGTTGAGCTTGGTGTTGGCCTTGGTGTTGAGCTTGGTGTTGGCCTTGGTGTTGAGCTTGGTGTTGGCCTTGGTGTTGACCTTGGTGTTGACCTTGGTGTTGACCTTGGTGTTAAGTTCTTCAGAGCCTTTGTGACCCGGCTACTGTACTTGCCAGCTTGAGTGTTTAACCACCACCCCATCAGTGACAAGAAACAAAAGACTTTGCGCTGTATCTCACCGTGCATCACATCATGTGACACAGTAATGTAAGGTGTCACCTGTATGATGTGGTTGTAGAGGAGATCACAAAGTGCCTTTGTGAAAACCAGGTCTTTCCCCTCGGAAAGACGTTTTAATCTAGGCAAGACGTCTGTTCCCTCGTTTTTTGGCACAAGCACAGCCTCAAAGTCGTCCATGAAGGACTGAAGTGAATCCCTGCTCTCAGCTCTGAAGTCGGGGCAGAGTTTTTTCTCCAGCTCAGATAAAAAGTACTGCGCTAACAGTTTAGCAAACTGAGTGGTGAAAAAAACCATGATCTTCTTGGTCATTCCTTTCAAAACCAGTTTTCTCTTCTCGGAGGACTCTGAGCTGACAGCATATTTTTTCTCCAGAGCCTCCACCTCGTCAGCGATTGACTGAGCGATGTTAGCTGCAATATCTGCGGCCTGCCTGGAGATGTCAGGTGGCAACACCTCACCCTGGGAGTCGCACACATCATCCAGAAGAGGTAACACCAATTTACGGAGCTCTCTCTCAATGATATCCTGTGCAGCTTTGGTTGCTGAAGCCTCGAAGCTGTCCCGTGAGAACGTCTCAGGGGTCTCTGATCGGCACTTGTCATCGTCGTCGCTCATGTCGCAGAGTTTGCAGGGAGACGGTGTTGCAGCCTCTGACTCAGGCGACTGCTGAGTGTCCATCTTGCCCTGTAATGTTTTGAGCACCTGGCCGGCCTCATCGACCAGCTCAGCCAGTGTCTCAGCATCAACGCAAGGGGCTTTCTCCGGGGATGATGCCTGTATCTCAGTATCAATCAGGTCGGCAAAGGATTTTGAGCAATCGGAGTCGAACTCGATGTTGATTTTCACGGCCACTGTAACACTCTGAAGGAGTGTGTCGTCCAGATTGGATGTGACACAATCAGTAGAAATGGTTGCGTTGTCATGTAAAGAAACAGAATCGGTTCCTGATAGTGCCTCCACAATCTGCTTTGCCAGCAAAAGCTCTGTGGCCTCATCAGTTGCTCCAGCGTCCAGCAAAGCCTGCTGCTGCGTTGTCATCCTTTGTAAAACAGGCTCCATCAGGGGAGGAATATCCTCCACTCTAAACTCTCTAGCCATTATGACTGCTTAATAACTTTCTTCTGCTCCCACTGGGAATAAAACCAGATATGAAAATGTGAGGAAGGGCTGAATTTGCCTCCTATTTAAATAAAAGTTCAAAGCCAACCAACCAGATAAAAGGAGCAAAGAAAACTCTTTGCTCCTTTGAACTGGCTGGACGCCACCTGCCCTTAGCAACCGTTGCTAGGCACGCGCGGCAGCTCTCCATCGTTGTCACTGGAGTAAATGAATTTGAATGAATGAACGTGAGATTTGGAGGATAAAGTCCTAAATAAGCCGCGGAGGAACAACATTTAAAACAGCATTAAAGTTAAAGCTCACTGTTGTAGAAACTTAGCCGGCGGGAAACAATCAGAAAATGATTGATTGATTGATTTCTCTGATTTGCTGCTTCGTGTCCACGGAGCGCTCCCTCTCTCCGTTCAGTCTCGAGGAGGAGGAGACAACTGGTGTTTACAAACAGCAGTTTGTGACATACTGAACCTTTGAGAAGAACTCGCTTCATCAGACTCTTATTATATTGTCAGTGATCCCCATGAAGCTGCTCAGTCATCACAGTGACCGGCTCGGTTCATGAAGCGACACCGCACAGCTCCGGTGGTTATGGTGCGTTCAGGGTCTACTGGGCGACGGTAGATGACACCGCGATGATGATGCCTTCAGATGTAATCTTGTAAAAGTGTCGATTGGGGAGAATCTTGAATAATCCAGTTGTTTGAAGGAGATGTTTTCACAGAAATATAAAATAAATGACATGGAGAGAACATTATGACCTGTTAAAATAATAAAAATACATTTTATAGTAGAGCACCTTTCAAGCCCTGCATAATGAGTAGTACAATTTTCAGGTACTTGTACTCACCTTGTTTCTTTTCCCAAGCCCTGGTGTCGTCCTTAACTTTAACTTAAGTAAGTTACTCTGAGGTCTCCTGACTGTGCTGCTGCATTAAACAAAACAACACCACCAGTCTGTAATATTTCATCTCGTCTTTTTTGTCAACGAACATTAAGATAAATCTGAAATTAACTGCAAATTGACTTCATCACATTGATTGTAGCACTGGTACAATAGTACTGATGTAGTATTGACATATACAGTTTATATATATTTATATATATGTGTGTGTGTATAAATATATACACACATATATGTCCACACACATACTGTGTATATACTGTACATGTACTGTACATACTGTATTATGTCTCCTTATGCATATACACTTACTACATTCCTGTTTATATTGGTTCATTTAATATATACAGTATACATATACATGAATGTACTCTAGGGATAGTACCGGTTCGGGTGAAAAATCTATCCGTTCTGATCGCTAGTCCTGGTTTGCTTTGTGTATGTACCGTTTGGTTCATATCAAATAGGTTATGAGGCCGATTGTGTATTTTATTCATTGTGTTTATTGTCACACTATAAATCGAGGCCGATGGAAAGAGGCTGGGACACGGCGGACAGGGCTACGGGACAAAAGACATGTCCAGGTTTTACTGCGCATGTCTCTTAACCACCACCACTATGTTGACACCACCACAGTTATTAAACCGTTACTGCACGTTAGCTCACCAGCTAACAGCGACTAGTAAAGATGTGGATGTAAATGACTCCTTCATGTAAATAGTTCCTTCAAGTCAGCAGTATTCAGTGTTCAGAGGACAGGAGGACAGAGGACAGGAGGACAATAGGACAGGAGGACAGCAGGACAGAGGACAGCAGGACAGAGGACAGGAGGAAGGACTGATACTGACTGATGTTTGTGTTCTTCAGTCTTTATAAACTTCACTCAGGAATCTGATTTATTTTACCAATATGTCAGATTGTTCCCAGTGAGATATTAATGAGTTTCTATGGTGACGTTGCTGTTGTAAACATTACTGTTGCTGCTCCAGAAACAACATGTGTCCTCGTTGGATTTAAATATTCAAATCTAATCTGGTTCTGACTTTAAAAACAACCAGGCTGACACCAGTATAGCTAATATGAACACCTGAATATGTATTTATCACAAGTCATGTCACAAACATGTCACCAGGTGCGAGCTGCCCAGCCAGCAGGAACTGTTCAACCAGCGGTGTCTCAGGAAGTCCCTGAGGACCAAAAAGGACACCACACACCCCCACAACAGCCTGTTCTCCCTCCTCCCCTCTGGAAGGAGATACAGGACCCCCAGGACTGAAACCAGCAGACTCAGGAACAGTTTCTTTCCCCAGGCCATAAGACTGCTGAACAGTTAAACTGTAAAGCAGTTACATTCAGAAGTGCAATAACAACCCAAATACATTAAACAGTATAACACAATCTATGCAAACTGTGCAAAAAAAATGAATAACTCAAAAATAAATACTGTCAAATACTGTGCACCTGTACAAACTGTAAATACACTTTTTTTCTATTATTTTATTACTGTGAATTTATTTTACCTCTGAGTCACTCTGGTTGTTGTTATTATTATTATTATTATTATTATTATATTATAATATATTATTATTATTATAACAATAATAATAATAATATATTATTATTCTTATTGTTATTATTTTCTCTTCCTCTACCCTTTTTTTCTGGTGTGTGTGTTAAATGGATCTTACCAGCAAGAAGAATTTCACACGTTTGTACTTGTATAACCGGAGTGACAATAAACATCTTGAATCTTGAGTCATGTCATCATTGCAATATTGAAAAATGTTATTGTACATGACAGTTTTCGTTCTATCTTGCAGGCCTAATATATACATTAAAAAAAAAAAACAAGAAAAACCAAAGCATTTGAATACTGATTTTGGAGATCAATTAACAATTCCTCATATGGTGCAGGCCTAGTATATGTGTTAGTGTTTTCATGTTGCTTTTTGTTGCTGGCCTGAGGCTGTAATTTGTTTTTATTTATTAATTCTTTTGAAATAACACAGTGGCACTTTTCTTTTAGATCAGGAGTCCAGCCGGAAGACGTGACAGTGAAGAAGTGTTTTGTTCCTGATGTTCGTCTACTGTTGTGAAGACAAACAGCCGTTGACTTGTTTTGCCACATAAATGAAATGCATGTTGAAATTGAAGTTGGAAATTGGCCTCCAGCTGTACCATAAATGTACCGAACCCAAGTGAAAACCGTGACCCCAAAAACCGCGATATGAACCGAACCGTGAATGTTATGAACCGTCCCACCCCTACTGGCAGCTATGTAAAAAAGAAATGAGAGAAGCAACAGACCTCAGCTTCGACAACCAAAACCATAACTCATCTGATAACTACTTCATGACCTCAGTTTAAATGCTAGGACAGGTGGTTTTCACCTGAGAAACAGTTTTTCTTGACACACAAACTTTGATCAGAGTGTAACTGAAGGAGCAGAACTTCAGCTGTGATGGATATTTACAGATGTGACAGCAAATTATTAGACAGAGAAAGAAGAAGAGAAATAATATTTTTTGTATTTTTATTGAACAATTGAATTGATTTGGGACCAATCAATAGCCCTTCCCCTGTAGAGGCCATTCACTGGTCTCAGTCCCATAGAGGCCCATCACTGTCCTGGTCCTGGTCTCTGCACCACAGGGGTTAATCACCAGCCTCTGTAGTACATAGTGGAGCAGGAGGGAATCAGGATGGGAGGAAGGACTTGAACCCTCAACAGCATCCATGTTGAAGGAGAAAATGGGCATCCCAGATTTTCTCCATCAAAATGAATACTACATTACCGCCTAAATGGTTTCGTCACGAAGGCCAACAACCTGCGGATGGTTAAACCCTTCTTAATAATTTGACTCCTTTTCTCAGTCGGTGCAGCTCTCCTGGTCTCAGTCGGTCCAGCTCTCCTAGTCTTAGTCGGTCCAGCTCTCCTGGTCTCAGTCGGTCCAGCTCTCCTAGTCTTAGTCGGTCCAGCTCTCATTGTCTCAGTCGGTCCAGCTCTTCTAGTCTCAGTCGGTCCAGCTCTCCTAGTCTCAGTCGGTCCAGCTCTCCTAGTCTTAGTCGGTCCAGCTCTCATTGTCTCAGTCGGTCCAGCTCTCCTTGTCTCAGTCGGTCCAGCTCTCCTTGTCTCAGTCGGTCCAGCTCTCCTAGTCTCAGTCGGTCCAGCTCTCCTTGTCTCAGTCGGTCCAGCTCAGATTGGACTCTGATCCTCAGAAGGGAGTAAAGATGAGTCGACGTTCCTTTTCTTGCTCTCCAGTTTGCGGCACATCTCAGCCAGTCGTAAAACCCTCTCACCTTTGGCGATGGCCGCCTGCAGTTTCTTGGTAGCGGCGGCGTGCTGGTTAGTGAGCTTGGTCAACTGCTCCCTGGCCGTCGCATGAGACTGAATCAGCTGGTTGCGGAGCACATGAGTCTTTCTCTTCACCTGGTTACTGGCAGCAATCAGATCCTGCTCCTCCGACTCGTTTTCTGTCTTAACTGAGTCCACATTTGCCCTCAGGTGGATGATGGTCTCCTCCACCCTCTTCTCTTTCTTCACGGTTTCATTCTTCTGTTTGACAAGGCTTGTGGTTTTGTCCATCAGCTGGGTGAGCTCCTTGTCGTATGGGCTGCAGGGTTTCTGGACCCTCTTCTTCAGCCTTTCATCGGCTTCCGGGACCAGAGCAGCTTTTGCGTCTGTTAGAGCGTTGTTGTTGGCTGTGATGGCTTGTTGGTACATTCTGTGGATCTCATCCATCACTTTGATGTGCTGCTGGTCCACAGTGAAGGTGGCGTTGTCCAGATCAGCTCGCTGCCTCTGAGAGTGAGAGGATATCTGCTTCCTCACTGAGTTGAACCTGGAGTGCAGGTACTGCAGGTCCTCCTCCTCCTGCTGCTGCATTAACGTCAGCAGTTTGGTCTGCTCAGTCTGCAGACGTTCCACATGCTGCAGGTGAGAGCGCCTCGCTTGAGTCGACTGACGATCTGTCTCCTGCAGGTCGAGCATCAGATTCTCGATGACGCTGTCCAGGTCAGCCAGCTGACTCTCAAACGTCTGTTTGACCATCATGAGGTCTTGACTCAGCTCGCTGGCTGACGCCATACGGAGAATCGACCGCCAGCTTTTATTCAGCTTCATCATGTTCACTGCAGTAGTCCTCTCCTCCTTCTGCAGCTTGTCCTTCAGAGTAGAGCTCTGCACTTTCTCCATGGCCATCTTCTTCTTTTCTGCAGCGTGTTTACCCGGCTGAAAACATGGATATCCTCCTCTGTAATCTTTCTAGCCATTGTGACAGTATTTAGTGCTTTTCTAAAGCTCATGCTGGGAATAAAACCAGATATGAAAATGTGGGGAAGGGCTGAATTTGCCTCCTATTTAAATAAAAGTTCAAAGCCAACCAACCAGATCAAAGGATCAAAGGAGTTGCAGTATGACGTCAGAGTTTGCTGGACGCCAGAGTTTGCTGGACTGCAGGGCACCTGCCCTTAGCAACCGTTGCTAGGCACGCGCGGCAGCTCTCCATCGTTGCCACTGGAGTAAATGAATTTGAATGAATGAACGTGAGATTTGGAGGATAAAGTCCTAAATAAGCCGCGGAGGAACAACATTTAAAACAGCATTAAAGTTAAAGCTCACTGTTGTAGAAACGTAGCCGGCGGGAAACAATCAGAAAATGATTGATTGATTGATTTCTCTGATTTGCTGCTTCGTGTCCACGGAGCGCTCCCTCTCTCCGTTCAGTCTCGAGGAGGAGGAGACAACTGGTGTTTACAAACAGCAGTTTGTGACATACTGAACCTTTGAGAAGAACTCGCTTCATCAGACTCTTATTATATTGTCAGTGATCCCCATGAAGCTGCTCAGTCATCACATCATCATCTCATCAGTCATTAGACAGAGAAAGAAGACAAGAAATGATATTTTTTGTATTTTTATTGAACAATTGAATTGATTGGGGACCAATCACTGGTCCTACCCCTGTAGAGCTAAGGCCATTCACTGGTCTCAGTCCCATTGAGGCCCATCACTGTCCTGGTCCTGGTCTCTGCACCACAGGGGCTAATCACTAGCCTCTGTAGTACATAGTGGAGCAGGAGGGAATCAGGATGGGAGGAAGGACTTGAACCCTCAACAGCATCCATGTTGAAGGAGAAAATGGGCATCCCAGATTTTCTCCATCAAAATGAATACTACATTACCGCCTAAATGGTCTCGTCACGAAGGCCAACAACCTGCGGATGGTTAAACCCTTCTTAATAATTTGACTCCTTTTCGCAATCAGTCCAGCTCTCCTAGACTCAGTCGGTCCAGCTTTCCTAGTCTCAGTCGGTCCAGCTTTCCTAGTCTCAGTCGGTCCGGCTTTCCTAGACTCAGTCGGTCCGGCTTTCCTAGTCTCAGTCGGTCCGGCTTTCCTAGTCTCAGTCGGTCCGGCTTTCCTAGACTCAGTCGGTCCAGCTCTCCTAGACTCAGTCGGTCCGGCTCTCCTAGTCTCAGTCGGTCCGGCTTTCCTAGTCTCAGTCGGTCCAGCTCTCCTAGACTCAGTCGGTCCGGCTCTCCTAGTCTCAGTCGGTCCGGCTTTCCTAGTCTCAGTCGGTCCAGCTCTCCTAGACTCAGACGGTCCGGCTTTCCTAGTCTCAGTCGGTCCAGCTCTCCTAGTCTCGGTCGGTCCAGCTCTCCTGGTCTCAGTCGGTCCAGCTCTCCTAGTCTCAGTCGGTCCAGCTCTCCTAGACTCGGTCGGTCCAGCTCTCCTTGTCTCAGTCGGTCCAGCTTTCCTAGACTCAGTTGGTCCAGCTCTCCTAGACTCAGTCGGTCCAGCTCTCCTTGTCTCAGTCGGTCCAGCTTTCCTAGACTCAGTCGGTCCAGCTTTCCTAGACTCAGTCGGTCCAGCTCTCCTAGACTCAGTCGGTCCAGCTCTCCTTGTCTCAGTCGGTCCAGCTTTCCTAGACTCAGTCGGTCCAGCTTTCCTAGACTCAGTCGGTCCAGGTCTCCTGGTCTCAGTCGGTCCAGCTTTCCTAGACTCAGTCGGTCCAGGTCTCCTGGTCTCAGTCGGTCCAGCTCTCCTTGTCTCAGTCGGTCCAGCTTTCCTAGACTCAGTCGGTCCAGCTTTCCTAGACTCAGTCGGTCCAGCTTTCCTAGACTCAGTCGGTCCAGCTCTCCTGGTCTCAGTCGGTCCAGCTCTCCTTGTCTCAGTCGGTCCAGCTCTCCTGGTCTCAGTCGGTCCAGCTCTCCTGGTCTCAGTCTGTCCAGCTCTCCTTGTCTCAGTCGGTCCAGCTCTCCTTGTCTCAGTCGGTCCAGCTCTCCTGGTCTCAGTCGGTCCAGCTCTCCTTGTCTCAGTTGGTCCAGCGCTCCTAGACTCAGTCGATCCAGCTCTCCTAGACTCAGTCGGTCCAGCTCTCCTAGACTCAGTCGGTCCAGCTCTCCTAGACTCAGTCGGTCCAGCTCTCCTAGACTCAGTCGGTCCAGCTTTCCTAGACTCAGTCGGTCCAGCTTTCCTAGACTCAGTCGGTCCAGCTTTCCTCGGCTCAGTCGGTCCAGCTTTCCTTGGCTGAGTCGGTCCAGCTTTCCTAGTCTCAGTCGGTCCAGCTCTCCTAGACTCAGTCGGTCCAGCTCTCCTAGACTCAGTGGGTCCAGCTTTCCTAGACTCAGTCGGTCCAGCTTTCCTAGACTCAGTCGGTCCAGCTCTCCTAGACTCAGTCGGTCCAGCTCTCCTAGACTCAGTCGGTCCAGCTCTCCTAGACTCAGTCGGTCCAGCTCTCCTAGACTCAGTCGGTCCAGCTCTCCTAGACTCAGTCGGTCTAGCTCTCCTTGCCTTAGTCGGTCCAGCAAGAGTCGACAGAAAATCTGTGTCCTGCAGGTCGCGCATCAGATTCTTGATGATGCTGCCCAGGTCAGCCAGCTGACTTGCAAACGTCTCTTTGATCATCATGAAGTCTTGACTCAGCTCGCTTGCTGACGCCATACCGAGAATCGACCACGTGCTGTTATTCAGCTTCATCATGTTCACTGCAGTAGTCCTCTCCTCCTTCTGCAGCTTGTCCTTCAGAGTAGAGCTCTGCACTTTCTCCCTCAAGTTCAAAGCCAACCAACCAGATCAAAGGAGCACGCCCGCTGCAGTATGACGTCAGAGTTTGCTGGACCCCACCTGCCCTTAGCAACCGTTGCTAGGCACGCGCGGCAGCTCTCCATCGTTGCCACTGGAGTAAATGAATTTGAATGAATGAACGTGAGATTTGGAGGATAAAGTCCTAAATAAGCCGCGGAGGAACAACATTTAAAACAGCATTAAAGTTAAAGCTCACTGTTGTAGAAACGTAGCCGGCGGGAAACAATCAGAAAATGATTGATTGATTGATTTCTCTGATTTGCTGCTTCGTGTCCACGGAGCGCTCCCTCTCTCCGTTCAGTCTCGAGGAGGAGGAGACAACTGGTGTTTACAAACAGCAGTTTGTGACATACTGAACCTTTGAGAAGAACTCGCTTCATCAGACTCTTATTATATTGTCAGTGATCCCCATGAAGCTGCTCAGTCATCACAGTGACCGGCTCGGTTCATGAAGCGACACCGCACAGCTCCGGTGGTTATGGTGCGTTCAGGGTCTACTGGGCGACAGTAGATGACACCGCGATGATGATGCGTTCAGATGTAATCTTGTAAAAGTGTTAACTGGGGGAGAATCTTGAATAATCCAGTTGTTTGAAGGAGATGTTTTCACAGAAATATAAAATAAATGACAGGGAGAGAACCTTATGACCTGTTTAATATAATAAAAATACATTTTATAGTAGAGCACCTTTCAAGCCCTGCATAATGAGTAGTGCAATTTTCAGCTACTTGTACTCACCTTGTTTCTTTTCCCAAGCCCTGGTGTTGTCCTTAACTTTAACTTAAGTAAGTTACTCTGAGGTCTCCTGACTGTGCTGCTGCATTAAACAAAACAACACCACCAGTCTGTAATATTTCATCTCGTCTTTTTTGTTAATGAACATTAAGATAAATCTGAAATTAACTGCAAATTGACTTCATCACATTGATTGTAGCACTGGTACAATAGTACTGGTGTAGTATTGACATATACAGTTTATATAAGATAAGATAAGATATTCCTTTATTAGTCCCACAGTGGGGAAATTTACACGTTACAGCAGCAAAATACAAATAAAATAAATTAGTATATACATAATAGAAAATAGAAAAAAGTAAAGACAGAAAAAATGTGTCCATCATATCAATGATATAATTGCACATAAAGTCCTTATTGCACTTATGTCCGGTGAGTTTGTTGTGAATGTGACTGTGAATGTGGTTTTACTGGGAGCAGTGCTGGTTGTGAATGTGTATGTGGTCTACTGGGAGCAGTGCTGGTTGTGAATGTGTATGTGGTCTACTGGGAGCAGTGCTGGTTGTGGAGTCTAACAGCTGCAGGCAGGAAGGACCTTCTGTAACGCTCCTTCGTACACTTAGGGTGTAGCAGCCTGTCACTGAAGGAGCTCTCCAGAGCTCTGATAGTGTCTTTCATGGGGTGGGAGTCCTTCTCCATCATGGATGACAGCTTAGCCATCGTCCTCCTCTCTCCCACCACCTGCACTGAGTCCAGAGAGCATCCCAGGACAGAGCTGGCCCTTTTGATAATCTTATCCAGCCTCTTCCTGTCTGCAGCTGTGATGCTGCTGCCCCAGCAAACCACTCCATAAAATATGGCTGATGCCACCACGGTGTCAAAAAATGTTTTCAGGAGTGTCCCCTGCACTCCAAAGGACCTCAGTCTCCTGAGCAGATACAGTCTGCTCTGGCCTTTCTTATGGAGTGCAGAGGAGTTTGTAGTCCACTCCAGTTTATTGTTCAGGTGAACACCCAGGTATTTATAAGATGTCACCATCTCAATGTCTGATCCCTGGATGTTCACCGGTGTTGGAGGGGGATGAGTTTGCCTGCGGAAATCCACCACCAGCTCTTTAGTTTTCCCCGCGTTGATCTGGAGGTGGTTCCGCAGGCACCAGTCCACGAAGTCCTGGGAAAGTTCTCTGTACTCCCCATCGTCCCCATCAGTGATGAGGCCGACGATAGCAGAGTCATCAGAGAACTTCTGCAGGTGACAGGTTGGTGAGTTGTAAGTGAAGTCTGCAGTGTAGAGCGTGAAGAGGAACGGAGCCAGAACCGTTCCCTGCGGGGCCCCCACACTGCAGACCACCGTGTCTGAAATGAAGTCCTGTGGCCTCACAAACTGTGGGCGGTTTGTGAGGTAGTCCAGTATCCAGGATGTTAGATGTTGATCTACCCCTGCAGTCTCCAGTTTGTCCCTCAGAAGTGTCGGCTGGATGGTGTTGAAAGCACTGGAGAAATCAAAGAACATGATCCTCACAGTGTTGCCAGGTTTCTCCAGGTGAGACAGGGCTCGGTCCACAAGGAAGATGACGGCATCGTCCACCCCAATGCCAGGTTGATAGGCAAACTGTAGTGGGTCCATGGATGGACTCACCACAGGGCGGAGATGTTGGAGGACCAGGCGCTCCAGGGCCTTCATCAGGTGGGATGTTAATGCCACCGGCCTGAAGCTGCTGGGGTCCTTGGGGTGTGGGGTCTTGGGCACAGGTACCACGCAGGATGTCTTCCACAGTTGTGGTACCTTCCTCAGCCTCAGGCTCAGGTTGAATAGACGTCCAAAAGTCCCACACAGCTGATCTGCACAGGACTTCAGGAGCCTGGAGCTGATGCCATCTGGACCCGTAGCCTTCCTCACGTTCATCTTCTTGAACTGGTTCTTCACCTGAAGTGTTGTGAAGGACAAACTGGAGCAGGGGGGCTGTGTGTCAGAGGCAGAGGAGGGGGGTGGGGGGGTAGAGTTGTGTAGTGGAGCAGAGGGGGGTTGTCTGTGTGACGGGTCTGCTGGAGCCATAGGTAGAGCTGTAGGTGTCGATGTCAGTGGGGGGGCTATTGTTGTGCTGAAGGTGGTGAAGGAGGAGGAGGAGGGGGGCACTGTCTTGAAGTGGGAGATGAAGGGGGCTGCAGCAGGGTGGACTGGGCCGGGGGAGGGGTAGGTGTAGGTGACTCATTGAACCTGTTAAAGTAATGGTTCAAATCATTCACCCACTTTAGGTCTCCCACAGCCTTGGAGTCTGGTTTCTTGTGGCCTGAGATGGTTTTTAGGCCTTTCCAGACTCCACTGATGTTGTTCTGCTGCAGCTGTTCCTCCATCTTCCTCCTGTAGCTGTTCTTCCCCTCCCTGATTTTCTTCCTTAGCTCCCTCTGAACAGCCTTCAGCTCCTTCTTGTTTCCTGACTTAAAGGCCCTCTTCTTCTCCTTAAGGAGGGCCTTTATATCAGGATTAATCCAGGGTTTGTTGTTGGAAAAACACCTTACCGTCCTGGTTGGTACGGTGTTTTCCACGCAGAAGTTTATGTAGTCCGTGATGCAGCCCGTCAGTCCATCTATATCCTCCCCATGAGAGTCCCAGAGTTCCTCCCACACTGTTGTGCTGAAACAGTCCTGCAGAGCTTCCTCAGCTTCTTTGGACCATGTCCTCACTGTGCGGGAGAGGGCTGGTTCTCTGTGTACCAGGGGTCTGTACACAGGCTGGAGATGAACCAGGTTGTGGTCTGATCTTCCCAGGGGGGGGGGGGGGGTTGATGTGTATGCCTCCTTGCAGTTGGCATACATTAAGTCCAGGATTTTATTGTCCCGTGTGCAGCATGACACATACTGGGTGAAAGTTGGTAGAGTGGAGGACAGAGAGACATGATTAAAGTCTCCAGAGACCAGGAGGAGGGCCTGAGGGTGCTGTGTCTGCAGCCTGCTAGTGACTGAATAGACCACATCACAAGCTGTGTCACCGTTAGCAGAGGGGGGAACATACACAGCCATCATAATAACATGTGTAAATTCCCTCGGTAAATAATACGGCCTCATACTAACAGCCACCAGCTCGATGTCCCTGCTGCAGTGTTGGTCTTTAACAGTGATGTGACCAGGGTTACACCATCTATCATTCACAAACACCGCCAGACCTCCTCCTTTCCTCTTACCGCTGTCTCTCGTCCGGTCCGCCCGCACCAACTTAAACCCGTCCAGCTCCGTCACCGTGTCTGTGGTCGCCTCCGTCAGCCACGTCTCGGTGAACACCATCATGCTGCACTGCCGGTACTCCCTCTGATGTCGGGTCAGCGCCGCCAGCTCGTCCATCTTGTTGGGGAGAGATCTCACATTCCCCATCAAAACAGACGGGAGGACTGGTCTGTATTTCATCCTCCGTGCGCGACGCTGAGCTTCAGCCCGACATCCTCTTCTTCTCCTCTTTATCTCCGGGGGAACCGGGGGAACAGCGGGTCTTTCCTCTGGGTGCAGGGGCGCTGTGTTGCGGAGCGCCAACAGCTGATCCCTGGTGTAAACAATGGGTCTGCTCGTCGGGTCCCCGCACACGGACGTAAACATCGTGAAAAGTGATGAAAAGTTACGACCAAAGCTGCTGCTTTGGTCTCCATAATTCCGGAAAGACTGTTGAATTAGAGGACTTAATACTGGCAAATGAAAGAAAAGATTAAAAAGTTTTTGAAGAGAAAAAACTCTAGAATGAGCAAGAGCTGCTGTAACAGGCGGCCACTCACGCAGCGCCATGTTTAGGTTCAATCAATTCAATCAATATTTATGTGTGTGTGTGTGTGTGTGTGTGTATAAATATATACACACATATATGTCCACATATATACTGTTTATATACTGTACATGTACTGTACATACTGTATTATGTCTCCTTATGCATATACACTTACTGTATTCCTGTTTATATTAGTTCATTCAATATATACACACATATGAATGTACTCTAGGGATAGTACCGGTTCGGGTAAAAAATCTATCCGTTCTGATCGCTAGTCCCGGTTCGGTTTGTGTATGTGCCGTTTGGTTCATATCAAATAGGTTATGAGGCCGATTGTGTATTTTTTCATTGTGTTGCCCAGGTTTTACTGCGCATGTCTCTTAACCACCACCACTATGTTGACACCACCACAGTTATTAACCCGTTACTGCACGTTAGCTCACCAGCTAAATGCGACTAGTAAAGATGTGGACGTAAATGACTCTAGTTCCTTCAAGTCAGCTGTATTCAGTGTTCAGAGGACAGGAGGACAGAGGACAATAGGACAGGAGGACAGAGGACAGGAGGACAGAGGACAGGAGGACAGAGGAAAGGAGGACAGGAGGACAGAGGACAGGAGGACAGGAGGACAGAGGACAGGAGGAAGGACTAATACTGACTGATGTTTGTGTTCTTCAGTCTTTATAAACTTCACTCAGGAATCTGATTTATTTTATCAATATGTCAGATTGTTCCCAGTGAGATATTAATGAGTTTCTATGGTGACGCTGCTGTTGTAAACATTACTGTTGCTGCTCCAGAAACAACATGTGTCCTCGTTAGATTTAAATATTCTAATCTAATCTGGTTCTGACTTTAAAAACAACCAGGCTGGCATCAGTATAGCTAATATGAACACTTCAATATTTGTTTATCACAAGTCATGTCATCATTGCAATATTGAAAAATGTTATTGTACATGACAGTTTTCGTTATATCTTGCAGGCCTAATATATATATTTAAAAACCCAAGAAAAACCAAAGCATTTGAATACTGATTTTGGAGATCAATTAACAATTCCTCATATGGTGCAGGCCTAGTATATGTGTTAATGTTTTCATGTTGCTTTTTGTTGCTGGCCTGAGGCTGTAATTTGTTTTTATTTATTAATTCTTTTGAAATAACACAGTGGCACTTTTCTTTTAGATCAGGAGTCCAGCCGGAAGACGTGACAGTGAAGAAGTGTTTTGTTCCTGACGTTCGTCTACTGTTGTGAAGACAAACAGCCGTTGACTTGTTTTGCCACATAAATGAAATGCATGTTGAAATTGAAGTTGGAAATTGGCCTCCAGCTGTACCATAAATGTACCGAACCCAAGTGAAAACCGTGACCCCAAAAACCGCGATATGAACCGAACCGTGAATGTTATGAACCGTCCCACCCCTACTGGCAGCTATGTAAAAAAGAAATGAGAGAAGCAACAGACCTCAGCTTCACCAACCAAAACCATAACTCATCTGATAACTACTTCATGACCTCAGTTTAAATGCTAGGACAGGTGGTTTTCACCTGAGAAACAGTTTTTCTTGACACACAAACTTTGATCAGAGTGTAACTGAAGGAGCAGAACTTCAGCTGTGATGGATATTTACAGATGTGACAGCAAATTATTAGACAGAGAAAGAAGACAAGAAATGATATTTTTTGTATTTTTATTGAACAATTGAATTGATTTGGGACCAATCACTGGTCCTACCCCTGTAGAGGCCATTCACTGGTCCTACCCCTGTAGAGGCCATTCACTGGTCTCAGTCCCATAGAGGCCCATCACTGTCCTGGTCCTGGTCTCTGCACCACATGGGCTAATCACTAGCCTCTGTAGTACATAGTGGAGCAGGAGGGAATCAGGGATGGGAGGAAGGACTTGAACCGTCAACAGCATCCATGTTGAAGGAGAAAATGAGCATCCCAGATTTTCTCCATCAAAATGAATACTACATTACCGCCTAAATGGTCTCATCACGAAGGCCAACAACCTGCGGATGGCGGAGCCCTTCTTTGGTGGTGCCTCCAGGTGGGTAATGAAAGTGGAGGCAACGTAGTCATCAAACTCTGGCTGGTTCAGAAGCATTGAAACCAGCACTGTCTTTGCAGAGCCGTACTTTTTGCACAGATCCTTGTGGATGGCCTTGTCGACCCTGTCCATCATCTCTGGGGTGATCTCGAAATCCGCCCCCTCAACTTTGGCCCATATTTTGTCAAACAGGCGCTTGATGATGGGCTCCGGCTTTGCAAAAGCGCAGTTCACCTTTGTTTTGCGGAAGATCCGTGAAACCAGCTTATCCACAATTGCCATGACAGCAAATTTGTTTTTGTCTGTCAGTGCTGTGGGCTGCCTAGATGGTGCAGCTGTTGACCTTGGTGGTGACCTTGGTGATGCCCATGATGTTGGACTTGGTGGTGACCTTGGTGTTGACCTTGGTGATGCCCATGATGTTGGACTTGGTGTTGACTTTGGTGTTGAGCTTGGTGTTGGCCTTGGTGTTGAGCTTGGTGTTGAGCTTGGTGTTGGCCTTGGTGTTGAGCTTGGTGTTGGCCTTGGTGTTGACTTTGGTGTTGACCTTGGTGTTGACCTTGGTGTTAAGTCCTTCAGAGCCTTTGTGACCCGGCTACTGTACTTGCCAGCTTGAGTGTTTAACCACCACCCCATCAGTGACAAGAAACAAAAGACTTTGCGCTGTATCTCACCGTGCATCACATCATGTGACACAGTAATGTAAGGTGTCACCTGTATGATGTGGTTGTAGAGGAGATCACAAAGTGCCTTTGTGAAAACCAGGTCTTTCCCCTCGGAAAGACGTTTTAATCTAGGCAAGACGTCTGTTCCCTCGTTTTTTGGCACAAGCACAGCCTCAAAGTCGTCCATGAAGGACTGAAGTGAATCCCTGCTCTCAGCTCTGAAGTCGGGGCAGAGTTTTTTCTCCAGCTCAGATAAAAAGTACTGCGCTAACAGTTTAGCAAACTGAGTGGTGAAAAAAACCATGATCTTCTTGGTCATTCCTTTCAAAACCAGCTTCCTCTTCTCGGAGGACTCTGGGCTGACAGCATATTTTTTCTCCAGAGCCTCCACCTCGTCAGCGATTGACTGAGCGATGTTAGCTGCAATATCTGCGGCCTGCCTGGAGATGTCAGGTGGCAACACCTCACCCTGGGAGTCGCACACATCATCCAGAAGAGGTAACACCAATTTACGGAGCTCTCTCTCAATGATATCCTGTGCAGCTTTGGTTGCTGAAGCCTCGAAGCTGTCCCGTGAGAACGTCTCAGGGGTCTCTGATCGGCACTTGTCATCATCGTCGCTCATGTCGCAGAGTTTGCAGGGAGACGGTGTTGCAGCCTCTGACTCAGGCGACTGTTGAGTGTCCATCTTGCCCTGTAATGTTTTGAGCACCTGGCCGGCCTCATCGACCAGCTCAGCCAGTGTCTCAGCATCAACGCAAGGGGCTTTCTCCGGGGATGATGCCTGTATCTCAGTATCAATCAGGTCGGCCAAGGATTTTGAGCAATCAGAGTCGAACTCGATGTTGATTTTCACGGCCACTGTAACACTCTGAAGGAGTGTGTCGTCCAGATTGGATGTGACACAATCAGTAGAAATGGTTGCGTTGTCATGTAACGAAACAGAATCGGTTCCTGATAGTGCCTCCACAATCTGCTTTGCCAGCAAAAGCTCTGTGGCCTCATCAGTTGCTCCAGCGTCCAGCAAAGCCTGCTGCTGCGTTGTAATCCTTTGTAAAACAGGCTCCATCAGGGGAGGAATATCCTCCACTCTAAACTCTCTAGCCATTATGACTGCTTAATAACTTTCTTCTGCTCCCACTGGGAATAAAACCAGATATGAAAATGTGAGGAAGGGCTGAATTTGCCTCCTATTTAAATAAAAGTTCAAAGCCAACCAACCAGATCAAAGGAGCAAAGAAAACTCTTTGCTCCTTTGAACTGGCTGGACCCCACCTGCCCTTAGCAACCGTTGCTAGGCACGCGCGGCAGCTCTCCATCGTTGTCACTGGAGTAAATGAATTTGAATGAATGAACGTGAGATTTGGAGGATAAAGTCCTAAATAAGCCGCGGAGGAACAACATTTAAAACAGCATTAAAGTTAAAGCTCACTGTTGTAGAAACGTAGCCGGCGGGAAACAATCAGAAAATGATTGATTGATTGATTTCTCTGATTTGCTGCTTCGTGTCCACGGAGCGCTCCCTCTCTCCGTTCAGTCTCGAGGAGGAGGAGACAACTGGTGTTTACAAACAGCAGTTTGTGACATACTGAACCTTTGAGAAGAACTCGCTTCATCAGACTCTTATTATATTGTCAGTGATCCCCATGAAGCTGCTCAGTCATCACAGTGACCGGCTCGGTTCATGAAGCGACACCGCACAGCTCCAGTGGTTATGGTGCGTTCAGGGTCTACTGGGCGACGGTAGATGACACCGCGATGATGATGCGTTCAGATGAAATCTTGTAAAAGTGTCAATTGGGGAGAATCTTGAATAATCCAGTTGTTTGAAGGAGATGTTTTCACAGAAATATAAAATAAATGACATGGAGAGAACATTATGACCTGTTTAATATAATAAAAATACATTTTATAGTAGAGCACCTTTCAAGCCCTGCATAATGAGTAGTACAATTTTCAGGTACTTGTACTCACCTTGTTTCTTTTCCCAAGCCCTGGTGTCGTCCTTAACTTTAACTTAAGTAAGTTACTCTGAGGTCTCCTGACTGTGCTGCTGCATTAAACAAAACAACACCACCAGTCTGTAATATTTCATCTCGTCTTTTTTGTCAACGAACATTAAGATAAATCTGAAATTAACTGCAAATTGACTTCATCACATTGATTGTAGCACTGGTACAATAGTACTGATGTAGTATTGACATATACAGTTTATATATATTTATATATATGTGTGTGTGTATAAATATATACACACATATATGTCCACACACATACTGTGTATATACTGTACATGTACTGTACATACTGTATTATGTCTCCTTATGCATATACACTTACTACATTCCTGTTTATATTGGTTCATTTAATATATACAGTATACATATACATGAATGTACTCTAGGGATAGTACCGGTTCGGGTAAAAAATCTATCCGTTCTGATCGCTAGTCCCGGTTCGGTTTGTGTATGTGCCGTTTGGTTCATATCAAATAGGTTATGAGGCCGATTGTGTATTTTATTCATTGTGTTTATTGTCACACTATAAATCGAGGCCGATGGAAAGAGGCTGGGACACGGCGGACAGGGCTACGGGACAAAAGACATGTCCAGGTTTTACTGCGCATGTCTCTTAACCACCACCACTATGTTGACACCAGCACAGTTATTAAAACCGTTACTGCACGTTAGCTCACCAGCTAACAGCGACTAGTAAAGATGTGGATGTAAATGACTCTAGTTCCTTCAAGTCAGCTGTATTCAGTGTTCAGAGGACAGGAGGACAGAGGACAGAGGACAGGAGGAAAGAGGACAGGAGGACAATAGGACAGGAGGACAGCAGGACAGAGGACAGCAGGACAGAGGACAGGAGGAAGGACTGATACTGACTGATGTTTGTGTTCTTCAGTCTTTATAAACTTCACTCAGGAATCTGATTTATTTTATCAATATGTCAGATTGTTCCCAGTGAGATATTAATGAGTTTCTATGGTGACGCTGCTGTTGTAAACATTACTGTTGCTGCTCCAGAAACAACATGTGTCCTCGTTGGATTTAAATATTCAAATCTAATCTGGTTCTGACTTTAAAAACAACCAGGCTGACACCAGTATAGCTAATATGAACACCTGAATATGTATTTATCACAAGTCATGTCACAAACATGTCACCAGGTGCGAGCTGCCCAGCCAGCAGGAACTGTTCAACCAGCGGTGTCTCAGGAAGTTCGTGAGGACCAAAAAGGACACCACACACCCCCACAACAGCCTGTTCTCCCTCCTCCCCTCTGGAAGGAGATACAGGACCCCCAGGACTGAAACCAGCAGACTCAGGAACAGTTTCTTTCCCCAGGCCATAAGACTGCTGAACAGTTAAACTGTAAAGCAGTTACATTCAGAAGTGCAATAACAACCCAAATACATTAAACAGTATAACACAATCTATGCAAACTGTGCAAAAAAAATGAATAACTCAAAAATAAATACTGTCAAATACTGTGCACCTGTACAAACTGTAAATACTTAAATACTACACTTTTTTTCTATTATTTTATTACTGTGAATTTATTTTACCTCTGAGTCACTCTGGTTGTTGTTATTATTATTATTATTATTATAACAATAATAATAATAATATATTATTATTATTATAACAATAATAATAATAATATATTATTATTCTTATTGTTATTATTTTCTCTTCCTCTACCCTTTTTTTCTTGTGTGTGTGTTAAATGGATCTTACCAGCAAGAAGAATTTCACACGTTTGTACTTGTATAACCGGAGTGACAATAAACATCTTGAATCTTGAGTCATGTCATCATTGCAATATTGAAAAATGTTATTGTACATGACAGTTTTCGTTCTATCTTGCAGGCCTAATATATACATTAAAAAAAAAAAAACAAGAAAAACCAAAGCATTTGAATACTGATTTTGGAGATCAATTAACAATTCCTCATATGGTGCAGGCCTAGTATATGTGTTAGTGTTTTCATGTTGCTTTTTGTTGCTGGCCTGAGGCTGTAATTTGTTTTTATTTATTAATTCTTTTGAAATAACACAGTGGCACTTTTCTTTTAGATCAGGAGTCCAGCCGGAAGACGTGACAGTGAAGAAGTGTTTTGTTCCTGACGTTCGTCTACTGTTGTGAAGACAAACAGCCGTTGACTTGTTTTGCCACATAAATGAAATGCATGTTGAAATTGAAGTTGGAAATTGGCCTCCAGCTGTACCATAAATGTACCGAACCCAAGTGAAAACCGTGACCCCAAAAACCGCGATATGAACCGAACCGTGAATGTTATGAACCGTCCCACCCCTACTGGCAGCTATGTGAAAAAGAAATGAGAGAAGCAACAGACCTCAGCTTCACCAACCAAAACCATAACTCATCTGATAACTACTTCATGACCTCAGTTTAAATGCTAGGACAGGTGGTTTTCACCTGAGAAACAGTTTTTCTTGACACACAAACTTTGATCAGAGTGTAACTGAAGGAGCAGAATTTCAGCTGTGATGGATATTTACAGATGTGACAGCAAATTATTAGACAGAGAAAGAAGAAGAGAAATAATATTTTTTGTATTTTTATTGAACAATTGAATTGATTTGGGACCAATCAATAGTCCTACCCCTGTAGAGGCCATTCACTGGTCTCAGTCCCATAGAGGCCCATCACTGTCCTGGTCCTGGTCTCTGCACCACAGGGTCTAATCACCAGCCTCTGTAGTACATAGTGGAGCAGGAGGGAATCAGGATGGGAGGAAGGACTTGAACCCTCAACAGCATCCATGTTGAAGGAGAAAATGGGCATCCCAGATTTTCTCCATCAAAATGAATACTACATTACCGCCTAAATGGTCTTGTCACGAAGGCCAACAACCTGCCGATGGTTAAACCCTTCTTAATAATTTGACTCCTTTTCTCAGTCGGTCCAGCTCTCCTGGTCTCAGTCGGTCCAGCTCTCCTGGTCTCAGTCGGTCCAGCTCTCCTTGTTTCAGTCGGTGCAGCTCTCCTAGTCTTAGTCGGTCCAGCTCTCCTTGTCTCAGTCGGTCCAGCTCTCCTTGTCTCAGTCGGTCCAGCTCTCCTTGTCTCAGTCGGTCCAGCTCTCCTTGTCTCAGTCGGTCCAGCTCTCCTCGTCTCAATCGGTCCAGCTCTCCTAGTCTCAACCGGTCCAGCTCTCCTTGTCTCAGTCGGTCCAGCTCAGATTGGACTCTGATCCTCAGAAGGGAGTAATGATGAGCTGACGTTCCTTTTCTTGCTCTCCAGTTTGCGGCACATCTCAGCCAGTCGTAAAATCCTCTCTCCTTTGGCGATGGCCGCCTGCAGTTTCTTGGTAGCGGCGGCGTGCTGGTTAGTGAGCTTGGTCAACTGCTCCCTGGCCGTCGCATGAGACTGAATCAGCTGGTTGCGGAGCACATGAGTCTTTCTCTTCACCTGGTTACTGGCAGCGATCAGATCCTGCTCCTCCGACTGGTTTTCTGTCTTAGCTGAGTCCACATTTGCCCTCAGGTGGATGATGGTCTCCTCCACCCTCTTCTCTTTCTTCACGGTTTCATTCTTCTGTTTGACAAGGCTTGTGGTTTTGTCCATCAGCTGGGTGAGCTCCTTGTCGTATGGGCTGCAGGGTTTCTGGACCCTCTTCTTCAGCCCTTCATCGGCTTCCGGGACCAGAGCAGCTTTTGCGTCTGTTAGAGCGTTGTTGTTGGCTGTGATAGCTTGTTGGTACATTCTGTGGATCTCATCCATCACTTTGATGTGCTGCTGGTCCACAGTGAAGGTGGCGTTGTCCAGATCAGCTCGCTGCCTCTGAGAGTGAGAGGATATCTGCTTCCTCACTGAGTTGAACCTGGAGTGCAGGTACTGCAGGTCCTCCTCCTCCTGCTGCTGCATTAACGTCAGCAGTTTGGTCTGCTCAGTCTGCAGACGTTCCACATGCTGCAGGTGAGAGCGCCTCGCTTGAGTCGACTGACGATCTGTCTCCTGCAGGTCGAGCATCAGATTCTCGATGACGCTGTCCAGGTCAGCCAGCTGACTCTCAAACGTCTGTTTGACCATCATGAGGTCTTGACTCAGCTCGCTGGCTGACTCCATACGGAGAATCGACCGCCAGCTTTTATTCAGCTTCATCATGTTCACTGCAGTAGTCCTCTCCTCCTTCTGCAGCTTGTCCTTCAGAGTAGAGCTCTGCACTTTCTCCATGGCCATCTTCTTCTTTTCTGCAGCGTGTTTACTGAAAACATGGATATCCTCCGCTGTAATCTTTCTAGCCATTGTGACAGTATTTAGTGCTTTTCTAAAGCTCATGCTGGGAATAAAACCAGATATGAAAATGTGGGGAAGGGCTGAATTTGCCTCCTATTTAAATAAAAGTTCAAAGCCAACCAACCAGATCAAAGGATCAAAGGAGTTGCAGTATGACCTCAGAGTTTGCTGGACGCCACCAGCCCTTAGCAACCGTTGCTAGGCACGCGCGGCAGCTCTCCATCGTTGTCATTGGAGTAAATGAATTTGAATGAATGAACGTGAGATTTGGAGGATAAAGTCCTAAATAAGCCGCGGAGGAACAACATTTAAAACAGCATTAAAGTTAAAGCTCACTGTTGTAGAAACGTAGCCGGCGGGAAACAATCAGAAAATGATTGATTGATTGATTTCTCTGATTTGCTGCTTCGTGTCCACGGAGCGCTCCCTCTCTCCGTTCAGTCTCGAGGAGGAGGAGACAACTGGTGTTTACAAACAGCAGTTTGTGACATACTGAACCTTTGAGAAGAACTCGCTTCATCAGACTCTTATTATATTGTCAGTGATCCCCATGAAGCTGCTCAGTCATCACATCATCATCTCATCAGTCATTAGACAGAGAAAGAAGACAAGAAATGATATTTTTTGTATTTTTATTGAACAATTGAATTGATTGGGGACCAATCACTGGTCCTACCCCTGTAGAGGCCATTCACTGGTCTCAGTCCCATTGAGGCCCATCACTGTCCTGGTCCTGGTCTCTGCACCACAGGGGCTAATCACTAGCCTCTGTAGTACAGAGTGGAGCAGGAGGGAATCAGGATGGGAGGAAGGACTTGAACCCTCAACAGCATCCATGTTGAAGGAGAAAATGGGCATCCCAGATTTTCTCCATCAAAATGAATACTACATTACCGCCTAAATGGTCTCGTCACGAAGGCCAACAACCTGCGGATGGTTAAACCCTTCTTAATAATTTGACTCCTTTTCTCAGTCGGTCCAGCTCTCCTAGACTCAGTCGGTCCAGCTTTCCTAGTCTCAGTCGGTCCAGCTTTCCTAGTCTCAGTCGGTCCGGCTTTCCTACTCTCAGTCGGTCCGGCTTTCCTAGACTCAGTCGGTCCGGCTCTCCAAGACTTAGTCGGTCCAGCTTTCCTAGTCTCAGTCGGTCCAGCTCTCCTTGTCTCAGTCGGTCCAGCTCTCCTAGACTCAGTCGGTCCAGCTTTCCTAGACTCAGTTGGTCCAGCTTTCCTCGACTCAGTCGGTCCAGCTCTCCTAGACTCAGTCGGTCCAGCTTTCCTAGACTCAGTCGGTCCAGCTCTCCTAGACTCAGTCGGTCCAGCTCTCCTACCCCACCCCGCGCCCCCCCCAGCGGTCCACCCCACCATCGGCCACTCCCTAGACTCAGTCGGTCCAGCTCTCCTAGACTCAGTCGGTCCAGCTCTCCTAGACTCAGTCGGTCCAGCTTTCCTAGACTCAAGACGTGACAGTGAAGAAGTGTTTTGTTCCTGATGTTCGTCTACTGTTGTGAAGACAAACAGCCGTTGACTTGTTTTGCCACATAAATGAAATGCATGTTGAAATTGAAGTTGGAAATTGGCCTCCAGCTGTACCATAAATGTACCGAACCCAAGTGAAAACTGTGACCCCAAAAACCGCGATATGAACCGAACCGTGAAGGTTATGAACCGTCCCACCCCTACTGGCAGCTATGTAAAAAAGAAATGAGAGAAGCAACAGACCTCAGCTTCACCAACCAAAACCATAACTCATCTGATAACTACTTCATGACCTCAGTTTAAATGCTAGGACAGGTGGTTTTCACCTGAGAAACAGTTTTTCTTGACACACAAACCAAAGTTTGTAACTGAAGGAGCAGAACTTCAGCTGTGATGGATATTTACAGATGTGACAGCAAATTATTAGACAGAGAAAGAAGACAAGAAATGATATTTTTTGTATTTTTATTGAACAATTGAATTGATTGGGGACCAATCACTGGTCCTACCCCTGTAGAGGCCATTCACTGGTCCTACCCCTGTAGAGGCCATTCACTGGTCCTACCCCCGTAGAGGCCATTCACTGGTCCTACAGAGACTGGTCTCAGTCCCATAGAGGCCCATCACTGTCCTGGTCCTGGTCTCTGCACCACAGGGGCTAATCACTAGCCTCTGTAGTACAGTGTGGAGCAGGAGGGAATCAGGATGGGAGGAAGGACTTGAACCCTCAACAGCATCCATGTTGAAGGAGAAAATGGGCATCCCAGATTTTCTCCATCAAAATGAATACTACATTACCGCCTAAATGGTCTCGTCACGAAGGCCAACAACCTGCGGATGGCGGAGCCCTTCTTTGGTGGTGCCTCCAGGTGGGTAATGAAAGTGGAGGCAACGTAGTCATCAAACTCTGGCTGGTTCAGAAGCATCGAAACCAGCACTGTCTTTGCAGAGCCGTACTTTTTGCACAGATCCTTGTGGATGGCCTTGTCGACCCTGTCCATCATCTCTGGGGTGATCTCGAAATCCGCCCCCTCGACTTTGGCCCATATTTTGTCAAACAGGCGCTTGATGATGGGCTCCGGCTTTGCAAAAGCGCAGTTCACCTTTGTTTTGCGGAAGATCCGTGAAACCAGCTTATCCACAATTGCCATGACAGCAAATTTGTTTTTGTCTGTCAGTGCTGTGGGCTGCCTAGATGGTGCAGCTGTTGACCTTGGTGGTGACCTTGGTGATGCCCATGATGTTGGACTTGGTGGTGACCTTGGTGTTGACCTTGGTGATGCCCATGATGTTGGACTTGGTGTTGACTTTGGTGTTGAGCTTGGTGTTGGCCTTGGTGTTGAGCTTGGTGTTGGCCTTGGTGTTGAGCTTGGTGTTGGCCTTGGTGTTGACTTTGGTGTTGACCTTGGTGTTGACCTTGGTGTTAAGTCCTTCAGAGCCTTTGTGACCCGGCTACTGTACTTGCCAGCTTGAGTGTTTAACCACCACCCCATCAGTGACAAGAAACAAAAGACTTTGCGCTGTATCTCACCGTGCATCACATCATGTGACACAGTAATGTAAGGTGTCACCTGTATGATGTGGTTGTAGAGGAGATCACAAAGTGCCTTTGTGAAAACCAGGTCTTTCCCCTCGGAAAGACGTTTTAATCTAGGCAAGACGTCTGTTCCCTCGTTTTTTGGCACAAGCACAGCCTCAAAGTCGTCCATGAAGGACTGAAGTGAATCCCTGCTCTCAGCTCTGAAGTCGGGGCAGAGTTTTTTCTCCAGCTCAGATAAAAAGTACTGCGCTAACAGTTTAGCAAACTGAGTGGTGAAAAAAACCATGATCTTCTTGGTCATTCCTTTCAAAACCAGTTTCCTCTTCTCGGAGGACTCTGAGCTGACATCATATTTTTTCTCCAGAGCCTCCACCTCGTCAGCGATTGACTGAGCGATGTTAGCTGCAATATCTGCGGCCTGCCTGGTGATGTCAGGTGGCAACACCTCACCCTGGGAGTCGCACACATCATCCAGAAGAGGTAACACCAATTTACGGAGCTCTCTCTCAATGATATCCTGTGCAGCTTTGGTTGCTGAAGCCTCGAAGCTGTCCCGTGAGAACGTCTCAGGGGTCTCTGATCGGCACTTGTCATCGTCGTCGCTCATGTCGCAGAGTTTGCAGGGAGACGGTGTTGCAGCCTCTGACTCAGGCGACTGCTGAGTGTCCATCTTGCCCTGTAATGTTTTGAGCACCTGGCCGGCCTCATCGACCAGCTCAGCCAGTGTCTCAGCATCAACGCAAGGGGCTTTCTCCGGGGATGATGCCTGTATCTCAGTATCAATCAGGTCGGCAAAGGATTTTGAGCAATCAGAGTCGAACTCGATGTTGATTTTCACGGCCACTGTAACACTCTGAAGGAGTGTGTCGTCCAGACTGGATGGGACACAATCAGTAGAAATGGTTGCGTTGTCATGTAACGAAACAGAATCGGTTCCTGATAGTGCCTCCACAATCTGCTTTGCCAGCAAAAGCTCTGTGGCCTCATCAGTTGCTCCAGCGTCCAGCAAAGCCTGCTGCTGCGTTGTAATCCTTTGTAAAACAGGCTCCATCAGGGGAGGAATATCCTCCACTCTAAACTCTCTAGCCATTATGACTGCTTAATAACTTTCTTCTGCTCCCACTGGGAATAAAACCAGATATTAAAATATGAGGAAGGGCTGAATTTGCCTCCTATTTAAATAAAAGTTCAAAGCCAACCAACCAGATAAAAGGAGCAAAGAAAACTCTTTGCTCCTTTGAACTGGCTGGACCCCACCTGCCCTTAGCAACCGTTGCTAGGCACGCGCGGCAGCTCTCCATCGTTGTCACTGGAGTAAATGAATTTGAATGAATGAACGTGAGATTTGGAGGATAAAGTCCTAAATAAGCCGCGGAGGAACAACATTCAAAACAGCATTAAAGTTAAAGCTCACTGTTGTAGAAACGTAGCCGGCGGGAAACAATCAGAAAATGATTGATTGATTGATTTCTCTGATTTGCTGCTTCGTGTCCACGGAGCGCTCCCTCTCTCCGTTCAGTCTCGAGGAGGAGGAGACAACTGGTGTTTACAAACAGCAGTTTGTGACATACTGAACCTTTGAGAAGAACTCGCTTCATCAGACTCTTATTATATTGTCAGTGATCCCCATGAAGCTGCTCAGTCATCACAGTGACCGGCTCGGTTCATGAAGCGACACCGCACAGCTCCGGTGGTTATGGTGCGTTCAGGGTCTACTGGGCGACGGTAGATGACACCGCGATGATGATGCGTTCAGATGAAATCTTGTAAAAGTGTCAATTGGGGAGAATCTTGAATAATCCAGTTGTTTGAAGGAGATGTTTTCACAGAAATATAAAATAAATGACACGGAGAGAACATTATGACCTGTTTAATATAATAAAAATACATTTTATAGTAGAGCACCTTTCAAGCCCTGCATAATGAGTAGTACAATTTTCAGGTACTTGTACTCACCTTGTTTCTTTTCCCAAGCCCTGGTGTCGTCCTTAACTTTAACTTAAGTAAGTTACTCTGAGGTCTCCTGACTGTGCTGCTGCATTAAACAAAACAACACCACCAGTCTGTAATATTTCATCTCGTCTTTTTTGTCAACGAACATTAAGATAAATCTGAAATTAACTGCAAATTGACTTCATCACATTGATTGTAGCACTGGTACAATAGTACTGATGTAGTATTGACATATACAGTTTATATATATTTATATATATGTGTGTGTGTATAAATATATACACACATATATGTCCACACACATACTGTGTATATACTGTACATGTACTGTACATACTGTATTATGTCTCCTTATGCATATACACTTACTACATTCCTGTTTATATTGGTTCATTTAATATATACAGTATACATATACATGAATGTACTCTAGGGATAGTACCGGTTCGGGTAAAAAATCTATCCGTTCTGATCGCTAGTCCCGGTTCGGTTTGTGTATGTGCCGTTTGGTTCATATCAAATAGGTTATGAGGCCGATTGTGTATTTTTTTCATTGTGTTTATTGTCACACTATAAATCGAGGCCGATGGAAAGAGGCTGGGACACAGCGGACAGGGCTACGGGACAAAAGACATGCCCAGGTTTTACTGCGCATGTCTCTTAACCACCACCACTATGTTGACACCACCACAGTTATTAACCCGTTACTGCACGTTAGCTCACCAGCTAACAGCGACTAGTAAAGATGTGGACGTAAATGACTCTAGTTCCTTCAAGTCAGCAGTATTCAGTGTTCAGAGGACAGGAGGACAGGGGGAGGACAGGAGGACAGAGCGACAGGAGGACAGAGGACAGGAGGCAGCAGGACAGAGGACAGCAGGACAGAGGACAGGGAGGAGGACAGACGACAGGAGGACAGAGGACAGGAGGACAGAGGACAGGAGGAAGGACTGATACTGACTGATGTTTGTGTTCTTCAGTCTTTATAAACTTCACTCAGGAATCTGATTTATTTTATCAATATGTCAGATTGTTCCCAGTGAGATATTAATGAGTTTCTATGGTGACGCTGCTGTTGTAAACATTACTGTTGCTGCTCCAGAAACAACATGTGTCCTCGTTGGATTTAAATATTCAAATCTAATCTGGTTCTGACTTTAAAAACAACCAGGCTGACACCAGTATAGCTAATATGAACACCTGAATATGTATTTATCACAAGTCATGTCACAAACATGTCACCAGGTGCGAGCTGCCCAGCCAGCAGGAACTGTTCAACCAGCGGTGTCTCAGGAAGTCCCTGAGGACCAAAAAGGACACCACACACCCCCACAACAGCCTGTTCTCCCTCCTCCCCTCTGGAAGGAGATACAGGACCCCCAGGACTGAAACCAGCAGACTCAGGAACAGTTTCTTTCCCCAGGCCATAAGACTGCTGAACAGTTAAACTGTAAAGCAGTTACATTCAGAAGTGCAATAACAACCCAAATACATTAAACAGTATAACACAATCTATGCAAACTGTGCAAAAAAAATGAATAAATCAAAAATAAATACTGTCAAATACTGTGCACCTGTACAAACTGTAAATACACTTTTTTTCTATTATTTTATTACTGTGAATTTATTTTACCTCTGAGTCACTCAGGTTGTTGTTATTATTATTATTATTATTATTATTATAACAATAATAATAATAACATATTATTATTATTATAACAATAATAATAATATATTATTATTATTATAACAATAATAATAATAATATATTATTATTCTTATTGTTATTATTTTCTCTTCCTCTACCCTTTTTTTCTGGTGTGTGTGTTAAATGGATCTTACCAGCAAGAAGAATTTCACACGTTTGTACTTGTATAACCGGAGTGACAATAAACATCTTGAATCTTGAGTCATGTCATCATTGCAATATTGAAAAATGTTATTGTACATGACAGTTTTCATTCTATCTTGCAGGCCTAATATATACATTAAAAAAAAAAAAAAAAAAAAACCAAAGCACTTGAATACTGATTTTGGAGATCAATTAACAATTCCTCATATGGTGCAGGCCTAGTATATGTGTTAGTGTTTTCATGTTGCTTTTTGTTGCTGGCCTGAGGCTGTAATTTGTTTTTATTTATTAATTCTTTTGAAATAACACAGTGGCACTTTTCTTTTAGATCAGGAGTCCAGCCGGAAGACGTGACAGTGAAGAAGTGTTTTGTTCCTGACGGTCGTCTACTGTTGTGAAGACAAACAGCCGTTGACTTGTTTTGCCACATAAATGAAATGCATTTTGAAATTGAAGTTGGAAATTGGCCTCCAGCTGTACCATAAATGTACCGAACCCAAGTGAAAACCGTGACCCCAAAAACCGCGATATGAACCGAACCGTGAATGTTATGAACCGTCCCACCCCTACTGGCAGCTATGTGAAAAAGAAATGAGAGAAGCAACAGACCTCAGCTTCGACAACCAAAACCATAACTCATCTGATAACTACTTCATGACCTCAGTTTAAATGCTAGGACAGGTGGTTTTCACCTGAGAAACAGTTTTTCTTGACACACAAACTTTGATCAGAGTGTAACTGAAGGAGCAGAACTTCAGCTGTGATGGATATTTACAGATGTGACAGCAAATTATTAGACAGAGAAAGAAGAAGAGAAATAATATTTTTTGTATTTTTATTGAACAATTGAATTGATTTGGGACCAATCAATAGTCCTACCCCTGTAGAGGCCATTCACTGGTCTCAGTCCCATAGAGGCCCATCACTGTCCTGGTCCTGGTCTCTGCACCACAGAGGTTAATCACCAGCCTCTGTAGTACATAGTGGAGCAGGAGGGAATCAGGATGGGAGGAAGGACTTGAACCCTCAACAGCATCCATGTTGAAGGAGAAAATGGGCATCCCAGATTTTCTCCATCAAAATGAATACTACATTACCGCCTAAATGGTCTCGTCACGAAGGCCAACAACCTGCGGATGGTTAAACCCTTCTTAATAATTTGACTCCTTTTCTCAGTCGGTCCAGCTCTCCTGGTCTCAGTCGGTCCAGCTCTCCTGGTCTCAGTCGGTCCAGCTCTCCTTGTTTCAGTCGGTGCAGCTCTCCTAGTCTCAGTCGGTCCAGCTCTCCTTGTCTCAGTCGGTCCAGCTCTCCTTGTCTCAGTCGGTCCAGCTCTCCTAGTCTCAGTCGGTCCAGCTCTCCTCGTCTCAATCGGTCCAGCTCTCCTAGTCTCAACCGGTCCAGCTCTCCTTGTCTCAGTCGGTCCAGCTCAGATTGGACTCTGATCCTCAGAAGGGAGTAATGATGAGCTGACGTTCCTTTTCTTGCTCTCCAGTTTGCGGCACATCTCAGCCAGTCGTAAAACCCTCTCTCCTTTGGCGATGGCCGCCTGCAGTTTCTTGGTAGCGGCGGCGTGCTGGTTAGTGAGCTTGGTCAACTGCTCCCTGGCCGTCGCATGAGACTGAGTCAGCTGGTTGCGGAGCACATGAGTCTTTCTCTTCACCTGGTTACTGGCGGCAATCAGATCCTGCTCCTCCGACTGGTTTTCTGTCTTAACTGAGTCCACATTTGCCCTCAGGTGGATGATGGTCTCCTCCACCCTCTTCTCTTTCTTCACGGTTTCATTCTTCTGTTTGACAAGGCTTGTGGTTTTGTCCATCAGCTGGGTGAGCTCCTTGTCGTATGGGCTGCAGGGCTTCTGGACCCTCTTCTTCAGCCCTTCATCGGCTTCCGGGACCAGAGCAGCTTTTGCGTCTGTTAGAGCGTTGTTGTTGGCTGTGATAGCTTGTTGGTACATTCTGTGGATCTCATCCATCACTTTGATGTGCTGCTGGTCCACAGTGAAGGTGGCGTTGTCCAGATCAGCTCGCTGCCTCTGAGAGTGAGAGGATATCTGCTTCCTCACTGAGTTGAACCTGGAGTGCAGGTACTGCAGGTCCTCCTCCTCCTGCTGCTGCATTAACGTCAGCAGTTTGGTCTGCTCAGTCTGCAGACGTTCCACATGCTGCAGGTGAGAGCGCCTCGCTTGAGTCGACTGACGATCTGTCTCCTGCAGGTCGAGCATCAGATTCTCGATGACGCTGTCCAGGTCAGCCAGCTGACTCTCAAACGTCTGTTTGACCATCATGAGGTCTTGACTCAGCTCGCTGGCTGACTCCATACGGAGAATCGACCGCCAGCTTTTATTCAGCTTCATCATGTTCACTGCAGTAGTCCTCTCCTCCTTCTGCAGCTTGTCCTTCAGAGTAGAGCTCTGCACTTTCTCCATGGCCATCTTCTTCTTTTCTGCAGCGTGTTTACTGAAAACATGGATATCCTCCTCTGTAATCTTTCTAGCCATTGTGACAGTATTTAGTGCTTTTCTAAAGCTCATGCTGGGAATAAAACCAGATATGAAAATGTGGGGAAGGGCTGAATTTGCCTCCTATTTAAATAAAAGTTCAAAGCCAACCAACCAGATCAAAGGATCAAAGGAGTTGCAGTATGACCTCAGAGTTTGCTGGACGCCACCTGCCCTTAGCAACCGTTGCTAGGCACGCGCGGCAGCTCTCCATCGTTGTCATTGGAGTAAATGAATTTGAATGAATGAACGTGAGATTTGGAGGATAAAGTCCTAAATAAGCCGCGGAGGAACAACATTTAAAACAGCATTAAAGTTAAAGCTCACTGTTGTAGAAACGTAGCCGGCGGGAAACAATCAGAAAATGATTGATTGATTGATTTCTCTGATTTGCTGCTTCGTGTCCACGGAGCGCTCCCTCTCTCCGTTCAGTCTCGAGGAGGAGGAGACAACTGGTGTTTACAAACAGCAGTTTGTGACATACTGAACCTTTGAGAAGAACTCGCTTCATCAGACTCTTATTATATTGTCAGTGATCCCCATGAAGCTGCTCAGTCATCACATCATCATCTCATCAGTCATTAGACAGAGAAAGAAGACAAGAAATGATATTTTTTGTATTTTTATTGAACAATTGAATTGATTGGGGACCAATCACTGGTCCTACCCCTGTAGAGGCCATTCACTGGTCTCAGTCCCATTGAGGCCCATCACTGTCCTGGTCCTGGTCTCTGCACCACAGGGGTTAATCACCAGCCTCTGTAGTACAGAGTGGAGCAGGAGGTAATCAGGATGGGAGGAAGGACTTGAACCCTCAACAGCATCCATGTTGAAGGAGAAAATGGGCATCCCAGATTTTCTCCATCAAAATGAATACTACATTACCGCCTAAATGGTCTCGTCACGAAGGCCAACAACCTGCGGATGGTTAAACCCTTCTTAATAATTTGACTCCTTTTCTCAGTCGGTCCAGCTCTCCTAGACTCAGTCGGTCCAGCTTTCCTAGTCTCAGTCGGTCCAGCTTTCCTAGTCTCAGTCGGTCCGGCTTTCCTACTCTCAGTCGGTCCGGCTTTCCTAGACTCAGTCGGTCCGGCTCTCCAAGACTTAGTCGGTCCAGCTTTCCTAGTCTCAGTCGGTCCAGCTCTCCTTGTCTCAGTCGGTCCAGCTCTCCTAGACTCAGTCGGTCCAGCTTTCCTAGACTCAGTTGGTCCAGCTTTCCTCGACTCAGTCGGTCCAGCTCTCCTAGACTCAGTCGGTCCAGCTTTCCTAGACTCAGTCGGTCCAGCTTTCCTAGACTCATCGGTCTAGATCTCCTAGTCTCAGTCGGTCCAGCTCTCCTAGACTCAGTCGGTCCAGCTTTCCTAGACTCAAGACGTGACAGTGAAGAAGTGTTTTGTTCCTGATGTTCGTCTACTGTTGTGAAGACAAACAGCCGTTGACTTGTTTTGCCACATAAATGAAATGCATGTTGAAATTGAAGTTGGAAATTGGCCTCCAGCTGTACCATAAATGTACCGAACCCAAGTGAAAACCGTGACCCCAAAAACCGCGATATGAACCGAACCGTGAATGTTGTGAACCGTCCCACCCCTACTGGCAGCTATGTGAAAAAGAAATGAGAGAAGCAACAGACCTCAGCTTCACCAACCAAAACCATAACTCATCTGATAACTACTTCATGACCTCAGTTTAAATGCTAGGACAGGTGGTTTTCACCTGAGAAACAGTTTTTCTTGACACACAAACCAAAGTTTGTAACTGAAGGAGCAGAACTTCAGCTGTGATGGATATTTACAGATGTGACAGCAAATTATTAGACAGAGAAAGAAGACAAGAAATGATATTTTTTGTATTTTTATTGAACAATTGAATTGATTGGGGACCAATCACTGGTCCTACCCCTGTAGAGGCCATTCACTGGTCCTACCCTGTAGAGGCCATTCACTGTCCCCCGTAGAGGCCATTCACTGGTCCTACAGAGACTGGTCTCAGTCCCATAGAGGCCCATCACTGTCCTGGTCCTGGTCTCTGCACCACAGGGGCTAATCACTAGCCTCTGTAGTACAGAGTGGAGCAGGAGGGAATCAGGATGGGAGGAAGGACTTGAACCCTCAACAGCATCCATGTTGAAGGAGAAAATGGGCATCCCAGATTTTCTCCATCAAAATGAATACTACATTACCGCCTAAATGGTCTCGTCACGAAGGCCAACAACCTGCGGATGGCGGAGCCCTTCTTTGGTGGTGCCTCCAGGTGGGTAATGAAAGTGGAGGCAACGTAGTCATCAAACTCTGGCTGGTTCAGAAGCATTGAAACCAGCACTGTCTTTGCAGAGCCGTACTTTTTGCACAGATCCTTGTGGATGGCCTTGTCGACCCTGTCCATCATCTCTGGGGTGATCTCGAAATCCGCCCCCTCAACTTTGGCCCATATTTTGTCAAACAGGCGCTTGATGATGGGCTCCGGCTTTGCAAAAGCGCAGTTCACCTTTGTTTTGCGGAAGATCCGTGAAACCAGCTTATCCACAATTGCCATGACAGCAAATTTGTTTTTGTCTGTCAGTGCTGTGGGCTGCCTAGATGGTGCAGCTGTTGACCTTGGTGGTGACCTTGGTGATGCCCATGATGTTGGACTTGGTGGTGACCTTGGTGTTGACCTTGGTGATGCCCATGATGTTGGACTTGGTGGGCCTTGGTGTTGACCTTGGTGATGCCCATATGTTGGATTGGTTTGACTTTGGTGTTGAGCTTGGTGTTGGCCTTGGTGTTGAGCTTGGTGTTGGCCTTGGTGTTGAGCTTGGTGTTGGCCTTGGTGTTGAGCTAGGTGTTGGCCTTGGTGTTGAGCTTGGTGTTGGCCTTGGTGTTGACTTTGGTGTTGACCTTGGTGTTGACCTTGGTGTTAAGTCCTTCAGAGCCTTTGTGACCCGGCTACTGTACTTGCCAGCTTGAGTGTTTAACCACCACCCCATCAGTGACAAGAAACAAAAGACTTTGCGCTGTATCTCACCGTGCATCACATCATGTGACACAGTAATGTAAGGTGTCACCTGTATGATGTGGTTGTAGAGGAGATCACAAAGTGCCTTTGTGAAAACCAGGTCTTTCCCCTCGGAAAGACGTTTTAATCTAGGCAAGACGTCTGTTCCCTCGTTTTTTGGCACAAGCACAGCCTCAAAGTCGTCCATGAAGGACTGAAGTGAATCCCTGCTCTCAGCTCTGAAGTCGGGGCAGAGTTTTTTCTCCAGCTCAGATAAAAAGTACTGCGCTAACAGTTTAGCAAACTGAGTGGTGAAAAAAACCATGATCTTCTTGGTCATTCCTTTCAAAACCAGTTTCCTCTTCTCGGAGGACTCTGGGCTGACAGCATATTTCTTCTCCAGAGCCTCCACCTCGTCAGCGATTGACTGAGCGATGTTAGCTGCAATATCTGCGGCCTGCCTGGAGATGTCAGGTGGCAGCACCTCACCCTGGGAGTCGCACACATCATCCAGAAGAGGTAACACCAATTTACGGAGCTCTCTCTCAATGATATCCTGTGCAGCTTTGGTTGCTGAAGCCTCGAAGCTGTCCCGTGAGAACGTCTCAGGGGTCTCTGATCGGCACTTGTCATCGTCGTCGCTCATGTCGCAGAGTTTGCAGGGAGACGGTGTTGCAGCCTCTGACTCAGACGACTGTTGAGTGTCCATCTTGCCCTGTAATGTTTTGAGCACCTGGCCGGCCTCATCGACCAGCTCAGCCAGTGTCTCAGCATCAACGCAAGGGGCTTTCTCCGGGGATGATGCCTGTATCTCAGTATCAATCAGGTCGGCAAAGGATTTTGAGCAATCAGAGTCGAACTCGATGTTGATTTTCACGGCCACTGTAACACTCTGAAGGAGTGTGTCGTCCAGACTGGATGGGACACAATCAGTAGAAATGGTTGCGTTGTCATGTAACGAAACAGAATCGGTTCCTGATAGTGCCTCCACAATCTGCTTTGCCAGCAAAAGCTCTGTGGCCTCATCAGTTGCTCCAGCGTCCAGCAAAGCCTGCTGCTGCGTTGTAATCCTTTGTAAAACAGGCTCCATCAGGGGAGGAATATCCTCCACTCTAAACTCTCTAGCCATTATGACTGCTTAATAACTTTCTTCTGCTCCCACTGGGAATAAAACCAGATATTAAAATATGAGGAAGGGCTGAATTTGCCTCCTATTTAAATAAAAGTTCAAAGCCAACCAACCAGATAAAAGGAGCAAAGAAAACTCTTTGCTCCTTTGAACTGGCTGGACCCCACCTGCCCTTAGCAACCGTTGCTAGGCACGCGCGGCAGCTCTCCATCGTTGTCACTGGAGTAAATGAATTTGAATGAATGAACGTGAGATTTGGAGGATAAAGTCCTAAATAAGCCGCGGAGGAACAACATTTAAAACAGCATTAAAGTTAAAGCTTACTGTTGTAGAAACGTAGCCGGCGGGAAACAATCAGAAAATGATTGATTGATTGATTTCTCTGATTTGCTGCTTCGTGTCCACGGAGCGCTCCCTCTCTCCGTTCAGTCTCGAGGAGGAGGAGACAACTGGTGTTTACAAACAGCAGTTTGTGACATACTGAACCTTTGAGAAGAACTCGCTTCATCAGACTCGTATTATATTGTCAGTGATCCCCATGAAGCTGCTCAGTCATCACAGTGACCGGCTCGGTTCATGAAGCGACACCGCACAGCTCCGGTGGTTATGGTGCGTTCAGGGTCTACTGGGCGACGGTAGATGACACCACGATGATGATGCGTTCAGATGTAATCTTGTAAAAGTGTTAATTGGGGAGAATCTTGAATAATCCAGTTGTTTGAAGGAGATGTTTTCACAGAAATATAAAATAAATGACACGGAGAGAACTTTATGACCTGTTTAATATAATAAAAATACATTTTATAGTAGAGCACCTTTCAAGCCCTGCATAATGAGTAGTACAATTTTCAGGTACTTGTACTCACCTTGTTTCTTTTCCCAAGCCCTGGTGTCGTCCTTAACTTTAACTTAAGTAAGTTACTCTGAGGTCTCCTGACTGTGCTGCTGCATTAAACAAAACAACACCACCAGTCTGTAATATTTCATCTCGTCTTTTTTGTCAACGAACATTAAGATAAATCTGAAATTAACTGCAAATTGACTTCATCACATTGATTGTAGCACTGGTACAATAGTACTGATGTAGTATTGACATATACAGTTTATATATATTTATGTATATGTGTGTGTGTATAAATATATACACACATATATGTCCACACACATACTGTGTATATACTGTACATGTACTGTACATACTGTATTATGTCTCCTTATGCATATACACTTACTACATTCCTGTTTATATTGGTTCATTTAATATATACAGTATACATATACATGAATGTACTCTAGGGATAGTACCGGTTCGGGTAAAAAATCTATCCGTTCTGATCGCTAGTCCCGGTTCGGTTTGTGTATGTGCCGTTTGGTTCATATCAAATAGGTTATGAGGCCGATTGTGTATTTTTTTCATTGTGTTTATTGTCACACTATAAATCGAGGCCGATGGAGAGAGGCTGGGACACGGCGGACAGGGCTACGGGACAAAAGACATGACCAGGTTTTACTGCGCATGTCTCTTAACCACCACCACTATGTTGACACCACCACAGTTATTAAACCGTTACTGCACGTTAGCTCACCAGCTAACAGCGACTAGTAAAGATGTGGACGTAAATGACTCTAGTTCCTTCAAGTCAGCAGTATTCAGTGTTCAGAGGACAGGAGGACAGAGGACAATAGGACAGGAGGACAGAGGACAGGAGGACAGAGGACAGAGGACAGGAGGACAGAGGAAAGGAGGACAGGAGGACAGAGGACAGGAGGACAGAGGACAGGAGGACAGAGGACAGGAGGACAATAGGACAGGAGGACAGCAGGACAGAGGACAATAGGACAGGAGGACAGAGGACAGACGACAGGAGGACAGAGGACAGGAGGACAGAGGACAGGAGGACAGAGGAGAGGAGGACAGAGGACAGAGGACAGGAGGAAGGACTGATACTGACTGATGTTTGTGTTCTTCAGTCTTTATAAACTTCACTCAGGAATCTGATTTATTTTATCAATATGTCAGATTGTTCCCAGTGAGATATTAATGAGTTTCTATGGTGACGCTGCTGTTGTAAACATTACTGTTGCTGCTCCAGAAACAACATGTGTCCTCGTTGGATTTAAATATTCAAATCTAATCTGGTTCTGACTTTAAAAACAACCAGGCTGACACCAGTAGAGCTAATATGAACACCTGAATATGTATTTATCACAAGTCATGTCACAAACATGTCACCAGGTGCGAGCTGCCCAGCCAGCAGGAACTGTTCAACCAGCGGTGTCTCAGGAAGTCCCTGAGGACCAAAAAGGACACCACACACCCCCACAACAGCCTGTTCTCCCTCCTCCCCTCTGGAAGGAGATACAGGACCCCCAGGACTGAAACCAGCAGACTCAGGAACAGTTTCTTTCCCCAGGCCATAAGACTGCTGAACAGTTAAACTGTAAAGCAGTTACATTCAGAAGTGCAATAACAACCCAAATACATTAAACAGTATAACACAATCTATGCAAACTGTGCAAAAAAAATGAATAAATCAAAAATAAATACTGTCAAATACTGTGCACCTGTACAAACTGTAAATACACTTTTTTTCTATTATTTTATTACTGTGAATTTATTTTACCTCTGAGTCACTCTGGTTGTTGTTATTATTATTATTATATAATATTATTATTTATTATTATAACAATAATAATAATAATATATTATTATTATTATTATAACAATAATAATAATAATATATTATTATTCTTATTGTTATTATTTTCTCTTCCTCTACCCTTTTTTTCTGGTGTGTGTGTTAAATGGATCTTACCAGCAAGAAGAATTTCACACGTTTGTACTTGTATAACCGGAGTGACAATAAACATCTTGAATCTTGAGTCATGTCATCATTGCAATATTGAAAAATGTTATTGTACATGACAGTTTTCATTATATCTTGCAGGCCTAATATATACATTAAAAAAAAAAAACAAGAAAAACCAAAGCATTTGAATACTGATTTTGGAGATCAATTAACAATTCCTCATATGGTGCAGGCCTAGTATATGTGTTAGTGTTTTCATGTTGCTTTTTGTTGCTGGCCTGAGGCTGTAATTTGTTTTTATTTATTAATTCTTTTGAAATAACACAGTGGCACTTTTCTTTTAGATCAGGAGTCCAGCCGGAAGACGTGACAGTGAAGAAGTGTTTTGTTCCTGATGTTCGTCTACTGTTGTGAAGACAAACAGCCGTTGACTTGTTTTGCCACATAAATGAAATGCATGTTGAAATTGAAGTTGGAAATTGGCCTCCAGCTGTACCATAAATGTACCGAACCCAAGTGAAAACCGTGACCCCAAAAACCGCGATATGAACCGAACCGTGAATGTTATGAACCGTCCCACCCCACGCGCATGAAAATGAGAGAAGCAACAGACCCACCACCCCCAACCACCCCCCCCCGCCCCCCCCCGCCCCGCAATTTTTATTTACCCACCCCCCCGCCCCCCCCCCCCCGCCCCCCCCCCCCACCCCCCCGACCTTCCCACCCCCCCCCCCCCTCCTTCCCCCCCCCCCGCCCCCCGCCGCCCCCCTCCGCCCCCCTTTCGCCCCCCCCGCCCCCCCCCGCCCCCCCGCCCCCCCCCCCCCCTCGCCCCCCCCGCCCCCCTCCCGCCCCCCCCCGCCCCCTCCCGCCCCCCCCGCCCCCCCCCGCCCCCCCCCCGCCCCCCCCCCCACCCACCCCTTCTCCCCCCCCCCCCCCACCCCCCCGCCCCCCCCCCCCCCCCCCCCCCCCCCCCCCCCCTCCCCGCCCCCCCCCCCCCTCCTTCCCCCCCCCCCCCCCCCCCCCCCCCCCCCCCCCCCCGCCCCCCCCCACCCCCCCCCGCCCCCCCCTCCCCCGCCCCCCCCCCCCCCCCCCCCCCTCCCCCCCCCCCCCACCCCCCCCCCCCCCCCCCACCAGCCCCCCCTCCCCCCCCCCTCCCCCCCACCCCCCCCCTTCCCCCATCCCGCCCCCGCCCCCACGCCGCCCCCCCCTCCCCCCCCGCCCCCCCCCCCCCCCCCCCCACCGCCCTCCCCCCCCCTCCCCCCCCCCCCCCCCCGCCCCCCCCCCCCCCCCCCCCCCCCCCCGCCCCCCCCCCAGGACAGGGCGCCCCCCAGGGCCCCCCTCCCGCCCCCCCCCCCCCCGCCCCCCCCCCCCCCCCCCCCCCCCCCCCCCCCCCCCCCCCCCCCCCCCGCCCCCCCCCCCCCCGCCCCCCCCCCCCCCCCCCCCCCCCCCCCCCCCCCCCCCCCCCCCCCCCCCCCCCCCCCCCCCCCCCCCCCCCCCCGCCCCCCCCCCCCCCCTCCCCCCCCCCCCCCCCCCCCCCCCCCCCCCCCCCCCCCCCCCCCCCCCCCCCCCCCCCCCCCCCCCCCCAGTTCCCGCCCTTCCCCCTTCCCCTTAAATTAGAAATTGCCCCAGCTCCAAAATGTACCAACCCAAGTGAAAACCGTGACCCCAAAAACCGCGATATGAACCGAACCGTGAAGGTTATGAACCGTCCCACCCCTACTGGCAGCTATGTAAAAAAGAAATGAGAGAAGTAACAGACCTCAGCTTCACCAACCAAAACCATAACTCATCTGATAACTACTTCATGACCTCAGTTTAAATGCTAGGACAGGTGGTTTTCACCTGAGAAACAGTTTTTCTTGACACACAAACTTTGATCAGAGTGTAACTGAAGGAGCAGAACTTCAGCTGTGATGGATATTTACAGATGTGACAGCAAATTATTAGACATAGAAAGAAGACAAGAAATAATATTTTTTGTATTTTTATTGAACAATTGAATTGATTTGGGACCAATCACTGGTCCTACCCCTGTAGAGGCCATTCACTGGTCCTACCCCTGTAGAGGCCATTCACTGGTCCTACCCCCGTAGAGGCCATTCACTGGTCCTACAGAGACTGGTCTCAGTCCCATAGAGGCCCATCACTGTCCTGGTCCTGGTCTCTGCACCACAGGGGCTAATCACTAGCCTCTGTAGTACAGTGTGGAGCAGGAGGGAATCAGGATGGGAGGAAGGACTTGAACCCTCAACAGCATCCATGTTGAAGGAGAAAATGAGCATCCCAGATTTTCTCCATCAAAATGAATACTACATTACCGCCTAAATGGTTTCGTCACGAAGGCCAACAACCTGCGGATGGCGGAGCCCTTCTTTGGTGGTGCCTCCAGGTGGGTAATGAAAGTGGAGGCAACGTAGTCATCAAACTCTGGCTGGTTCAGAAGCATTGAAACCAGCACTGTCTTTGCAGAGCCGTACTTTTTGCACAGATCCTTGTGGATGGCCTTGTCGACGCTGTCCATCATCTCTGGGGTGATCTCGAAATCCGCCCCCTCAACTTTGGCCCATATTTTGTCAAACAGGCGCTTGATGATGGGCTCCGGCTTTGCAAAAGCGCAGTTCACCTTTGTTTTGCGGAAGATCCGTGAAACCAGCTTATCCACAATTGCCATGACAGCAAATTTGTTTTTGTCTGTCAGTGCTGTGGGCTGCCTAGATGGTGCAGCTGTTGACCTTGGTGGTGACCTTGGTGATGCCCATGATGTTGGACTTGGTGGTGACCTTGGTGTTGACCTTGGTGATGCCCATGATGTTGGACTTGGTGTTGACTTTGGTGTTGAGCTTGGTGTTGGCCTTGGCGTTGAGCTTGGTGTTGTGGGTTGAGCTTGGTGTTGAGCTTGGTGTTGGCCTTGGTGTTGAGCTTGGTGTTGGCCTTGGTGTTAGCTTGGTGTTGGCCTTGGTGTTGAGCTTGGTGTTGGCCTTGGTGTTGACTTTGGTGTTGACCTTGGTGTTGACCTTGGTGTTAAGTTCTTCAGAGCCTTTGTGACCCGGCTACTGTACTTGCCAGCTTGAGTGTTTAACCACCACCCCATCAGTGACAAGAAACAAAAGACTTTGCGCTGTATCTCACCGTGCATCACATCATGTGACACAGTAATGTAAGGTGTCACCTGTATGATGTGGTTGTAGAGGAGATCACAAAGTGCCTTTGTGAAAACCAGGTCTTTCCCCTCGGAAAGACGTTTTAATCTAGGCAAGACGTCTGTTCCCTCGTTTTTTGGCACAAGCACAGCCTCAAAGTCGTCCATGAAGGACTGAAGTGAATCCCTGCTCTCAGCTCTGAAGTCGGGGCAGAGTTTTTTCTCCAGCTCAGATAAAAAGTACTGCGCTAACAGTTTAGCAAACTGAGTGGTGAAAAAAACCATGATCTTCTTGGTCATTCCTTTCAAAACCAGCTTCCTCTTCTCGGAGGACTCTGAGCTGACAGCATATTTCTTCTCCAGAGCCTCCACCTCGTCAGCGATTGACTGAGCGATGTTCGCTGCAATATCTGCGGCCTGCCTGGAGATGTCAGGTGGCAACACCTCACCCTGGGAGTCGCACACATCATCCAGAAGAGGTAACACCAATTTACGGAGCTCTCTCTCAATGATATCCTGTGCAGCTTTGGTTGCTGAAGCCTCGAAGCTGTCCCGTGAGAACGTCTCAGGGGTCTCTGATCGGCACTTGTCATCATCGTCGCTCATGTCGCAGAGTTTGCAGGGAGACGGTGTTGCAGCCTCTGACTCAGACGACTGCTGACTGTCCATCTTGCCCTGTAATGTTTTGAGCACCTGGCCGGCCTCATCGACCAGCTCAGCCAGTGTCTCAGCATCAACGCAAGGGGCTTTCTCCGGGGATGATGCCTGTATCTCAGTATCAATCAGGTCGGCAAAGGATTTTGAGCAATCAGAGTCTAACTCGATGTTGATTTTCACGGCCACTGTAACACTCTGAAGGAGTGTGTCGTCCAGATTGGATGTAACACAATCAGTAGAAATGGTTGCGTTGTCATGTAACGAAACAGAATCGGTTCCTGATAGTGCCTCCACAATCTGCTTTGCCAGCAAAAGCTCTGTGGCCTCATCAGTTGCTCCAGCGTCCAGCAAAGCCTGCTGCTGCGTTGTAATCCTTTGTAAAACAGGCTCCATCAGGGGAGGAATATCCTCCACTCTAAACTCTCTAGCCATTATGACTGCTTAATAACTTTCTTCTGCTCCCACTGGGAATAAAACCAGATATGAAAATGTGAGGAAGGGCTGAATTTGCCTCCTATTTAAATAAAAGTTCAAAGCCAACCAACCAGATCAAAGGAGCACGCCCGCTGCAGTATGACGTCAGAGTTTGCTGGACGCCACCTGCCCTTAGCAACCGTTGCTAGGCACGCGCGGCAGCTCTCCATCGTTGTCACTGGAGTAAATGAATTTGAATGAATGAACGTGAGATCTGGAGGATAAAGTCCTAAATAAGCCGCGGAGGAACAACATTTAAAACAGCATTAAAGTTAAAGCTTACTGTTGTAGAAACGTAGCCGGCGGGAAACAATCAGAAAATGATTGATTGATTGATTTCTCTGATTTGCTGCTTCGTGTCCACGGAGCGCTCCCTCTCTCCGTTCAGTCTCGAGGAGGAGGAGACAACTGGTGTTTACAAACAGCAGTTTGTGACATACTGAACCTTTGAGAAGAACTCGCTTCATCAGACTCTTATTATATTGTCAGTGATCCCCATGAAGCTGCTCAGTCATCACAGTGACCGGCTCGGTTCATGAAGCGACACCGCACAGCTCCGGTGGTTATGGTGCGTTCAGGGTCTACTGGGCGACGGTAGATGACACCGCGATGATGATGCGTTCAGATGAAATCTTGTAAAAGTGTTGATTGGGGGAGAATCTTGAATAATCCAGTTGTTTGAAGGAGATGTTTTCACAGAAATATAAAATAAATGACAGGGAGAGAACATTATGACCTGTTTAATATAATAAAAATACATTTTATAGTAGAGCACCTTTCAAGCCCTGCATAATGAGTAGTACAATTTTCAGGTACTTGTACTCCACCTTGTTTCTTTTCCCAAGCCCTGGTGTCGTCCTTAACTTTAACTTAAGTAAGTTACTCTGAGGTCTCCTGACTGTGCTGCTGCATTAAACAAAACAACACCACCAGTCTGTAATATTTCATCTCGTCTTTTTTGTCAACGAACATTAAGATAAATCTGAAATTAACTGCAAATTGACTTCATCACATTGATTGTAGCACTGGTATAATAGTACTGATGTAGTATTGACATATACAGTTTATATATATTTATATGTGTGTGTGTGTGTGTGTGTGTGTGTATAAATATATACACACATATATGTCCACACATAAAAGAGAAAGAAGGAGAAAACACACAAGAAGAGGTACCTCACTTGTTGATGAAGAGCTCCCCACCCTGGACCCTGTCAAAATAGTTGACAATCCCCCACTGCTAAAGTAAGCATTATGGGCTGATCACATTGAAAACACCAGAAACTCTAAGGACTTTACATCCAGCCCCCTAAGGGACACTCTACCAGAAGCTGGCGAAGTGAGGTCATTTCCTGTCACACAGAATGTGATCATGTAACAGAGATTATTCAACCAGAAATATGAATAAAAAATGATTAAGCAGTTGTTGTATCATGTTAAATTGAAAACATGAATGCATTGATTTATGAGGGGATCATATTCCACAGTATTCTTTGTTAATCTTCCTTCGGACGGTCTTCGAGCAAGTCTGATTATATCCTGCTGAACTGACCACGTCAGAGGATAAATCCTTGTTCAACTTTTGAGACGGAGAGTGTGAGTTACCACGTTGAAAATTAACTACGCACAGGAGTAGAAAATTGACATAATTAGGGCATGGCTCTCATGGCATGTTTGGGAGGGAGGCGAGGTATCCTTCTGAGGTTCTCAAGGAGTACCAAGTAAAATTTTCTAATGTCATGTTTTTTAAAGTTCTATCTCGGGTGGTTTACTGTACATCCTCTACATGCTATGATAACTGAAGGTAACTGAAGACAAAGTCTGCAGCCTTCTCAGGACAGAGGATGTCTCTGAAGGACTGAAGTCTCAAAAAGGTGTCTTCAAGATAAGATAAGATAAGATAAGATGAACCTTTACTAATCCCCGTAGGGAAATTCAGTTTTTACACTCTGTTGTTAATTTCACACAGTACACATTAATACTGCATTAATGGAGAGATATCAGAGTGAGGGGGCTGCTCCTGACAAGCGCCCCGAGCACTTGGGGGTTTGGTGCCTTGCTCAGGGGCACCTCGGCAGTGCCCAAGAGGTAAACTGGCACCTCTCCAGCAACCAGTTGGTCTTGGTCCATGTTGGGACTTGAACCGGTGACCCTCACAGACCTTCACAGAGGTGAACATAAAAAAAGCCAGAAAAAAGTCCAGGAGAGAAAGGATGAAAGGCCACAAGGATGACTCCACTGTGGAGGATCTTGTCCTGAAAGAGAGCATTAAACAGGAGCAGAGAAAAGGTAGAAAGCTGGAGGCTGATATGTTGGGGTCATACAGAATTATGACCATTGAGGGAAAGCTTGCGGTACTAGCTACAGAGAAGGGTAAGGGAAAGATAAAAACAAACATTGATCTACTAACACATTAGAAGATATTCCTTTATTAGTCCCACAAGGGGAAATTCAATTTTTTCACTCTGTTGTTAACTTATACACGGTACATGCAGACCTGAACACACACATGCACAAACATGCAACAATGGAGAGATGTCAGAGTGATGGGGCTGCTCCTGACAAGCGCCCCGAGCAGTTGGGGGTTTGGTGCCTTGCTCAGGGGCACCTCAGCAGTGCCCAAGAGGTAAATTGGCACCTCTACAGCTACCAGTTCACACTCAGTTCTTGGTCCATGGCCGGACTTGAACCGGTGACCCTCCGGTTCCCAAGCCAACTCCCTACAGACTGAGCTACTTCCGCCCCCGCCCAGCCAGAGGAGAGGATCCCTGCTAAACTGAGGAAATTGTCGGATCCTTCTCCTCTGGCTGGTCCACAACAGACACTCATACACAGCACAGAAACACCCACCACATCTGAAATCGAGCACACACCCAGCGAAGCTTCATCCATGGACTGCAAGGCCCAAAGACCATCCATTGATCCAGAAATTTGTAAGGAAACTCTCAAACTATACCCCAAATTATACATTGCACAAATAACTGGCATTGTTGTTTTTGCAGTAATCGAAAACATATGGACGGGGAGGAGAAGGGAGACGCTGTGGTCCAAGACTGGGCCATATATACTCTGAAAACTTGATGGTCTTAGACCCAGGAAACCAGCTGGAGGGAGAGGTACATTAATAAAGAGCACAAATATTGGACTGACCTTTCTCGTGTAGACTGGATCACAACTTCCTATTGTTCTCTTAGATTGTGAATGCCTATTTAACAATAGTCGGCTGGAGCATTCATCATGGACTCGTATCTGATGACCTCACTCTGGCAGGGAAGTCATCAGGGTGGTTTAAGAAGGGTGAGTAACACTATACAGCATAGTTGGACTGTGTGTGCATCATGTTCATTACGATTTTTTTTTCTTTCCCATTTCAGTTGGACCTTGTCAATTATGACGTGGCAGCTGGTGCGATCTGTCACAATGGACACTGGACACTCATTATAATTAACCTCAAATGTTAACAGATGTCAATGCAACCATGAATCCATCTGATGGCTGAAGGGTTGGCTAACATTTCTCTTTGCATTTCCATAGATGATGTACCTTAAGGAGATGAGACCCATTTGGGGCCACAGATGACCAGATTAATAAATGCAAGGATGTGACCAGGTGAATTAACTTTAATGTGAGCAATACACAAATGCAATTGAAGTAATCTTTTGGCAGCAACACAAAGCAAATTAAATCATTGTCCTTGGAACTATTGTTTAACTTCAACATAAGCTTGTCCTTGTAAAGAGCCTTATCATGGCTCAGTTCACTTAAATGATATTACATGGGTTTATCTTGAAATTGCTAAACTGTCATCATCTTTATTGGTGTAGAGCACTGGTCCGCAAGAAGTGGTCAGCTGTTGGGAGATGGGCGTGTTCAACAGTTGGGCACCCTAAACATCTTCTTCATCTTCATCTTCATCTTCCCGCTATCCGCGTCGCCCCACAGGCCCCACTTCCCTTTCCCGCCCTTACCACCTCTCCCGCGCCCACCAATGATCTCTCCATCAGTCCTGCGTCCCCCCCCCCACTGTCGTCCTCCCTCCACGCCCACTCCTTACCATCCCAACCCCTCAACTGCCCTTTCCCAGCAGCGCCCTCCAGCCCCCCCCCCCCATCTCTAAGCCAGCCCCCTCCTAAAACCCATCCCGCGCTCCCATTCTTTCCAACCCACCCCATCCATCAACCGAACTCCCCGCCCTCTACTCCCCGGCGACACCTCCCGCCCCCCCCATTCCCGCCTCCCGTTCCATTTTCCCCCCTCAACCCCAGACACCCTCCCCATCCCACCTTACACCCGCCCTACCGCCCCAGCCCCACCCCTCCCCCCTCCCCCACCACCCTCCCCCACACTTCCCCCCCCCCCCCCCCCCCCCCCCCCCCCCCCCCCCCCCCCCCTTTATCTCCTTTCCATAAATATCACAAACAAGATTAGAAACAAGGCCCCCCCCTGGCGAAGGCCAACCCCCCCCGGAAACCATTCCGACTTACTGCCGAGAACCGCGCGCCGCCATGCCTCCCCCCCCCCCCCCCCCCTCCCCAACCCCGGCCCTCCCCTTCCCACACAAACCAGCGGCACCCCACCCACCCTAAACAGCAAGACGCAATATCATGTGGTGCATTTGTGTGCAAGGTAAACTTTTTATTATCTCTGTGGCTATTCTTAAGTCACCTTTACCTTGGATGGGTTACCTCAACATCACTGGGTGAACACTCACTATAACACAGCTAATGAAAATGTGTAATGTGAAATGTAAATTGTACTGCATCATTAAAACATAAGATAAGATAAGATAAGATGAACCTTTATTAATCCCCGGAGGGAAATTCGGGAAACACTGCATATGTATGGATGAGGAACATCTGAGCCAATGAAACAAGCATATTATGTCCATCACTCCCACCCATGCTAGCTTTAGGCCAATACAACCTCTGATATGATTGTGACACATAAGTTTTTGTTTTCTTTTTTGTTTTTTCTGGGTTGAAGCAATTACTGAAAGTCAGCTTTAGACTACACTATGAGCACTCATGTAATGTACCTTTGTTACAAAAAGTCAGAGTGTGCAGTAGTAGAACTGTGATTCTTGTGCATTTTGCCCCAAAATATGCACCTTTAAGGTAATATTGTACAGTGGTAATTGACAGATTTGACAAAATGTGGAGATTGGACAAGGGTGTTAATTTAACAAAAGATTGAGAGCATAAACTATCAAAACACCTTATGAACTTACCTGAAAACAGACAGTTCTTTCTACTGTGCGTTAAAACTGAGGTTTCAGGTAATGCAAGGTAATTCTGCATTTGTTGCAGCCCTTGTGATGGACTGCTGACACGCGAAGCTCCGGTGCATGCGTCGTAGCTCATGATGGGTTTGGTCACGTGACTTGTGACGTTCGACACACTTGAGTGACGTATGAAGCAGCTGAGTGCTTCGAATCACCTGATTGGTTTGGTTTGTCATGTGAGTTACTTGATGGGATCAAATGTGCTCTGGGATTGGAGTCCCTATTTAATGGCGTTCATTAGAATTTTTGTTTCTCAGAGTAGGTTGCTGTTGTGTCGTTTGAGTTCGTTAGTTTGACAGTTAGTGGTGTTATACCAGATTGATTACATGTTTAGACAGACACACACACAGACACACAGACAGACAGACAGATAGATACTGTAGATTCATAGATAGATAGTTAGATACATAGATAGATGAAGCCATCAAGGAAAAGGTCCCGTGTATGGGATAGTTTCCAAATGTTGCCGGATAATAATAAGGTTTTATTTTTATTTCAGCTGTATTTACATTGGAAAACTCCTTAGGCTCCTCTCTAACGGATTGTTTCACAGGTCCAGTGTATGCTGTGTGATGGTAGGCTGTCATACAGCAACAACACCTCGTCCATGCTAAGGCATGGAGAAACTATTATTTTTAAATAAAAACTCATAAAAGTTACACAAGCCCTGTCGTTCAAGCACAGCCACTTTACCCACACACACATGAACCCATTTATCAATGAACCTGAAAACATACTTTGCCCAAATCCATAATATGATCTGTATTTGCACCAACCCCATGTGAAATGGCACCAGTCTAAAGTTGTACATCTCATGAATGTAGCAGCAATATTTAAATATCCCATACCACAGGTGAAGATCTATTTAGGGTTACATACAGATATTCCAAATTAGGATCATGGTTTTCAATAATTATTGTCATAATTACTGTAATATTATTATTGTGTCCGCTACAAACATATAATCATCTAGTGTATTCAAACAGGAATGTGCATGGACAATCAAATCCAAAACAATCCATGAACCACTGGGATGTGTTGAGCATTAAACAGGGATGCTGCAGAACGGAAAGAAGTTTGACTCTTCGACACGTCTAGGTTGCACTTCATTTTAATGACCACCAGATGTCATCCTCGAGCACTGTGTCACTGGAGCCTCGAGCAATGAACCAGGTTTTGTAAAAAGTGTCGAAGCTTCAACAAAGCCTCGTTCGACCATCACTATCAGCCCTAATGAGGATTTTTGACAGGTGTTTTGAGTTGTATGATGATGTTTCACCTGTCCTGCTTGGTTTCTGTGATTAAGCCCCGCTGCCATCTTGTCTCTGCTTTTACTGTATACTGTACATACGTGGTTAGTGCTCGTCGTTAGTCCCTCCAGTTGTAAACATGAGAGTTAACATTAACGTCTACTCAGGGTCTGGAGCCTTTAACATGAACCATGATCGCTGGTAGATCGTCTACAGATGTGTCAGAAGTTAATCTGAGTTGATCACAGTTTGCCACAGCTGAATGGGTTCGAGCTGAGAGCAAACGTCAGGCTGTGTGTGTCCCTTACAGGCTATATGAACGTAGAAACGGGTCTCCCATCAACTAGACATCATACTAATAACGCAATGATGCACATACAAATTACACTGACAGCAAGAACAAGTTGTAAAAGATTCATTGACGTTAGCAGTTTTCCAACAGGCATCGACAAAGTCGCCTACTTTACCGTTCTCCTGTCCTCGCGCTGAGATCGGAGGGCCCTGAAAGGCCACGCCCACCAAACGTCTGTCTAACGCACAGAGATTTCAGCAGTTAATTCAACCACCAGTTAATCTTCCACACCCGCAAGATGGTGGAGCGGGTATATCGAGGTTTCTGAGCGTCTGCATTAGAATAACTTCAGCGTCCAACTGTCTCCATCTGACCTTTTTACGCTTGAACTGTTTTGGTATTTGACGCTGACAACGAACTAAACCGCGAAACCAGCCGCTTCAGTCCGTGACAGTCCGACCGCTACGCGCCATAACTCTGCCGCTAAAATGGAAGTTTCGAGTGAGAGCCTCAAAAGAAAAGACCAATTTTCTCCAGTGAAAAACCAACCGACTGCCAAAATGAGAGACTCGGCATCTGATAGAGGTATGAAGGCCGCCCTGGAAGCTATGAAACAGCTCACTGATAAAGAGGATAATCTCGGCACCCAGATACAACAGAACGCCGTTATGCTAGCTAACTTAGCTAACGTGGCTAACGCGGTCGAGTTTAACGCGGCGGAGATCAAAGACTCCAAAACTCTACAAGCCACAGATCGGGTGATGTCGGCCATTTTAAAAAGACAGAAAGAGTCCCGGGAGTTGAACATACAATCGTCGCTGGAATCTCGGAATCCGAGGGATAAAAGAGAAAGAAGGAGAAAACGCACAAGAAGAGGTACCTCACCTGTTGATGAAGAGCTCCCCACCCTGGACCCCCAACATTAACGTCATTGTGGACTCCGGCGGACGAGAGGATAACCAGACGAGGTCCATCGTCGTCCAGTTGACGCAGACAACACGTCGGGATGCGCTGTGGAAGACGACCAGAACCACTTGGTGTGATCACCTGAGGTATACTGGCAGTTAAATACTATTAATGAATCATCCTGTCTTAGTTGGTCCAACGATGGTAAAGATAAGATAAGATATTCCTTTATTGGTCCCACAGTGGGGAAATTCACACAAAGTCACTTTCTGGGCATCTTTTACTTTTTCACCTCCTTTTATAAAGCTAAAAATTCTTACTGTTATCGTTCACAATGAATGTTGAATTCTGTTGTGTTTCATTGAATGGCAGGGACTTAAGAGGCATCACAAAGAGGAAGTCAATATTTTTATTTTGTAAGGGTGAGAAAGCAAACTTCATTTTGTTACATGAAACACTCAAAACCAGAGGATGTAGAAATATTGTATTAACCAATTGGGGGGGATAATATTTGGCAGTGGTTCCTCAAACTCAGCTGGGCTGGTTAATTTGTTCTGTAACTCTACTGGTAAATTGGTACCCTCTCAATCCAGTAACAATGACCACTCACTAATCTGTGTTTTGATTATAGATGAGCAGTACAGTATTCTTGTTAATGTATACGGCTTAAATAACCCAGCTCAAAACAAATGATTAATTACAGAGCTTTCTGACCCAATTAAAAATCTTTACCTTTCCTATCCACTTGCAATATCTGGACAGACAACCTTCTGTTGGTCAACACAGCTTACATACTAAACAGTAATCCTGGTTCAAACCAGGATTAGCACAGCTTACTTCTGTTGATTTAGAGAAAAGAAGACAAGAGAGAAATTCAATTAAAGCCTTGTTGATCCAAAACCAACTATGTACAGATCCAACCTTGATCATTAAGGAAATAAGTTTCTTCTGCAGTAAATTATACACATCTGCCTTTTCTATGACTGACACAGTCTGTTTTCCATCATATTAAAGACTTTATTCCTCGTATAGATGAGGAGTTTGCAGTTATATGAGACTGATATTAGTATTTATGAGCTACATAAAGCTGTAGGTAGCTTATCTTTAAATAAATCTCCCAGCTGCGATGGCCTCACATCAAACTTCTACCAACATTTTTGGGACTCATTAAAAAAATCTTTTTTTTTCTCTTATGTTGAAGGAAGCAACTGATAATCTATTATTCCCTCCCACTATAAAACAAGGTCTAATAATGAAATGACCGAAGCAACATACCTTAGCTTCAGCCAAAACCCTAACTTATGTGATAACTACTTCATGACCTCAGTTTAAATGCTAGGACAGGTGGTTTTCACCCAAGAAACAGTTTTTCTTTGCACACAAACTTTGATCAGACTGTAACTGAAGGAGCAGAACTTCAGCTGATGGATATTTACAGATGTGACGACAAATAATTAGACAGCTAAGCAGAAATTATATTTTTGTATTTTTATTGAAAAATTGAATTGATTTGAGACCAATCACTGGTCCTACCCCAGTAGAGGCCATTCACTGGTTTTTGTATTTTTATTCTTTGTTATTGTTCATTTTCTTTCTTTTATTCTATTTCTTACCTCGCCTTGTCTCAGTCGGTCCAGCTCTCCTTATCTCAGTCGGTCCAGCTCTCCTGGTCTCAGTCGGTCCAGCTCAGATCGGACTCTGATCCTCAGAAGGGAGTAATGATGAGCATCAGATTCTTGATGACGCTGTCCAGGTCTCAGTCGGTCAGGCTCTTCTTGTCTCAGTCGGTCCGAGACAAAGAGAGCTGGACCTATTGAGAGTAGGTCCAGCTCTCGTTGTCTCAGACAGGCCAGACCTATTGAGAGTAGGTCAGGCTCTCGTTGTCTCAGACAGGCCAGACCTATTGAGAGTAGGTCCAGCTCTCGTTGTCTCAGACAGGCCAGACCTATTGAGAGTAGGTCCAGCTCTCTTTGTCTCAGTCGGTCCGAGACAAAGACCGGCGTAGCGGCGTCTTGCTGGTTAGTGAGCTTGGTCAACTGCTCCCTGGCCGTCGCATGAGACTGAGTCAGCCGGTTGCGGAGAACGTGAGCCTTTCTCTTCACTTGGTTACTCGCGGCGATCAGATCCTGCTCCTCCAACTCGTTTTCTGTCTTAGCTGAGTTAAGATTTGCACTCAGGTGGATGATGGTGTCCTCCAGCCTCTTCTCTTTCTTCATGTTTGCTTTCTTCTTTGACCAGGCTTGTGGTTGTGTCCATCAGCTGGGTGAGCTCCTTGGTGTATGGGCTTCAGGGCTTCTGGACCCTCTTCTTCAGCTTTTCATTTCCTTCCGGGACCAGAGCAGCTTTCTCGTCTATGACAGCGCGCTTATTATTGGCTGCGATAGCTTTTTGGTACAGTTGTGGATCTCATCCATTACTATGAAGTGCTGCTGGTCCACAGTTAAGCTGGACACAGAGGGTGCTGTCTGACTGGGCTTTTATTCCTGCATCTGCATCATATGAAATTATAGTAAGGCAGAGTGTGAGTTTTCATGCCATCCAAACGGCCACCTCTCGCAGTCAAAGTCAAAAGCAGACTGACTTTATGCAATGCAAACTTACAATTTTGTGAGAAATGAAATAAAACAAATATATGAATAAATTACATTTAAATGAATGACAAATGATACACCAGTACCTAATGCACAATACCAAAATCATATAACCCAATTAGCAGAAATAAAGAAAATAACAAAACAGTTGTGGATCTCATCCATCACTATGAAGTTCTGCTGGTCCTGGTGTGGTACAGAGGTACCACAGAGGTTAATCACAAGCTTCTGTAGTACAGAGTGGAGCAGGAGGTAATCAGGATGGGAGGAAGGACTTGAACCCTCAACAGCTTTCATGTTGAAGGAGAAAATGGGCATCCCAGATTTTCTCCATCAAAATGAATACTACATTACTGCCTAAATGGTCTCGTCATGAAGACCAACAATGGTGGAGCCCTTCTTAGTAATGTGACTGATAGGATATTAATGTACAGTCAAACGATCACTTTCACTGTCTCCTAGTCTCAGTCGGTCCAGCTCTCCTGGTCTCAGTCGGTCCAGCTCAGATTGGACTCTGATCCTCAGAAGGGAGTAATGATGAGCCAAGGTTCCTCTTCTTGCTCTCCAGTTTGTGACACATCTCAGCCAGTCGTAAAATCCTAAAAACCTTTGGCGATGACCGCCTGCAGTTTCTTGGAAGCGACGTCGTGCTGTTTAGTGTCTCTTCACCTGGTTACTGGTGGCGATCAGATCCTGCTCCTCCAACTCGTTTTCTGTCTTAGCTGAGTTAAGATTTGCCCTCAGGTGGATAATGGTCAGTCCGAGACAAAGAGAGCTAGACTTACTGAGAGTAGGTCCAGCTCTCTTTGTCTCAGACAGGCCAGACCTATTGAGAGTAGGTCCAGCTCTCCTGGTCTCAGTCGGTCCAGCTCAGATCGGACTCTGATCCTCAGAAGGGAGTAATGATGAGCCGACGTTCCTCTTCTTGCTCTCCAGTTTGTGACACAAACTGCTCCCTGGCCGTCGCATGAGACTGAGTCAGCCGGTTGCGGAGAACGTGAGTCTTTCTCCTCACTTGGTTACTCGCTGCGATCAGATCCTGCTCCTCCAACTTGTTTTCTGTCTTAGCTGAGTTAAGATTTGCACTCAGGTGGATAATGGTGTCCTCCAGCCTCTTTTCATTGGCTTCCGGTACCAGAGCAGCTTTTGCGTCTATGAGAGCGTTCTTGTTGGCTGCGATGGCTTGTTGGTACAGTCTGTGGATCTCATCCATCACTATGAAGTGCTGCTGGTCCACAGTGAAGGTGGCGTTGTCCAGATCAGATTCCTGCCTCTGAGAGTGAGAGGATATCTGCTTCCTCACTGAGTTGAAGCGCCAGCACTTTGGTCTTCTCTCTCCAGTTTAAGACACATCTCAGCTGGATTCTGCATCTCAGCTGGATCATATTCTTCTCCTCCAACTTGTTTTCTGTCTTAACTGAGTTCAGGTGGATTATGGTCTCCTCCGGCCTCCTCTCTTCCGTCACCTTTGCATTCTTCTGTTGACCAGGCTTGTGGTTGTGTCCAGATCAGCTTGCTGCTGCTGAGAGTAAAATGTTGTCTGCGTCCTCTCTGTTTAAAACCTGGAGTGCAGGTCCTGCAGGTCCTTCTCCTGCTGCATTAACGCCAGCAGTTTGGTCGTCTCAGTCCGCAGACGTTCCACGTGCTGCAGGTGAACGCGCCTCGCCTGTCTCCTGCATGTCGAGCATCAGATTCTCGATGACGCTGTCCAGGTCATCCAGCTGACTCTCCACTTTCTCCACGGCCATCTTCTTCTTTTCTGCAGCTTTTTTCCTGAGGACATGGATATCCTCCTCTGTAATCTTTCTAGCAATTTTGACAGTATTTATTTATTTTTTTCTAAAGCTCATGCTGGGAATAAAACCGGCAGATGAAAATGTGAGGAAGGGCTGAATTTGCCTCATATTTAAACTGAAGTTTAACAGTTTAAACCAAATAATATAATAAAATACATATTGACTTCTGGTTATTACTGCTCCAGTGATTCATTCCGTTTCAGACTGCTGTATATTAGCAGCTCTCTAACGGATCACTCGGTCATTAAGTTGAATTTTAAACCCCCCGGTGGTAGCTGTAGAAACAAGGGCTGCTGGAGATTCAATTCATCCTTCTTAAATTGTCAAGTATGCTGTGATGGTATAAAATCCTTCATTGCTCAAGTGATGGCTGAGGACGAAATAACATTGTATATTTCTAAATGGGAGTTTCTAAAATTCAAATTTTGTATTTTATTTGTAATATTTTTGTATTAATTTTGGAAAATCACTCCACAGAAGTAAAAAACTATCAGAGCTTCATATAATTAAAGAAATAATACACTTGTTGTAATGAGATATCACCAACTGACAAAAATAAACAAAAATGACTAACTCCACAAACCAAACTTGATGAGATTTATGTCAGCAGAAGAAGCCTCCATAAGATCCAGGGCTAAATGGATAGAAGACGAGAAAGAAGCACAGCTTACTTCTGTTGATTTAGAGACAAGAAAACAAGAGAGAAATTCAATTAAAGCCTTGTTGATCCAAAACCAACTATGTACAGATCCGACCTTGATCACTAAGGAAATAAGTTTCTTCTGCAGTAAATTATACACATCTGCCTTTTTGTATGACTGACACAGTCTGTTTTCCATCATATTAAAGACTTTATTCCTCGTATAGATGAGGAGTTTGCAGTTATATGAGACTGATATTAGTATTTATGAGCTACATAAAGCTGTAGGTAGCTTATCTTTAAATAAATCTCCCAGCTGCGATGGCCTCACATCAAACTTCTACCAACATTTTTGGGACTCATTAAAAAAATCTTTTTTTTTCCTCTTATGTTGAAGGAAGCAACTGATAATCTATTATTCCCTCCCACTATGAAACAAGGTCTAATAATGAAATGACCGAAGCAACATACCTTAGCTTCAGCCAAAACCCTAACTTATGTGATAACTACTTCATGACCTCAGTTTAAATGCTAGGACAGGTGGTTTTCACCCAAGAAACAGTTTTTCTTTGCACACAAACTTTGATCAGACTGTAACTGAAGGAGCAGAACTTCAGCTGATGGATATTTACAGATGTGACGACAAATAATTAGACAGCTAAGCAGAAATTATATTTTTGTATTTTTATTGAAAAATTGAATTGATTTGAGACCAATCACTGGTCCTACCCCAGTAGAGGCCATTCACTGGTTTTTGTATTTTTATTCTTTGTTATTGTTCATTTTCTTTCTTTTATTCTATTTCTTACCTCGCCTTGTCTCAGTCGGTCCAGCTCTCCTTATCTCAGTCGGTCCAGCTCTCCTGGTCTCAGTCGGTCCAGCTCAGATCGGACTCTGATCCTCAGAAGGGAGTAATGATGAGCATCAGATTCTTGATGACGCTGTCCAGGTCTCAGTCGGTCAGGCTCTTCTTGTCTCAGTCGGTCCGAGACAAAGAGAGCTGGACCTATTGAGAGTAGGTCCAGCTCTCGTTGTCTCAGACAGGCCAGACCTATTGAGAGTAGGTCAGGCTCTCGTTGTCTCAGACAGGCCAGACCTATTGAGAGTAGGTCAGGCTCTCGTTGTCTCAGACAGGCCAGACCTATTGAGAGTAGGTCAGGCTCTCGTTGTCTCAGACAGGCCAGACCTATTGAGAGTAGGTCAGGCTCTCGTTGTCTCAGACAGGCCAGACCTATTGAGAGTAGGTCCAGCTCTCGTTGTCTCAGACAGGCCAGACCTATTGAGAGTAGGTCCAGCTCTCTTTGTCTCAGTCGGTCCGAGACAAAGACCGGCGTAGCGGCGTCGTGCTGGTTAGTGAGCTTGGTCAACTGCTCCCTGGCCGTCGCATGAGACTGAGTCAGCCGGTTGCGGAGAACGTGAGTCTTTCTCTTCACTTGGTTACTCGCGGCGATCAGATCCTGCTCCTCCAACTCGTTTTCTGTCTTAGCTGAGTTAAGATTTGCACTCAGGTGGATGATGGTGTCCTCCAGCCTCTTCTCTTTCTTCATGTTTGCTTTCTTCTTTGACCAGGCTTGTGGTTGTGTCCATCAGCTGGGTGAGCTCCTTGGTGTATGGGCTTCAGGGCTTCTGGACCCTCTTCTTCAGCTTTTCATTTCCTTCCGGGACCAGAGCAGCTTTCTCGTCTATGACAGCGCGCTTATTATTGGCTGCGATAGCTTTTTGGTACAGTTGTGGATCTCATCCATTACTATGAAGTGCTGCTGGTCCACAGTTAAGCTGGACACAGAGGGTGCTGTCTGACTGGGCTTTTATTCCTGCATCTGCATCATATGAAATTATAGTAAGGCAGAGTGTGAGTTTTCATGCCATCCAAACGGCCACCTCTCGCAGTCAAAGTCAAAAGCAGACTGACTTTATGCAATGCAAACTTACAATTTTTTGAGAAATGAAATAAAACAAATATATGAATAAATTACATATAAATGAATGACAAATGATACACCAGTACCTAATGCACAATACCAAAATCATATAACCCAATTAGCAGAAATAAAGAAAATAACAAAACAGTTGTGGATCTCATCCATCACTATGAAGTTCTGCTGGTCCTGGTGTGGTACAGAGGTACCACAGAGGTTAATCACAAGCTTCTGTAGTACAGAGTGGAGCAGGAGGTAATCAGGATGGGAGGAAGGACTTGAACCCTCAACAGCTTTCATGTTGAAGGAGAAAATGGGCATCCCAGATTTTCTCCATCAAAATGAATACTACATTACTGCCTAAATGGTCTCGTCATGAAGACCAACAATGGTGGAGCCCTTCTTAGTAATGTGACTGATAGGATATTAATGTACAGTCAAACGATCACTTTCACTGTCTCCTAGTCTCAGTCGGTCCAGCTCACCTGGTCTCAGTCGGTCCAGCTCAGATCGGACTCTGATCCTCAGACGGGAGTAATGATGAGCCAAGGTTCCTCTTCTTGCTCTCCAGTTTGTGACACATCTCAGCCAGTCGTAAAATCCTAAAAACCTTTGGCGATGACCGCCTGCAGTTTCTTGGAAGCGACGTCGTGCTGTTTAGTGTCTCTTCACCTGGTTACTGGTGGCGATCAGATCCTGCTCCTCCAACTCGTTTTCTGTCTTAGCTGAGTTAAGATTTGCCCTCAGGTGGATAATGGTCAGTCCGAGACAAAGAGAGCTAGACTTACTGAGAGTAGGTCCAGCTCTCTTTGTCTCAGACAGGCCAGACCTATTGAGAGTAGGTCCAGCTCTCCTGGTCTCAGTCGGTCCAGCTCAGATCGGACTCTGATCCTCAGAAGGGAGTAATGATGAGCCGACGTTCCTCTTCTTGCTCTCCAGTTTGTGACACAAACTGCTCCCTGGCCGTCGCATGAGACTGAGTCAGCCGGTTGCGGAGAACGTGAGTCTTTCTCCTCACTTGGTTACTCGCGGCGATCAGATCCTGCTCCTCCAACTTGTTTTCTGTCTTAGCTGAGTTAAGATTTGCACTCAGGTGGATAATGGTGTCCTCCAGCCTCTTTTTCTTCACATTTGCTTTCTTCTTTTTGACCAGGCTTGTGGTTGTGTCCATCAGCTGGGTAAGGCTGAAGAAGAGGGTCCAGAAGCCCTAAAGCCCATACAACAAGTATGGGCTTCAGGGCTTCTGGACCCTCTTCTTCAGCCTTTCATTGGCTTCCGGTACCAGAGCAGCTTTTGCGTCTATGAGAGCGTTCTTGTTGGCTGCGATGGCTTGTTGGTACAGTCTGTGGATCTCATCCATCACTATGAAGTGCTGCTGGTCCACAGTGAAGGTGGCGTTGTCCAGATCAGATTCCTGCCTCTGAGAGTGAGAGGATATCTGCTTCCTCACTGAGTTGAAGCGCCAGCACTTTGGTCTTCTCTCTCCAGTTTAAGACACATCTCAGCTGGATTCTGCATCTCAGCTGGATCATATTCTTCTCCTCCAACTTGTTTTCTGTCTTAACTGAGTTCAGGTGGATTATGGTCTCCTCCGGCCTCCTCTCTTCCGTCACCTTTGCATTCTTCTGTTGACCAGGCTTGTGGTTGTGTCCAGATCAGCTTGCTGCTGCTGAGAGTAAAATGTTGTCTGCGTCCTCTCTGTTTAAAACCTGGAGTGCAGGTCCTGCAGGTCCTTCTCCTGCTGCATTAACGCCAGCAGTTTAGTCGTCTCAGTCCGCAGACGTTCCACGTGCTGCAGGTGAACGCGCCTCGCCTGTCTCCTGCATGTCGAGCATCAGATTCTCGATGACGCTGTCCAGGTCATCCAGCTGACTCTCCACTTTCTCCACGGCCATCTTCTTCTTTTCTGCAGCTTTTTTCCTGAGGACATGGATATCCTCCTCTGTAATCTTTCTAGCAATTTTGACAGTATTTATTTATTTTTTTCTAAAGCTCATGCTGGGAATAAAACCGGCAGATGAAAATGTGAGGAAGGGCTGAATTTGCCTCATATTTAAACTGAAGTTTAACAGTTTAAACCAAATAATATAATAAAATACATATTGACTTCTGGTTATTACTGCTCCAGTGATTCATTCCGTTTCAGACTGCTGTATATTAGCAGCTCTCTAACGGATCACTCGGTCATTAAGTTGAATTTTAAACCCCCCGGTGGTAGCTGTAGAAACAAGGGCTGCTGGAGATTCAATTCATCCTTCTTAAATTGTCAAGTATGCTGTGATGGTATAAAATCCTTCATTGCTCAAGTGATGGCTGAGGACGAAATAACATTGTATATTTCTAAATGGGAGTTTCTAAAATTCAAATTTTGTATTTTATTTGTAATATTTTTGTATTAATTTTGGAAAATCACTCCACAGAAGTAAAAAACTATCAGAGCTTCATATAATTAAAGAAATAATACACTTGTTGTAATGAGATATCACCAACTGACAAAAATAAACAAAAATGACTAACTCCACAAACCAAACTTGATGAGATTTATGTCAGCAGAAGAAGCCTCCATAAGATCCAGGGCTAAATGGATAGAAGACGAGAAAGAAGCACAGCTTACTTCTGTTGATTTAGAGACAAGAAAACAAGAGAGAAATTCAATTAAAGCTTCGTTGATCCAAAACCAACTATGTACAGATCCAACCTTGATCACTAAGGAAATAAGTTTCTTCTGCAGTAAATTATACACATCTGCCTTTTTGTATGACTGACACAGTCTGTTTTCCATCATATTAAAGACTTTATTCCTCGTATAGATGAGGAGTTTGCAGTTATATGAGACTGATATTAGTATTTATGAGCTACATAAAGCTGTAGGTAGCTTATCTTTAAATAAATCTCCCAGCTGCGATGGCCTCACATCAAACTTCTACCAACATTTTTGGGACTCATTAAAAAAATCTTTTTTTTTTCCTCTTATGTTGAAGGAAGCAACTGATAATCTATTATTCCCTCCCACTATGAAACAAGGTCTAATAATGAAATGACCGAAGCAACATACCTTAGCTTCAGCCAAAACCCTAACTTATGTGATAACTACTTCATGACCTCAGTTTAAATGCTAGGACAGGTGGTTTTCACCCAAGAAACAGTTTTTCTTTGCACACAAACTTTGATCAGACTGTAACTGAAGGAGCAGAACTTCAGCTGATGGATATTTACAGATGTGACGACAAATAATTAGACAGCTAAGCAGAAATTATATTTTTGTATTTTTATTGAAAAATTGAATTGATTTGAGACCAATCACTGGTCCTACCCCAGTAGAGGCCATTCACTGGTTTTTGTATTTTTATTCTTTGTTATTGTTCATTTTCTTTCTTTTATTCTATTTCTTACCTCGCCTTGTCTCAGTCGGTCCAGCTCTCCTTATCTCAGTCGGTCCAGCTCTCCTGGTCTCAGTCGGTCCAGCTCAGATCGGACTCTGATCCTCAGAAGGGAGTAATGATGAGCATCAGATTCTTGATGACGCTGTCCAGGTCTCAGTCGGTCAGGCTCTTCTTGTCTCAGTCGGTCCGAGACAAAGAGAGCTGGACCTATTGAGAGTAGGTCCAGCTCTCGTTGTCTCAGACAGGCCAGACCTATTGAGAGTAGGTCAGGCTCTCGTTGTCTCAGACAGGCCAGACCTATTGAGAGTAGGTCAGGCTCTCGTTGTCTCAGACAGGCCAGACCTATTGAGAGTAGGTCCGGCTCTCGTTGTCTCAGACAGGCCAGACCTATTGAGAGTAGGTCAGGCTCTCGTTGTCTCACAGGCCAGACCTATTAGAGTAGGCGGCTCTCGTGTCTCAGCAGGCCAGACCATTGAGAGAGGTCAGGCTCTCTTGTCTCAGACAGGCCAGACCATAGAGTAGGTCCAGCTCTCTTTTCTCAGCGTCCGACAGACCGGCAGCGTCTTCTGTAGTGAGCTGTCAACTGCTCCCTGCCGCGCATAGACTAGCAGCCGGTCGGAGAACGTAGCTTTCTCCCTGTTACCGCGGCATCAATCCTCTCCTCCACTCGTTTTCTTCTTAGCTAGTAAATTTGCACTCAGGTGTGTGTCCTCCAGCCTCTTCTCCTCATTTTCTTTCTTCTTTCCAGCTTGTGTTGTTCCATCACTGGGTGAGCCCTTGTATGGCTTCAGGCTTCTGACCCTCTTCTCAGCTTTTCATTTCCTTCCCCAGCACTTCCCATACACCCATATGCTGCACTTTTGACAGTGTACCATCCATACTATAGTGCTGCTGCCACAGACGACCAAGGGTGCTGTCACTGGCTTTATTCCTCATCTCACTATATATAAAGGCAGAGATTTTCATCCATCCACCCACCTCTCGCAGCAGCAGCAGACTGACTATCATCCCATTTACAAAAACAATTACTAACACCAACCATCACAAACCAACTATAACCCAAAGCAAAATAAGAAAAAACAAAACAGTGTGGACCCCCCATTCTCTGCCGGGGCAAGGACCACAAGGTACACACCTAACAAGGAGCAGGAGGAATCAGGTGGGAGAAGGACTAACCCCAACCTCATTTAAGGAAAATGGGCACCCATTTCCCACTAACCCTCCTGCCGCAAGACCAACTGGGAGCCCTTCTAGAGTCTAGGAATAATGACAGCCCCTTCCTTCTCCTAGCTCAAGGTCCAGCCTCCTTCTCAAGGTCCAGCCCCTTTCTCAGTCGCCACCCCTGCTCATCGTCCACCACCCTCCTCAGGGAACACTTACCTTCTTTCCATCCATCTCTTCTTTTCTCACTCTCTCCGAAAAAAGAGTGGTCCCTTTTTTGAGTAGGTCCAGCTCTCGTTGTCTCAGCAGGCCAGACCATTGAGAGTAGGTCAGGCTCTCGTTGTCTCAGACAGGCCAGACCTATTGAGAGTAGGTCAGGCTCTCGTTGTCTCAGACAGGCCAGACCTATTGAGAGTAGGTCCAGCTCTCGTTGTCTCAGACAGGCCAGACCTATTGAGAGTAGGTCCAGCTCTCTTTGTCTCAGTCGGTCCGAGACAAAGACCGGCGTAGCGGCATCGTGCTGGTTAGTGAGCTTGGTCAACTGCTCCCTGGCCGTCGCATGAGACTGAGTCAGCCGGTTGCGGAGAACGTGAGTCTTTCTCTTCACTTGGTTACTCGCGGCGATCAGATCCTGCTCCTCCAACTCGTTTTCTGTCTTAGCTGAGTTAAGATTTGCACTCAGGTGGATGATGGTGTCCTCCAGCCTCTTCTCTTTCTTCATGTTTGCTTTCTTCTTTGACCAGGCTTGTGGTTGTGTCCATCAGCTGGGTGAGCTCCTTGGTGTATGGGCTTCAGGGCTTCTGGACCCTCTTCTTCAGCTTTTCATTTCCTTCCGGGACCAGAGCAGCTTTCTCGTCTATGACAGCGCGCTTATTATTGGCTGCGATAGCTTTTTGGTACAGTTGTGGATCTCATCCATTACTATGAAGTGCTGCTGGTCCACAGTTAAGCTGGACACAGAGGGTGCTGTCTGACTGGGCTTTTATTCCTGCATCTGCATCATATGAAATTATAGTAAGGCAGAGTGTGAGTTTTCATGCCATCCAAACGGCCACCTCTCGCAGTCAAAGTCAAAAGCAGACTGACTTTATGCAATGCAAACTTACAATTTTGTGAGAAATGAAATAAAACAAATATATGAATAAATTACATATAAATGAATGACAAATGATACACCAGTACCTAATGCACAATACCAAAATCATATAACCCAATTAGCAGAAATAAAGAAAATAACAAAACAGTTGTGGATCTCATCCATCACTATGAAGTTCTGCTGGTCCTGGTGTGGTACAGAGGTACCACAGAGGTTAATCACAAGCTTCTGTAGTACAGAGTGGAGCAGGAGGTAATCAGGATGGGAGGAAGGACTTGAACCCTCAACAGCTTTCATGTTGAAGGAGAAAATGGGCATCCCAGATTTTCTCCATCAAAATGAATACTACATTACTGCCTAAATGGTCTCGTCATGAAGACCAACAATGGTGGAACCCTTCTTAGTAATGTGACTGATAGGATATTAATGTACAGTCAAACGATCACTTTCACTGTCTCCTAGTCTCAGTCGGTCCAGCTCACCTGGTCTCAGTCGGTCCAGCTCAGATCGGACTCTGATCCTCAGACGGGAGTAATGATGAGCCAAGGTTCCTCTTCTTGCTCTCCAGTTTGTGACACATCTCAGCCAGTCGTAAAATCCTAAAAACCTTTGGCGATGACCGCCTGCAGTTTCTTGGAAGCGACGTCGTGCTGTTTAGTGTCTCTTCACCTGGTTACTGGTGGCGATCAGATCCTGCTCCTCCAACTCGTTTTCTGTCTTAGCTGAGTTAAGATTTGCCCTCAGGTGGATAATGGTCAGTCCGAGACAAAGAGAGCTAGACTTACTGAGAGTAGGTCCAGCTCTCTTTGTCTCAGACAGGCCAGACCTATTGAGAGTAGGTCCAGCTCTCCTGGTCTCAGTCGGTCCAGCTCAGATCGGACTCTGATCCTCAGAAGGGAGTAATGATGAGCCGACGTTCCTCTTCTTGCTCTCCAGTTTGTGACACAAACTGCTCCCTGGCCGTCGCATGAGACTGAGTCAGCCGGTTGCGGAGAACGTGAGTCTTTCTCCTCACTTGGTTACTCGCGGCGATCAGATCCTGCTCCTCCAACTTGTTTTCTGTCTTAGCTGAGTTAAGATTTGCACTCAGGTGGATAATGGTGTCCTCCAGCCTCTTTTTCTTCACATTTGCTTTCTTCTTTTTGACCAGGCTTGTGGTTGTGTCCATCAGCTGGGTAAGGCTGAAGAAGAGGGTCCAGAAGCCCTAAAGCCCATACAACAAGTATGGGCTTCAGGGCTTCTGGACCCTCTTCTTCAGCCTTTCATTGGCTTCCGGTACCAGAGCAGCTTTTGCGTCTATGAGAGCGTTCTTGTTGGCTGCGATGGCTTGTTGGTACAGTCTGTGGATCTCATCCATCACTATGAAGTGCTGCTGGTCCACAGTGAAGGTGGCGTTGTCCAGATCAGATTCCTGCCTCTGAGAGTGAGAGGATATCTGCTTCCTCACTGAGTTGAAGCGCCAGCACTTTGGTCTTCTCTCTCCAGTTTAAGACACATCTCAGCTGGATTCTGCATCTCAGCTGGATCATATTCTTCTCCTCCAACTTGTTTTCTGTCTTAACTGAGTTCAGGTGGATTATGGTCTCCTCCGGCCTCCTCTCTTCCGTCACCTTTGCATTCTTCTGTTGACCAGGCTTGTGGTTGTGTCCAGATCAGCTTGCTGCTGCTGAGAGTAAAATGTTGTCTGCGTCCTCTCTGTTTAAAACCTGGAGTGCAGGTCCTGCAGGTCCTTCTCCTGCTGCATTAACGCCAGCAGTTTGGTCGTCTCAGTCCGCAGACGTTCCACGTGCTGCAGGTGAACGCGCCTCGCCTGTCTCCTGCATGTCGAGCATCAGATTCTCGATGACGCTGTCCAGGTCATCCAGCTGACTCTCCACTTTCTCCACGGCCATCTTCTTCTTTTCTGCAGCTTTTTTCCTGAGGACATGGATATCCTCCTCTGTAATCTTTCTAGCAATTTTGACAGTATTTATTTATTTTTTTCTAAAGCTCATGCTGGGAATAAAACCGGCAGATGAAAATGTGAGGAAGGGCTGAATTTGCCTCATATTTAAACTGAAGTTTAACAGTTTAAACCAAATAATATAATAAAATACATATTGACTTCTGGTTATTACTGCTCCAGTGATTCATTCCGTTTCAGACTGCTGTATATTAGCAGCTCTCTAACGGATCACTCGGTCATTAAGTTGAATTTTAAACCCCCCGGTGGTAGCTGTAGAAACAAGGGCTGCTGGAGATTCAATTCATCCTTCTTAAATTGTCAAGTATGCTGTGATGGTATAAAATCCTTCATTGCTCAAGTGATGGCTGAGGACGAAATAACATTGTATATTTCTAAATGGGAGTTTCTAAAATTCAAATTTTGTATTTTATTTGTAATATTTTTGTATTAATTTTGGAAAATCACTCCACAGAAGTAAAAAACTATCAGAGCTTCATATAATTAAAGAAATAATACACTTGTTGTAATGAGATATCACCAACTGACAAAAATAAACAAAAATGACTAACTCCACAAACCAAACTTGATGAGATTTATGTCAGCAGAAGAAGCCTCCATAAGATCCAGGGCTAAATGGATAGAAGACGAGAAAGAAGCACAGCTTACTTCTGTTGATTTAGAGACAAGAAAACAAGAGAGAAATTCAATTAAAGCTTCGTTGATCCAAAACCAACTATGTACAGATCCGACCTTGATCACTAAGGAAATAAGTTTCTTCTGCAGTAAATTATACACATCTGCCTTTTTGTATGACTGACACAGTCTGTTTTCCATCATATTAAAGACTTTATTCCTCGTATAGATGAGGAGTTTGCAGTTATATGAGACTGATATTAGTATTTATGAGCTACATAAAGCTGTAGGTAGCTTATCTTTAAATAAATCTCCCAGCTGCGATGGCCTCACATCAAACTTCTACCAACATTTTTGGGGCTCTTATGTTGAAGGAAGCAACTGATAATCTATTATTCCCTCCCACTATGAAACAAGGTATAACTACTTGAATCCCCAAACTGGGTAAAGCCTCTACAATATTGGGTAATCTTAGACCTATCACATTAGTAAACATTGATTATAAGATTGTAACCTTGGTTTATGCTAATAGATAGAAAGTAATCTGGATAAAATTATAAGTGAATCCCAATCTGGATTTATGAAAGGTAGATCCATTCACAATAACATTTGCTGGGTGATCGATCTCCTTGATTATAAATGTTAATAGAGGATGATGGTTTTATTTTGTTTCTCGACTTCTATAAAGTGTTCGACTCAATTGAACATCCTTTTATTTTTCAGTGTTTAAAACTTTTGGGTTTCAGGAACAGATTTCAGGTTTCTGTTTTGCTGCCAGGAGGTACATGGCAGAGATTTGTTATCAAGCGTGGTATCAAACTAGGCTGCCCCATCTGTCTGTTTCTTTTCACAAATGCCACTGAAATCTTTATAATTTTATTTAAAATTCAGACATCGCTCCTCTAAATGTGATTGGGCGACCTGTTGTTATTAGCAGCTAGTGGATTATGGGAGGCATTGAATTTTTATTAAAATGTGATCATTCCCGTTAAATGACCTATGTTTCATCAGCAAGTACGCTTATATTGGAAACGTTTGTACAGTCATAATTTAACCCCACACAACATGGGGTATGGTATGGTACGATTAAAAACAAATCGTATAACAAAGACTGGATGATAAAGGGATTTGGTCTCTAATTTATTTGGTTTACAGTGATGGGTGTTTGTTGTCATATGAACATTTTTTTGTCTTAAATATGATCTAGTAATGAATTGTAACACCTTTATGACTATAATGAAAGCCACCCCTAATCCTATTTCAGTTTTAAATAAAGAAATGGTTTTAAACTCGGCTCACATCACTCCTAGTCTTCCACGTCTCTTAATTGGAGGCTGTGACAGTGAGAGCGTTAAAATCCCTCATAATAATTAGAAAGATGTTCGATGAGGTTTCATACCTGTTGCTGTTTTGAAATTCTGTGAAACAAATCCTCAAAGATCTTATATATTACTTAGGCACTAAATATTTAAAATTTCCTATAAATCCAAAGGCAAAATAAATTCATTTTAAAATGTTAAAAGGGGTATATCCATCTAGTGAACTGCTTTGCGATTTGGTTTTGAAACAAATAATTGTGCCTTCTTACATGAGATTTATACTTGTGATCATTTGTTTTTTCAATGTATGTTTTCTGAATCACTCTGGACTGATATACATGACACACAAATATCAGGCTAGAACCCTTTTCTCATAAGCACATCATTTATGGACTTGTTATGGTCAATATTAAGAGATTGATGATTTAAAAGGTCACTTGTTTGCTAATTTATAATATTTTATGTGTATGTATTCATATTATATTTTTTTATTGTTTTGTTTCTACAATTTTGAATATTTAGTTTTATATTGCTAAGCATGTGCCAAGCCTGCGTATGTACAGTGGAGGAAATAAGTATTTGATCCCCGACCAACCTGGACCAATGTTGGCTCCCACAGACCATTGACATACTCCTAATCTCACTGAAGTAATTACCTGCATGACACCCTTTCCAAACTGACACCTGTATAAAAAGCCACCTGCCCACAGACTCAGTAATACTCCACCATCTCCACCATGGGCAAGACTAAAGAGCTGCCACAAGCTGTCAGGGACAAAGTTGTTGAACTCCACAAGGCTGGAATGGGCTACAAAACCATAAGTGAGAAGCTGAATGAGAAGGTGACAGCTGTTGGTGCAATTATTCGGAAGTGGAAGAACATGATTGTTAATCGACCTATGCTGGGGGCTCCATGCAAGATATCACCTCGTGGGGTCTCAGTGATCCTGAGAAAGGTTAGAGATCAGCCGAGAACCACACGGGAGGAGCTGGTTAATGATCTCAAGGCAGCTGGGACCACAGTCGCCAAGAAAACTATCGGTAATACACTGAGACACAATGGTTTAAAATCCTGCAGTGTGCTTAAGGTCCCTCTGCTCAAGAAGGCTCACGTCCAGGCCCTGCCTCGAGTTTACCAACAAATATATTAACGACTCTGAAAGAGACTGGAAGAAGGTGCTGTGGTCAGATGAGACCAAAATTGAGCTCTTTGGCCTCAACTCAACTCGACGTGTTTGGAGGAAGAGAAATGCTGAATACGACCCCAAAAACACCATCCCTAATGTCAAGCATGGCGGTGGAAGCCTGATGCTTTGGGGGTGTTTCTCTTCTAAGGGGACAGGTCAACTGCACCGCATCGATGGGAAGATGAACGGGGCCATGGACCGCAAAATCTTGGGTGACAACATCCTTGCCTCCGCCAGGACACTGAAAATGGGTCGTGGATGGTCTTCCAGCATGACAACGACCCAAAACATACAGCCGAGGAAACAAAGGAGTGGCTACGTAAGAAGCACATCCAGGTCAGGGAATGGCCTCACCAGTCTCCTGACCTTAATCCTATTGAAAATCTATGGAGAGAGCTGAAGCTTCCAGTTTCCAAGCGCAAGCCTTAAAAACCTTCAGGATTTGGAGATGATCTGCAGAGAGGAGTGTATGAAAATGACTCCTGATGTGTGTGCAAACCTAGTAAGCAACAACAAGAAACGACTGACAGCTGTGCTTAACAACAAGAGTTTTGCCACCAGTATTAGATCATGTTCTGCGAGGGGATCAAATACTTATTTCCCTCAATGACATGCAAATTAATTTTTATTTTTCATTTCAAGTAATTTTCTCAATATTTTTTTTAATATTCTTTCTATAACTGTTAAAATAAAGCTGCCATAGAAATCCGAGACTGTTAATTTATTTCTTAGTATGACAACTGCCAAAATCAGCGGGGGATCAAATACTTATTTCCTCCACTGTATATAGATATATATGTGTATTGTGTGTATGTTTGATTTTTATTGTGTTCTTTCAAAGATTAAATTCTTTCAGTTATCAGAGTTATTTTAACATAGGTGGGGTTTTGTTAAAAGCCTATTTGGGCTTTTTTGCATCCTCCTGCACCGTATCATGTATTTTATTTCTATCTACTGGATATTTTGATAAGTGGGACTTTCTGATAAGCACTATACTCATCCATGGTAAATTTTACTTACACAAATGTAAATATATGCAAGTAAAACCTAAATTAAATTTGTTTCATCATGAGCTTCTCTCTTTTACAAAAGCCCTTAACATAATGAAAGGTAAAAATGCAATGAAACTTCAAAGCCCCTTGCTAATCTTATCTTATTTCACTTTTTTCTAGTCTGTATTCTTATGTTATGTGCACCTGTTCCTGTGGAATGTTAAAAATGAATCTATGCCATATTTTTGTATATATGTTTACTAAATAAAGTTGGGGGAAAAAAAAACCCAAGATATAGTGAATTGAACCTGGAAATCTGGGCTCCTCTGAGTTTCCCTGTGAGTCACTCGAGTCCAGTCACATGTTTACATGTCACCCAAATAAAGTTCATATCTGATACCTGAAGGTCTCTCCAGTCTGTTCTTGGGCTGTTAACAAAAGAACTGGGCTAACATTAATATAATGAAAATAAATGAATGATGAAAATAATAATTTTTATTTGTAGAGCACTTTTCAAGCCCTGCATAATGAGTAGTACAGTTTTCATGTACTTGTACTTGTGTTTTTCTATTTTAGGTAACTTTATAGCCCACTTCTCCTCCACTACATCTGGGAAGGAAACATACTTTTAATAATCATTATTAAGCATATAAAGTAGTTAAAATGAGCATCTTTACCAGCCGAAACACTCAAGTGATGAGCACATCAATGCATCACTAATTATTATATATATGTGATATATATTATATATATGTGATATATGTATGTATGTGTATATATATATATATATATATATATATATATAATATATACATATATAAATATATATACACATAAATATATATATATATATACATAAATATATATATACATAAATATATATATATATATATATATATATATATATATAAATATATATATATATATATATATATATATGATATATATATACATAAATATATATATATACATATATTTATGTATATATATGTATATATATATACATAAATATATATAAATATATATACATAAATAAATATATATATATATATACATAAATAAATATATATAAATATACATAAATATATATATATATACATAAATATATATATATATATATATATATATATATATATACATAAATATATATATATATATATATACATAAATATATATATATATATATATATATATATATATATATATATATATATATATATATTATTGTTGTGAAACAGACCATTGTGCACAATGAGAGGGTTTCTTGTACTTTTGGTTCGTGTGTCACATATCTTGGAACACTGTAACTGTGGTAAAGAGGGAGAAAACGAGGTTTGATTGCCCTCCATGTTGCTGCTGTGCTCGGGTCGGGTGTTCAGCGTGTCCTCGGTGTTCACTCCTCCCCTCCCGGTCTGATCACATGACCTCCACCAACTCGGCTCCACTTCCTCAAACTTCACCCCGTCCAGCTGCTCACACTCGGCTCAACAACACACCCTCCACCGAGCAGGAAACGAAACTCAGCGGGTCCAGCAGCGTGTGTGGCTGAGTGAGAGTGGTGCAGAGTGGCCTGATGGCAGGTTCGAGGAGCGGAACCGGACCGACCAGAGCCGGGCAGAGAGGACACCCTGCGGCCGTCACACTCCTCCCGCTGCTGCTGCTCACCTGCTGCGTCAGGTGTGCTGCGGAAGGTGGCAAACCGAGCAACATCATCCTCATCGTCGCTGATGACCAGGATGTTCACCTGGGAGGCATGGTGAGTGGACCCGCTGCTATATAAATCACCTGGAGTTGATCTGAGCGACTTCATAGTGACTTCTGCTGCCTGTAAATACACACCTGTAAGGTGTGTTTGTAGCAACCTAGCATGACGGTCTTATCACACTTTATGGTGTTTGTGGCACATTAATATCCATATAATGTGGATGCAGAAGCAGGAAGCTGTTAACTGTTGAAAGTCGATTAATTAATTCAGTAGCATGCTAGCTGCTCTGTGAGGCTAACATTAATGCTAACATGCTCACCATGAGAATGCTAACATGCTAATGCTAAGCAGGTATGATGTTTACATTATGGAAAGTTGTACAGTATATTGTAATTTTAGTCACATATTGTTTTTCATGGTCATTTTATAATTTATCTGAGGAAAACGTTGATTTTGTCAACGACCTCGTCTTTCTCCTCTGTCATTATGTCGTTTTATCTCCTGCATCATGTTACCCACTTGCTAGCTTGCTAAATTGTTAGCCTCTGTGGCTTCTAGACTCGACAGTAATGTTAATACTGCCTTTGCTTAGCAGCTGTGTTCTTCACAACTTGACCTCTTGAACGCAACGCATGTCGTGTTCACAACTTCCCATCTAGTAAACACAAGTTTACGAGTTCCATTTGAAGGCACCATACGTCTCGGTGTTAGCTGGAGGCTAACGCTAGCAGTGGGCTACAGTTATACATCTAAAATGTCATCTTGCTGTGTTGTTGGCTGCCAGAATCCAGATATCACAACATTTGAGATAACAAACTGTGATTTGAGGCTCTGGAGAGCTGCAATATCAGAGAAACGTTTCAGAGATGGACAGGAAATGTTGCTAATATTAGCCAATAAGTCATAGCTGTGGTTTGCAGAAGGCTAAACTATTCGCAGCCCTTTCTCTCCATCTTTGAAACACTTCTCTGATATTGTACGACTCTCTTTTTGACCGACTTTACTGAAGGATAGTTAACTATCGTAAGTTATTGTCCCGTTTAGATTCAATGAGACCATAAAGCAGGGGATGCTTTAGGGCGGGGCCACCGACAGGTGAGGGAGAACACAGGTAACACTAGGAAAATAATGTCTCTGGTGTCTCTGGTAACTGCTAGCATAAGCTACAGGCAAGTTACGCAAACAAACGCTATAACATGGGTTTCAGAATAGAAGAATAAGTATAGCAACATGGCGGCGCTCCTGCCACAAAAGATGAACCAAGGCTTAACTTGCTTGACCATTTAATTTCCATTTTGATTTATTATTCATACAACAATTATCTGTATAAATACATGTTGTAACTTTTCATGTCTGTGTGTTTCTGCTCCACAGACCCCCATGAAGAAAACTAAAGCTTTAATTGGAGACGCAGGAGCAACATTTGTGAATGCTGTGAGTACATTTATCCAGCGGTGACACGTAAATAATTTATAGTCACTTTTGCTTTAGTATTTTCATTTTATACCACTTTCTACTCCACTACATCTAAGATGGAAATACTGCACTATTTACTCCACTACATCTGACTGTATTATAAAGATTAAACCAATCTTTTTGGCTTGGCAGGCTTCAGATTAAGGATGTCACGCTATCAGAAATATAGGAGTCAATATCAATACCAGTGAAAGTCCATGATTCTCCATACAATTTTATTCCACGGTAACATTAATCACGTGATTTAACACTCTCCTTTGTTACTGCTTGCATACCGATTTTGCGAATTTATGATTAATCCCTGATAATCTGCCTCAAGTTTCTCTCCAAAATCTAAATTTTACAAGATTACAGTACATTACACTTCATGCTAAAATTGGAGTTTATCTTCACCTGATACTCATTTTTATTGAAAAGAGAAATACTTGAACACACCATAACGTAACTGTTAACTCGTGCAGATTTAAACACAGATTTGTTGTTCACGGTGTACAGTTATCAGACGTTGCTTATCATCTCCTGGACGATGTTAGTCTCTTACTTAATATACTTTAAGTAGATTTAGTGGGTAATACTTCTGTACTTCGCCTGAAGTAAAGGAATCTCTCTTCCACTCACCCATGATTTCATGTTTTTAAGTGTTGAAACTAAATGAGTTACACATCCTCCTCTCCGCTGTCACGCTCCTCTTTCATCATCTTTTTCTCCTCCTGTTCTTCCTCTTCCTCTGTCACCACTCTCGCTTCCTTCTCCTCCGGTGAAGTTTACAGTCACGCCGCTGTGCTGCCCCAGCCGGAGCAGCATCTTGACGGGTCAGTACCCCCACAACCACGAGGTGAGGAACAACTCGCTGTCTGGAAACTGCTCCAGCACTCTGTGGCAGAAAGGCCCCGAGACCTCGGCCTTCCCCATCTACCTCAACAAGCAGAAGTACCAGACGTTCTTCGCTGGCAAATATCTCAACCAGGTTTGAATTATAAGAGTCTACACCTGTTAAGACAATGCTAACATGCTTAGCAGGTATAATATTCACCAGTCAGTGTTAGAAAAGCAATGGACAAATTAAAATTGGGCAATTGCACTCAGAACCATAAATATTAACGTCATGGTGGCGCTACAGGAGGAGTTAAGGAGTCACTACAGTTCTTCCTGTGGGGAACATGAGGGGCAAGCCATCCAATATTTGTTGTTATAATTTGGTCGAGGATAAAGTGGTCAGTTATGGACAGTTAGAGTAGCTGTATGCAGAAATAGTCCCTGTTATACTTGGGACTTGCATGACTGTGTCTAGAAAAATAGATTTTGAAAGGCGTTACCCTTCAGGGCTCCAGAGTTTTTACACTGGTTGCAATAGCGTGCTTAAATTAGTATTTTTCACTGCAGCTTTTGGTACTCCATTAATGCATTTTAAGCAAGGGTGCGCTGATTGGCCCCTGATCGATATCGGTAGACACTTTAATATCGGAAAGTGTGACTGTAGACTTTTTGCACACTATTCACCTGTTTTTATTCTGCCGTCAGTACGGTAAGAAAGACGGAGGAGACGTTGGCCATGTTCCACCCGGCTGGGACCAGTGGCATGCACTGGTGAGTCTGTCACACACACATCCACAAAGTACTACTGTGTATTTCTAAGTACTTTTGTCACAGCCTTTGCTATATGCTTACAGGTGGGGAACTCGCAGTACTACAACTACACGCTTTCAGTCAACGGCAAAGAACAAAAGCACGGAGACAGTTATGAGACCGACTACCTCACAGACCTCATAGTAAGTCAATGACTGCTCAGCAGTATGTGATGCATTAGGACATCTGCAGGGACACTTATGTGAGGATTTATGGGACGATATAAGACCGTTCACCTCAAAGATGTCTGAATCAGCTGCTGTCACAGAAATACAACATTCTTTGTATGCCAGTCAGCAGTGTGAAAGGTTAATCATCAACAGCTGGATGGTGGACTGAACGGCAACAAAACAGGCTATTAATGATTTCATTTAACGTCATTTAAGTGTCTTTATATTTAAGAGTGTTTGAATGAAGATGTTTGGTTGGTTTCTTTGTGTGTTTATTGAAATGTGTTTGTGTTTCATGTGGCTGCATGTCAGGTGACTGATGAGTCTTTGTCCTTAACCAGCTGTTTATTCTGCCATAAATACAGTTTATGAGAGCTGAGCTTTCTCTTCACACCTGTAGCGCTGGCTCGTAATGAACTGCAGCAATGTTTGTACTTTTATCAGCAGTACTCCTTTGATTTAGTGTTGCACTTGCATAAAGAATAGACTTGTACAGAAGAGTGTGCAGCCACACTAGTGCTAATTAGCAACACAAAGTACAGCTGAGGCTGATGGGAGTTAACCAGACTCTTTCAGATGGTTGGTTTCACAGAACCATCAGTGGAAACTGGTTGGAAAAGGACAGGCACTTTAACATTTACACATTTACACTTATATTTAACATTTAACTTAACTTTAACTCTTACATTTCCTCCTCTAGTTGCATGCAGCTTTGTAAAAGTCCTCTCTCCTGTAGTATCTTAGCTAGCAGCCCCTCGGCTGTCCTCTCCTTCTCATCTCCAGACAACTTTCTGGATTTTTCTGCATGTTTTGTCTCAAAGTGACAGTTCAAGTTGTATTATTTGAATACAGCCACTTTTGTTGCAAAGATGACTTAACATTGACAGGAACATAGTTAAGTAAACCGAGAGCAGTGGGTGGAGAAGTGAGAACAGCAGCTTATAGCAGATGAAGATATACAGTGCTGATAAAAGTTGATTGTATTGCTATCTTAAGCGATAGATAGAAGTGATTGACCAACAAAAACCTGGTCTAAAGTCTCGCGCAGAATTTTCTTGCTATTTAAAGGGCTCGTTAGTCAGATAGCACTGAGATGCATCTGCACAGTCGCATTCACAACACGCTACACTCCAACACTAAACATACAGGGACACAGCAGCAGCTCTCCTCAGTGAAATAGTGTCACCCTATGAAACATTTCTGGGGTCGCCACTGGGTTGCAAACGTTTAAGGTGTTCAGCATTACAATAACTCTAGAACTGAAACTAAACAAACCAACAAAAATAAGCCAGAAAAGACAGATAAAATGAAAATCCTGCTAAAAAATCCTTTCAAAAGTTTCATAAGGTAGTTGAGTTCATTAGCATCCACAGTAATGTGAGCATTTAAAGGGCTGATGTAACACAGCGTGGGGCATCAGTCACATCTAATAGCATGTGTTTAGCAGCATCTGACCAGCTGTTAGTACACATCCTGTGGTGATAATGACTCACAGATGCAGCTCTTTAGTTTCATCCTTGTGCATTTACACTCCAGCAGTGTCTGTTTCCTTGTGTCTGACCCTCGTTCAAACAGAAATGTAATTGTTGTTGTTTACTTCCTCATCTGTGCCTTTAAATCAAATGTGACATTTTGTGCCAGCTGTGTACTCAGTTTCTATTTGTTCCTCCTGCATCCAGACGAACAGGTCCCTCCACTTCTTGGAGGACAGGAGTCCTCAGCATCCCTTCTTCCTGATGCTGTCTCCACCAGCTCCCCACTCACCGTGGACGGCAGCGCCACAGTACCAGAAAGAGTTCAGCGACGTTAAAGCCCCTCGAGATGGCAGCTTTGACAAACCAGGGAAGGTGTGTCAAAGAGTTCACATCAAAAAATAGAAATAAGTAAATAAAAAATAAAATAAATATTTTTTTGTTTTATTTTTATAATTAGTATTTTTTGTGTGTCAGGACAAACACTGGCTGCTGCGTCAGCCGGTCAACCCCATGCCAGACAGCACCCTGTCCTACCTGGATAGCGCCTACAGACGACGGTACAACTGCTAAACATTTCTCTTCTCTCACCCAAAGCTTGGGTTCAGACTGAAACATTTCAGCAATTCTGGTTAACTAGAGGTTTGAATTAAGGCTGTCAGTTTATTAAAATATTGAATTGCAATGAATCCCAAAAGTTCTAAATGTACCTTAAAGGGAGATTTGTCAAGTATTCAATACTCTTATCAACGTGGGAGTGGAAAATATTCTGCTTTATGCAAATGCATGTATTTATTTATTACTGGAACTCAATTAACAACACAGCACAATGACAAATATTGCCCAGAAACCCTCACAGGTTCTGACTTGAGCATAAAAAATATGCTCAAAACAAAAACACCTTGAAGAAATGTAAATGCTGGTGTGTCCTGCAGGTGGCAGACGCTGTTATCAGTGGACGACATGGTGGAGCTGCTGGTCAACAAGCTTGAGAGCATCAAGGAACTGGACAACACCTACATCTTCTACACCTCAGACAACGGCTACCACACAGGTCCGAGTCCTCCTCTGGTCCTCAGATGATTTCATTTTTCCTGCCTCACAGTAATCCCAGTATTCTCACTGTTCACAGGTCAGTTCTCTCTGCCCATTGATAAGAGGCAGCTGTATGAGTTTGACATCAGGGTCCCGCTCATGGTCCGTGGTCCAGGCATCAAACCCAACCAGACGCTGCAGGTCTTTTTGTTGTTGTTGTTGTTTTATGTTTTCATCAGTTAATCCTAATTTTCAGTCTGTTTTTAACTGATTTCTGCTCCCTCAGGCTCCAGTGTTGAACATCGACCTGGCTCCCACCATACTGGACATATCTGGTATCAACCTGTCTACGGTGAACATGGATGGACAGTCTTTCCTCTCTCAGATGGTCAGCTGCTTCTTTAAAGCTCTTCGTTAATGTTTTTTTTTCCTCAATAATAAAAACTTTTCTTCCCCTTAGGCCCCGTCGCTGCGTAACGGCACCGCTCGGCCCTTCTTCCTTGTTGAATACACCGGAGAGGGACATCCGACGACGGATCCTGCTTGTCCCAAACTGGGCCCTGGACTGTCTGTGAGTCTCTGTCAATAAGACGTTCAACTATTGATCAACAGAAAACCAGTCAGTAACAAGACTTCATTCATTGTTCGTGTCCTCTGAGGTGAATCTATGGAGTCATAAGAGAAATCTGTAAAAGAATAAGAAAATAAATGTGGAAATACAAAGACTAATAACAAAATATTAAAAAATAATAAGCATTTTCATTTATTTTCACATTTATTTGGTCATATATAAACAAAGGGATACAAATAAATAAATTACATTATATATAAATAAATAAATTAAAAATTTAATTAAAGCTAATAAAAAAAATTGGATAATTTAAATGCAAAAAATAAATATATTATATTATCTAGAAATGAATTAATAAAAAGAAAATTGAGTAATTTAAATGCAAAATGTAAACAAATGACATTATATATAAATAAATACATAAATTACAAATTTATAGGAAAAATAGATCCATTCATCCAGTATCCATTTTTCCAAACATGTATTGCATAAAAATACATTTTAATGAGAACAGTGCTTAGTTGCAGCACTTTTTTTCTTCAGCAATGTTTCCCAGACTGCGTGTGTGAAGACGCCTACAACAACACCTACGCCTGCGTCAGGACCCTCAACAGTGAACACAACCTGCAATACTGCGAGTTTGCAGACAGTGAGGTACAGCTCGCCGACACACATGTAGTCTGAGGTATTTCTGTGACGACGGATGTGACGAAGCTCAGCGTCTTTTTCTTTTGTGTCTCCAGTCGTTTGTAGAAGTGTACAACCTGACGTCAGACCCTCACCAGCTGGAGAACATCGTGAAGAAAGTGGATCCGGCCGTCCTGCAGGCGATGAACCAGCGGCTCATAAAGCTCCAGTCCTGTCAGGGCGACAGCTGCCGTGACATCAAGTAGCCGAGGTGACAGGAAGCTGCCAAACACACTTCATACTGCTTCTCAGTGGAGGATGGGGTTGGTTCATCTGACTGTATGGTCAAAGGCAGCTTTAACCACAAGCATGACAGTTGGATCGACCTTTTTCATAATCATATTTCCCATTTTGACTTGTCTCAATAGGAAACGCTAAATGATGGCTGGTTTCTATTTGGCTGCTTCAGTTTCAGGGTCCTGGTATTGTGCATGCTGGATCACTGTCATGGTTTACTGGGACTCTCGAAATAGAACAAAGCCATTGTTAAAGGACACGTTTGACATTTTGGGAAAATACGTTTATTCGCTTTCTTGACTTCATGGTGGTATACATGTTTTTGTACGGACTCTCCATCAGAAAGCTATTTCCCAAAATGTCAAACTTGTCTTTTAATGCTATTGGTAACACCTGTGGTCTTCTTGTCATAAGTCAAAATGTCTGCTGTGAAAATGGTCTGTTTTTTTCTGAGCTGTGCTCATATATCTCATAACTTTTAAGAGGTTTTTTTATATTTGAGATAAACTCCTCACACAGTTCATGTTGTGCAGGTCTCTGCATATAAACTGCACTATAAACTTCTGTTCTTTACGCTGTTAGGGGTTCAAAATGCCATCTTAACATGTTTGCTCTAGAACGAACACAACCAAAGGTTTGCTGGTACACTGTAGCTGTCATTAATCCAGTCATCTCTAAAGGACGAGTTCAGCATTTTGGGAAATACACTTGCTTTATTTGAGAAGATTGATACCACTCTCGCATATCTACAATAAAAGCTACAAACCGCAGCTGGTTAGCTTAGCATAGCTTAGCTTAGCTTAGCTTAGCGTAAAGACTGGAATCGGGAAAATATCTAGCTACGTCTGCGTTTTACAGGGTTTTTTGTTGTGCCAGACTGTTTCTTGGTCTGGAAATAATTAATAGTCCCTGTACTAATATGAATTATACTTGTGCTTTTACACATTTTTGTATGTACTTTCCACCCGAAAGTCATTCTCTCATGTCTATTTGTTCAGAGTAAAACGATGACCAGCAGCTGGTTAGTTAAGCTTAGCTTTGCTTAGAATAAAGACTGGACACGATGAAACAGCAAGCCCCATCTGCATTTAACTGGGGGGGTTTGTGCCAGACTATTTCCTGGTCAGAAAATAAGAATTAGTCTTTGTAGTAATGTAAATACTACTTGTACTTAAACATATTTTTGTATGGTTTATCCACTAGAAAGTCACTGTCTCATGTCAGTCTGTTCAGTTTAAAGTGAATACCAGCAACTGTTTAGCTTAGCTTAGCTTAGCTTAGCTTAGCTTAACATAAAGCCTGCAAACAGGGGGAAACGACTAGCCACTTCTGTGTTTCATGGACTGTTTCTTGGTTGGGAAATAAGAAATAGTCCTTGTAGTACTATGAATAGCACTTGTACTTTTACATATTTTTATATGGACTCTTCACAAGAAAATCACTCTCTCATGTCTGTCCGTTCAGTATAAAGTGACCACCAGCAGCTAGTTAGCTTAGCACAAAAATAGTTGGAAAACGACTCTGTTCAAAGGTGACAGAATCCACCTATCATCATCTCTAAAGCTCACAAATCAACATGTTTAAATCTTGTTTGTTGTAATTCAAAGACTAAAACGTAAAAACACTTCACAATTTAACGGCTTACAATATGTTTCTTGGAAAGAAAACTCTGACACGAGAACCCGTAAACCACAGTTTGACATGTTAGTTCATGTGTGAATTAAACAAACACAATATTAGGTGTTAATCGGTGAGCTCGGGAGGTGCTGGTAGGTTGGCACTATTATTATATTATTATTGGACAGAACCAGGCTTGCAGTTTCCACCTGTTTCCAGTCTTTATGCTAAGCTAAGCTAACCAGCATATGAGAGTGGTGTCCATCTGCCCATATATCTCTTGGAAAGATTTCCCAAAATGTAAAACTATCTCCTGTTAGAGTACAACTCTTAAATATTGTTATACTCATAATTTTATATCTGCAGAACTTCTAATGAAAGAAGTCGAAGTCTTTCTTGAATGGACGCCATCTGCTCTCCAATTCTGTGCCACACTTTTACAATTTTTAATCCTGCTGTTTGATATTTTACTCTGAGTATTAATGATGCCATTCATGTTGAGCCTTTTTAATTGGTCATGAAAAGAGGGGGCTGTGATACTTCTGAGGCGTGTTTTGTAATTGTGAGGAGGAAGTTTCACCATGTTGAAATGAAAGCTCTGATCCTGTGTGCCTTGTGTTTGCACTGACGAGGCTCACGTGCCTTAAATGTGAATGTATTTGCACTGTGATGAAATCAAAAATAAATCAAAAGGAGCATTTAAAAACACTTTTCATGTGGATATTTTTTAGGTGTCATACAGCAAGTACAATGTTCTATTTACCATTTATTAACCAAACATTAAATTAATAGGTAATCACACACTATAATGTAGTTGTAAGCAGCTATAAAGACATTTTAAGTGTTTATTAATGTACAGTCTGTCACATGTTATGATTTCCCCTATGAAAACATACTATTATTACACCTGTATTTTACTACGTTTATTATCTGTTCATACAGAAGCCTCCAGTCGTGGGTGTCCATCGGAGGAAGTAGGAGGAGTAGTTGAATAGTGAGCTAATTAATATTAGGCATAATAATTCAGTAACATACAGTCTGATTCTTTAATTCAGAGAGTTTATTTCACAAAAGTAATAATGCTCAAAACAGAAGAAGACGTCACTGTCACCATTTTATACAAGAGCTGACTCCATCTGGTGGTACACATCTCAAGAAGAAACATTCAGTATTAGTACAACATCAGAGGTACTTGTACACAGCTTTATCCTGCAGGGTCTGAACCTCTAACTTGACGGGGCACTTGTACAAGTGTGACAGCAGTGACTCTGAATAGCCTATTAAGAAGTAAAACTTCTGTGGTGGTAATTTCTGGAGCATTAGAGCGCACACAATGAGCATGTTGCCGCGTCGTTTGATCACGATCTCATTGGCCAGGCAGCCGTGGAAGGTCCCGAACATGAAACGCCTTATGAACACGTCCTCTATGGTCCGTTCAGCTGCGCCCTCCTCTCCTTTCAGGTTACCTGGATGGAACAGGAGGAGAGTTGTCCCGAGACATACAGCGTTATAATCCACATCATTACAAACACTAGATTAAAACTGTAAAGTTGCTCTTTAAGGAGCGTGGTCATGCTCACTGGTGTGCTGTGACAGCCATCCTTTACGGTGGGCGATGTAATGAGGTGGAAGTGCTTGCTCATAGGTTATAGGTTTGTCTCCTTTCCCCACTCGGACACGAGCTGATTTGTTCTGGAAAACAAAAGAGAAAGAAAGAAAGAAAGAAAGATGACCAAATGTCAGTAAAAACAGCTCTTTTCTCTTTCAGTATATTACAATCTCCAATATAAATATTTTCACAGTCTTCTTGACAGTATCAGGGTTTTGTATAAGGGTTAAGTACAAGGACACTTTCTGGTGAAACATGGAAAACAAAAAAATTTTTTAAAGGCATTTTGAATTTATCAGGAACATTTTTATTAAGTAATGGACCAACTGTCAATTAATTACTGTCCATTATTAAACTATATGCGATAGAAGATAGTCCTATTTTTCTATTGAATGTCTTTACTGTTCCATACGAAATACCTATGAGGTGGAAAGTCATGTTTGCAAGCTAATGATCATTGCTGTCGGTGCTTGCCTATGGACATTTGCTAACTTAAACAGGATTTTATGAACAGAGAAGTCACATCATTTGAACAGAAACTTGTCACCACCATCTGGAGTTTACCTTGCAGCACATTGCAGTGACATGGAGGGCTCTGTTTCCAGAGGAGCTGCATAATGAGCCGGACCTGGTCAGAGCACACTGCAGAGGATGAAAACATCAGATTACTACGACTAGTTCTGGCAGGCTTTTATAGAGTCAAATCAGGGTCAGGAGGAGCTGAACTTGTGACATAATGTTAGTTCCCAGTTTAGTCCAACTGGAGATCCCCTCTTGGGTATGCATTTGAACATGTTATATCTTCTTATGTATCCACAACAAGACGCACAAAAAGGTGCTGAAATAACTGCTAAGCAAACTGAGTATGTTACACAGTTAATGAAGAAATATTGACCTTATCAAGTTTAAAAAGATGTTAGCTACCGTTAGCTTCTAAATAAACGCGCTGTCAAACTGAACAGCTGAATAAAGCACATCACACTTATGTCAGCATGAGTTCATATGTATTATACATATGATACATATATATATATATATTCAGATGTATTAAACGTTTAATTATTGTACTTACCAGCAGCCTCACGCTCCCTGTGATGCTCAAGGACGCCGCCATGTTTTTTTTTTTAATATTAAAATTTTGGTCGTGTCGGGAGTTAACACCTTTTTCTTACATTTATTTTAATTCCGTTAAAGTTTGAACATTTAATTAAAAACTCAATTGATTATAACAGTTGTTAAAATTGCAATATTGTTATGTCGCTGATAAGCTAAACCTGTACACTGGAACTGTTTATCCGACGGTTGGGCATCTGTGTCCACCGGACGACTGTCGAGCTGTACCACCCGGATGGAGAATAAGTAAAACATTTAGAGCATTCAATATATTTGTTATGATTGCTATTAGCGATCCTAACGAATACATGCTAAATTATCATGCCTTTATATTTATTTATTTTATTTTTTTGTTTTTTAATGTGCTTGTTTGCGTTGAATTTTAAGCGATTGTAGAAATACTGCACTTATTTTGAAATACGGGACCGGATGTGTT